>JAYJMM010000004.1:0-600000 GCA_037349105.1 Limnomonas spitsbergensis | reverse complement strand
CGATCACACCATTATACTCCTCATTTACTCCTGCGACTCCCTCAGCTCTTGCTCCTGCTCCTGCTGCTGCTGTCCAGCATGCGGCTGTCGCCGAGCCTGCTAGCCCAGCTGGTGGGGGTCCCTGGTCAGCTTCCACCAGCTTCCAGCCACAGCTTGAGCATGTCAGCTGAGTTCCCATACAGAGGCGTTGATGCCAGGCCCTGGCCACTTGTGATGACACCCCCCTAGAGTTGGAGGATGTTCAACAAGACTATGGACCACCACTGCCAGTAGCTGGGGATGCGCCGGCGGTGTGCAAGGTGCATGGCTGTGGGAAGCTATCAGCTAACCAAGCTATCAGCTATGCGGTTGCACGTCGCAGCGCACATCTTGCTGCGCCAATGTGGGGCAGCCTGTAGCTTGGAGACAAGTGGTGCTGAGGCATGCGGCTCCTGTGCGTGGCATTGTGTGTGACGACAGAACATCAGGCCTGTGTAAAATAGGCCTGGGCAAAGGCTCTACCAGCGGCACGCTAGCAGTCGAATCCCGCTGCCCCCTGAAGAACCAGATGTCATATGCGGCTGCTTAGAGGGGTTCTGCCACCAATCCTTGCACCAACAGACCAGTGGCTTGCACTATCTGCAGGAGCATCGCGGGTACCATCCGCCCTTATGTGTTGAGTTATGATGCTAGTTGAGGACTTACCTTAAGCTAAACCCTTAACCCTAACATAATGCCCCCACACCAAAACTCCCCTCGTGCTCAGGGAGGATGCTGCAGCTGCCTCCATCGCCTCTGTCATGCTTGACTGGGACGAGGGGCTGTACATGCCGGATTGCAATACCCGGGTGGCACCCCTGCGCGTCCTGGAGCACAGCAAGCTGCGTCACTGTTGGAAGTTTGGTGACCCAGTGCTGAAGCACGTTGGGTTCTGGAAGAGTGTGGTATATGCTGTGCACTGGAGGGTGGCTGGCCTGCCAAGACACGGCACAGACACAGAGGTCCACCAGGGCATGTCTGTGGCGGCAGCGGTGGAGAATGTCCAGCAGCTCCTTGAGCGCCACTCCAGCAGCTTGGGGGACAGCGCACGCAGCAAGTCTGTGAACTAGCCGGGGCTGTCAAAGCTTGTCAATGCCCTGCTGCCAAAGTCGGAATGGGCGCCCAGGGTGTATGAGGAGAGGTTTCTGCATCTGCATGGGGACACCATCTTTATGGTGCCCAGCAGTCGCTGGTCATTTGTGGACTGGAAGGGAGGGTCATGAGGGAGCGACCATTCTCATAGTTTCTCAGCCTTCATGGGGACTTTTGCTGTCAGCAAGCTATCAGCAGGTGCTTGATGTTGGATCTGATACTGTATTTCTTTTACACTAGTGGTATGCTACCTAGCCAATAGATTCTCACTGAACTTTTGCCCATTTAAGGGATTTTGCTGGCAGTGGGCCTGTTTGCTATCAACAAGCTGAACTGGTGCTTGATGCTGTCACTCATGCTGTACATTTCCTTAAATTACACTAGCGGTATACTAGCTAGGCAATAGATTCTCACTGGCCTTCTGCTCATAGATGGACTTATGCTGATAGTGAGATGCCTGGGGTTGTGAGATGGTATCATATTTTACATGGTTGTTTTCACACAATCGTGATTTATATATAACTGGCATAGGCACTATATACGTGGAGGGCAGCGAGCGAAAACCAGTGTCCCCCCTGGCTCAAATGACACCCTCCGTTTCTGGAGTCTTCACAACGCAGCCAACTCAGCCTCCAACTCCATCTGCTCATGCTGGTCCAATGCTATATCTTGCAACTCAGCCCCATCGCCTGCAAGATGGAGGGCCACAAGGTCAGGTGACATGCTTTCACACATTCAAGATGTGCACACATACACGAACAAAATGCCAAGGAGGCACCCATATTTATTTTTCCGTGCCCAGCTCTGTTTCGGCCACATAGTGACTGAAGATCGAAGGCCCCAGGTGCGGGCAGCCAGGCTACTTGGGCCGCCAGCCGCCAGCCGGTCCAGGTTTTGGCCCCAACCTGCCCCCTCCCGCCTTGTGCGTGGACAAGCTGCCGCAGGTGGACTCAAATCCCCTAAAAGAAAGCACCGGTACGGTAGCTATGGCAAGGCATAGAGTCCAGGCAGGCAGCAGCAGTAGCGTGAGAGGAGAGCGGGGCATAAGAACAAGCATGCCAGACATATTGGTTGGCAACAAAGGCTTCCTCCTTTTCCCCCACGGCTCAACCGGAACCCCTTCAATTACCCCAAGCGAGACTACCCTCTATAGCTGTTCCCCTACTTCTCCTTTCCTCGGCCGATTCTGCCGGTTTGTAGAGAGCCCTTCAACAGACCCACCCCACCCCACATCCCACCTTCGCTGTCGCTTGCCAGCTGCTTCTCCAGCCTGTCGTCCAGGTCATCGATCATCTCGCAGAAGTTGTCCACCAGAAGTGTGAACCTGCAGTTGGGCAGCCCCCTCACGAGGTGCGCCTCCAGCAGCTGCGCCGCATGCAAGCTCAGCAGCTCAACCTGCAAGTTTTGGAGGTTTCGGAGCCCAGTGAGCAGGCCCAGGGCCCTGGGCATGCTTCCACCACCGCCGCCGGTACCTCCACCACCACTACCAAACAACGAATACGCTGCTGCCGCCCTACTTTCAAAATACCCCTCCTGACCAGCCTGCGGCCTCCCGCCGTCGTGGCTTACAGCAGCGGCGGCTGCGACCTCCCGGTTGAGAACAACGGTGGCGGCATTTTCCGGATCATCCCAGCAGTGCTGTCCGAGGATACACAGGCGCAGCTGCCTCAACGGCGCCAGGCTGGCGACTTGTGCCAGCAGCTCGTGGAAAGGATAGCTGCCGTCGGTCGGCATGTCAGAGAGGTGCAGGTCCAGCTGCTCAAGGCTGCGTAGACGCACCAGACAGGAGAAGTGCAGCCCGGCAACCGAGCCGGACCCCGCACATGCGCCTCCTGAGGCCAGGGAGCGAGCGCGGGAGGAGGAGCGGGCGGGTCTGCTTGGACCGCTGCGGCCTGGCGGGTGGTCTGATGGTTTGCAGAGGCTTAGCCGCAACTCCGACAGCTCGGTGCACCCCGATATTGCGATAAGCATCGCACGAGTGTCAGAAACCTCCGGCAGTTGCGGCTGCGGAGCCATCTTTGGCTGCGGAGCCGCCACAGAAGCAGGTGGGACTGGTAAAGCCCCAGGGGCTGCAGACACAGCTTCAACAGGAACATAACCTTGTTCTAACCCAACTGCTCCCGCTGCTGCTGCCGCACCCCCCGCCTGGCTCGTGACCCAGCCACACATCTTGAACTGCAGCTGGCGGAGGCCTCTGGGCAGGCAGGACCTGGCGGCAACGGATGTCGCGCCGTTGCCTACGCCTGCCGCCTGCACTGCTCCGTCCTGGTCTCGACACGAGGCCGTGGCATAGAGCTCCGCCTCACCCCCGCCCGCCCCCGCCCGCTCGCCTGGCGGGCCGCCATCGTCGACAACCGCGACGTTCAACAGTGAGAGGCTGATAAGGTTGGGCGGGATCACCGAGGTGCACAGCGTCAAGGCAGGCCCAATGATGGACCCCAGGGACAAGGCTTGCAGGTTTTGGAGCCAGAGGGAGGAGCTGCTGCCGCCGCCGCCGCCGTCGGGAAGTTTCAGCAGCCGCAGCAGCGAGGCCGCCGCCGGCGCCGGATCCTGCAGCAGAACCGGTAGCAGAACCGCCTGCCCGTCCCTGCCCGGCAGCTGCACGTTCCCGCAGTATTGCAGCGCCTGCAGGCGTGGCATGCCCGCGGCGAGGCAGCCGAGGGCCGCGCCCGTCAGCGGGAGGGTCCACGTGCGCCGCACATTGAGGTCCGTCAGGGCGGGGCAGCGGGCAGCCAGGTCAGGCCAGAGCCGCACACAGGCAGCCGCCGTCGCGGCTCGGAGCAGCTGCGTCGTCGACTGCGAGTCCACATCCCCGCCTGCCTCACGCGGCCGCGGCCCAGCGTGATCCGCCTGTTCCCCGACATGCAGCTGGTGCCCGGCCGGCTGTTGTGCCGCAAGCAGCGGCCCTTCCGCCATCGGCACTTGGCTCGGCCGGAGCTCATCGTCAAACGCGACGTGCAGCGATCGGAGCGAGCCCGGCAGGCCCTGAGGCAGGCCCACCAGCGCGGCCAACGCGGACGGGTTGTTCAGACAGGCCCGCAGCGTGTCCAGGCGCGGGAAGGCGGGGCCGAGCAGCGGGACTTGCCCAAAGGCGACCGCCATGCCGCCGTTGGCGACGCCCGCTGCGACGGCTGCCGCCACGGACCCGGACCCGCCGCTGCCATTGACCAGAGACTCTAGAAAGTTTGTTTCGATTGAAGGGCTGGTCAGCGGCGGACGAGTTGGAGAATCGGCACCCCTGTCAGGGCCTCCTGGAGGTGGTCCGGGCAGGGTTCCGGGTTTTAGGGTTCCGGGCAGGGTTTGGGGTTTAAGGTTCCATGCAGGGTTCTGACTTTTAGGGTTCCGGGCAGGGGTTGGGGGTTAGGGTTCCGGGCAGGGTTCTGACTTTTAGGGTTCCGGGCAGGGTTTGGGGAGGGTTCCGGGCAGGGTTCCGGGTTTTAGGGTTCCGGGCAGGGTTTGGGGTTTAGGGTTCCGGGCAGGGTTCTGACTTTTAGGGTTCCGGGCAGGGTTTGGGGTTTAGGGTTCCGGGCAGGGTTCTGACTTGTAGGGTTCCGGGCAGGGTTTGGGGATTAGGGTTCCAGGCAGGGTTCCGGCTTTTAAAGTTCCGGGCAGGGTTTGGGGATTAGGGTTCCGGGCAGGGTTCCGGCTTTTAGGGTTCCGGGCAGGGACTGGGGTTAAGGGTGAAGGGTTGAGAGTTTTGTCTTTAGTGCAACCCTGCCGACAGGTTCTTCTGGAGAGGGTTGAGGGTTAAGGCTAGCTAGGGTTCAGGCTTAGCTAAACCCTAAAAGCAAAGGCTTCCTGGAGACAGACCGCGCGGTCCCGGCCCAAGAGTGTGAGCGTGTGCACAATTGGATCCAATTTGTTGGGCAGAGGAAAACGTGATCAGGGAGGCGAGACGGACGGGGCAGTCCAGACTCCAGCGTGTGTGTGTGTGCGGGTGTGTTTAACAGATACCAGGGGGCTGCACCGTTATGTCCATTATGTCCAAGCAGGGTGATGTAGGATCCCTTGTGCGTGTGTTTGATAGATATCTCAGCTGTGTGTTTGACAGATACCTGGGGGGTGCATGGTCATGTCCATTCAAACAGTACAGAAGGACTGGGGGAGGAGACTGGGGGCCAGGGGGGTGAGGCAAGCAGGGTGATGCAGAACCCAGGGTGCACGGGTTGGACACATATCTCAGCTGTGTGTATCGGCACCATTATTTTCCTTTCAAACGGAAGGGGGGCTGGGGGGAGGGGAGACTGCGTCCAGGGCGGCGATGTAAGCAGAATCCAGTGTGTGTGTGTGAGTGATTCCGACAGAGCAGGGTCGCGGTCAGGGTCGCGGTCAGGGTCGCGGTCAGGGTCGCGGTCAGGGTCGCGGTCAGGGTCGCGGTCAGGGTCGCGGTGAGGGTCGCGGTGAGGGTCGCGGTCAGGGTCGCGGTCAGGGTCGCGGTCAGGGTCGCGGTCAGGGTCGCGGTCAGGGTCGCGGTCAGGGTCGCAGTCAGGGTCGCGGTCAGAGTCGCGGTCAGGGTCGCGGTCAGGGCCAGGGCCAGGGTCGCGGTCAGGGTCGCGGTCAGGGTCGCGGTCAGGGTCGCGGTCAGGGTCGCGGTCAGGGCCAGGGCCAGGGTCACGGTCAGGGTCGCGGTCAGGGCCAGGGCCAGGGTCGCGGTCAGGGCCAGGGCCAGGGTCGCGGTCAGGGTCGCGGTCAGGGTCGCGGTCAGGGTCGCGGTCAGGGTCGCGGTCAGGGTCGCGGTCAGGGTCGCGGTCAGGGTCGCGGTCAGGGCCAGGGCCAGGGTCGCGGTCAGGGTCACGGTCAGGGTCGCAGTCAGGGTCGCAGTCAGGGTCGCGGTCAGGGCCAGGGCCAGGGTCGCGGTCAGGGTCGCGGTCAGGGCCAGGGCCAGGGTCGCGGTCAGGGTCGCGGTCAGGGCCAGGGCCAGGGTCGCGGTCAGGGCCAGGGCCAGGGTCGCGGTCAGGGTTGCGGTCAGGGCCAGAGCCAGGGTCGCGGTCAGGGTCGCGGTCAGGGTCGCGGTCAGGGTTGCGGTCAGGGTCGTGGTCAGGGTCGCGGTCAGGGTCGCGGTCAGGGTCGCGGTCAGGGTCGCGGTCAGGGTCGCGGTCAGGGTCGCGGTCAGGGTCGCGGTCAGGGTCGCGGTCAGGGTCGCGGTCAGGGTCGCGGTCAGGGTCGCGGTCAGGGTCGCGGTCAGGGTCGCGGTCAGGGTCGCGGTCAGGGTCGCGGTCAGGGTCGCGGTCAGGGTCGCGGTCAGGGTCGCGGTCAGGGTCGCGGTCAGGGTCGCGGTCAGGGTCGCGGTCAGGGTCGCGGTCAGGGTCGCGGTCAGGGTCGCGGTCAGGGTCGCGGTCAGGGTCGCGGTCAGGGTCGCGGTCAGGGTCGCGGTCAGGGTCGCGGTCAGGGTCGCGGTCAGAGTCGCGGTCAGGGCCAGGGCCAGGGTCGCGGTCAGGGTCGCGGTCAGGGCCAGGGCCAGGGTCGCGGTCAGGGTCGCGGTCAGGGCCAGGGCCAGGGTCGCGGTCAGGGCCAGGGCCAGGGTCGCGGTCAGGGTCGCGGTCTGTGCCAGGGCCAGGGCCAGGGTTGCGGTCAGGGTCGCGGTCAGGGTCACGGTCAGGGTCGCGGTCAGGGTCGCGGTCAGGGTCGCGGTCAGGGTCGCGGTCAGGGTCGCAGTCAGGGTCGCGGTCAGGGTCGCGGTCAGGGTCACGGTCAGGGTCGCGGTCAGGGTCGCAGTCAGGGTCGCGGTCAGGGCTAGGGCCAGGGTCGCGGTCAGGGTCGCGGTCAGGGCCAGGGCCAGGGTCGCGGTCAGGGTCGCGGTCAGGGCCAGGGCCAGGGTCGCGGTCAGGGTCGCGGTCAGGGCCAGGGCCAGGGTCGCGGTCAGGGTCGAGGTCAGGGCCAGGGCTAGGGTCGCGGTCAGGGCCAGGGCCAGGGTCCCGGTCAGGGTCGCATCAAGGCCAGGGCCAGGGTCGCGGTCAGGGTCGCGGTCAGGGTCGCGGTCAGGGTTGCGGTCAGGGTCGCGGTCAGGGCCAGGGCCAGGGTCGCGGTCAGGGTCGCGGTCAGGGCCAGGGCCAGGGCCAGGGTCGCGGTCAGGGCCAGGGCCAGGGTCGCGGTCAGGGTCGCGGTCAGGGCCAGGGCCAGGGTCGCGGTCAGGGTCGCGGTCAGGGCCAGGGCCAGGGTCGCGGTTAGGGCCAGGGCCAGGGTCGTGGTCAGGGTCGCGGTCTGTGCCAGGGCCAGGGTCGCGGTCAGGGCCAGGGCCAGGGTTGCGGTCAGGGTCCCGGTCAGGGTCGCGGTCAGGGTCGCGGTCAGGGTCGCGGTCAGGGCCAGGGCCAGGGTCGCGGTCAGGGTGGCGGTCAGGGCCAGGGCCAGGGTCGCGGTCAGGGTCACGGTCAGGGTCGCGGTCAGGCTCGCGGTCAGGGCCAGGGCCAGGGTCGCGGTCAGGGTCGCGGTCAGGGCCAGGGCCAGGGTCGCGGTCAGGGTCGCGGTCAGGGCCAGGGCCAGGGTCGCGGTCAGGGTCGCGGTCAGGGCCAGGGCCAGGGTCGCGGTCAGGGTCGCGGTCAGGGCCAGGGCTAGGGTCGTGGTCAGGGCCAGGGCCAGGGTCGCGGTCAGGGTCGCATCAAGGCCAGGGCCAAGGTCGCGGTCAGGGTCGCGGTCAGGGTTGCGGTCAGGGTCGTGGTCAGGGTCGCGGTCAGGGTCGCGGTCAGGGTCGCGGTCAGGGTCGCGGTCAGGGTCGCGGTCAGGGTCGCGGTCAGGGTCGCGGTCAGGGTCGCGGTCAGGGTCGCGGTCAGGGTCGCGGTCAGGGTCGCGGTCAGGGTCGCGGTCAGGGTCGCGGTCAGGGTCGCGGTCAGGGTCGCGGTCAGGGTCGCGGTCAGGGTCGCAGTCAGGGTCGCGGTCAGAGTCGCGGTCAGGGTCGCGGTCAGGGCCAGGGCCAGGGTCTCGGTCAGGGTCGCGGTCAGGGTCGCGGTCAGGGTCGCGGTCAGAGTCGCGGTCAGGGCCAGGGCCAGGGTCGCGGTCAGGGTCGCGGTCAGGGCCAGGGCCAGGGTCACGGTCAGGGTCGCGGTCAGGGCCAGGGCCAGGGTCGCGGTCAGGGCCAGGGCCAGGGTCGCGGTCAGGGTCGCGGTCTGTGCCAGGGCCAGGGCCAGGGTTGCGGTCAGGGTCGCGGTCAGGGTCACGGTCAGGGTCGCGGTCAGGGTCGCGGTCAGGGTCGCGGTCAGGGTCGCGGTCAGGGTCGCGGTCAGGGTCGCGGTCAGGGTCGCGGTCAGGGTCACGGTCAGGGTCGCGGTCAGGGTCGCAGTCAGGGTCGCGGTCAGGGCTAGGGCCAGGGTCGCGGTCAGGGTCGCGGTCAGGGCCAGGGCCAGGGTCGCGGTCAGGGTCGCGGTCAGGGCCAGGGCCAGGGTCGCGGTCAGGGTCGCGGTCAGGGCCAGGGCCAGGGTCGCGGTCAGGGTCGAGGTCAGGGCCAGGGCTAGGGTCGCGGTCAGGGCCAGGGCCAGGGTCGCGGTCAGGGTCGCATCAAGGCCAGGGCCAGGGTCGCGGTCAGGGTCGCGGTCAGGGTCGCGGTCAGGGTTGCGGTCAGGGTCGCGGTCAGGGCCAGGGCCAGGGTCGCGATCAGGGTCGCGGTCAGGGCCAGGGCCAGGGCCAGGGTCGCGGTCAGGGCCAGGGTCGCGGTCAGGGCCAGGGCCAGGGCCAGGGTCGCGGTCAGGGTCGCGGTCAGGGCCAGGGCCAGGGTCGCGGTCAGGGTCGCGGTCAGGGCCAGGGCCAGGGTCGCGGTCAGGGCCAGGGCCAGGGTCGTGGTCAGGGTCGCGGTCTGTGCCAGGGCCAGGGTCGCGGTCAGGGCCAGGGCCAGGGTTGCTGTCAGGGTCCCGGTCAGGGTCGCGGTCAGGGTCGCGGTCAGGGTCGCGGTCAGGGCCAGGGCCAGGGTCGCGGTCAGGGTGGCGGTCAGGGCCAGGGCCAGGGTCGCGGTCAGGGTCACGGTCAGGGTCGCGGTCAGGCTCGCGGTCAGGGCCAGGGCCAGGGTCGCGGTCAGGGTCGCGGTCAGGGCCAGGGCCAGGGTCGCGGTCAGGGTCGCGGTCAGGGCCAGGGCCAGGGTCGCGGTCAGGGTCGCGGTCAGGGCCAGGGCCAGGGTCGCGGTCAGGGTCGCGGTCAGGGCCAGGGCTAGGGTCGTGGTCAGGGCCAGGGCCAGGGTCGCGGTCAGGGTCGCATCAAGGCCAGGGCCAAGGTCGCGGTCAGGGTCGCGGTCAGGGTTGCGGTCAGGGTCGTGGTCAGGGTCGCGGTCAGGGTCGCGGTCAGGGTCGCGGTCAGGGTCGCGGTCAGGGTCGCGGTCAGGGTCGCGGTCAGGGTCGCGGTCAGGGTCGCGGTCAGGGTCGCGGTCAGGGTCGCGGTCAGGGTCGCGGTCAGGGTCGCGGTCAGGGTCGCGGTCAGGGTCGCGGTCAGGGTCGCGGTCAGGGTCGCGGTCAGGGTCGCGGTCAGGGTCGCGGTCAGGGTCGCGGTCAGGGTCGCGGTCAGGGTCGCGGTCAGGGTCACGGTCAGGGTCGCGGTCAGGGTCGCGGTCAGGGTCGCGGTCAGGGCCAGGGCCAGGGTCGCGGTCAGGGTCGCGGTCAGGGCCAGGGCCAGGGTCACGGTCAGGGTCGCGGTCAGGGCCAGGGCCAGGGTCGCGGTCAGGGCCAGGGCCAGGGTCGCGGTCAGGGTCGCGGTCTGTGCCAGGGCCAGGGCCAGGGTTGCGGTCAGGGTCGCGGTCAGGGTCACGGTCAGGGTCGCGGTCAGGGTCGCGGTCAGGGTCGCGGTCAGGGTCGCGGTCAGGGTCGCGGTCAGGGCCAGGGCCAGGGTCGCGGTCAGGGTCGCGGTCAGGGCCAGGGCCAGGGTCACGGTCAGGGTCGCGGTCAGGGCCAGGGCCAGGGTCGCGGTCAGGGCCAGGGCCAGGGTCGCGGTCAGGGTCGCGGTCTGTGCCAGGGCCAGGGCCAGGGTTGCGGTCAGGGTCGCGGTCAGGGTCACGGTCAGGGTCGCGGTCAGGGTCGCGGTCAGGGTCGCGGTCAGGGTCGCGGTCAGGGTCGCGGTCAGGGTCGCGGTCAGGGTCGCGGTCAGGGTCACGGTCAGGGTCGCGGTCAGGGTCGCAGTCAGGGTCGCGGTCAGGGCTAGGGCCAGGGTCGCGGTCAGGGTCGCGGTCAGGGCCAGGGCCAGGGTCGCGGTCAGGGTCGCGGTCAGGGCCAGGGCCAGGGTCGCGGTCAGGGTCGCGGTCAGGGCCAGGGCCAGGGTCGCGGTCAGGGTCGAGGTCAGGGCCAGGGCCAGGGTCGCGGTCAGGGCCAGGGCCAGGGTCGCGGTCAGGGTCGCATCAAGGCCAGGGCCAGGGTCGCGGTCAGGGTCGCGGTCAGGGTCGCGGTCAGGGTTGCGGTCAGGGTCGCGGTCAGGGCCAGGGCCAGGGTCGCGATCAGGGTCGCGGTCAGGGCCAGGGCCAGGGCCAGGGTCGCGGTCAGGGCCAGGGCCAGGGTCGCGGTCAGGGTCGCGGTCAGGGCCAGGGCCAGGGTCGCGGTCAGGGTCGCGGTCAGGGCCAGGGCCAGGGTCGCGGTCAGGGCCAGGGCCAGGGTCGTGGTCAGGGTCGCGGTCTGTGCCAGGGCCAGGGTCGCGGTCAGGGCCAGGGCCAGGGTTGCAGTCAGGGTCCCGGTCAGGGTCGCGGTCAGGGTCGCGGTCAGGGTCGCGGTCAGGGCCAGGGCCAGGGTCGCGGTCAGGGTGGCGGTCAGGGCCAGGGCCAGGGTCGCGGTCAGGGTCACGGTCAGGGTCGCGGTCAGGCTCGCGGTCAGGGCCAGGGCCAGGGTCGCGGTCAGGGTCGCGGTCAGGGCCAGGGCCAGGGTCGCGGTCAGGGTCGCGGTCAGGGCCAGGGCCAGGGTCGCGGTCAGGGTCGCGGTCAGGGCCAGGGCCAGGGTCGCGGTCAGGGTCGCGGTCAGGGCCAGGGCTAGGGTCGTGGTCAGGGCCAGGGCCAGGGTCGCGGTCAGGGTCGCATCAAGGCCAGGGCCAAGGTCGCGGTCAGGGTCGCGGTCAGGGTCGCGGTCAGGGTTGCGGTCAGGGTCGCGGTCAGGGTCGCGGTCAGGGTCGCGGTCAGGGTCGCGGTCAGGGTTGCGGTCAGGGTCGCGGTCAGGGTCGCGGTCAGGGTCGCGGTCAGGGTCGCGGTCAGGGTCGCGGTCAGGGTCGCGGTCAGGGTCGCGGTCAGGGTCGCGGTCAGGGTCGCGGTTAGGGTCGAGGTCAGGGCCAGGGCCAGGGTCGCGGTCAGGGCCAGGGCCAGGGTTGCGGTCAGGGTCGCGGTCGGGCCAGGGCCAGGGTCGCGGTCGGGGTCGCGGTCAGGGTCGCGGTCAGGGTCGCGGTCAGGGTCGCGGTCAGGGTCGCGTTCAGGGTCGCGGTCGGGGCCAGGGCCTGGGTCGCGGTCAGGGTCACGGTCAGGGTCGCGGTCAGGGTCGCGGTCAGGGTCGCGGTCAGGGCCAGGGCCAGGGTCGCGGTCAGGGTCGAGGTCAGGGCCAGGGCCAGGGTCGCGGTCAGGGTCGAGGTCAGGGTCGCGGTCAGGGTCGCGGTCAGGGTCGCGGTCAGGGTCGCGGTCAGGGTCGCGGTCAGGGTCGCGGTCAGGGTCGCGGTCAGGGCCAGGGCCAGGGTCGCGGTCAGGGTCGCGGTCAGGGTCGCGGTCAGGGCCAGGGCCAGGGTCACGGTCAGGGTCGCGGTCAGGGCCAGGGCCAGGGCCAGGGCCAGGGTCGCGGTCAGGGTCGCGGTCAGGGCCAGGGCCAGGGTTGCGGTCAGGGCCAGGGCCAGGGTCGCGGTCAGGGTCGCGGTCAGGGCCAGGGCCAGGGTCGCGGTCAGGGTCGCGGTCAGGGCCAGGGCCAGGGTCGCGGTCAGGGCCAGGGCCAGGGTCGCGGTCAGGGTCGCGGTCAGGGCCAGGGCCAGGGTCGCGGTCAGGGTCGCGGTCACGGCCAGGGCCAGGGTCGCGGTCAGGGCCAGGGCCAGGGTCGCGGTCAGCAATGGTCAGTACCGCCACTCGGATGTGACGCAGACCCCAAGCTTCATACCGCCCCCCTCACACTCATGACCCAAAGGGGAGCCGCAATAGCAGCAAGACACAAGTTACCGGCAGAGGGCGCAAGGCGCAAGGACCGACAGCCACGGTCGTTCCAGGCCCCTTACCCTCTAAGGGGTCAGCAACAGCAGCAAGAAAAAACTTAACAGCAGAGGGCGTAAGGCGCAAGGACCGACAGCCGCGGCTGTTCCAGGCCCCTTACCCTCCATGAAAACAAATCGTCCTTGGGCACATACTGGTACCGGTATTGATGGGGTGAAGAAAGGAATACAAATCTGGCTTAATAAAAACGAACCTCCTCCCAGCGCACCTTGATCTCTGAAGCGACCTCACCTGTTGCAGTATTGGCGGGGCATTCTCCCAACAGGCACTGCATGACCGGCCTGGGGTCAAAGCCCCGCGCGGGCAGTCCGTCGCCTTGGCCCAGGAAGCCAGGCGCGGGCAGGCCGCCGGCGGGCGAGCCCCAGTCGTTGATGCGAAGCTCCTCGAGGCGTGACAGCCCCAGGAGGCAGTCCCACTCCTCCTGTGACAGCGCTGGGGCGATGAACGCTAGGCTACGCAACTGCGGGGGGAGGAGGCAGTAGGTGGCATGGCCATGTCAGGGGCAGCTCCTAGCGGCACGGCAGCCGCAGGAGGCAGTCCCACTCCTCGCAAGCCAGCGCTGGGGGTGATGAGTGCCAGGCTGTGCAGCTACGTGGGGTGTGGATGGGCCGGAAGTGGGAGTGGGGGCATGTCAGTAGCACCCTCTAGCACCCCTGCCAACCGCACGCCCACCTTCCCTCCACCACCCTCAAGCGTTCTTCAAGTCCCGCCTCCCCTCCAAGTCCCCTAAACCACCCTCAGGCACACATCAAGCCCCACCTCCCCTCCAAGTCCCCCCCGCCTCCCCTCCAGGTCCCCTCCACCTCCCTCACCTGCGTCATGTATCCCAGGCAGCACAGCCCACTGCCCGCAATGTTGCGCCGCCACGGCACCCTTGCACCGTGCAGCACCAGGCTCGTGAGGCAGCAATTCCCACCACCCACCCACTGCCACCGGGACAGCCAAGCGGGCGGCAGGCCGTGGCACAGGCCAGAGCTGCTGATGGCTAGCGAGCGGAGTGGCCCCGGGTCCACCACCGGGAACACTTCTATCCCAGCCCCCCGACCCGTGTCCATGCTCCCCGCTTGCCCTGCAACAAGGCGAAGAGGAGCCGCAGGGATGTCGGCAGAGGCCGAGGAGGGGGCGGACTGTAACGGCACCTGCAGCTGGTCTGCCAACCAGGCTCCGGTGGAGTCTCGGAGAGAGAGGGAGGTGAGGCGGCCGGGGGGCAGCAGCAGGTGCGAGGCGGCAGCCAGGTGGCTGCTCTCGATTGAGTGTAGGTGAAGCGAGAGGGAGGTGAGGCCGGTGCATGGTGACAGCAGGGCTGACAGGGCGGAAGCCTGGTGGATGGAAAGGGGGGAAGTGGGAAGGGGGGGGAGAGGGACTTGAGGCCGGTGCAGGTTGACAGCTGGGCTGACGGGGCGGAAGCCTGGTGGAAGCCTGGTGGAAGGGAAGGAGGGGCAGAGAGAGTGTTAAAAGATTACAGCTGGGCTGACGGGGCTGAAACCTGGTGGAGGGGAGGAAAGGGGGGATTTTGAGGGTGTTTCAAAGTTAACAGTAGGGCTGACAGGGCGGCAGCATGGTGGGAAGGGAGGGGAGGCGAGAGGGACGTGAGGCCGTAGTAGGGCGACAGTAGGGCTGACAGGGCGGCAGCATGGTGGGAAGGGAGGGGAGGCGAGAGGAACGTGAGGCCGTAGTAGGGCGACAGTAGGGCTGACAGGGCGGCAGCATGGTGGGAAGGAAGGGGAGGCGAGAGGGACGTGAGGCCGTAGTAGGGCGACAGTAGGGCTGACAGGGCGGCAGCATGGTGGGAAGGAAGGGGAGGCGAGAGGGACGTGAGGACTGGTGCAGGGCGACAGTAGGGCTGACAGGGCGGCAGCATGGTGGGAAGGGAGGGGAGGCGAGAGGAACGTGAGGCCGGAGTAGGGCGACAGTAGGGCTGACAGGGCGGCAGCATGGTGGGAAGGGAGGGGAGGCGAGAGGGACGTGAGGCCGGAGTAGGGCGACAGTAGGGCTGACAGGGCGGCAGCATGGTGGGAAGGGAGGGGAGGCGAGAGGGACGTGAGGCCGGAGTAGGGCGACAGTAGGGCTGACAGGGCGGCAGCATGGTGGGAAGGGAGGGGAGGCGAGAGGGACGTGAGGCCGGAGTAGGGCGACAGTAGGGCTGACAGGGCGGCAGCATGGTGGGAAGGGAGGGGAGGCGAGAGGAACGTGAGGCCGGAGTAGGGCGACAGTAGGGCTGACAGGGCGGCAGCATGGTGGGAAGGGAGGGGAGGCGAGAGGGACGTGAGGCCGGAGTAGGGCGACAGTAGGGCTGACAGGGCGGCAGCATGGTGGGAAGGGAGGGGAGGCGAGAGGGACGTGAGGCCGGAGTAGGGCGACAGTAGGGCTGACAGGGCGGCAGCATGGTGGGAAGGGAGGGGAGGCGAGAGGAACGTGAGGCCGGAGTAGGGCGACAGTAGGGCTGACAGGGCGGCAGCATGGTGGGAAGGAAGGGGAGGCGAGAGGGACGTGAGGCCGTAGTAGGGCGACAGTAGGGCTGACAGGGCGGCAGCATGGTGGGAAGGAAGGGGAGGCGAGAGGGACGTGAGGACTGGTGCAGGGCGACAGTAGGGCTGACAGGGCGGCAGCATGGTGGGAAGGGAGGGGAGGCGAGAGGAACGTGAGGCCGGAGTAGGGCGACAGTAGGGCTGACAGGGCGGCAGCATGGTGGGAAGGGAGGGGAGGCGAGAGGGACGTGAGGACTGGTGCAGGGCGACAGTAGGGCTGACAGGGAGGCAGCATGGTGCAGGGGAAGAAGCGGGGAGAAGGGGAGTTGAACTGTTTAATATAGGATAGCACGACTGAAAGGTTCAGGTGTACAGCCAGTGGGCAGAGGAGACAGGAGGGGGGGCAGGAGGGGGACATCAATAAACAAGTCAATAGGGTGATTTTAAGGGGATTGATACCAGTACCGGGACAGTAGGCACAGTAGGCTCAGTAGGGAGATTGATACATAATAGCATGACGTGGATATATGCAGCCTCCCAGACAGGGGGATTTCATTATTTGGGTATTCCCGGAGAGCAGGGGAGCTCCTTGCCCTTGTGAAGTGATATGAAAAGGGGGGAAGGGTGCTGGCCAGCGGGGCTGGGAGAAGCCCTCTGGGGTGATGTGAGTACCTGATGGGTCCTTATCAGGTATTACGAGGAGCAAGAGGCCCGCCCTGAGCAGCCCCTCCAGCGCAATTCGGGTCCCCGCCCAGGGCAGCATATCTGGGCGGGGCCGCCAATTTGATTGAAATGCCCCCCCCCCTGCCCCACCTCGATTCCCCCCGCCGCCTCACCTTGATTCCTCGTGTGCTCCCTGTCTGCACCTCCAGGCTGTCCAGAGCTGCTGGCAGCGTAGCCAGGAGCCCCGGCCAGGCACCGGCAAGGTCCTTGACCCAGCGGGTGGCTGCACCCTGAATGAGGAAGGAGGGGGGGTAGCGCCCTTTGCAAAGAAGGGGAGGGGTAGCGCCCTTTGTAGGTAAGAGGAGGGGGAGGGCAGCGCCCGTACTATTTCCACTGGAAGTTTTATTTTGAAGGGGAAACGAATTGCCGGTAAAAATCGATAAAAAAAACTGTGGTTTTATAAGCAGCCAGGAGCGGTGAGACAGGCTTCTTGATTTTCGTGTGTGCGGCTTGGTGCAGGAGGCAGGGATCCAGCAGGGCCTGACCGGAGGAACATGTAGGTCAGGCTGTGGGCGGCCTGGGGCAGCCGTGCTGGGGTCTAGGGTCAGCGAGATCGGAGCGAGCGGGTCGTCAAGGAGTATTTAAAAGGGCTCTACCGGTATACCGGTGGTTTGGATTTCAGCTACATTCAGCTACATTCAGCTACAACCCGGAGTGCAGGCGGTAGGACCTAGTTCGGCGAGGCCTGCAGCTAGGGCCTTTGGACATTGGCCCATCAAGGTTTGGTCCCGATCAGCCCAGTGGGGGCGGCCCAGGGGGCCTAAGAAAGCAGGTCTGGTGACACTGCAGCAAGCGATGGTATGGTGTGTGCTGGAATGGTGTCTGATCTGGTGGGCACTGGGCACTGGGCACTGGGCACTGGGCACTGGGCACTGGGCACTGGGCACTGGGCACTGGGCACTGAAATAGTGCCCTACCCGTCCTCCACAAATGAATGGTCAAGTTGAGCGTGCTCATTCGAATTCCATAACATTGAAACTGGCACTGACATTGGATGCAGGGAGTCCCACCCGTCCTTCACAAATAAAATTGAATGGTCAAGTTGTGCGCGCTCATTTGAATCCCAGAACCCTAAAACCTGCACAGACCTTTGCATGATGAGTCTTCGGAGTTCTTCAAAACAGATTTGTCAAGTTATGTGCGCTCACTTGAAACCCTTAGGCCGACTATGAGCACCGACCTTAAATGCTGTGTCCTCGGAGAACTGCATGATGAGGGAGGCGGGGAAGCATAGCCTGCAGGGGGGGGGGCATGAGGGAATATTCAGGCGGTGGGCTGGGGAGAAGGAGCATGAGGGACATACAGGCTGACTGCTGGGGAGAAGAAGGAGGAGTGCATGGGGCAGAGGGCAAGGGAGACGAAGGAGGAGTTTACGGGGCGGAGGGCTGAAGCACAAAAAGGAGGGGGGGATGCCGGATGCAGGTGCGAGTGCATACCAAACATGAAGATTAAGATATGAACCGGTACTATTTTAGATTGTCACGTCTTCACTCAAAATTGATAAGGGCAGGGGGGGGGTAATAAAATATTTATGATTGGTCGTCTTTGCCAGTTTGAATAAAAAAACAAAATATTTGTCGATGTTTGGCCCATAGGGCAGCATACTGTAGTGTCAGTCCAAATTCGTTCTATGGATCGTTTTTCAAGAAAACGAATGGTTCATTTTGCTAGTTACCGGTATGTATACCAAAACGAAAAAACGAACGAAAAAAAGAAAAATGTCTACTTTCCAACTCCAACCCTGAAAACATCGCCAACACAGAGCGCAGCGCCGTTCATCGAAAAGGCAGCGTTTACAACAGGTTGGTTTACACGCTGTCTTCCTGTTAAAATGCTGCCAGTATGAAATGGCAGCTTTCTTTTGCCGAGTCATTCGCTGGGGCAAAGGCTTCACGCATGTTGGCACCAGATGCGCCTCCAAGAGCAAAAACGAACCGTTGATTGGGGGAAAAGTCTGCTTCCGGAAAAATAAACGAACCAATGAAACGAACAGCGTGATTGAGGCGAAAGGTTTCAATACATAAAACGAACTCAGAACAAAACGTATTTTGACTGACACTACGGTAACCGAAACAATTAATTTGCACACGAGGGAAGGCCATTTAGAAGTACCTGGCATAAATATAAATTACTATGTACAACAGGCACAACTAATCCGGTATAGAAATATACCGTACCGCACATAAATACCGGTAAATCATCCTTCATGGCAGGAGGGGGGGGGGCAGTGAGGTGGCAGCCGCTGGCTAGCAGCAGTAGGCATGCACATGCCAACATGCCTTAATGGCTGGACGCCCATCCCTCTTCGGAAACCCATTTTCTGCGCCCTTAGGCTGGATGAGAGGTGGTCTCAGCAGCCGGCCCCCTTCCCCCATGCGGCGCTACCAGTATTATCCCCCATAGATGTGGCAACAGTGAACAACGCGGAAGCGTTTGTGTCCCATGCTGCACTATTGTCTGCAGCTCTCGCCACAGCAGGGCACAGATTTCACTCCCTTCTTTCTTTCTAATTTGGCAGGGGGGAGCAGCGCTCTACTGGTGTGGGTTTTAGGGTGTAGGGTTTAGGGTTTGGGGTAATAAAAGCGGTAGGAGCGGAGTGGTGCATAGTGGTGTGATTCTCAGTCCCCATTTCCTGCCTGATCTTCTTGGCTCGTGCTCTGCCTGTTGAAAGTAGCCCCGCTAGAGCACCCCAGGGGTCCTCGCCGCGTGCCTGTAGCACCTCATGCATGCGCAGCCTGGCTTCATCCATGTGGAGCGTCAGGCTGTCCACGGCGGAGAGGAGCTCGGCGGGAGGCCCGCTGGATGCCTGCATGGCTGCAACGGCTGGCGGCACAACGACTGCGGCATGAGCCGTGGCTTGCGAGGCTACTCCCAAGGCCGAGGCCCCATGGCACTTCTCGAAATGTCTGGGTTCGACCCGAGAGATGGGGTGCGGGCAGCATGGCAGGACCAGGGTCAGCGAGGGTATGCCCTGCGCGAAGGTGTGTCTCCATTGCCGGCACACAAGGCGGCAGTGTGCAATGTCGAGGAAGGACAGGCTCTGGCAGGTCAGGGAGACGATGGCTGGGATCAAGACTTCCTCACTTGTGGAGGCGGCAACATTTTCTGGTGGAAGTTCTTCCATCGCTGTTGCCGTTTGAAACAGGGGCTTCGGCTGGTGCTGGGGGTCTGTCGGATCCTATGGCGCTTAGCCAAGATCGCCTAGATCCTGAGCATGTGCTGGCACGCCGTACATTTTCACACCGCGACAAGAAGCAGCCAGCGATCGAGATTTTCCTAGGACACGCGTGCTGGCGCTGCATCATCCAGGCTCGTTTTAGTTGGATGCAGGGGCTGCACTTGACGCCCGGGTCTGGGAGGCCTACCTGCCCTGGCAGGGGACACTCTCGTCCTCGGCCGCAGTCGATCCCCATCCGAAGATTTAGATTGGTCAAATTATCAGCTACCGGGAGTAGTGGCAAGGATGGGAAGGAGCCCGGCTCGGAGCAGGGCAAGGCTGATTTCAGTGCGTACTGGAGCTTGAAGATCCGAGAGTTCTTCAGCTCGAGGAAGAAGACGCTCGAAGACATGGAGCGCAAGGGTATGCCGGAGCCTGATATGGTGAAGAAACTGCAAGAGAAAGCCCGGGGGCAGCTGGAAGCTCTGGGCGAAATGAAGGCGGAGGAAAACGAGCTGAAGCGGATGAAGATAATGGCCAGGCGTGAGCTGGAGGCGCAAGCGCTGGAGGACGCTGAAGAGCTGCTCAAACGCGACCCCAGCGCGCGCGTGCCCATGCGTGCCGAGGCAGCCAGCTCCGTCATGGAGCAAGACATCGACCTGGCACGCTCCAGTTTGTGAGTCTGAAGGCATCAATCATTCAAATCATCAAACACACTGGTGGGCCTTGGAACTAAGTCCACCTCTTCATCTGCCACACTCGGGCTACAGCCATGCAACACAGTCTGAGCCGGGCTTTTATCAGGACGGTATATGCCTGTGTATGCTGCTACCAGCCCCTGCCATGGCAAGCAGTACTGTCTTTGCCTGCAGGGGATCGCGTGGTCCAGTAGGAAAGGGTGGGCAGTACGCCGGCGAAATTTAGTGACCGGCAGGGTTGAACCAGTCCTTGAGCCACCCAAGGCATAGAAAGCGGGGGCAGGGTGACTGTGTCACCTCCCTCTGCTAGCTGTATGCAGACGGCACGTGTGCACACGGCCCATGGGACCATGTGTAGATGGCTGATTGACCATGATGGCCCATGTGCCGACAGTCCATTGCGGGATGGCCCATGTGGCATGTATCAGCCATCAGGGAGCCCTCGAGACTCCCTGTCAGCATGAGTGCCGCTGACTGCATGTATCACAGAGCTAGTGCTGGGGCTGGGGTCGGATGATGCGGCTGGGACCAGGGCTGGGGTGGAGGGTACAGAATGGGATGTGCCTTGAAGGACAGGGCCACAAATTGCTAATTTGTCCATGAGTATCTAATGCTGCTTTTTGTGTGGCGATCATCCTTCACATTGCTCGAGGAGCTAAGAGCTACCTCTCTTCACTTCCACACTTCCACACACACACACACACACACACTCCTTCTCCACCACAGCAGCCCTCCACCTCCCCTCCCAGGCTTCCTCCCCCCCTTCACATACACTGACACACACATGCATGGAAGCACATCCGCGGGCTTGACTCCTGTCTTTCCTTGTGGCTGCTCTCTGCTTGCTCTCCGTTTAACCCTGAACCCTGAACCCTAGACCCTGAACCTTATCCTGTTTTGCTTGTAGCTGTTCTGTGCTTGCACTCCATTCCACCCTGAACCCTGAACCCTAGACCCAGAACCTGTTCCCGATTTCTTTGTTGCAGTTCTCTGCTAGCACTCCATTGGACCCTGAACCTTGACCCTGAACCCTATCATCTTTCCCTGCAGGCGCTCCGCATCCGTCACGGGCATCGCCATGAACGTGCATCGCGCGCGGGAGCTCATCCGGGCTGTCCTGATGTTTCCGTTCATGTTTGCCAAGGCGCTTCAGAAGCAGTGGTCGGGCCTGTATGAGTCACAGAGGTGATTTATCGCGGGTGGAGGAGTGATGAGCTGGAGAACGGGGCGGGGGATGAGACAGGGGAGGATGGGGGACGGGGAGGGTATGTCTGTACGCTGCTAGCAATCTCGCTTCTGAAGCTTTGAACTAACACGGTCATGTCAGCATCCTTAAATTGATCCGGAGGGATGTCTTTATGGACCCCATCCGCTGTCTCTTCTTCCTCCCGTGCACGGACAGCCTGGCATCAGAGCCTGTTTATTTTTGTGTGCCTCTTCTTTTTCTCATGCACGACTTACAGCCTAGCATCAGAGATTCAGAGCCTGTTTATTTTTATGTGTCTCTTCTTCTTCTCATGCACGACTGACAGCCTGGCATCAGAGCCTGTATATTATCGCGTGTCTCTTGTACCTCCCTTGCACAACTGACAGCCTGGCATCAGAGCCTGTTCATATTGTTTACCTGTCTTGACCCCGCCCCGCTGCCTCGCTTTGCTGCAATATGTCCGGGCAGGTATGAGAACTTTCTGATGGCGGAGGGCGAGCGGATCTGGTACTGGCGCAACCGCTCAGAGAACGAACGCTGGTTCTGGGAGATTGCCTTCTGGGACCGACTCCTTTTCCGTGAGTTCTGAGGGCTAAGTTTCCTTAACTCTTAACCCTCAGTGTTGTTTCTGCAAGTAAAACTTCTGGAACCGGCTGCCCTTCCGAGGGGACTCAAGTGTTTAGAGCTCACCCTATACCCTGCACGGAGGTTATGGGTCATTGCTGTGATGGCCGGTGACTCTTCCAAGGGGACTCAAGTGTTTAGAGCTCACCCTATACCCTGCACGGAGGTTATGGGTCATTGCTGTGATGGCCGGTGACTCTTCTGAGGGGACTCAAGTGTTTAGAGCTCACCCTATACCCTGCACGGAGGTTATGGGTCATTGCTGTGATGGCCGGTGACTCTTCTGAGGGGACTCAAGTGTTTAGAGCTCACCCTATACCCTGCACGGAGGTTATGGGTCATTGCTGTGATGGCCGGTGACTCTTCCGAGGGGACTCAAGTGTTTAGAGCTCACCCTATACCCTGCACGGAGGTTATGGGTCATTGCTGTGATGGCCGGTGACTCTTCCGAGGGGACTCAAGTGTTTAGAGCTCACCCTATACCCTGCACGGAGGTTATGGGTCATTGCTGTGATGGCCGGTGACTCTTCCGAGGGGACTCAAGTGTTTAGAGCTCACCCTATACCCTGCACGGAGGTTATGGGTCATTGCTGTGATGGCCGGTGACTCTTCCGAGGGGACTCAAGTGTTTAGAGCTCACCCTATACCCTGCACGGAGGTTATGGGTCATTGCTGTGATGGCCGGTGACTCTTCCGAGGGGACTCAAGTGTTTAGAGCTCACCCTATACCCTGCACGGAGGTTATGGGTCATTGCTGTGATAGCCAGTGACTCTTCCGAGGGGACTCAAGTGTTTAGAGCTCACCCTATACCCTGCACGGAGGTTATGGGTCATTGCTGTGATGGCCGGTGACTCTTCCGAGGGGACTCAAGTGTTTAGAGCTCACCCTATACCCTGCACGGAGATTATGGGTCATTGCTGTGATGGCCAGTTGCTTTTCCGTGAGTGTCAAGGGGTGATGTGATTCTGTGGGCTGTAAGCTGGTTGAGGTGCACATTATGTCGTAGTTTGATTTGATGCTGTGGTGAGGATGTTGGTTGAGGTGCTCATGTTGTGCAGGGCCCTTGTGATTATGTGAGGAGGGACTCCGTTACAGAGCTCATCAGCTCACGCTTAAGCCTGAGATGACGGGAAAGCACAAGACCACTGGGTGGGGGGGCGATGTCGCAGTCAGGGTATTCCAGGTGCTATACAGCAACACCACGGCCTTCAGCCGGGGGAAGGGGGCTAATGCGGCAAGCCCTGCTGCTTGGGCCCCCAGCCATGGGCGGGTCCTGGTATAATCCTCATCGGCCCAGTGGTGGCTACCCAGGGGCCTGCCAAAGGTGGTCTGGTGCGCACCAAAATAAAGAGGGTGGATTCGGAAAGCTTGGATGCCCTCTTGTTTGACTTCATCACCTCCGTCACCTGCTACACGCTCACGTGGCCCGCTGCACCCATGGTAGCATGATCCGGCATAAGACGGCATGAATTGGCACAGGTTTAGCCGGATTGTGCCACTTCGGCCACATCACCTCTTGTGGACCTTTGGAACCCATGTTCCTGCCCCCTCACATAAGAGGGTGGCATGGCTGCACCATGGTCCTGGCTGTGCATGGTAACTGGAATTGAGCAAAGTCATTCCCTACCAGCCCCACGCCGCCGAGCGTTCAGCAGGGCCCAGCGGGTATGCACTGTTCTAAACCTTCGGTATTCGGCCATGCAGCAGGGGGCCTGCATGGGCGCGAAGCGAAAAAATGTGTTGGCGCTGTTTTGTACCTGTCCTGCCTGCTTCAGCTTTGCTGTGCATGTATGCCTAGGATTATCTGGTGCCCAACCACTTCATCAGGGGGGTGGTCATGCTCCTGACATCTGTCACATGCCTTCTCTCCCGCCGCTTCTCCTCCTGGTGCCCCATCTCCCACAACACCTCCTCTTGCCCCCCTCCCCCATCCCCACCTCCATCCCTCTCCATCCCCACCCCCTCTTGCCCTCCTCCCCCATCCCCACCCCCATCCCCACCCCCACCTCCATCCCCACCCCCTCTTGCCCCCAACCACATCCCCACCCCCACCCCTCCATCCCCACCCCTTCTTGCCAACCACACCTCGTCTTGCCCCCCTCCCCACCCCCCTGCAGCTTTTATATGCACGTATGCCTACGAGTACCTGGTACCCAACCACTTCATCTGGGCCGTGGTCGTACCACTCACGTTCATCATGATGCAGAGCGGAGAGGTCCCTTCCCCGAGAGGTCTGGAGTTCTGGTACATTGCTTACTTCGGGTTCTATCAAAAATGCTGGCCCGATTTTGCTGCGTTTTTTCAGGCAGCTTTCCAGCAATGGTCTTTCTTGTTCACATAAGGCGTTTGCGTCCTCCTCTTTGAGAATTTAGGACACAGGCGCTCTGTCTCCTCTAACGCTGATTTGCGTGGCCCTTGCTTTTTTTGCCTTATTGTGCTTTTGCATGCACATTGTGCGGGATTTCGGATTTCTGCTCAGCCCATCCTACCAGGACAGGCTGGCATTTTTTTTGTGGTTGACTTTCGAAAACACAATAAGACTGATCAGGGTTCTTCATATGCGCCTGGGTTGGATGGCCAGCTGATGTGGTGAATCAACCCAGAGTGGAGCCTCACTCCACCGCGTCCGAGCATGTAATTGTATTGCGGTCCTATCATCATGAAATACAGGAGTGTCACTGGCGCAGTGTTAAGCCGCGAAACATTCATCTACTCCATGCACTATCTTTATTTCATGTGCAGTCTCAGCTCGAACGCATCATGTTTTGTGTTGGCGACAAGCCAATGGCGTTACACCTCTGGTCCCTGCTCAAAAAGGCTCGGCCGTATGGGCGCCGAACTAAAGGGTTGGCGACAAGCACAGAGGGATGCTGTGCGGCGCAGCCACACGCCTTGACGAGGAGCTAACGTAGGGGCTCAAGGTACCTGGGCAATGCCAATGACATTACACCGTTGGGCCCTCCTCCAAAAGGCTCGGCCGCGTGGGCGCCCAACTGTCTCGTTGGAAGAAAATTAAACTTAAGAGGGGAAGAAGGAGAAGGAAACAGAGGAAATAACTACCCCCCCCGAGGGAAAAGGCAGCCCGAAGTAAACCTTGCCCCTCTCAAACCTGGGCAATGCACTCCATTGTCTAGTTGATGGTGCTTCAGGTACATGACGTTCTACAGCCATGAAGTCCTCAGGCAGCAAGCTTTGATCCCTAACAGTCCAATGGTGGCTGCTCAGCCTGCCAACGGAGGTCTGGCAAGGGGGGGGGGGCACAAAATGAGTCAAACATCTCATCATAAAAAATGTGAAACGACCCCTGGCTACCCCCCTCCCCTTCGGAACCTGGTAAAACCTTAATCTCTCAGCAAAAAATCAGAATTTAAGGAAGGGAGCGGGAATTAATTGCAATCAGCTCATCAGTGCGCTCCTAATGGTGTCGATAAATGTACCTAGTTCACAAATGTCAAGTGGTGACACAGAAAAATATACCATTGCTCTAGCTACCACCTGCCAGCTACCCATCTTCGCTAGAGACCACGAGTCTCCAGAAACGAGAGGACTGACGCATGAGTGGCATGTCACTTGAGCGTGCTGATGTGCTGCTTCAAAAGCTTGGTCTTCTGCTTCTTGGGGAGCTCCTTGCCCCACCCCCTTAAACTCCTCAGCGCTGATGGCATATCTTGTCACATCTGCCTTCGTCAGCTCCTGACCAGGGTGGGCTGACTCCATGTCAATAACGTTACACCTCTAGGCCCGCTCAAACCTCGGCCGCGTGGTCGCCCAAGTGACTCCATGTGATCTAGGAAGTGATCACTCCACCTAAAAGGACGGATGGTGCCCACGATGCTCCTGCTGATGGTGCAAGCCACTGGTCTTTTGGTGCAAGGATTGGTGGCAGAACCCCTCTAAGCAGCTGCATATGACATCTTGTACTTCAGGGGGCAGCGGGACTCGACTGCTAGCGTGCCGCTGGTAGAGCCTTTGCCCAGATCCGTTTTGCACAGGCCTGATGTCCTGTCGTCACACACAATGCCACAGAAGCCGCATGCCTCAGCACCACTTCGCTCCAAGCTACAGGCTGCCCCACATTGGCGCAGCAAGATGTGCGCTCCAATGTGCATCCGCATAGCTGATAGCTTGGTTATCTTCCCACAGCCATGCACCTTGCACACCATCGGCGCATCCCCAGCTACTGGTGGAGTGGTGGTCCATATTCTTGTTGAACATTCTCCAACTCTAGGGGGGTGTCGTCGCAAAGTGGCCAGGGCTTGGCACCATCCCCTCTGTACGGGAACTCAGCTGACATGCTCAAGCTGTGGCTAGAAGCTGGTGGAGGCTGACCGGGGACCCCCACCAGCTGGGCTAGCAGGCTCGGCGACAGCCGCATGCTGGACAGCAGCAGCAGTAGCAGGAGCAAGAGCTGAGGGAGTAGCAGGAGTAAATGAGGAGTATAATGATGTGATCGTGCGCTGTCGCTTCGTCGAGTTCTCCTTGGCCAGTTCCTCAGCTCCTCTCTTGCACTCTTTCCCCTGTTGGTGTTTTTTAGGGCCCTTGGGTTGTCTGTGAATTTTAAGACCTTCAAACAATGCTCACAGTGGGTTGACATAGCTTAATTCATAGCAACTACCAATGCAGCTACACCGTGTGAGTCCATCATGGGTGTGCGCAGAACGGTGCATGTGGTTCCGGAGCCATGACATGAGCCATGACCCATGCAAAAATTGCATGGGTTCGGGCATGTGGTTCCGGAGCCATGACATGAGCCATGACCCATGCAAAAATTGCATGCCAAGAGAGGTCTGGTATTCTGTGCGAAATGTTTCATGATGCATATCTGTAGCAAATGACAGAAGGAATGCAACGGTGTCGCTAGCGTCTCAATCTGATGTTGAAAAATAAGTCATCGAAATTTCCACAAAAGCTTTTTTTTCTGGTACCCCCCTCCCCCACCTACTTTGACCCGCCATATCTACCAGCCCCCTGGGCCAAAAACAATGTTAATACCAGATATAGAAACTCTCTTCAAGCTCTACAACTTTTGATGATGGGGGGTAATCAGTTTTTTGTTGCTTCCTCCTCGGCCTAGTCAGCTTATTTGAGTACCGGTACTCTACGAAATTATCATGGCCACCGAAGTATCGTGTGACATTCCAGCAGGTACTGGACCCCAAATGACATTCGACTAAAAGTTCCTATCCCTTGGTAGTGTGTGGGGGGGGCTTCCCACGCGATGATCGATGATGTGCTGGATTCCCTTGAGGATGGTCTACCAGATTGGCACCGTCACCGAATTATCGTTTGACACGATGCAGACCGCAGCACATGCTCTGTGGGAAGAAAGTCCTTGTCATCAGACAGCGGCACAGGAATTCCACAGGGGGACCTTCACGGGACTTCAACTTATTCAGGACCAGGGTCAATGACGTTACACCTCTTCAGGACCTAGGTGAAATCAGAGTGAAATCAAAATACAACATTTGCCCACATCATTTGAATCCTGATCTCACATGTGTACCTGAGGGCAGGTACACATGTTTAGAGGGTATGCCCCGTTCTTAACATGTTGATGACATTTCACCTCTGGGCCATGCTAAATGAAGCTCGGCCCCGTTCTAAACATGTGTACCTCCCCTCGTGCAACTCGGGCCTTAGCATGCGCTGCGTTGCAGCTTTGGCACAACGTCACCGTCATGGCCACCCATGAAAACAGATCCCAACGAAAAATCAAACTAACAAGACAACCAGATGCTGCCCCTTCGACCTGCTGCGTTGCCAGGGCACTCATCGCCATCCAGCTGGCAAAACATAAACTGTAAAAATGGTTAACACCAGTATGAAGGGCATGCCCGGAGAATAATCGTAAGAACAGCCTCTTCAGGATCCCCTGCTCCTGTCATGAATCCCCTCCCTGAAGTCCAGAAACCCCAAGATCGCGGCCCACCTTACTGCACGTGCGTCAAGCGACGGCGCGCACGAAAAATACGAAACCAGCATCTTGCAGACACAGTACCGCTTCCCCGCAATAAAAGCAGCACAGGCTGGAGGATCCTTCCAATTGAAAATTCAGTTTAGTTCTGTCCCCTTTCACTGACAGGGTGTTCTGGCCTCATCCTAGATGCAAGTGTCCGAACCCTGTACGCGGACAAGGGTCCCTTACGCCTACAGGAGTCCAGGAGCAGACCTCGCGCTCCGCCTAAACCCAAGATCAGAACCGCCCACCCCGCGCGTCTCACGCCCTCCTGCGAGCTGGCAGATACTTGTGCGCATAAGCCGCGCACGACGCGACAGTCGTGGCCGCAGTAGACAGCTCGAGCACGTGCAGCACCTGCGCGTCTGGCCACTCGACCCAGGCCTTGCCCATGCATCCCGCCAGCAGCGCCAGCTGCATCACTGTGTTGGCCTTGCTGATCAGCAGGGGCTTCATCAGCGGCACACCCGCCGCCGGTACGCCCCCGGAACCAGCCTCTACTCCTTTGGCTCCGAAGCCACCAGGCGGTTCTGAAGAGGCGGCCGCTGCCTTTGCCGACGGGGACCTCGAGACGGCCTCCTCTGGATCGCTGCTGCTGGTGCTGCTGCGGTGACCACCTTCCATCGGGGCCAGCCTGACAAACTCCTCCATCGGCACGATCCTCCAGCCCAGCTCGCGCCAGCGGTGCACCAGCAGTCCCACGACCAGCACCACGTCCCTACCCACAACCACCGCAGCCACCCAGCCCGGCACGAGGCCCTTGTAGGCCAGGGCCAACGCAACGCTGCAGATGAGCAGCTTGTCTCCCAGAGGATCCAGGTAGGAACCCAGAATGGACTGGAGGCGCATGCGCCTAGCTAGGTAGCCGTCCAGCCAGTCGGTGGCCTGAAGTAAACAAGACATTTCAGGAGGAGATCAGGAGGAGATCAGGAGGAGATCAGGAGGAGATCAGGAGGAGACCAGGAGGAGATCAGGAGGAGATCAGCTATTTTGTCAAGCCGCAGTCCAAATAGGAGCCCCAAATAGACTGGAGACACTTGCGCCAAGTCAGGTAGCTGTCCAGCCAGTCGCTGGCCTGCAACAAACATTTACAAAGCATGGTATTTTCCTGTTGTGCGGCAAGCTTGGTAGCTGTTCAGCCATTCCGTGACCTAGAGTGCACACACACACAGACAGGTGTGGTCTCGTTGTTGCTAGGCGAGGCAAGGGTTGCAAAGGGCTTGTGAGAGGACGAGATACCTCTGCTTCTTCATTCTGGACGTTACGAAACTTATCCCTTGAAATGGTTTATTTTGTCAAAGCGACTGCGCGCACCGTTGAGCACAGGCCTCATTGATGGTAGAGAAATGCAATTTTCAGGCAACTGCTTATGTCAGCGCGATGCAGCCACACTCAAGCAACAGCATAGCCCACAGCATAGGAGGCCTGGTGCAGGAAGCTCTACTGCTTGGGCCACAGGCAAAGTTTGTCCCCCATTGTCCCAGTGGTGGCCGCCCCTAAGCCCCCCCAAAGGCGGTCTGGTGCTCTCTCCAATGAACAGTTTTGCAAAATCCAAGCCCGTGAGTGGACAGGTCAGGGTGCAGTGTTGAGGGGATTAGGTCCTGAGCAGTGCGTGTGGTACATCACCAAGCACGAGAAGCGCCACTGGCAGTTCACAGAAACTAATCCACAGCAGGATGTGTGGCACTCTCCAGTTCTTATTTAAATGTGCACCTTAACGCTTTTGACAGGCTACCGGGGTAACCAGCACTGGGCCGATGAGGACCACACCTAGGGTCACCAGCCTACGGGCGGTAGCTTAAGCTACAAAGTTGCTGCATCAGAGGCCCCTATAGCCATAGGCTGTGACGCAGCTGATTTGCGGATGAAGTGCGGTGGCGCTCCCAGCGTATCATAGGTTCCCCCTCACGCCAAAAGGTTTCAAATTGCCTATGAGATGGAGCCTACCTTACTTGTGGCAGCAGGCTACACTCGCATGGCTACCATGCAATTGCGTCTAATATTCCCATCCCCGCTCACCCCGGAAATAGAGACGGCGGCCAGCGCCCATGGCCACTGCTCCTGAATTATCAGGTAGGCGATGGGTGGGCCCGAGGCCCCGCGCGCTATCGACAGAGCGTTGGGCAGGTTCCAGAGGTGCTCTGCTCTGGGATCAGGCTTCTGCTGTTGCTGCAAGGGACTGTCGCTGGTCCTGCTGCTGTTGCTGCTGGTACTACTTGACCGCATGAGCTGCTGCCAGGGAGCAGGGAGCGTCGGCAAGCACATGCTGCTGCTACTGCTGTTGCTCCTTGAACGCATGTACTGCTGCTGCTGCAGGGAGGCGTCGCTGCTGTTGCTGCTGGAACTATTTGACCGCATACACGGCTGCCAGAAAGCAGGGAGCGCTTGCATGCAGATGCTGGCACTGCTGCTGTTGCTGGTACTAATCGACCGAATGTGCTGCTGCTGCTGCACTAGGGAGACGTCCCTGTTGTTACTACTGGTACTGTTTGACTGCATGTACTGCTGCCATGCAGCAGGGAGCACCGGCATGGAGATGCCACCATTCACTATGCTCACACAAGCCAGCCGAGGCAGCATCATGCTTGGCGAGGACACGCCTTGTGAGATCGGTAGATCTGATGACAGCTGGCGTGAACCTCGGGCGGCTGTGACGCATCCCGACAGATTATTGCTGGTCACAAGGAGGCTTGTGCTGTGCTGCCCATCAGTTTGGCTGCTCGTGGCGACAGCTGCCGGGCACCCGGAGAGCAGGAGGCGGTGACCGCCCGCGGCTTGCAAGGCATGTCGCAGCAAGGCTGCTTGCGCGCTCCTGCTGCCCAGCATCTAGTGGGTTGAATTTAAATTTGAAACGCTAATCCTGCTTGGTGGTGGCCCGCTTGACGGAGGGGAACAGGGCCGCGATGACGCGGCTCACAATGATAGTGAAGGGTATGAACAGGAAGACCGTAATCAATGAGATGTAGAGCTCACGAGGCGGCATGGGGATGTCATAATTGGTGAAAGGAAGCTTGTGCCATTCGCCGGTGGCGTTGACGGTCGACATGGTGGTTGGTTTGTGAGCAAATGAAGTCACTGTGGTACAAAAAGCTTATTATGAAAATATGCGTGTTCAAAATATATGGGTTTCTGGCGTGTTCATGACGACGAAACAACTTTTTTGAAGCTGGGGTTTAGCCAGGGGAGGGTTTATATAGCACTACCACTGTCTAGGGTTTACGCGAATCTTTAGCCTCGATTTTGAGGTCCTGGGGTTGTTTTCGTTGCTGTCATCGTTGTTCATGTTCAGCGATAGTATGCTGCAGTCGTGCATATCCCATGACATTATCGCGCGGCTCAGCTGCTACCCAGCTGCGAGTTCGACCCCGCAACGTCGACGAGAACGCGGTCGCTCGTTGGGCATCAGCGCCAAAGCAGGTCCGTATCTGGTATCCCTTTCTCAAAATCTACCTCTGCTCAGTATGTTACAGGATTTAAGGTGGGATTTCAGCTATCTTAAAGCTTATTTGTCTATGTTTCGTCGCACCCACGACCTGCGCGGCAGCATGCACGTTAAATGCGCATACGAGCTCAATCCGCACTTCCGCAATCACGTTCCCATGGCGGGGTGCCATGCAGGCGACGTCAAAACAACGCCAGAGCTCTCTTACATGGAGAAGAGAATGCAAGATGTGGTAGGTGTATCTACTACCGGTAGGGCTTCGTGGTATATTTTCTTGGTCCTTGCAAACACGGCAAAAAAAGGCATGGCATGGTCACATGGTGGGGTACACCTGCGCGCGTGTGTGCAGAGAGGCTTTCATTATGGCTTGTTTTTTACTTCCTTCCTTATCAGAAATATGAAAATATCTTTCCATGCTTAGTTTCAAGTAGCCTCACACACAGCCACAGATAGCCAACTAGAGAGCTACAGGTAGCTTTATTTTAGCATGTTACAGTTACAATATCAATATTCAGGTACATGAAGGCCCACGGCTGAGAGCTCCTGCTGCAGCAAGCCCTGCTGCTTGGGTCAACACCGTAGGCGGTAGGCCAGTCATGGTTGTGTCCCTATCGACCTAGTGGCAGGCTGGTAGCCGCCCAGTGGGTGGTGTAGCAGGCACTAAAATAATAATGTTCCTACACATCACTCACCCAAATCCCTTTCAAGAGAAAGCATTGTTTATTTATTCATCGGGTTTCACAAGCCAGCAAGCGTTTTCATTGATCCCCAAGCAAGCAAGCGTGCAAGACTGCAACCCGGCAAGCATTAACAGTCCGCAAAGCTTGTGAGTGCCAAGCACCCCCGTGCGCCACCCCAGATCTCCGGCATGCGTGTCAAGGCACAGACCTACAAGGCTCAGCTGATGACGGAAATCACGATGGCCGTCAGCGCCCCGCCCAGCCACAACGGCAACGCCAGCACCCAGCCCAGCAGCACCCAGGTCGCCAGCGACCAGCCAAGAATCCAAAACGGCGTCGCCGGTCCGCCATCGGCATCCCGGGACTTCAAGCTTTCCTCCAGTAACCCTCCTAGCGGCTCCCAAGTCACCAGCACCCAGCCACACAGCCAGAATGGCGCATCTAGCACCCAGCCGAAGAGCAACCAGGCCGCCAGGGCCCAGCCCAGCAGCGAGAATGGCGGCGCTGTCTCTCCTAGCATGCCGTCAGCGTCCCACGACATCAAGCGGAAGCTGGTCAACGCCATGAAAGTCATGCAGGAGGGCTTGGTGGAGAGAGACGTCGAGGTGATTGCATGCACCAACACTTGACCATCAATCCATCATCCATTGATTGTCCACCATCCATAATGAATAATCCCGCCCCCCACCCCCCTCGGCGCTCAGTTGCGTCTGCTGCTGCTTGCCGCCATGAGCGGGGAGCACATCCAGCTGATCGGACAGTCCGCCCACTCACCTGCCCTCCCCCTTCACCTGCCCTCCACCTACGCCCCCACCCCTCCTCATGGCCCTCAGTTGTGTCTGCTGCTGCTTGCTGCCATGAGCAAGGCACATCCAGCTGATCGGACAGTCCGCCCACTCACCTGCCCTCCCCCCTCCACCTGCCCTCCACCTACGCCCCCACCCCTTCCTCATGGCCCTCAGTTGTGTCTGCTGCTGCTTGCTGCCATGAGCAAGGCACATCCAGCTGATCGGATAGCCCGCTCACTCACCTACCCTCACCCCTCCACCTGCCCTCCCCCTTGCCCCTCACCCCCTTGCCCTCACCCCTTCCTCATGGCTCTCAGGTGCGCCTGCTGCTGCTTGCCGCCATGAGCAGGGAGCACATCCTCCTGAACGAATGACCCACACGCTCACCTGTCCTCCGCCCTCGCCCTCCCCACCCGTTAATGCACTCAGGTGCGCCTGCTGCTGCTTGCTGCCATGAGTGGGGAGCACATCCTGCTCATGGGGCCGCCTGGCACAGCCAAGAGCGAGGTCGCGCGCCGACTCAACAAGCTCATCTCCGGAACCTACTTTGAGCGCCTGCTCACGAGATTTTCGGTGCCGGAGGTAACTGGTCTATAAATGTCGGTCCCTCTCCTTTTGCCCCTAAGCGAGTGCATGAGTCAGCGTGCACTGTTGCACTTCAGGCCCCCCAACACCCCAACCTCAACCCCGACCCAGGCCCCCTAGCCACCTAGCACCCCGACCTCAACCCCGACCCAGGCCCCCTAGCCACCTAGCACCCCAACCTCAACCCCGACCCAGGCCCCCTAGCCACCTAGCACCCCAACCTTAACCCCGACCCAGGCCCCCTAGCCACCTAGCACCTTAACCTCAACCCCAACCCAGGCCCCCTAGCCCCCTAGCACCTTAACCTCAACCCCGACCCAGGCCCCCTAGCCACCCAACACCCCAACCTCAAGCCCGACCCAGGCCCCCTAGCCACCCAGCACCTTAACCTCAACCCCGACCCAGGCCCCCTAGCCACCTAGCACCTTAACCTCAACCCCGACCCAGGCCCCCTAGCCCCCTAGCACCTTAACCTCAACCCGACCCAGGCCCATTAGCCACCTAGCACCTTAACCTCAACCCCGACCCAGCCCCCCTAGCCACCTAGCACCCCAACCTCAACCCCGACCCAGGCCCCCTAGCCACCTAGCACCCCAACCTCAAGCCCGACCCAGGCCCCCTAGCCACCTAGCACCCCAACCTTAACCCCGACCCAGGCCCCCTAGCCACCTAGCACCTTAACCTCAACCCCAACCCAGGCCCCCTAGCCCCCTAACACCTTAACCTCAACCTTGACCCAGGCCCCCTAGCCACCCAGCACCCCAACCTCAACCCCGACCCAGGCCCCCTAGCCCCCTAGCACCTTAACCTCAACCCCGACCCAGGCCCCCTAGCCACCTAGCACCCCAACCTCAACCCCGACCCAGGCCCCCTAGCCACCTAGCACCCCAACCTCAACCCCGACCCAGGCCCCCTAGCCACCCAACATCCCAACCTTAACCCCGACCCAGGCCCCCTAGCCACCCAACACCCCAACTTCAAGCCCGACCCAGGCCCCCTAGCCCCCTAGCCACCTAGCACCTTAACCTCAACCCCGACCCAGGCCCCCTAGCCACCCAGCACCCCAACCTCAAGCCTGACCCAGGCCCCCTAGCCACCCAGCACCCCAACCTCAAGCCCGACCCAGTCCCCCTAGCCACCTAGCCACCCAGCACCTTAACCTCAACCCCGACCCAGGCCCCCTAGCCACCTAGCACCTTAACCTCAACCCCAACCCCAATCCCTACGGCCCGCCCGGTGTCAATTCGCCCGCCGCAAGCCAATATCCCACACCTGTTGCATGGCGACGCCTTTCTTGCAGCCACACACACACACACACACACACACCTACCACTGATTCTCAGGATTGCGTCAGGTGCAAGCCCCTCCCCTGGCGCGTTACCTGGACGCCCCTCTATTGCAGGCGCCATGTGCCCGCAAGAGAGGGGACCCCGAGACACGCGTTTGGACGGGGCCGTTAGGGTCTGTACTTCTGTAGTTTACTGTTCTGTAAGATCTCCTCTGGTGTCTAGAGGGGATTGCGCACCCCGGTCCCCACCATCTCCCCCGCAGCAATGCACATATCCCCCTAGCCCACAACCACATGTGCCGCCCCCGTCTCTGCCTCCCCCCCCCCCCCCGGCCAAATCCCCTCCCAGGAGCTGTCTAACCTGCTGTCAATACACGTCATCACAAACAACCCAGGCAACCACCTGCCCCCTCCAGCATTGATCTTAGTGTAAGCTAGGCCACCAGGGTAAGCTAGGCCACCGAGGTAAGCTAGGCCACCGAGGTAAGCTAGGCCACCGAGGTAAGCTAGGCCACCGAGGTAAGTTAGGCCACCGAGGTAAGCTAGACCACCAAGGTAAGCTAGGCCACCGGGGGGCCACCTCTAAGATCAACACTGCCCTTCCCCCCTGGCCTTACCCCCCTTGCACAAGATGTTTGACCCGCTGTCCATTATGTAGATCAGTAGATCCCACCGATAAGATCCAGATAAGACCCAGATAAGATCAATACTGTTGCCCCCCCTCCCCCTGGTCTCAACCCTCTCAGGAGCTGTCTGACCCGGTGTCTGTTAACGCCATCTTGCAGATCCCACCCGCCCCACAATAATGTAGCCAAAGCACATTAAAACAGGCACTACTCTTCAACATCAGCACGGCTGTCCCAACCCTTCCGGCTTCATCCCCTTCTCAGGAGCTGTCTGACCCGCTGTCCATAAGCGCAATCATGCAGCTCCCACCCGCCCCCATTGTAGCCGAAGAACAGGCACCTCTCACTATAACCAACACAGCAGCTACTTCCCCCCCAGCCTCACCCCCTCCTCAATAAATTTTTGACCACCTGTCCATAAACGTCGTCATGCAGATCCGACCCGCCCCAACTTAGCCACAAAGCATGTTAAACTAAGCACCACTCGCCAAGAACAACACTGCCGCTCCCTCCACCCCATGATCTCATCCCCCTCTCAGGAGCTGTTTGACAAACTGTCCAAAAGCGCAATCATGTGGACCCCAGCCGCCCCTTATGTGGCCGAAGCACATTCAAACAGGCACCACTCACCAAAATCAATACTGCTACCCCCCCCCCCCCCTTTGGCCTCACCCCCCCCCCCCCCCTCTCAGGAGCTGTTTGACCTGCCTCACCCCCCCCCTACCCCCCCCCCCCCCCCTCTCAGGAGCTGTTTGACCTGCCTCACCCCCCCCCTGGCCTCACCCCCCCCTCTCAGGAGCTGTTTGGTCCACTGTCCATGCGTGCCCTGGAGGACGACCTGTATGTGCGACAAACAGAAGGATACCTGCCTGAGGCGGAGGTGGCGTTCATTGACGAGATATTCAAGGTGATCAGCGACATCACGCTCCTGCATATGTGTGTGGGACTAAGAGTGTGGGTGTGGGTGTGGGTGTGGGTGTGGGTGTGGGTGTGGGTGTGGGTGTGGGTGTGGGTGTGGGTGTGGGTGTGGGTGTGGATGTGGGTGTGGGTGTGGGTGTGGGTGTGGAAAACTTTGAGAGTGTGGGTGTAGGTATGGGTGAAGAATACTTTAGGTGTGGGTATGGGTGTGAAAGATTTCAGAAGGACATGGGGGAGGGTGGGTATTTGCATTGATCCTATGCCCTTGAACTCCCCACTCCCCACTCCCCACTCCCCACTCCCCACTCCCCACTCCCCACTCCCCGCTCCCCGCTCCTGCACTTTCCCTCGCTCACCCCGTGCGTCCCGGACCGCCACACACCCCGCACGTCCCTCCACCGCTCACCCTGATTTCCCCTCGCACCCTCGCTCAATATCCCATACCCCCACAGGCCAACAGCGCCATCCTCAACACCCTCCTGACCCTCATCAACGAGCGCATGTTTGACAACGGCTGCGATCGCACGAAAGTACCCCTCATCACTATGGTGGGTGCCTCCAACGAGCTGCCAGAGAGCGAGGAGCTGGACGCGTTGTACGACCGCTTCCTCGTGCGCAAAGCAGTCAAGCAGGTCTCTGAGGCAGGTGGGTATCGGGGAGAGGGAGCAGGGGAGGGGTGATCTGTACGAGTTGTACGACCGCTTCCTCGTCTGCCAAGCGGGTGAGAAGGTCACTGAGGCATATAAGTATCTGGGAGAGGGAGCAGGTAAGGGGGAGGGAGGTGGAGGGGCAGCTGGAGGCATTGTACGACCGCTTCCTGGTTCGCAATCTGGGTATGCAGGTTTTGGAGGCAGGTGGGTATCTGGGAGAAGGAACAGGGAAGGGGGCAGCTGGAGGCATTGTACGACCGCTTCCTCGTTTGCAAAGCAGGTGAGCAGGCCTCCCAGGCAGGCTGGTGCCCAGGAGAGGGAGCAGGGAAGGGGGAGCAAGGTGGTGGGGGAGCTGGACACACTTTACCACCGCCTCCTGGTTCGCAAAATCGCAATCTGGGTATGCAGGTTTCGGAGGCAGGTGGGCGGAGGAGCTTGAAAGCAGGGAGTGGGGAGCAGGACCAAGCAGGTGGACTGCTGGGTTAGGAAGCAGAAAGCGGGCAAAGCAGGGGACAGGCAGGCGGCTGGGCAGGGGAGTGGGGGAGTGGGAAAAAACAGGTATTGGCAGCAGGAGGGCGACAGGGCTGAGGAACGTGCTCTATTTTAAACATAACCTGAGCGTGCATGGACTTGATACTGTCCAGTTGTCCACTGCCTGTGTGTCCGTCCCTTCAGGCTTGGTTCAGATGCTCACTTACTACTCTGGCAACAACAACGGCAGCAGCTCCGCCGTGCTCGACAGCGTTGCGGCGGACATGATGGTGTCGCGAGATGACATTCGGCTGTGCAAGAGGGAGGCCATGCGTACCGTGCGCATTCCGCAGAGGGTGGTGAAGATGATCACTGATCTGCGTACGCACCTGCAGGTGCGGGGATGATTGGGGAGCGGGGCCAAGCAGGTGGCAGGAAGGGGGGTGATGGGGGAGCGGGGCAATGCAGGTATCGGCAGGTGGACCCCTGGGTGGGGAGCGGGGCGATGCAGGTATGGGCAATAGGAGGGCGCCTGGGCGGGTACAGATGATCACTGACCTGCGCACGCACCTGCAGGTGGGGGGGTGATGGCGGACTTCCACTACAAGGGTACGGGTACGGGTACGTTAAACATATTCACCTGTTTCGTCAGGGGTACCCAATGAACGGTAGACCATTTGAACTGCTTTGAAGAGGTTTGAACTGTTTTTGTGATGTGGACAGACCTGCACTTGTTCCTCCTGGTGGTAGCAGGGGGGGGGGAGATATCAACTGATGATATGCGCTTGAGCCTGCAGCCGCTGTTTACAGCCGCAAATTACAGCTGTGAATAGGAAACGTCGGCTACGGCCTGCGGGGGGTGGGCGCGGCCGGGGGGGTGGGGTGAGATTTACGTCAGGGGGAGGGTTACAGCCGTTAACTACCTGTACTGTGCGGCAAAATATACAGCCGCAAAATACAGCCGCTGACTTAAGCCCCTAACTAAAGCTGGTACTGGTATACTTTTGAACAGACGTAAGACGACGACCTGTGTGCGTAACAGCAGGTATAGGCGGGTGGCCGGGGGAGGGGGGACGGCACTAGGTATGGAAGGAATATGAGGTGTGGGCGGGTGGCCGGGGGAGGGGGGACGGCACTATGAAGGGAAGGAACATGAGGTATGGGCGGGTGGCTGGGGGAGGGGGGACGGCACTAGGTAGGGAAGGAACATGAGGTTTTTCATACCTTGCTGGTAAGGGCTGGGCGGTGTGTCCATTCAAATGTGTGAGGAGGGCATGCCAGATCTTCCCATACCCTGACAGGAAATGATGTTGCAGGTAACCTTCGATTTTAGTTTAGGGTTCAGGGATAAGGATGTGACATATTCAGGGTCTGCGTGTCTGATGGGGCCTGCCCGTCCGGCTGGGCCTGCCTGGCTTCCAGCCTGTATGGGGAGCTACTCCCCCCATTTGAGGGGCTCAGATTTGCAATAGTCTCCTAGATAGAATCAGTTTGAGACTACAGTATCACCAATGCCCGTATATAAAGAGTTGGATGGAATCGTGAAAGTTAGAGGAACATTAAGCTTCGAAAGTTATAGGCACTTCAAGCTCAGACGTAAGAGGAAAACTTTCCCGACTTGAGGTCTTTCATGAGTTTAGCTCCTTTACGCCCCATAGGGGTTTAGGGATACGATCGAGCATTCCCACTCTTTAAGCGCCCCAAATACTTCAGGTTTGTGCATTACTATGCTCTAACCTTGCTAATTCCCATAGGAAGCTTCTGCCTGCTGCTGATCCCTGCTTTGACGCTGCTCATGTTTGAACGGCGGTTGGAGCCGGAATGTCGGCAAGGTCAGATTTGAATGGTGGTTGGAATTGAAATGCCCGCGACCACAGACCTGCTAGGCTGCTCATCGTCTCAGATTTGGGAAGGATGGCTCTTGAGTTTAAACAGCCGCTAAGATCAGATCTCACTGGTGCACGCAGGAGACGATTGATCCGCCCGTCTATGTGTCGGACCGTCGCTTGGTCAAGTCCATTCAACTGCTGCAGGTAAACACACAATGCAAGCCTCTTAATCATTAACCTGGTTGCTGCTGCTGCTGCTGCTGCTGCTGCTGTAAATCTTGCTTGTCACACTTTCAACCTGTTGTGTTCCATTTCACTGATTACATGGACACACCTGTTTGGCACTGATCCGCTCACGGCATCCTCTATTTTATTTCATTTTCCGCTTTACGTCCTTTTCCCTTGAAGGAAACGTAGTTACAAATACAAAATAAAAATGCATGGCTCTTTCGAGCAAGGCCGTTGTGTGTGTGTCTGAATGTGTCAACGCTGCAGCGACAACACCAACCGCAACATCTACAACAACCCGATGCCAGGTGGCCGCCTACTGCAACGGTCGAGACCATGTGCACGAGTACGACGTGCTTCTGTTGCAGCATATGCTGTGGCAGCGGCCGGATGGTGCACACCGTATTGCCGACTGGGTGCTGGCACAGCTGCATGTGGACAACGGGGCAAAGGAGGTGCGCTAAACCCTAAGCCCTCAATACTGAACCCTCAATCCCGAACCCTCACCCTACACTAGGCTAGCTACCGTGCGCGCCAGACCACTGGTGGGGCCTACTGGGTGGTCACTACTGGGCTGATCGGGGCTAAGCCATGACAGGCCAGCTGCCAGCAGCCCCAGCTAAGGACCCTGTCTGCACCAAGGACCCTGGCTGCAGGCTGGAGGGGAGCTGATTATGTTCCCGAAAGGGAGCTGAATATGTAGCTGGCAATATAGCTGATAACTTACCCAGAATGTAGCTAAAATGTAGCTGGACACATATAGCTGATTAAGTTCTTGAAATGTAGCTGACATGTAGCTGAGAACATACGATAGCTGATAATATACCTGACATGTAGCTGCAAACGTACTTGAAAGGGAGCTGGAAACGCATCTGAAAGGGAGCCAAAGAGCGCTTCAAAAGAGCTCTAGAAGTCCCCGCTGTGTCCACGCGCTGCTTCAGGTCCGTCACCTCATGTTGGATCTGTTCAGCCGGGCCTGCCGCTCCCTCGGCGACCAGAAAATCCTCGACAAACTGCTGATTGAGTCAGCAAGCCTGAGGGAGGTGCTGGTGGAGCGCTACCGCGTGGCGGCCTCACAGCTTGAAGGTGCGTGCGTGATAGGGTTCGGGATAGGTTATGGGCTTGTGCCTCAAGAGTTCAGGGTCGACCGGCTTGTGCCTCAGAGTTCAGCTCAAGTCCCCCTTCTCTTTCTTTTGTTCAATGCAGAGGCGCCCTATCTCGGTAATTGGCACTATTTATATTTCCACCATTCCTGATGGCCGTGCTTTGCGGTGGCCTAGCCATTTGCTTCGCGGTGATTTGCATGAAGGAGCCTACTGAGGTTTGGTTTTCGTTACGGCATCAACGCGGCAGCCTGCCTACAGCCCTTTCTCGAAAGGGCCAGGCAGAGAGAACCAGCAGAGAGCGGCGGACCAAACAAGAAACCCCAGAGTTACTGCTACGATGTCATGCAGCTTCATAGTCATGCAGAGTTGGCAACTCTGCACTCAGCATGGAGGCCCTTCCTTCCGGACTCCCCTGCCAGCCCTTCCTTCCGGACTCTCCTGCCAGCCCTCTCTTACGGACTCCCCTGCCAGCCCTTCCTTCCGGACTCTCCTGCCATCGCTCTCTTACGGACTCCCCTGCCAGCCCTTCCTTCCGGACTCCCCTGCCAGCCCTTCCTTCCGGACTCCCCTGCCAGCCCTTCCTTCCAGACTCCCCTGCTAGCCCTTCCTTCCGGACTCCCCTGCCAGCCCTTCCTTCCGGACTCCCCTGCCAGCCCTTCCTTCCGGACTCCCCTGCCAGCCCTTCCTTCTGGACTTCCCTGCCAGCCCTTCCTTCCGGACTCCCCTGCCAGCCCTTCCTTCCGGACTCCCCTGCCAGCCCTTCCTTCCGGACTCCCCTGCCAGCCCTTCCTTCCGGACTCCCCTGCCAGCCCTTCCTTCCGGACTCCCCTGCCAGCCCTTCCTTCCGGACTCCCCTGCCAGCCCTTCCTTCCGGACTCCCCTGCCAGCCCTCTCTTCCGGACTCCCCTGCCAGCCCTTCCTTCCGGACTCCCCTGCCAGCCCTTCCTTCCGGACTCCCCTGCCAGCCCTTCCTTCCGGACTCCCCTGCCAGCCCTCTCTTCCGGACTCCCCTGCCAGCCCTTTCTTCCGGACTCCCCTGCCAGCCCTTCCTTCCGGACTCCCTTGCCAGCCCTTCCTTCAGGACTCCCCTGCCAGCCCTTCCTTCCGGACTCCCCTGCCAGCCCTTCCTTCCGGACTCCCCTGCCAGCCCTCCCTTCCGGACTCCCGGACTCCCCTGCCAGCCCTTCCTTCCGGACTCCCCTGCCAGCCCTTCCTTCCGGACTCCCCTGCCAGCCCTTCCTTCCGGACTCCCCTGCCAGCCCTTCCTTCTGGACTCTCCTGCCAGCCCTTCCTTCCGGACTCCCCTGCCAGCCCTTCCATCCGGACTCCCCTGCCAGCCCTTCCTTCTGGACTCCCCTGCCAGCCCTTCCTTCCGGACTCCCCTGCCAGCCCTTCCTTCCGGACTCCCCTGCCAGCCCTTCCTTCCGGACTCCCCTGCCAGCCCTCCCTTCCGGACTCCCCTGCCAGCCCTTCCTTCCGGACTCCCCTGCCAGCCCTCTCTTCCGGACTCCCCTGCCAGCCCTTCCTTCCGGACTCCCCTGCCAGCCCTTCCTTCCGGACTCCCCTGCCAGCCCTTCCTTCCGGACTCCCCTGCCAGCCCTTCCTTCCGGACTCCCCTGCCAGCCCTTCCTTCTGGACTCTCCTGCCAGCCCTTCCTTCCGGACTCCCCTGCCAGCCCTTCCTTCCGGACTCCCCTGCAAGCCCTTCCTTCCGGACTCCCCTGCCAGCCCTTCCTTCCGGACTCCCCTGCCAGCCCTTCCTTCCGGACTCCCCTGCCAGCCCTTCCTTCCGGACTCCCCTGCAAGCTCTTCCTTCCGGACTCTCCTGCCAGCCCTTTCTTCAGGACTCCCCTGCCAGCCCTTCCTTCCGGACTCCCCTGCCAGCCCTTCCTTCCGGACTCCCCTGCCAGCCCTTCCTTCCAGACTCCCCTGCTAGCCCTTCCTTCCGGACTCCCCTGCCAGCCCTTCCTTCCGGACTCCCCTGCCAGCCCTTCCTTCCGGACTCCCCTGCCAGCCCTTCCTTCTGGACTCCCCTGCCAGCCCTTCCTTCCGGACTCCCCTGCCAGCCCTTCCTTCCGGACTCCCCTGCCAGCCCTTCCTTCCGGACTCCCCTGCCAGCCCTTCCTTCCGGACTCCCCTGCCAGCCCTTCCTTCCGGACTCCCCTGCCAGCCCTTCCTTCCGGACTCCCCTGCCAGCCCTTCCTTCCGGACTCCCCTGCCAGCCCTTCCTTCCGGACTCCCCTGCCAGCCCTTCCTTCCGGACTCCCCTGCAAGCCCTCCCTTCCGGACTCCCCTGCCAGCCCTTCCTTCCGGACTCCCCTGCCAGCCCTCTCTTCCGGACTCCCCTGCCAGCCCTTTCTTCCGGACTCCCCTGCCAGCCCTTCCTTCCGGACTCCCCTGCCAGCCCTTCCTTCCGGACTCCCCTGCCAGCCCTTCCTTCCGGACTCCCCTGCCAGCCCTTCCTTCTGGACTCTCCTGCCAGCCCTTCCTTCCGGACTCCCCTGCCAGCCCTTCCTTCCGGACTCCCCTGCCAGCCCTTCCTTCCGGACTCCCCTGCCAGCCCTTCCTTCCGGACTCCCCTGCCAGCCCTTCCTTCCGGACTCCCCTGCCAGCCCTCTCTTCCGGACTCCCCTGCCAGCCCTTTCTTCCGGACTCCCCTGCCAGCCCTTCCTTCCGGACTCCCCTGCCAGCCCTTCCTTCCGGACTCCCCTGCCAGCCCTTCCTTCCGGACTCCCCTGCCAGCCCTTCCTTCCGGACTCCCCTGCCAGCCCTTCCTTCCGGACTCCCCTGCCAGCCCTTCCTTCCGGACTCCCCTGCCAGCCCTCTCTTCCGGACTCCCCTGCAAGCCCTTCCTTCCGGACTCCCCTGCCAGCCCTTCCTTCCGGACTCCCCTGCCAGCCCTTCCTTCCGGACTCCCCTGCCAGCCCTCTCTTCCGGACTCCCCTGCCAGCCCTTTCTTCCGGACTCCCCTGCCAGCCCTTCCTTCCGGACTCCCTTGCCAGCCCTTTCTTCCGGACTCCCCTGCCAGCCCTTCCTTCCGGACTCCCTTGCCAGCCCTTCCTTCCGGACTCCCTTGCCAGCCCTTCCTTCCGGACTCCCCTGCCAGCCCTTCCTTCCGGACTCCCCTGCCAGCCCTTCCTTCCGGACTCCCCTGCCAGCCCTCCCTTCCGGACTCCCGGACTCCCCTGCCAGCCCTTCCTTCCGGACTCCCCTGCCAGCCCTTCCTTCCGGACTCCCCTGCAAGCCCTTCCTTCCGGACTCCCCTGCCAGCCCTTCCTTCCGGACTCCCCTGCCAGCCCTTCCTTCAGGACTCCCCTGCCAGCCCTTCCTTCCGGACTCCCCTGCCAGCCCTTCCTTCCGGACTCCCCTGCCAGCCCTTCCTTCCGGACTCCCCTGCAAGCTCTTCCTTCCGGACTCTCCTGCCAGCCCTTTCTTCAGGACTCCCCTGCCAGCCCTTCCTTCCGGACTCCCCTGCCAGCCCTTCCTTCCGGACTCCCCTGCCAGCCCTTCCTTCCGGACTCCCCTGCCAGCCCTTCCTTCCGGACTCCCCTGCCAGCCCTCTCTTCCGGACTCCCCTGCCAGCCCTTTCTTCCGGACTCCCCTGCCAGCCCTTCCTTCCGGACTCCCTTGCCAGCCCTTCCTTCCGGACTCCCCTGCAAGCTCTTCCTTCCGGACTCCCCTGCCAGCCCTTCCTTCCGGACTCCCCTGCCAGCCCTTCCTTCCGGACTCCCCTGCCAGCCCTCCCTTCCGGACTCCCCTGCCAGCCCTTCCTTCCGGACTCCCCTGCCAGCCCTTCCTTCCAGACTCCCCTGCCAGCCCTTTCTTCTGGACTCCCCTGCCAGCCCTTCCTTCCGGACTCCCCTGCCAGCCCTTCCTTCCGGACTCCCCTGCCAGCCCTTCCTTCCGGACTCCCCTGCCAGCCCTTCCTTCTGGACTCTCCTGCCAGCCCTTCCTTCCGGACTCCCCTGCCAGCCCTTCCTTCCGGACTCCCCTGCCAGCCCTTCCTTCCGGACTCCCCTGCCAGCCCTTCCTTCCGGACTCCCCTGCCAGCCCTTCCTTCCGGACTCCCCTGCCAGCCCTTCCTTCCGGACTCTCCTGCCAGCCCTTTCTTCAGGACTCCCCTGCCAGCCCTTCCTTCCGGACTCCCCTGCCAGCCCTTCCTTCCGGACTCCCCTGCCAGCCCTTCCTTCCGGACTCCCCTGCCAGCCCTTCCTTCTGGACTCCCCTGCCAGCCCTTCCTTCCGGACTCCCCTGCCAGCCCTCTCTTCCGGACTCCCCTGCCAGCCCTTCCTTCCGGACTCCCCTGCCAGCCCTTCCTTCTGGACTCCCCTGCCAGCCCTTCCTTCCGGACTCCCCTGCCAGCCCTCTCCTCCGGACTCTCCTGCAAGCCCTTCCTTCCGGACTCCCCTGCAAGCCCATAACCCCAACTCTGAACCCCTAGACTTAAATCCATGACGCTCATCTCTTAACCCTCAACTCTCAACTAGATTGGTGGCTCTTCCTTCAGTTCTCCCTTGCTTGCCCTGACCTTATGTTCTTGGCATAGGGCTACACCTGAGTCAGTGATTCTTTTCCGAGACTCAGCTACATGTCAGCTACACTCTGGCCTCCGGCCAGAGGCCCCAGTTCTGGCCGGCCAAACTGTAGTGGGCACCAGTAGTAAGCCGGTCTTGGTTTGGTCCCAATCAGGCCTTTGGCAGCCGCGGGGCGGCCTGCCGAAGTTAAACTCGTAGAAGAAAAAAGAACCACTGCACTTGCCCTTCCCAGAGCTCAATGAAAAGACCCTTTATAGAGATCCTTAAACGTGATATTTGTAGGCATTATAAAAAACGGTTGGTTTAAGAGAACCTTCGACAAATTATTTGGTTGGTGCTTGTAAAGGATCCGCCCAGAAAGATCAACAGCGCCCGCTCGAGGCTCGTCATTTTCTTAAGGGCTGTTATGGTTCCACTTGAACCTGAATCCTAAGCTATTGTTTAGGGATCTCTTTTACGGGAGCATGGGGAAAACCGAAACGGAAATCGGGATGCGCCATCGCACTGAATCAATATAAAAGAAACTGCAAAAAAAGAACCCTGAAAACGTGCGAGGATCCCCGTGATTCTCTTGAGAGCTTTGGTTGGTAGTGACTCCAAGAGGATCATGATTTCCGTGGCATTCCAATTGAACACTGTGCGGCTGCGGGACTGTGGCGGTACATGGTGCATATTGACACCCGAGGGTACGGTATGGACATCAAGCTTGGGCAGCAACCGCTCGCTTGTCCTGGGGACCCTGATGTTCAGGGAACTACAGACCGGCCTGTTACCGGGCAGGATACAAAAATGTGATCAAAGCCGGTAAGGAAGATAAGAAACGACGCCAACGGCCTGCTGGGGGTGGACGTGGCCAGAGGGGGGGGGCGAATTACGCCCCAGTGCAAGCCGCGGGGCCCGAAGCCGAAAATCGACCCTGTAGTCCCGAACCCCTAAACCCTAAATCGTACTTACTGTTATCATTATGACTACCAATAACAGGATCATTAATTATCATAATTGTATTACCGTATTACTATTAATTATTTATTCAAACTTGGTATGTTTTAACGTAACGAAGTAAAGAATGCTATCAAACTGAGATCCAGCCGGATGCCTTGGCCGAGGTGCCTGTGCACGTTGAGGGAGAAATGATGACGACGATGTTGCTATCACCACGGTGGTGTCTGTGGACGTTCAGAAAAAATCGAACCGAAATTAACACTTTTCTACACATTCGAAAATAATCACCTGGAACGACTTGGGTACAAATATGATCTGACCTGGGTTCACCCGGTTTACATTTTAAGGTCTTATCATAGGGTTGTTATGGGCATTGTAGGACCCTGCTGATATGCACTGCAGGTCCCTCTTCTTGAACGCGCACCGCCCGTCCCAAAATATGCTTTGAGAACTGTACAGGCTTGGGCAGCAGTGAAGGCCAGGAAAAGAGTTAATGCCTGAAAAGCATAATGCTCATAAAACAGTGTATGATTGGAAAACGGAATGAAATAATAATCCTGGCAGGCCTCCTTCCCTGCAATAATATGCCTAATAGAAATAAAAGAAACGGATGATGCCTAATGCCTAGAAACGGAATGAAATAATAGGCCTGGCAGGCCCCCCTTTTCATGCCTCCTTCCCTAAACGCTAGCCTCCTAGGCGGCCGCATTGGCCTTGAGATGGTTTGCGGTCTGTTCTCAATTCTTTAACTTCTCCCACTACACTCCAGGGCTGGCAGGGGAGCCTTCGTGGGGGGGAATGAGAAACCCAGTTGCTGACTGCGCTAGCTACACTTGCTTGAGCTAGGCCTAGGTTTTGCTGGATTGAAACTCCGACGTAAGCTCCCTTTCTCCCCTCTTGAGGCCTAGCCCCCCACGTGCGCTCCCCGTGTGCGCCCCCCCTCACCCTCCTTCATATATAACCGCCCCCCTGGCTACTCCCCCAGGTGGGTTCCTGGCCGTTGTGGACGACCTAACCCTAAACCATAAACCCTAAACCATTAACCCTCAGGTGGGTTCCCGTCGGTTGTGGACGACCTGTGGCTGGGTGAGGACGAAGCGCAAGCGCTGGTCACCACACTGCAGCCCAGGCTCACCCGCGCTCGAGACGCCGTCGAGCTCGTCGTGGGCGACGTGGCGACGCTGGAGGTGGCGCTGCGCAGCGGTGGGAGCGACCCTATCGTCCTGGCCTGCCTGTTGCCACGATACTGGGCAGACCTCACGGACAAATCGGTCGCCGGGTGACATGTGAGGAAGGCCGCCGGGCGGCACCAACCGTGTCGACATGGGCGTTATATAACCTTAGATTGACTGGCCTGCGGCCGGTGGCACGAGTAGCTGGTACCTTGCTGCGCCAGGACCAGGTGTAGGCTGAGGCGCAGCTGACTTGCTTGTAGCTTACGTGTGGTGAATGCAACATTGGTTGCCACCCAGCCACCCTGCCTGGCGGGCCTGACTGGTGCCACGATGTTGGGTAGATTTCTTACGCTACTCGGCTGTCGCGGTTGCCAAGTGAGCGCCAGAGCGGAGACTTAAAGGACAGAAAGTTACAAGGTGACACGATACGGCGCGGCTTAGCATCGGCACAGATTTTGCGGGATTTTTCTCCGAGTGAAGAGACGGGTGAGACGGGGCAAGGGGAGAGGGAGGGAGGAAAGGTCGAAAACTGACACATTTGTTTGAGTGTGCACCAGAGCACCTTTGGGTGGCTCCTGCTGCGCAGCCACAATTGGGCACTCAGATGGGGACCAAATCTCGAGGGGCCTAAGTCCAGAGGCCCAAGCAGTGGAGCTTGCTGCACCAGGCCACCATGGCTGTAACGTTGCAGAATGGTAGCTGAGGCTTAAAGATCGCTGGGAAGGATCGCTGGCATCAAGTGTTCACGTCACGTCATGTAATGACGGTCACTTTGTACCCTGGATAGGATTTGCAAGCCCGTTTTTTTTTGGCACATAACAATTATTACACACCATGGCCAGCTGCCAGGAACTTCTGTGCTTGGGCAGTTTTTCTGGGAAATAGGTTGTGGCCCATTTTAGTCTGATTGATTGTATGCGTGTGGATCAGTTCAAATCCGTGTCAAGCTGTCGCATGGTCTGAATGCTGATTAGCCCTTGTTTGCCCTGCCCTGTTGAAGGCCTGCTAGGAAACGTCTGTAGGCGGCAGGTCCGGAGGATGGGGGGATGTCCCCCTCCTCAGCCACCTTGGACTTGCAACGCAGTAGGAGTCAAAGAAGCGCAGGAAACCTTCCTCGACACCCATTAAAATCAGCGCTTATGGCACCGCCACAGAGCAGCACCCATCATTAAGTTTATTTGTGCACAACATGACTTAGGCGCCTCCTGATTTCCTTAATGCTGCGAGTCTGTGCAAAACATCTGATGCCTACCATATTGGTAACTTGGACGGAAGGTATCTTGCAATCCTTTCTTTCCTCTTGTGCCTTCTCCCTTGACTTTCCTAGCTGTCTTTTTGATTGCTGACGTGGCCGAGCTTCATTTTAGCATGGCCCGGAGGTGTAACGTCATTAACCTTCTACAAGTTGGCAAGGGGACAGCTTCCCTACTAAAGCTATCCTTGGGCCTGTCGCGGGGGAGGGGAATGATGCAGTTTGGCATTTTTAGATTGGGGGGGGGGGCTATTCAGGGTTTTCACCTGTCCAGGAGGTACCCAGTTGTACCAGGCTGAGCACGGGCGGGCCGCACTTGCTTTTGTGGACTGTGGGCATTGTTGAGGGTTAGTCTCCAGGGTTTCTGAGGCCGGTGTCCTTGGCCTTTCTGGCCTTCTCTTTTGGTCCTTTTTTTTGTTGTTGTTGTTTGCCCCCTTTTTAGTTTATTCTCTTCTCCCTTTTGGTCAGTGGGGCGCCCTCGCGGCTAAGCAGGGGTGGGATACGCTTGCTTTTCTGGACATCTTTTCTTAGAGGCTTTGTTGAGGGCTAGTCTCTAGTGGAACTCAGGTGTTGGACTTGGTCTTCTTTGCCTTCCCGGCCTCTCCTTTTGTTACTTTCTCCCTCTCTTCCTTTTAGTTCCTTCTTTACTCCCTTCTGAACAGTTGGGCGCCCACGCGGCCGAGCTTTAAGCGGGCCCAGAGGTGTAACGTTATTGACCTGTCCAGGAGGTGGGTTCCCCAGCCCCGACAGAGACAACCTTGCACACCCTAGAGGAAGGGAAGATGTCGGGAGGAGACAGAGCCCCCATAGGCCAATTACTAGCCCTATTTCCTGTCAGCTGGCAGCAGTGTGTGTCATGGCAGCACTTTGGCAGCTGCCTACTTCCAGCTGGTTAAGTGAAGTTGCGACATCCAGCGGAGCATCATCTTGAATGCATGGGCAGGTGCTTCAGAGTCGGCGCCCTTGGTAGGCCATCCAGCCCAACCAATGGTGGGGCTTTGCACCCTTACCCGGGGCGTCAAGCTGGTTGGGCTGAAGCCCAGAGAGGATGTGAGTGAGAGCAGGGGTTGCACACAGTTTTCCTATTGAGAGTATAAACTGGCTGGCTGGCACGCTTTTCCATCTCAGCTGACAAAGACGAGTACTTAATGTTGGATCTCTAGATACAAATTGGATCAATATGGCTCCTAATATTATTGTAGTACCATAGGATATTTTCTTAGTACTTAAACGGTATTTCTAGCTCACTCAAAGTGGGCGCTCATGCCAGCCATGCTGCTGTAGGGCCTGTGCCAGGCAAACACGCTTGAGGTTGAATGATGGAAATGCCTGTCAATGTCCGGGCCATGCTGAAAAGGCTAAGCCGGGAATGGCCTTAACCCTTAACCCTAATGCCTGTGCCACGGCGGATTGTTGGAGGAGAACGTTTCCCTGAAGCTTCACCAGGAATTACAATGCAACATCATGAATGGAGCGAGTTGCAATGAAACAACATGGTCGATGGAACGAGTCGCAAAATAAACGCCCCTCACATGCTCTAGAGTTTCGACTATCGGCATGCAAGTTCCTCAAATGAGTACCCGGTTCATGACATAAAATACAAACATATCGAAAACAATTCAGAGGAGGGACCGCAATTTAGGCACACATGCCTTAGTGTGTTAATTCCTGGGCAACTGGCAACCAATGCAATAATGATGAATTGGCAAATACCGGTACATTAAACAAGCCAAGTAGACCACTCAGCTGCTGAAAAATTTAGACAGAAACCAAACACTGAGCAGGCCACACTCTCCACACATACAGCAGCCACGGTGGGCACTGGGCAGCTGGGCGAAGGAGGGCAATACTACCAGCCTGGAGCGCTAGACATGCGCATGTCAAGCACGAGACAGAGCTACACGACAGTCTCGTCTAGGGGAAGTGTGCATGGAGCTTCCAGGGCCGAGGACCTTTCACAGGCCTCCAGCCTAGGAGGGGCACGTTCACCTCACCCAGCCTAGAGGAGGGGCACGTTTACCTCACCCAGTGGGCAGCACTTCTTGCTGTCGTCAAAGAGGGCATACATGCACTCTTCCATGGCCCTGCCACGGCACAGGGCCTCCAGGGTGGGGCAGGGGCCATTGGCGTCCAGCTGAAAGCCGATTGTGCCGACGGGCCCGGGCAGCACAGAGGCCTGGAAACCAATGCTGGTGATCTTCCAGAGGCCGTACTTGCTGTCGTAGCCGGCGGTTCCGGCGTTTCCGTTGACGAACGAGCGCTTGACGGCGCGGTAGCAGGTGGGGGTGGACCAGAACTCGGCCTTGTAGAGCGTTGTGTTGGCGCAGGAGCTGCTGAGGTCGACCGGGGCGTCCGAGAGGACGATGAAGGTGTAGATGTTGCCTGCTGGGCTGGAGGTGTCGACAGAGACGTTCTTGGCCAGGGAAAAGGGGGTACCGCCTGCAGTCCTGTCGCACTGGCAGTACGGGAACGGAGGGGGAGGAGGCGGGGAGAGGTTTGCGGGGGCGAAGGGGAGCCTGGGAGAGGGAGGCGGGCTGGGAGAGGGGGGAGAAGGGAGAGGAGGGGAGGGAGAAGGAGGAGAGGGAGAGGGAGGGGAGGGAGAGGGAGGAGGGGGGGACAGGAGGGGGTTGACGGGGCAGCAGTTGCACTGCCCGCTCTTGATGATGGCGTAGGTGCACGAGCCGTCACCGGGAGTGCACAGGCTGGCGGGGGTGATGCACTGGCCGGGCTTTTCAGGCTGCATGCAGATGACTGCTCCGCTGGCGTTGGTGATGTCGAGGTTGACCTGAAGGGGGCGAGGGGGGGCGAGCGGGGGCATGTGAGCACTTCACAGGGGAAGGGCAAGCAGGGGCATGTGAGCGCTTCACGGAAGGGGGGAGTGAGCTTGGAAAGGGGGGTAGGAAGGAGAGCGAGGTGCAGAGAAAACAGCGTAAGCACTTCACTGAGGCAGGGGCTTGCTATCCTTTCTTTCCATTTGTGCCCATTTCTCCCTTGACTTCTAGCTGACTTCTTGTTTGACGATGTGACCGAGCTTCATTTCAGCATGGCCCAGAGGTGTAACGTCGTTGATTGAGGGAGGGGCAAGCCTGGAATCGAAAGTGTCCTGAAAATGCCTTCACTAAAACATATTTGGGAAATGGGACCAGCAGCTGCTAGGATTAATGGCAGGTGCTCTCAGTAGATCTCCATGCGCACTCGGTTCTAGTTGCTCATAGGTTAAGCTACCATGCTTACCTGGGGGAACTTGATCAGCCACCTGCCGTTGCCGAAAGTCTCAGGGGTTGGCGTCACCCTCTGCACGCCGTTGACGAAAAAGAACTTGATGCCCTTCCTGCAGCTAGGCTCTGCAAGCACACAAGCATGGAGCAGGAGAGGGTGAGTCAGGGTTCGGGACGGTACAGGCCGCGGCGCAGTGGCACTTGATACAAATGAAACTGGGACTGCTGCTGCAGCACGTTTGAGTGTACGGTGTATGGAAAACTTGGCTCTGCGCACGAGCATAGCATGGAGCAGGAAAGGGTTCGGGACGGTACAGGCCGCGGCTCAGAGACATAAGATACAAATGACAAACTCAGAGTGTTGAGTGTGGAGTGTTCTGCAGCACATGTTTCAAAAGGTATTCAGACTGCCAGTGCGCAGCAGCTCTGATTTGAAAATGCATTCAGGCAGCGACTGTGCTGCATGACTCTTTTGTAAAGGCACTCGGGTGCACTGCAGCAGGGCCCTACCTAAGTGCACCAAGGTATACCATACTGCTTATCGTGGGTCGCTGGGCAAGTGCTTATGGGCCAATGGGGACCAAACGCTGTTTAACCTACGGCCGGTGGCACAAGTAGAATGGCTTCCTACACCAGCACACTACGGCCTTAGCCCGTGATGTAGCTAAATTGAAGCCAAAATTAGCCAAACAGGCGCAGCGACTCACCAACTTCAAGCTCAAGCTTGTAGAAGTCCATTTGGTTGCACAAGGAGATTGCAGTGGGGGCCTTGAGCTGCACGGTGAAGCAGAGATTGCCGTCCACGTTGACCGGGGGCTCCATGTAGTAGGGGGAGACTGCAGGATTCTTCTCGCACGTGTAGGGGGGGAATGAGCTGTCCGTCTGCAGCAGATCCCTGCACATGTAGGCAATGACGAGGATGGTAGGTTAGCGATACCGGTGCTGATTAAAAAGCATGCCATCAATATTCTGCATGGCAACTCATGCGGCCATGCATGCAATGGCATGCAGCACACTGTTGGTAATCCTAGCCAGCAAGGAAACAGAAGAGAGAGCGATGAGTCAAATGAATCGCCACAGCATGCAGACTGCAGCTAGATAGCCGAGCAATTTATATTGAGTGGTAACAGGCAGGGCTGTGATTTCCTGTTCGCAGGAATGCATTACGGACCTGCTGCCCGGAGCACAATATTCACTTTGCTTAGGACACATTCCATGTGAGCCAAGCATTGTCCGTGACTTGGCAACTCGCCCTATGGCCAACTAATTCAACAATCGAATCGACAGATGAGCAGGACAGAGCAACGAGCAGCCCAGTGTACGTCCGTGCAAGCTGAAACAAATGCCAGCGGCACAGCGCAGCTGGCACTCCTGGCAGTGAGCAGCGAAGCGGCAATCAAGCTGAAGCCAGCAGCGTGCAGCGGGCTCACCTCGAGGTAGCGGATGCCGTCGCGGCCAGGATGGTGCAGAGCATGGCGATGATAGGAGCATTCATAGTGTTAGGCTTGGAGCTGCTGCGTGGACAGCGGAGGGGTGGGGTGAGGACTTTCCCATTCAATGTAATTTATCGGCAGCATCAAGGAATGAAGCGATCGATCGGAATGCATAATGATTCATTGTCTTTTTATCCATTCGCGCCAATGCTGGGCTTGGCAGGACACATAGTTGTGTACAGAGGTTTGCGTGTTTCAACCACCGGTAAGACTTTAGTGGGCGTTGCTTAGAAACTGCCCTCATATAAAGGCATACCGGGGTCAATGCATATTTGCACAGGGCGTAATAATGACGCCTGCAGCCTTCAGTCACTACTGCAGACCCCGGTATTCACAATCATTCATGTGAACATGCAAAGATGCCATCACGACTCACAGTAATCAACGACGCGGGATAGGTGAGTCACAGCCTGTTGCCGATTGGCCTCGGAACTTGTCTCGAAGGGATGGACGCAGGGGACTCAGGGGCCAGGCAGGGTGGACGTCTGGAAGATGAGGGGTGCGATGGAGGGGGTTGGCGTCAAGATGTGTTGCAGGCGAACTCAAGAACTTTTCAGGTCGAGTTCCAGCCAAATCCAGGAGATGAGTGATCCAGGAGATGTGTGTTCGAATGCCAAGCGCTCTCTATTAAAAGAAGCCCCCCATACAGTACGACAGCAACTCACACTTTCCTCTCAAATGACGGGCGATGCGCGATACTAGCAGGTGCGGCGGGCGTAATGGAGGGCGAATGTCAGAATGTTGAACGTCGCGACATCTCTGGCTGATATGTATGTGTGTCACGAGCGACGAACCTTAACATACAAATTACAACACGGGATTCCAGTATCCACTTTCCGCAGGGGTCTGGTACCAGCAGCAGCATACATAGTCTCTACTCAGAACCCTCCTGCTTTTAACGCTCTACTTCTCCTCATCTTGTCATGGTACCCCCTTTGTATCAAGATAGATAAGACTTTTGTTAGCATGGCTGGCATGCCCATCTGTCTAGTATGCCTGCATCAGTCGTGTGGTCTGTGGGCACGCTAGCAACCTTCTTGGTCATCATCAACACATTTTTGTACCTCAGTTCTTTTTCTGCACATGCTCCAGGTTGGATCACAGCCTTTTCCAGTAACAACCTGTTGCAGAAGGCTAGAGTCAGAAACAGCGATAGCACGGGATGCACTTAATTACTACAGTTGTCTTTGGCAACTCAAGTACATCGAATATGTCTCGGGCTCATAGCACAGCTACATTCAAGGCTAAACACGCTACATATTATTGTACCATCCACGTTCGACGGCCATGCCTCTACCGCTAGACCACCATATCTCAATCTTTACCTTCACTCCTCCACAAATTAAAGACGAGGCAATCCTGCTCAAAACACGGTTCGTGCCTTTTTGTCGACCTCATCGGCAACGCCTTGGAATCGTGTGCGTGATCGCTCGCACCGACCGCCTGCCGGCATGCATCAGTTGTAACTAGAAAATAAAAAGCTTGTAAAAAGGTCACCCACCTTGCTGAGCTGCTCCCATTCCTGGCAGCTCATTCAGCCAGCATTGGGCCAGGAAAGCAGACAAGTACGAAGTGGACAACTACTTCACTCTATCTCCAATGTCTCAGACATTGGAAGCTTCAAAAAGTATGGAGCACACCAGCATGGTCAGTGACGAGTTAGCTGCTGATGCTCTTCTGCCTCGCCATGACGCACTTGGCCATGGTCTGGCTCGCCCTCGACACCGCGTCCGTCATGAAAAAGTTGTCGATTGGGGACATCAAAGGCTCGCTGCCAGCCTTCGATGAGGATTGTACTGCCTTCATGTACTCCCCATTCATCCACACCGCGCCCTCGACATTGTTCACAATGCCAAAATGAGGCGCAACCTCCGCCAACCGCGAGCGGACGCCCTTCATGGTATCATACGGCAGCGCCTTGCCAACAACCTGCAAGTCACAGGACCACAAATACTTAATTCATAACACACTACCGGTAGCTACAATACAGGTACAGCAAAATCTTAAGCCTACGGCTTGAAGGACCTTGGCTACACTGGGTCTCAAAGCTTAACGCGCGCCCTACCACGGCCAGCCAATTGTGATTGACTTGGACCCTGGGCGTATCAACAGCCTCATCGTTCACATCGCAGACAGAACAATGGGCACAGCGTCATGATGCGATAGTCCGAGGCCACACGTTGCCAGTCTCAGGACCGGGTAAGCCACCGCTTCGCCACGGCTTAAGACCCCGGGGATAGCTACCTGACAACCCAACACTGCTTATTAAATGATGCTCAAGTCCTGCTGCTTGGGCCATTAGCGCTGGCCTGGTCATACCCATCGTCCCAGTGGTGGCCACCCATCTTCCAGTCTTAAGTGGCCGGCACCGAGTAGCCGCTACACGTGATCCAAAGTTCAAACTCAACTAAACAACTGTTGCCATCCACACAGCATCCACCCCCACCCCAGGTATCCACCACGCATACCTCGGACATCGCACGGACGACCTTCCAGTCCTCCCTCGCATCACCGACCATCGGCACAGCGGTGCGCGTCTGCTGCACGCGCCCCTCAAAGTTGACGTACAGGCCGCTCTTCTCCGTGTACGCTGCGCCCGGGAGCACGACGTCTGCGCGGCTGGCGCCCTTGTCACCATGGTGGCCCTGGTAGACCACAAAGGCGCCCTCGGGGACCTCCGCGTCGGCATAGTCGTCAGCGCCCAGGAGGTAAACAAACTTGGCTGGCGCTGCAGAGCGGGCCGAGACAGAGGGCTGGAAGCCGAGGTCTAGTGCAGCCACCCGCGAGGCTGACTCGTGGATAACATTGAAGCCGTTCCAGTCTGGTCGTACAACGCCTGTGTTCAGGGTCCAAGGTACAGGGATAAGGGTCCAGAGGGTGGCGTTCAATCTGCTCCAGAGAGGCAGAGCCACACCCGTATGGGCAGCAGAAACGTGAGGTCATGCCAGGTCAAGCGGGGAATGTGCAGCAGGAACGAGGGAGAATAGGAGACATGTGGAAACATGAGGTTTGTTGTGAATTGCATGCGTTGTACATCAAGTGCAAGGTGGTGGCATCCTTGTGTTGGGGCAGCCAAACAGACAGGCGGCATGCACCCTCATTTGAGGGTCCCGCCCAGAGGGTTTTTGAGCCTGGCAAGAGGGTTTTTGATCCCCGTTTCCGGGCCGCGACCCCGAGGGCGCGGCCGAACGCGGTTTCAGGCATGAGGAACCAGAGCATACGCTTGCAGCCGGAACACATTTTCACAACTTCAGCTGGTAAAACAAATACAGTACCGGTACATACAACAGCGCTCACACAGTATACAGTACATACACTGGTAATGGCATACAGCGCATATGAGCTTATCACTCATCCTTGGCACCATCACAAAGTATTTAGACCGGAGAGTTAAATGCAGGTGTGTCTACTGCACCGGGGCTGCGCTCTGTGGTGCTGCTTCAGCTACTGGTAGAGCAGCAAGTAAATTTATCCAGGACCATATCATCCGTACTTTTTGTGTGGCCACGTTGGCCCCATAATGTCCAGACCCAACTGCCCAAGCAGCACGCCAGGCCACACCAGAACCCGAGGCTAGAATGTCACTGGCATGCACATGAGACACAACAAGTGACAATGTCTACCCAACATCAGAGGGAGGGAAGACACGGGACCCAACTGCCACAAGAATTTAGATAATCATATTAAAAATCAATTACTGAGCAAGTTTTCCCTCCATTTTCTTTTAAAACACTACGGTATAGCTGGGGCCCGTGTCTTCCCTCTCTCTCCCCAACATCCATGCCCCGCAGTTCACCTGCTTTCTCAACCAGCGCGTGGATGGACTTCAGCACCGCGTCTCGATCTGCCCGCTTTAGCACGCCGGGCCCGACAATCACAATAGGCTTCTTAGCGCCTTTCAGCTTGTCGAAGAAGCCGCCGCTGCCTGCCGCCAGCTTGTCGATTGACGCCGGGTCAGACCCCAAGTGCTCGTACGGGTATGTCAGGTCCACCGCTGCACCTAGCAGCGCGATGCTGGCCCCCTCGTTCCATGTCTTGCGCAGGCGCGCGTTGAACACAGGGCTCTCCCACCGCGGGTTGGACCCGATCAGGAGGACCACGTCTGCCTCATCGACGCCTGCGACCGTGCTGTTGGCAATGTAGCCGGAGCGGATGTCGGCGTTGAAGTCGTTGAAGCCGTCCTCATGCACCATGTTGCCCGAGCCAAGCGAGTTGAGCAGGTCCTTGGTTGCGATCATTGTCTCCGCGTCGGTCAGCTTGCCGGCCACTGCCTTGATCTCATTGCCTGTCGAGGTGCCCAGACCAGTCTTCACGGCCGCAAAGGCCTCTGCCCATGAGGCTGGCTGCAGACCGTTGGGACCCTACAGACGCCCACAGCGGGAAAGCACCGTTCAGGCGTGGACTATTACCTCAACTCTCCTCAGCTCAGGTCTACAGTGTGCCATTACGTGTTGCAGTGATATCACCTATGTTCAATGACAACATCCTTCAAAAACACCCCAGTGGCGGGCTCAGACGGTAACCCTGTGCCAATTGACAGCGTTGCACCAGCTAACCTCCCAGCTACCCCCCCCACACACACCTTGACCAACGGCACGTTGAGCCGCTGCCGCTTGAGGCCATCGTATTGGTAGCGCGCCTTATCTGAGATCCACTCCTCGTTGACCTGCTCGTTCATGCGAGGCAGGATGCGCATAACCTCCGTCCCCCGCGTGTCCACCTTGATGCTGGAGCCCAGCGCATCACTGACATCCACGCTGTCCGTGCTCTTCAGCTCCCAGCTGCGCGCCGTGAAGGCGTACGGCTTGGACGTCAGCGCGCCCACGGGGCACAGGTCAACGACATTGCCCGACAGCTCGCTGCTGAACAGCTTCTCCACATAGGTGCCAATCTCAGACTCGCGGCCGCGGCCAGTCACGCCCATCTCTGATGTGCCGGCGACCTCCGAGGAGAAGCGCACACACCTGTGCGCATAGAGCATTCCCGAGGTGAACACATTTCCCTCTGCATGGCATTTCCCTACATCCATGCAGGACGTTTTCCTGTTCTTTCACCTATGTGTCGAAGACATATCTGCCGACCCATCATCATGCTGCCCATGCTAGGGGGCATGCAAAGGTATGGAGCCCATGCAGCCGGGGCCCACAGCCCAGGTGACATCATTGAATGCAGGTAGACTTCACATCACCCAAGGACCATGCTCTGAGAGTGTACCTGGTGCAGTGGATGCAGCGGTTCATCACAGTCTTGACCAAGGGACCAATGTTCTTGTCGTCTACTGCCCTCTTGCTCTCCTGGAAACGGCTTCTGTCGCTCCCAAAGATCATTGCCTGGTCCTGGAGGTCGCATTCACCGCCTTGGTCGCAAATGGGGCAATCCAAGGGATGATTAATCTGCGACAGGGAGAGCTGCGAGGTCAGGCCCAAGCCCCCAAAGCAAGGGGAGTGAGACAAAATTGATCCCCACCAGAAGGAATTCCATCACGCCCTCACGCGCTTTCTTGACCACAGGCGTGTCGGTCTTGATTTTCATGCCAGGGCCAGCAGGCATTGCACAAGACGCCACCGGCTTAGGGCTCTTCTCCACCTGCAAAAATACATAATTTCTTAGGAATGATTCCATCTAGTTATCCGATGGAGAGCTCTGCAGACTTGAGCTAATGAAGAATCGTACCTCGACCAGACACATCCGACAGTTCCCGGCAATCGACAGACGCTGGTGGTAGCAGAACCTAAACGCATGGAAGTGGATGAACGCCACAGGTTAGGAGGTTCCATGCTGAGAAAAAAATAAGATGATTACCTTGGGATGTCAACTCCAGCGGCATCGCAAGCCTGCAGAACCGAGAAGCTCCTTGGTACCGTGATAGGTACGCCATTTACGAACAACTCCATCACGTTGGGATTGGCAGGGGGGGGAGGGGGAGCTGGAGCAACAGCAGCAGCTGGTGCAGCTGGTGCAGCTGCAGATGCATTGGCCATCACAGAGCTGCTAGATACATGCCGCAGGGCTTGTGACAGTGACCACAGCTGGACACCCTGGCCACTTCTGGCTAGTGCTGGGACAAACATCCTGTTTCTGATGAGGGACACTTATGCTGGCGAACTCGCAACAGCAATATGCCACGTTGCTGCTGGCGCTGTGAAACAGTATATTAAGGATGCGGCAAAATGAGGTCATCCTCTCCTCTTTAGATCCGAACTCCATACTTTACCGTCACTCCAGCTTTTCGCTTGAACCTATCGCTCTTGCCCCTGCGCAACTCAATTCATCAAGACTCGCTCCTGCGCTTTCTCTCTTTCAATATTGTGTGTAGGCCACCATGAACCAACCGGACAGATATGAACGATTCATCTTGCCAGAGGGGGTGAAAAAAGTGGATTACAAGAAAGATGAGAAGATATCCGACGCGGGGACCTTCATGCTAATGAATGAAGATCACACGTGAGTCTAAACAAGAGATTTATCTGTTGAGCTGGTTTGCCATGCACTCTTCCCCCAATACAAACGAGGACCCATGTCAAGGCCTGCATTTGAAACAAACAACCCCATGTACTCTGACCAAGCACCTCATGCACTCTGACATCACTGCCTAGTCATGGAATCAGTGTTGTAACTTGCAGCTTTTCTTTCTTTGGACTTAACAAGGCCAGCTGCATGGCCAGCTGCATGCCATGGCCCAGCCATGCCAGCTGCGAACCAGCTTTTGAGTGCTGCCCTCCCTGCTGCAGGCTGGGCAACATGGTCAGGATGCAGCTGCATGAGGACCGAAGCGTTGTGTTTGCCGGGTATCGGATTCCCCATCCGCTGGAGTCCAAGATGCAGGTCATGATCCAAACCAATGGCTCAAAGCTGCCCACACAAGCGATGGAGCATGCACTGGACGATCTGAGAAGCGAAATGACATCGATCCAGGCATCCTTTGATGAGGAGGCAAGAAAGATGGGCAAGTCGGACTTCATGCAGTATTGAAGGGGAGCGATCCTTCCCTAATCCCATCAATAGATAATTGTGCATGGATTTTCTTCTTGAATCTCGCTGCTGCTGGGATCTGTTCGGCCGGCATCTGCTCGTGGCATGCTGTGTGTACTGGTGGTAGGCCCTGCAGCAGAGCTGGCAAGTCAGGCTTGGATATTTTATGTATGGGTGTCGCGTGGTGCTGGTGTGTGCTGTCCACCTAAGATTCATTTTGTATTTTTTGCAGGCAACGACGTGTTTTTGTCATTTACACCCTAGGGTCAGCGTGGATGCAGTTAGTAAAACATTTGTTTCAAATCCCTGTGGAGGAGTTTCATCTCAGGTTTTTCTTGTTAAGATCAATGCCTCCATCAGTACCTTTTGCATGACCTCATGAGAGGTAATGAACAGCCTGATGAACAGCATGTTAATATTGCTAGCAAAACCTGGCCTGACGGCTGACCGTCGCCACGGCAGCTGCCAGGGAAGCACACGCGACAGGCAAGTAGCTAGATGTTCGGGCCCATTATCTGACACAAAATTTATGTTGGAGACACGCTGAACCCTGCTCAATCAGTCCTTGGATTTCATACTTGATTCCTGCTTGTACAGTGTTACAGTGCAAGCGCAGAGGAATCATGCCTGTAAAGCAAGTCAATCTCAACAAAAATAGATGATTGTAGGACAGATTGGGGATTCAGTTGCCTTAAGTGTCCTCAGCAATGCTATCATCGGCCCAGCTTCTTGCACATCACTAACATTAGTCATGCAGTACGCCGAAAATCAATCCCTGCTTTGTGTGTTTGCGATGCGCCCATATTGGCCTGACTATTATGAGTGCCATCTCTCTCCTCCTAGCTACATACGTCCGTTCAGCACTAAGCCATCCTTCTTCAGGGCTTGGGGTGCGACCTTTTAGACAGGTGAAAGCCTTGACTTGCTCTCACAGGCCCCCTCACCTGGCACTAACCTAGTAGGCAAAGTCCCACTACTGCATAATGCGACAGATATAAAAGTTACGGTGCATGTGTATGGCAATCGTAGGGCATGATCCATACCGTCATGGCGTCATGAGTCAGACCAGTAGTCCGGTACCGGTATGTCAAATATGTGGTACATATTTCCTTGCAATTCATAGCTGCAGCCACCTCTTTGAAAATTGAAGCTTGATTCAGATGCCATTGAAGTACAGGAGTTAAACCACTCCCAGACATATCGGTACCAGCCATTACGCCTGTTCCTATTAGTGCCATCCCCTGGTGCCATGCAACCGCATGGGAGTTGCCCTGCATCCAGGTGTGGGCTTTTCGGCATGCCAGTCGCTCTATGTAACTGATATTTTGCCTCAATCGCGTATTTTGATTATCTATTGAAAGCTTCTCTTTCAAAGATGCGGCTGTGTGTGCATGACCCGGTTGCATGGCAGAGCGCTCATTCCGACGGGTCCTTGCTAGGCCTCATACGATGGCGGGACGAAGACGGTGCTGGCACCCCTTCGTCAGTGACACTGAACAAGGTCCCATTAATTTGTGAGGCTCCCTTGGAATTGGTAGTCCGCGACTTCCAGGTGCGCAGTGCGATCACGGTTGCGACGGGGAGTCGTTTTCAACACATCGGCTGAAATCTCTCTGACTGAAACGGAGGCTCCGCCCGATTGCCCTTGGTGGACACGGCAGCGCGAACTTATGTTCCCAAAGACCAGGTACTTTGAACTGAAAGTAAACTGCTTGCTTGAACGCTGCTGCCACAGGGAGTGTCAGCCATGGAGGTACTTAGCACGTCGCGCACAGTCGAGGTGTCCGTGCAATCCACATCAGACACAAGTCCCTCATACGCCTTCACTTCACGCGGGCAACCAGAATCCGGGGCCTTCGCTACCGCCTTAAACCTTCAGGTGAGGGAAGTGAGGTTGCATGACTGCATGAGGTCGCATGAGTTTGCACAGCTCGCATCCCAGGGGGGCCAGCAAAGCCATGCCAGCGATTGCGATGGGACCAGGAGTAAGCATGGCAAGGCTTTAAACACCTGTGATTGACACGGCCATGTGAGCTGTGGATGGTGAGCTTCTAGAAGGGGAGGCCTGGCCTTGCATCCCCTCATAGCTTCAAAATCTTCCACCAGTTGTCCCATCACTGGATCATACCTGCCAGGGTTAATTTGTGTGCGTGTGAGATCAAATTTAGCAGGCGTAGCAAGTAGCCACCAGCCCATCACTGAGTGATGGGGACCAAACCTTGACCGGCCTACGTCCGGTGGCCCAAGCAGCAGAGTATGCTGCTCCAATCCCCCTCGGCCGTGTTGCAGCTGAGGCACAAAAAGGATAACAAAGATAACATCAACTTGCTCATCTGTCCTGTATGGTATTCTGATTCATACCTGGTAAAATCTCAATCAAGACAGAATTGTACCGGAGATTTGGCTCAGCTCAAGCCAGATAAATCTCCTAATCGAGACATCAGGCCAACTTGACCAAGGAGACTTATGTCGGTCGGACTTCAATCTCTTCGCCGTTATGCAAAAGCATGCCCGTGTATTCATGTAGAACGCTATACCCACCCCAGGTACTTTATATTTCCCACCGCAGTCTTTCTGCGACCTGTCGTTGGTGCGGCTGCGTCTTCTTTCCCTGAAGCAACCAGGAGTCTGCATTATCCACAGAGTCACTCTCAGCCGGAAGGGCGACAGCTTGGGCGCAGAGACAGCACAGGAGGCTGGGGGGGCAACAGCTGGGGAGCCTGCTGCCGCTGTGGCAGCGGTAGCAGCAGCAGCAAGTGACACCTCGACTGGCGGCTGCCTGCTTGCCGTTGCCACCGCCAGTTCGACAGGTTCTCCCTCTGATTCACTGCCATCAGACCTGCCTGCTGCTGCTGGTACAGACAGGGGTGCTGGGGGAGCAAGTCTGGGCACAGGAGAACCTGAATGTGTGAAAGCAGAGGTGCTTGTGCCTACTCGCTCGCACGGCTCGGCGTCTCAGAGCGAGCAGATCAGGATGCTCTTACAGCATGCCCTCAAGGCCAAAGGTGAGTCAAGTCTGTAGCTACAAACCCTGAAGCCTTCACTAAAACATTACAGCCTCAATACCAGGAATGAGTCTGCATGGCAAGCTCGTCTCATTTTGGCCCGCCGAGCCTTAACACTTTTGGGGGGCCTTTTCCTTCACCCTATACCCTGACACTACTGTTCATGTGCCGTGCATCCAGCTTATTTGAAATATTGTTAGGTGCAGCTTATCTTCACCCTGTAGAGATTGAATGACCCCATGAGCATGTTTGGACGGAGGGAACTACTGAGCACCATCCATCCTTTACCCCCACTCGCATGCATTGAGCGTTGCCTGCTGGCTGCGCTCAGGGCCCACTGGTGAGCTGCCTGCGTCACTGAACGAGCTGCGGGCCAGGGTCGAGGCGCCCGGGGGCAGGGGCAGTTCCCTGCACACTTTAGCGAGCTCACTGGCCAGAATGGCCTTGGCACCAGCACCGCCCCCGCAGCCGACAGGCACTGCTATGACTCCTCAAAAGGTTCATCCTGCGCCAGGCGAGGTGGAGGAAGCGCAGTTCGGTACGGAAGCCTGGAGGGATCTGACAAGCGGTGCATCGCATACCGCGGAGGCGGCAGCAGCGGCGAGAGGATTTGAATTAACACCAGCTGGGGTGCGGTTAGGCTCCGGAACCTCCTGTGAAATAGCAGGTGCACCGTCAGCTGACTCAGCTCCGGTTGTTGCTGCTGCTCCTGTTGAGCCCTTGGGAGGTGTGGTGGGTGCGTTGCTTGCGCAGCTGCACGTGGGCATCGGACGCGTGGAGGGTCTTGAACGCAGCATGCAGGCGCAGCTCGGGGCGCTGGAGCGCTTGGTGAGCAGCGCGGCGTCCTTGCAGGGCCGGCTGGAGCAGGGGCTGAGCCGGCTGGATGTAGCACTGGCAAGGCTGGAACCTGGTGGTGCATGTGCGTTGGCTGTTGTGGACATGCGTAGCGGTAAATGAATTAACGCATACCGGTATTTATGAATTTGAATTGTGTGACTGCCAGGTTTTGTATGTACTCTGCACAATACGGTGCATGCAAAGATAAACATAAAGAGTTGATGATATCCAGTCAGTACAGAATAATAACAGGCCAAGCAATCAAAGCATGGACACACTTGCTTACTCAGCAGGTGGTCAGGCCAAGTTGGAGTGTGGGCCTGGAACTGGCCTTGTCAGGTTTGTTTAAAGACGCACCTGGTTGGCAGAAGGTGCTCCAAACCCAACCCTTCATTGGAGTCCAGGGAGCGGGTGAGCAGGCAGTCTTGCACCTCGATTCACTGCCGGAAGTGACACGGGAGGGTGATGGCTGGTAATTTCTTGTTGTTTGCGGCCGGCTCCAAAGTTTCCTTTGCTCTGATAGTCTGTCCCTGTCCGTGGTCCTTGTTCAGGAGTCATGCAACGTTAGGGGTATCTACGGTCGTTAAATTTGTCAGAGTTTCATCAGTTGGGGTTCTCAACCGGAAAATTTCAACTATTTTAACTTCGCAAATTTAATTCCCTTGGTTTATTTTTTCCCTCCCCCCCCTGGGTTAGACTGATGTAGCCTGATCTGAACCAACTGTCCAGCTTGCTCTGTCTCTCTACCTATTAGTCTGTCTTTCTGCCTGTGATCCTAATTCTTTCCAAGAGCAGTAGGGATCACAGCTGCCCTGGGGCCGTCCGGCTGTAATTTCCCGTGGTCAATCAATTTAGCTGTAGTTCAGTTATGCGCTCTGGTTCTGCACTCAATCCACCATGGCCAGGACTTCGTTTCTCTAGCCCTCACTCCCCAGAGACTTGGAGGTGACACCATCCCATACCGTTATGGGCGTCCAAGGATCAGGCAGCCTTACACCTCAGCCTGCCACAGAGCACCTGGGGATGTGACAGGTGGCCCGCTCCAGAATGTAGCTTGGGCGGTGTCTTTACCTCTGGTAGTCTCTGAGCCAGCTTAATTGCCATCGGAATTCCAGAATTTTGATGTAGCTCTTGGCAGATTTTTTTCTAAGGAAATTATTCAGGGCACTCTGCCTTGCAGCTGCTAAGTGCTAGGCCTAACTTATCTTGATGAGTCTCTCCCTAGGCCCTACATTTGGTCCTCTGGCTTTGCTTGATGATCTGTATGCAATTAAGTGACTGACTGATCTTGCTGAGGTTAAGTGGCCCACCGGTTTTATTGTTGTTCCAAGGGTTCCTGATTGTGTCTACCGTAATGCAGTGCTGCAGTTTTGGCTGAGATCTAACTGTTCAGATCTCGCTCAGTTGATACAGCCCCTGAAGGCCCCCTGAAAGCTTTGTAATCCTGAATAACAAATTAGTAATAATAGCGGTAAAGAAAGCTAATAGTCTCCAAAATACCCAGTGGCTTATCGATGCGGCTGTATGTGCATGACCCGTTTGTATGGCAGCAGAGAGTTGGGCAGCAGAGCTCTCATGCCGACGGGTCCCTAATGAGCGTCGTGCGATGGCGGGGCGAAGACGGTGCTTGCATCCCTCCGTCAGTGACGCTGAACAAGATGCCCTTAGCATTTGAGGTTCATTTGGATCTGGTCCTGTGCGACTTCCAGGTGCGTGCGGACGGGTGCGACGGGTGCCTGTGATCGACCTAAACGGAGGCACGGAGCCTCCGAGCCTCCGACAGGCTGCCATCAGACACCAAGGCAGACACCCAGGCAGGAGAAACGGGCATGGCAGCGTGACCTCGTGTTCTAACGAGCTTATATTTTAAACGGAACAGAACTGCGTTTAAATCAACGTTGCTGCCGCAGGGCGTCTCGGCGATAGAGCTGCTCAGCACGTCGCCCACAGTCGAGTTGCATGCGCAGTCTGCGTCGGAAGTGCTGGCGACGAGCCTCTCATACGTCTTCCATGCGCACGGCCGCACTGAATCCGGGGCCTTAGTCACCACCATCGACCTTGACGTGAGTTTACATGACTGCATGAGGTTGCATGGGGTACTGTAGCAAGCATGCACTGGTTAAAACCCAAGGTGACCATTCACAGCCATTGTGTTGTGCTCAGGAGCTTGCATGACAACTGAGGCACCAACGACGTACGACTTAAACATTCATGTGACGCCTGGAGGTGGCATGAGTGGAGGAAGGCTTGGTCTGGCATCCCCTTATAGCTGGCAGTTCCACGACCAGATGGCCTACCTACCTATCACTCCACAACATCTGCCATTCTTTATTTTTTAGCAAACTACTCATGTGCGCTAGGCAATCACCACTGGGCTTAGGGGGACTAAACCTGGGTTGGCAAACAGCTGTTGGCTCAGGCAGGCCCTGCACTCCTGCAGCTGTAGGATAGGCTGTGATTTAGCTTAATTGTAGCTGAAGCACCCCTGAAATGAAACGTGATACCCCTGGTGACACCTGCCTTATCACTGCCTCGTCTAGTTTCCTGTGACAAACTGGGTAACGTATTGAACCTACCGTACCTCAGAGAGTTTGTACGATCCTGCCACAGTCTTTCAGCGACCTGTCATCGGTACGTCTGCGCCTGCTGCCACTGAAGCAACCCGCTGGAGTCTGCATTATCCACAGAGTCATTCTTATTCGAAAGGGCGACGGCTCGGCCAGCGATGCGGCGCACAAGGCCGGGGTGGCTGGTGCAGTGGCTGCAGACACAGCAGCAGCAACGGCCGCCAGGGCAACCTCCGCCGGCGGCGGCTACCAGCTTGCCGATGCCGCCACACAGTCTAACAGTTCTCCCGCTGCTTTGCCATTATCAGATGTGCGTTTTGCTGTTGGAATAGGCAGCGGTGCAGAGGGGGGAGGAGCGGGACGCGACAATGCTCCACGTGATGGCGATCCAAAATGTGTGCAAGAAGAGCTGCTGGTGCCTGCCCGCGCGTTCAGTTTTGGCCTGTCGGGCTCTGTATCTTCAAGCCAGCAGGTCAGGATGCTCGTACAACAAGCCTTCCAGCCCAGGGGTGAGTGGCAGGCATGGTCTCAACCCTTCAACCCTAGACAGGCTACTATAACAACACATCCTCATGAACAGGAACAGGGTTTAGTCAACACGGTGGGCAAGAATTAATGTTGCACCTCAAGCGTTCACACTTGTAGCACTGGGTTTATACGCTGACACAGCAGTGTGTTGCTAATTTTCACATACCCAGCCTCCAAAACCATCCGCCTGCGTGGGGACAGTGTTGGGTGTGCAACTCCATTACGTCATATAGCCCAGACGCTCCCCCTTCAGGCTTTTTATTTGGCACCTTTGCCATGAACTTTGCTTCAAGAAATATATACATAATTAAGCTTACCGATCTTTAAAATGTGATTGACCGCCATGCATCCTTCCCTTGCACCTGTGCGCACTGAGTGTTGACCGATGGTTGCACTCAGGGCCTGCTGATGAGCTGCCTGCCTCCCTGGACAAGCTGCGGACAGGCGTGGAAATGTCCGGTGGCATGGGCAGCCCCATCCACACTCTACCGAGCTCTCCAGCCAGAGTAGCCCTGGCCGCAGCGCCGCCAACGAAGGCAACGGGTGCTGACAGGCCAAAGGAGGAAGCTCGGGCGTTTGTGTCATCCCGAGAGGATCCATGGTGTGGAGGAGAGCATGCGACAGCAGCTACAAGAGCTCAAGCATCGCCAGCGAGGATGCGATCTGGGTCCAGATCCTCCTTTGAATCCAGCCCCAAACGACACTCCCACTCTGACGCATCAGGCCGATGGGCGGATCCCGATGCTGCTGCAGCTGCCTCTGCTGAGCCCCTGGGAGGTGTCGCGGGGGGGCTGCTCGCACAGCTGCAAGCGGGCGTCGGCAGGGTGGCGGCTTTTGAACGCAACATGCAGGCACAGCTGGGTGCGCTGGAGCACTTAGTGAACAGCGCGGCCGCATTGCAGGGCACGCTGGAGAGTATGGTCGGCGGAGCGGATGCCTTGCAGGGCCGGCTGGAGGAGGGGCTGGGCAGGCTGGACGCTGCTCTGGCACAGAAGGAAACTGGCGTCGCAGCTGCTGCGGGTGCGCGTGGCGGCTGAAGATAGGATGTCTTATTGTTATGGAGTAGGGGCTGGGCAGGCTGGACGCTGCTCTGGCACAGATGGAAACTGGCGTCGCAGCTACTGCGGGTGTGCGTGGCGGCTGATGAGAGGATGTCTTATTGTTATGGAGTAGGGGCTGGGCAGGCTGGACGCTGCTCTGGCACAGATGGAAACTGGCGTTGCAGCTGTTGCGGGCGCGCGTGGCGGCTGATGAGAGCATGTCTTGTTCTTATAATAGAGGATGGGATGGGCAAGCTGGCCGCGGCCCTGGCACGGATGTAACCTGGTGTCGCAGCTGGTGTGAGTGCGCATAACGGCTAAGGACAGGATGTCCCCCCCCCTAATAGACGAGGGGCTGGGCACAGGTGGAACCCAGTGATGCGTTATACCGGCTAGTGCAGGCGCGCTTTGCAGAACATGAAGGAACGGGTAAAGAAAAGCTGAAAAAACTCGCAATGAACAGCTGAAATAATTGGGCCTTTTGCCAAATGAATCAATGATAGGTAGCAGTGTGAGATGAAAAACATGGGAGACTCGCTTGTCACAGCTGTCAACAACCAAGTTCGGGCTAAATGCCCTGATGACTTGAGGATGGTGGACCATGCCTCATACAGGCATTTCTTCTTCTTTTGCGCGCGATGTTGTCCGAATTAGCTCCTGGTAATCAGCTCATGGAAATCAGATTGGGATGTTTTTTGCAATACCAGTCAAACAGAGTACACAATTCAGCCCTGGGGTCGCCATTACTTATTACTGAGGAGCTCAGATGCCGACGGACTTGTTTGCCTTTCGGGCCTCTCCTTTTGTTCCTTTATTTTGTGTTCCCTATTCCTTTTAGTTTCCTTTTCTTGTCTCCCATAGTCCCATCTGAACAGTTGGGCGCCCTGGCAGTTGAGCCTCCTTGGCCCGGAGGTGTAACGTCATTGACTTTTAACTGGTATGCAAAACCCATGGACCTGTGTATGTACAACATGGGGACATCCTTAGACACCATCACACCAAGCAGTGTTTTCATGAGTACCTTGGAGGCTGCCGGGCAGGGAGTCACCTTCGGGCATATGGGGATTGGGGACCAAATCAGCCATGACCGGCCTGCAGCCGGCGGCCCATGAGATAAACTTTGCTGAACCAGGTGTTCCCGGTCGTAGGCCATGAATCGTAGCTGAATTGTAGCTGGGATGCTAGAAAAGGCATTCATTCTTTCATTCCACGAGCTAGGACCTACCCATCATTCGGAGGTCCTCTGACTGGCATAACTCTATAATCACCGCAGTTGGCCCTCAACAGACGACAACAACTCACACTTTACATTAAATGAGGCCTGTATGCCAACCTTCAGGCTTACCCTACCCATGATGCTGTTAAATGGTCGGTTGTGGGGGTTGTATGCTGTTTTTTGTCGGCACGGGTTGTTTGACGGCACGGCTTGTCAACCAGGAGGCTTATCAACGGAATTATCGTGCCCGACGGGGAATGCTGCTGCGCCCTGCTTGCGTAAGATGTCACATCCCATACACGTTTTCGGCATGGCAACGCGAACAGTGGGAGGAGTCCAGCTCCAGAAAAGGACCACCATCATCGCAATCGATTACGGTAATTACGGCTATGTACGCACCTACCGGATATTACATTCGCTCGTTTTAAACTCCGCACGCGATCATTTCGTTCATTATCTTGCAGGTACCCACGGCTCCGGCTTCGGCTACAGCGTGGACGGTGGTGCATCCATCAAACTGCACCAAGCCTATCCAGACCAGCCCAGAGCCTATCCAAAGACTTTGACAGCCACGCTTTACAAGAACAGGTCGGTCCGTCTTGAAAAGTTGAGATGAGATGCCTCATCACTATACAAGAATATGTGGGTCCAGCTCGAGTTCAAGTGCCATGCTACATAGAGAGGGGGTCCGGCAGGCTTGAGATTTAGATTCTGCTCAATCCTCTTCCTCTGGTCCTAATAGTTCCCTGTACTTGTACTGTCATCGAGTTAGGCCTACAACAGGATGGGTAAAGCAAAAGCGAGTTCTTGGGTGCCCGTATTATTCTGGCCTGACAATCACATCACTAGCTAGGCTCCAGGGCTTTTTGGATTTCTAGCGGAACTGATGACTTCATGAGTGCTGGTTGCTGCACACCAGATAAAGCTGGTGTTCAATATTTTTCTGATATTCGGTCTGATCAAAAACATTCAGGAGCCCCATCAGCATTGGCTGGACCGCCCGCAAAGCCTTTCTGTCAAGGGGTTCCCAGTCTTCGTCACACAGCCATGATCCTGCTTCCTCCGACACGGCCACCTACCGCCTGGCCACTGGATTCAAGGTGCTACTGCACAACCCAGAGGGCGCAGCAGCCCAGCAGCTGCCACCAGGTATCAATGCTGTACAGGTGAGACGGCGTCCAATTAACTATGTATGCACAAAATTGCCAGATTTGTACCGCAGTCTATTCTGCCTTGTCCATCCAGAATCCTTGTTCAGTCTTCAATCCTTGTTCCTCACCATTCAAGCTTGCATCCAAAAGTGTGGACAAGATCAAATACTGAGGACTGAGGATTGATACCAGGGGGAGGGGGAGGTATCGGGCAGTGTTTGCCCTGGACCCTGCAGAAAATGCCTGGTACCTCCCCCCCCCCCAGATTGATGCCCTTTCAACAGCCTGTTTTCATAATATATTTTATGGCCCTGGTGGCCTGCCTGTCCCCTGCAGGCTGCAGCAGATTACCTCGGCTTGTTGAGGCGGTACATTTTGGCTCAGATGCGTGAGGAGCTGGGACCCGGCAGCGCCCACTTGATGGCCCCAGGAAGTGTGACCTGGATCATCACAGTTCCGGCACTGTGGTGAGTAAGAGTAACAAATATAAAGAGGGACACAATGCTGGCTTGATGATTCAAAAATTTCATGCGTGAAGACTGGATCCAGCCACTGAGCAGTGTCACTCAATCCAGCCGCTGAGGTATCAATGGATCAAGGTGACACCTCCTGCACACCCATAAGAGAAAGTCACCGTGAGGAAGTTGCTTCTTTATTTTTGCCTCATAATAACGGCACAGATGTGGCTACGGCCCCAAGCAGCGCTGTTTCCTGAACCACCACGACCTAATAGGAAGTAGCCTTATTTACTTCTTTCTTTGGATCCAGGTCCGACTGTGCCAAAGGTGATATGAGGGAGGTTGCCATCCGCGCTGGCTTCATTAAGAGAGACGACCCGCCTGAGCAGCTGGTCATCGCACTTGTAAGAGCCAGCTTTGCCCCGTGCATATTGCAAGCGTCCAGTGGACTTTCTCCAATTCAAATTCAAATGTGTCAAAGTAACAACATTGCAGCATTCGCCCTGCCTGCTCGCCTTACCTGCACGCACCCAATGGTACCTCATGATTATCTTGTCATTTTGATTATCTTCCAGGAGCCGGAGTCAGCTGCCCTGTGGGCCAAGCACAAGAGGGCAACGGTGCTGAACCCCCGCGACACCTTCATGGTCCTCGATGCAGGCGGAGGTAGGTGCGCGGTCAGTGAGGTTCTTGTCCAAGCAAGACACCAGCATCGTCAGCAAATGAGATCCCTGACCACCAGCTCCTTCATGTTCCGCTTGGCAGGCACCGTTGACTGGACGGTTCACGAGTGTGTTGAGCGTGGGGGTCAGACGGTGCTGGCTGAGGCAGTATATGCTGTGGGCGAGCTGCTGGGATCCACCCTACTGGACGCTGCCTTCATGGACCACTTGCGAGGGGTGGTGGGCGAGGAGGTGAGGGGGGCCGCCAGGAGGGGGGGGGGCTGGGACGGTGGATATTGGTAAGTGCAATGCGTGGCGCCTAAAATGCAGAGCGAGGTGACACGTGTTTGAGCCTATGGCCATAGCAAGGACAGGTCTAGTTGTGTTCCTTGTCAACCAAGAACTGTATGTTTCAAGGAATCAATGTATGGGAACTGGTGCTTCAAATAATTCATTACTGGTAGTCAAAGCCAGATGAACCGCCACACCTTGTGCTTAGACGGGATCAGTCCTACCTGCGGTATTGAGATACCAGGGCAAATTTGCAGGCAGATGCCATGCATGTGCTTACTTGATTTGCATCTGCTTGCTCGAGGATCTGCTCATTGTTGGTATGGCATTGTGCCTCAAGGCCAGTCCTTTGGTGCATGGATCTATCATGCATGTCTGCAGGCTGATTTCCTGTTTGGAAATCTTCAGTTTGCTTTGAAAACTCTGAAACCTGACCTCACTGTGTCCCAGTCCTTTGATGCATGGATCCGGCTTCATCCCGAGGAGAGGATGCTGGTGCTGGATAAGTGGGAGGTCATCAAGTGCCTGCCACGCCAGCAACGCGGTCCCGGTGCGCGTTCTTGGAGGAGGAGAATTACTGAGTACCTCGATGATGTCGCAGTAGCGTCACAGGAGTTCATTGGCTGCTAGATTAAGTAAGGTGTCGCCAGTCCTGGATTTGAGAGGCCTTTGCTGGAATTCAGAAATTAATTTTAATCAGGGGCGTAGGCCCTGATTCAGGCCCCCCCTACACACACTGTTTCCCCCCCTGATTTTTTTAAAGTTGAAAATTTGAAATCAAGAAGGGGGGGGTACAAGATTGGTACAAGGGACTGTCACGGCTCCTAATCATGATATCTGAATTAGGTGTGACCCAGGTGTGATCCAATAATTTATTTGAATTTGGTTTGGTCCCATGATTGGCTCCTACACACTGTACAGGATCCTTAACGGAGGTCATGACGCGCTTGAGTGTGGAAGACGAGGATGTGTGTCACCAAATCCCCATCCCTCCAGGCCTGCGCACCATCATGACAAGCAGCGGCACATCCAGACAGAGGGTGAGCTGATGATGGAACCATGCTGTGAAAATACTGCCTGTCTCCTGATCTATTTGGTTTGGCTTTGCCTGAACATTCAGGAAAGGATCTGATATTTGTTTGTGCCAGCCTAATTGTGAAGCCATTGTGTGAAGCAGAGTTCTTTAGCGAAGCGCATCTGTGGAATTGAGCATTTTTTTGAATTTGCAACGTGCAGGTCCAGTGTGACAGCATCATCCTGAGTGGCGAGACGCTCAGGTATCAGGCCCTTCACCAGCTCAGGCAGCAAGTGCTGAGATGGTGCATGTGTGAATGGAGTTCTGAGGTTGTGGCATGATGCAGAAGAGCTTTGTGCTTGACTGGTATTTTGCTGCTGCATGATGCTGGAACATTCATGTTAAAATGTTCCAGCCTCGGCATACAGCGCTCTAACTGCCTTCCTGACTTTAGGGATCTCTTCGACCCGATCTTGGACCGAATCATCGGGATCACCAAGCAGCAGCTGAAGAGGGTCGCTGACAGTAGGTCCACCACTCGAGACCGGCGCGCTAGGGTGGACAAGGTACTGGTGCATACTGCATAGTGCATACCAAAGTTGATTGAGCTTGTGCAAGGAGGAGTGTGTCAGATCATGCAGACAGATCTGAAAACCGTTTAACAAAAAATGATGAGGCTCTGATTCTGATCTAAAACAGAAGGTGAGCTCTGATGCCTTGTGCGCACAGCAGCGGCAGGTGAGTCTCATGCCTATGTTTTCCTAATGCCCTTCACCTACATGATACTGCGCCCTGGCAGTTTAGGGCACTTACGCTATATTTTCGCAGCATCTTGGCGTTTTTAGCATCTCTTGTGCATGAGTACCATGTGAGCATTTCCTGCAGGTTCTGTTGGTGGGTGGCTTCAGTGCCTCACCGTACCTACAAGACAGGGTGAGGGAGGAGCTGAGGAGGGAAGAAGGGGCGCCTGAAGTGGTCCTAGTGGATCAGCCATACGCAGCTGTGCTACAGGGTGAGAGGCATGGCATGGGCAGTGCATAGATGCAGATGGGGATCCAGCTGTAATCACCGTGGCATGTAAATACCATATCTTATGAAGTCAAAGTTGAAGGTGTGCGACAGGTTGAGAGGCATGGCATGGGTGCGTGCAGCTGTGTGACAGAGTGGAAGGCAGGGGCAGCTCGGCCAATGGGGCCGGCAATGTGCAGCTGTGCTAGAGCGTCACTGGTGGTGCCAAATAGTGCTAATAACGGGACTGGGGACCTTGATCATAGTTTGTTGAGATGATTTGATGGAAGTGATCACATGTGTAAATTCTTTTTCCTGGTGGTATCAAATTCAAATTCAAATGTTTGGAAATCGCAGGCGCTGTCCTTTATGGCTGCTTTCCCGAGATTATCCATGCCAGGAGGAGCCGCAGCACGTACGGCATCAAGTGTAGCGCCCCCTATAAAAAGGGGGCTCCTGGAAGAAAGGTACGTAAGCTTTATGGAAGGCAAGGTTGCAAATCGTTCAACATTTCAGACGGGAATAGAAGGGCAAGGCTCTGAGCCTTCCGGAGCTTCTTGAATTTAAGGGTGTATATGCCTTAAGGTCCCTCATTGTGCATATTGATCAAGGCATATAGGAGTTCCCAGTTTGTTCCCTTCATTTCCCAATTGATCCAGTCAGTCGGCGCGCTGTTACCAGTGACGGTATCGTGTTTCAAAGACAATTTGACCCTTCCGAATATTACAAAACAAATCAGATCCTTTTGAGGGGCTGAATACAATATGGTCACCCCTGAAACTATTTAAAATTCGGAAGTTTGGGGGTTTGGGAAATTGTTTGGGCCAGATAGGTTTGGGCAGTGTTTTTTATTTTCTCCAACTGCCTTTTGGAAACCCCCCAAATCGATGCAAGGGCCCACCTAGCAGGCTGCAGACACGGAATGAAACGTGCTGCTCCAGCTTTAAGCTCCAGCATAAAAAAAGTCGAAACAAAATCTTACGGCCACCCCTCAAGGTGAAACGTCACGATTTACGACGAAAGGACTGAATCCTGTCCATGAGAGGTATACGGAAAGTGTTATGAGCAGATGATTATCGCACCCTGCTGGTCAAGGGTTCCATGTGTGTTAGGGGTGAAATGGTCTGGGGCGCAAAAATCAAATTCAAGGCATGGATGTGACCCGGTGGGAATCCGGTGGGGGCTAAAAGTGTGGACAGTTCAAATTGAGAGGGCAGGTGCGGAAGGTGATCCCTATCACACATGCAAGGGAGTGAAATATGACGGAAGACTTGCATGAGATACATTAAATGTATGCATGTGCATGTAGCAGTCCGCGTGAGTCAGCGTGAATGGCAGTGTGATGTTCTGATGCAGAAAAGGCCCATCTGATCCTTGAAAACTTGTTCTGCAAATTGCATAAGCAGTTCCTGCACACCGAGGACCGAGTTTACTACTCAAGCTCCTTTTTCCAGAAGTTTGTTGGTCAAGGACAGCTCGTGCAGCACAACGAGACGGTGACACACACCTTCCGTCCACTGTACACCTACTCAACGGAATGCAAGTTGCTTATGTTCATCGTGGACAAGGAGAGTCCCAGGTGAGCCACGAGGAAGTCCTGTTCACGCTTGCAGACTGCTGTTTTTTTATGTTGAGGTTTGAGGAGGAATTCACCATCCCTGACCATTTTTGTTAGGATTGAAGAGCCAGAGCTCAGAGCCGGTGTTCGCCACATGCCGTGGCACGAATTGATTTTGCCAATCACTGTGCATGGCAATTAGCACCCTAGGCGTAACTTCCTGGACAGGGCACATCCATGGTATGAAGGTAGTAAAGGCACTCAGGCATCACACCACACATGCGACACACTGGACAAAATTTCACACGAAATGCGGCAGGCATGCATGTGGTAGAGCCAGGCTTAGGTTCTTGCAGGTTATGACACCCGTTTGCCCTTTTCCCATTGCAGCCATGTTTGAGGATCCTAAAGGAATAGGTTGTCAAACCCCGAGAACTCCAGGGAATTGCGCAAAAAAAACGGCTACTGGCTTGCAACGATCGTTGACATGCAAAAGAGCTAGTCAAATGGAACACCCTTCCCGGGGAAGCAAGCGCTATCTGGCTGCCAACAGCCATGCAAAGTGATGTACCACAGCCACTTCCAGAGAGCGACAGGGGGCAGTAGCGAGCAATGAAGGATTTCATAGCATGAACACACCGGTACACGTACATGCATATTTCCGAATCAACAGGAGGAGGAGCGGAAGGGGATTCCCCAAGGACAAATCACTTGATTGACTTTGAAAGAAAGATGAGATTTAGCACATGGATATGTTTTACTCATTGCTGGTCTAGGCAAGCAGGGCAGCATATGAGGGAAGCGGGGTAGCGCGCGCCAACGCAGCGTGAGTTGTAGGGAAGCAACCTACGGTATCATAAATGAGGAGGGCCAACATCGAAAGCTGTTATTTGTGCGCTCACAAATTATTTGCTGTCATTGGCCTTCATGGGGACCGCGGTTTTGGCTTATTACATTGTGATTAATATGTGTAGGTGCTGTAACGACCAGCATGTTCTGAAATTCACCTGAAACAATCAAACTAGTACCTGAAACAATCAAACAATAATGAAGGCTCACAAGCTCGTTGGGCACCATGCAGGTTCGTGGATGACATGGACGCTGACACCAGGAAGCTGGCAGAGCTGCTTGTCAAGCTGGACTGCCGCAATACGACGTACAATGATAGATGCATCGAAGTTACCTTCCAGTTCGGCAGGTGGGTGGGTGCAGAGGGTGGGTAGATCCGCCCTTGAGTACGGGGCTTCTTGCAGTTTTGTACCAATCTGTGCATAACATTGCGCCATATGCAGTTTTTAAATACCGGTTCCCCAATCATTGATTGATTTCACCTGTGATGCAGGGCCGAGGTGATGGCCACTGCAAAGGACCTGTCCACTGGGAACAGCCTGCAAACATCCTTCAAGTTCGCCTCCGGATAGATGCTGAAATGCTTGGTGATGAGGATCTGATATGGCCTCAATTTTGTCTTCCAGCACGGACAGTTTATTTTTTAATGAGAGGCTTGGCTCTGTCGGCAGGAAATACAGTTGTTTGCAGCGTCGCAGGTGGGTGATCTCTGCCGGCATGCAATTATTTTGTATACTGTTACACCTTGCTGTTATGTAGTGCTGGGGCCAGCATTTTCTGATACCGGTACAGGTGTGCCGGAATTGAGTATGTTTCAGTCTATGCTACATGCGCGCTACCTGTCTACCAGTGAGATAGGTGTGCTGCTCTTTCTTGTCAAGTCAAGACCAATGCAAGGTCATATTCCTCATATCATTATGAACATTGCCCTCAACCATTTGATAGAACATGTGTATTCTTGAATGCTTGCTTCCAATGCCCTAGTGTCAGGGCGCAGTTGTGGGAGCGGTGGTGGGCAGGTCCCTCGAACGGTGCCAAGGGCTTCCAGACACCAGCTATACCAGGCCGATCAGGGGTGGGATGCACTTGCTTTTGTGAACGGTGTTGTAGGCATTGTTGATGGCTAGTTGCTAGAGGAGCTGAGGTGTTGGACTTGTTGGCCTTTCTGGCCTCATCTTTTGTTCCTTTTTGGTTCCCTCTTCCTTTTCGTTTCTGCATTCCTCCCATCTGAACAGTTTAGCGCCCATGCGACGGAGCCTTCTTGTTCAAGGCCCAGAGGTCTAACGTCATTGATGTACATTACCGTATATAACATGTTTCCGGATGGAACGCAACCCACCAGAGCAGACGCCATACAGTGGTCAAGGGTGCTGATAAGCCTCCACTGAAGGGACCTTGCGGAAATGAGTCGGGGATATTTTCCAGCAGGCAGGGAAACTGAATTTTCACAACCATCTTGTGACCACAGGATTACTGCCATGCACTACTAGGCTCGTAGCGCTCATCATCTTAATTGACAAACATGGGGCAGGCCTTGGGAACACCGTGGAAAAATGTTGAGATGCACTTGATGAGTCACTACCTCCCAACCCTGCTCCAACTAACTGTTGATCCCCCACGAGGACAATCGAGAAGAGAGGGCAGTGCGAAAATAAGACGCGTAAGTTTTATGTTCGAACCTTCTCAAGCTCTCCTCATGTGGGCATGCATCACATCTACCAAGAAGGATTTAGGCAATTGATGTAGACACATGATTGCCATGTACAAAATGCCGGCCTCCGACAACCCGGGAGACCCCGCTCACCACCTCATCATGGCGTGCATGAAATCAGAAAGGTCAATCCCGATCTCTTCGCTGCATGAGCCCTTGCCTACAATCAAGGCAGCGTCACATCACCGGCCAAGGGATTACAAAGGACGCTCGAGTCATGACCATTTGGCTTCAAAATTGAAAAGAAGCTGGATTCCCAGATCATCGTCCTTCCTGAAAAGTTGTTTTGGCATGCCCTGATACACACTGCCGGTACCATAACTCTAAATCATTAAATGCTGCTGTCCTTCTCCAATTGAAGAGACGCAGGCCACCAGACAAAGAGAAAAAACAGTCTCATTGGACGACAATCAGAAGGTGGTCCTTGGCTTGTGGAAAACCTTAATAGACCCCACCCCGTAAACCATAAATAGAACAGTCAAGCAAACAGACTGTCCCAGAATCCTAACAGTCCTGCCTTCCACCACGCGTACCTTTATTTGCTTAGTCTCGGGTCTTTGCCCGTGTCAGGGCGAGATGGCCCAGAAAATAAAATAAGGCGCAACCCCTCCTCGTAGCCCATCCAACCCCTCATAGCTCCTGCACATACTCCTTGGCTGCTTCATACTTGGCCTCGCTGATGACCTTCTTCGCATTTCGCGCCTCAAACTCCTTGCGCTTGTCCACAATGCGGTGGATAATGTTGCGCGCTGACGTTGTGGGGCAAGGGCTTGCCAAGAGCCGGAACATCCCCATGGCCTTGGGCACTGCATATCGGCTCTGCATCGGGCCACAACAGGGGTGGAGGTTACAGGGTTGACTTTCAAGACTATCCTGTTGCTGGTCAGAGATAGACATCTCTCAGTGGACTAGCTCCCCCCTCTCACTTCACTATAGCACAATGCATCCACCTTCATCCTCAAATCCACACGTTAAGGTCACGTGCCTCCTTCATATTGCAAACTTTCGGGATATAACTGCTTTGGGTCGAGCGGCACCTGATGCCTCCTGCTTCGGCGGAGTGCATAGTCTTTCTTTCTTTCTATCACAAAATGCGTACCTCAGATAAAGCACACATCTGCCTGCTCACCGCCTCTCAGCTGCCCCACAGGCCCACACCAGCCAACTCCCTATCTCCTGCTGCATCCATGAAGACCGGTACAGTATACCTGCCCAAAGCCTACCAGCCCAGGTCACATCACTTGCAAACAGCATACCTACACCACAACACAACACGGCAGGTCCATCCCCTCCACCCTGTCATGGACATTTCTGTCACGCGCCCTTCCCATCCCGCTCCACCATATCATGCCCTCCTCCCCCTGCCCTCTCCCACACCCAGCCCTCCTCCCTATGCCAGCCCCATCATGTTTCCCCCCCCCCTCCCCCAACACACACCTGCTTCAGTTGCATGGCGTCCACTGGCCCGTACCCTCCCAACTCCACCCAGCCCTCCCCACATATTATAGCTGCACAACGCCTTCCGCCTCCCGCACTCTCGTGCCACACCCGGCCCCCCCCCACCAACACATAAAGCCTCAAACATTAATTCTCAAACAAACACCTCACCTAGCTGCAAAACATCCTCCGCAGCCTGCAATCTGCCCCCCCCCCCCCACACACACACAAACCTCATCCGGCTGCATAACGCGCCATGCCCCTCCCCCACACCCAGCCCTCCTCCACCTCATCAGCCTGTTACCTGCATGGCATCCTCTGCACCCTGCCCTTGTCCAGCTACTCACCAACCTCTGCCTCCTGCACTCTCTCCCCCCACACCCAAAACCCCCTCACCTCATCAGCCTGTTACCTGCATGGCATCCTTTGCACCCTGCCCTTGTCCAGCTACTCACCAACCTCTGCCTCCTGCACTCTCTCCCCCCACACCCAAAACCCCCTCACCTCATCAGCCTGTTACCTGCATGGCATCCTCTGCACCCTGCCCTTGTCCAGCTACACATCAACCTCTTTGCCTCCTGCCCTCTCCCCCCACACCCAGCCCTCCCCCACCATCACACGTAATCACAGACATCCACGTCACACACACGCACCTCATCCAGCTGCACAACACCCTCTGCCCCTTGCAACCTGCCGCCACACCTACCAGCACAAAACAAAAGACCACAACCCTCCCCCCCAAACACACCTCGTCCAGCTGCATGACGCCCTCTGCCCCTTGCACTCTGCCACCGCCTACCACACACAAAATTCACCAACCATAAAAAGACAAATAATCACAACCCTATCCCCCCAAACACACCTCATCCAGCTGCACAACACCCTCTGCCCCTTGCTATCTGCCGCCACACCCACAACTCACCAACCAGTACACAAAAAACCTAGCCTCCTCCCCCCAACACACCTCGTCCAGCTGCATGACGCCTGACGTCTCGCTCACGTCCCCGCGCACGACGATGGACACGTTGAACGTCGTGACAATGTCCTTTGTGATGACCATGGGCGAGCCTATGACCACTTCATCCACGTACTTGCAGGCCAGCACGCTGAGGCTGCGCTCGTGCAAGTTCATGATGGGCAGGTGGGGGCCCCGGCGCGCCTGCACGTCCTCATCGGTATGCAGGCCCACCAGCAGGAAGTCCCCCTCGGCCTTGGCAGCCTGGGTGTGGGGGGGTGGGGACAGGGGAGTGAGGCGGATGGGTAGCCTGGAGGAATGAGAAGGGGTTTGGAACGGTGCAGACCCGCTGGGCCCTGCTGAAGGCTCGGCCGCATGGGGGTGGAGGGGTGAGAACGGGAGTGGGCTGATGGGCAGCTTGGCACAAAAGTGCCCACTAGGGTGGGGGATGCACGGGGGCGTGGTGGGGATGCTCTAGGCAGCCTGGAGTGGTGTGTGTGTGGGGGGGGGGGGAGTGAGGGTAGGGGAGTAGGGCTGATGGACAGCCTGGCACAACAGTGGGTGGGTGCGGCGCATGAGGGCGGGGGAGAGATGCTCATGAGCGGCCTGGGTGGTGGGGGGTGGGTGGAGAGAGGCTGATGGGCAGTTTGGGGAGGTGGTAAGGTTGGGAGGGTAGGGGAGTGAGGCTGATGGACAGCCTGGCACAACAGTGGGTGGGGGCGGCGCGTGAGGGTGGGGGAGAGATGCTCATGAGCGGCCTGGGTGGTGGGGGGTGGGTGGAGAGAGGCTGATGGGCAGTTTGGGGAGGTGGTAAGGTTAGGAGGGTAGGGGAGTGAGGCTGATGGACAGCCTGGCACAACAGTGGGTGGGTGCGGCGCATGAGGGCGGGGGAGAGATGCTCATGAGCGGCCTGGGTGGTGGGGGGTGGGGGGAGAGAGGCTGATGGGGTGGTGGTAAGGGTGTGAGGGTAGGGTAGTGGGGAAGATTGACAGCCTGGCACAATTGTGGGGTAGGGGGCGCGAGAGGGCGGGGGAGGGATCCTCATGGGCAGCCTGGGTGGTGGGTGGGAGGAAGGGTGTGTGGGCAGGGGAGTGAGGCTGATGGGCAGTCTGGCACAACCAAGGGGTGCGGGGGCTCGTGAGGGCCGGGTAGAAATGCTGGAGGGCAGCCTGGGGGTGTGGGTGAGGGGTGAGGTCAGGGGACAGAGGCTGAAGGGTTGCCTGTCACAACGTTGTAGGTATGTGTGGGGGGTGAGGGCAGGGGAGGGCGGTGCAGCCTGGCACAGCAGGGTGGGGAGGTATGGGGTGAGGGCGGGGGCAGCCTGAGATGTACCGGATCGCACAGGATCTGTATCGGACATCACAGGATCTGTACCGGAGCCCACAAGATCTGTACCGGATCGCACAGGATCTGTATCGGATATTACAAGATATGTACCGGATCGCACAGGATCTGTTCAGGATCTCAAAACCCGACCAGCAACCACTTGCAGAAGCACTGACCTGCAGTATCTTGACGTGACCCGGGTGAAAGACGTCAAAGGCGCCGTCAATGTACACGATGCGCGCACCCTCCGGCGCAACCTTGCCGTTGGAGAACTGCACCAGCCGCCGCGAAGTGGGCAGAAATTTGGACAGCTTGGTGTTGTGGTTCTGGTTGCTGCGCTTGTGCGGGGATGCGTCAGAGGCGGCGGCGGAGGAGGCGCCCTCGCTCTCCATGAAAGCCCTCTCCGCTGCCATGCTGAATGACTTGGCCAGTGGGTGGGGCTGCAGGGACGGGAGAGAGAGGTCAGGGTTCAGGCTAAGACACATGTAAGCGGATCAGAGAACAGGGGAGCGCTGAAGGCACGGGAGGGAAGGGTTCAGGGTTAGGACATGGGGAATCGGGGATAGGAGTGAGTCAGACACGTCAGGGAGGGCTTAGGGATCGGGAGAGGGGGGCAAGGGTTAAGGGTGAAGACACATATGTGGGTCAGGTAACAGAGGGGCAAGGGTTTAGGGTTAAGACACGGGGATATGAGTAATAGACAACAGGGGAGGGCTGCAGGGACAGGGTTGAGTCAGAGGCAGCAGGGTGGGGCTGAGAGGATGGGTGGGTAGAAGGTGCGCACCATGGTGTGAACCAGGGGGTGTGAACTGTCAACCAGCAGGTAAAGGCCCCATGCACATGCTGACGTAGCATGTCCACCCATGCATATGCATGGCATGTACGCTCATGTACAGCCACACACACATGTGCATAACTGATACTGCCCCCCTGCCCAGAAACCAGTCGGGTATGGAAACCTTGCCTGCGGCACACAAACGTGTCCATAAGGCAGCTGCAAACTACTCCTGCCATGGGAGACCTCAAGTGGTGGGTGTGCGCCCTGTAGGGTCCCAAGTCTGTGGGGAGCTTCCTCCCTCACAACATACAAACGTCGCTCCCGATCACCAGGACACGAGGTGGTGAGCATATCACCCTCATCCCTGCCCTCCTGATGGTGAGCATATCACCCTCATCCCTGCCCTCCTGATGGTGAGCACATCACCCTCATCCCTGCCCTCCTGATGGTGAGCATATGACCCTCATCCCTGCCCTCCTGATGATGAGCATATCACCCTCATCCCTGCCCTCCTGATGGTGAGCATATCACCCTCATCCCTGCCCTCCTGATGATGAGCATATGACCCTCATCCCTGCCCTCCTGATGGTGAGCATATCACCCTCATCCCTGCCCTCCTGATGGTGAGCATATCAACCTCATCCCTGCCCTCCTGATGGTGAGCATATCACCCTCATCCCTGCCCTCCTGATGATGAGCACATCACCCTCATCCCTGCCCTCCTGATGATGAGCATATCACCCTCATCCCTGCCCTCCTGATGGTGAGCATAACACCCTCATCCCTGCCCTCCTGATGGTGAGCGTATCACCCTCATCCCTGCCCTCCTGATGGTGAGCATATCACCCTCATCCCTGCCCTCCTGATGATGAGCACATCACCCTCATCCCTGCCCTCCTGATGATGAGCATATCACCCTCATCCCTGCCCTCCTGATGATGAGCATATCACCCTCATCCCTGCCCTCCTGATGGTGAGCATATCACCCTCATCCCTGCCCTCCTGATGGTGAGCATATCACCCTCATCCCTGCCCTCCTGATGGTGAGCACATCATCCTCAACCCTGCCCTCCTGATGGTGAGCTGATGAGCATATGCCCTGGATCTCATATGAGGGGGGCAGGGATGAGCATATTCCCTGGATCCCTGCCCTCCTTTTCACAGGGTGATGACAATTTCCCCTGGATCTCTGGCTGTCTGGCCTCATGGTCATAAGCTGTCCTGCTCTAAGCTGATGAGCATGTCTCCTGGATCTCTGATCTCCAGGTCATTAACTGATGGGCATTTCTCCTAGACCCCTGTCCTCCTGCTCATGAGCTGATGGGCATATTCCCTGGATCCCCGCCCTCCTATCCACGAGTTGGTGACAAGTTCCCCTGGATCTCTAACTGCCTCGCCTCATGGTCATAAGCTGATGGGTATATTCCCTGGATCCCCGCCGTCCTATTCACGAGGTGGTGACAAAGTATCCCTGGATCTCTAACTGTCTGGCCTCATGGTCATACCGTTAGCTGATGAGCATATCCCCTGGATCCCCCCCTCCTCTTCTCGAGGCCAGATGACAATTTCCCCTGGATCTTAAATTGCCTGGCTTCATGGGCACAAGCTAATGAGCATATGCCCTTGACCTCTGGTCTCACCTCATCTCCAGAGACAAACGGGTTCACGCGGGTGCATGTGAGCATGCGGCCTACGATGTCTGTCGTGCTCACTCCCTCGGTCCGCTTGATCTACACAGCAGCAGCAGGAGGGATGGCAGCGGCAGCAATGAGAAATCCTAGGCAGCTGCCGGGAATGAAGTCTGTGTGGTGGTATGTTGCACTTCAGGTGTGGATTTAAGCATAAGTCTTTCAGGTGTGGATTTGAGGAGCAGTCTGTCAGGTTTTGGATGTGGACCGTACTCTTTCAAGTGTGGACATGAGCAGTAGTTTTTCTGGAGTGGAATGCGCATTCGTATGACAGAGTGCATCACGGCCTCAACTGCGAGGCTCTCAGGCCCAGCGTGTATTTAGAGCGCACCAGGGCACCTTTGGCAGGCCGCTGTATTTAGAGCGCACAAGAGCACCTTTGGCAGGCCGCTGTATTTAGAGCGCACCAGGGCACCTTTGGCAGGCCGCTGTATTTAGAGCGCACCAGGGCACCTTTGGCAGGCCGCTGTATTTAGAGCGCACCAGGGCACCTTTGGCAGGCCGCTGGGCAGCCACCATTGGGCCGCAATGGGGACCCAGCCTTGACCAGCCTATGGCCGGTTGCCCAAGCATGCTACTGGAGGCTTCCACGGCTGTCGGCCGTGACGTAGATAAATTGGAACTGGAGCACCCTAAAATAACAATTGGTGTCCAAGGTTGCTCCAGCTAGGCTCTGCTGTTCTTAAACAGCTAATCAGCCCCGCAAGGCAGGAGGGGGAGGAGACGGTAAATGTTGAGGAGAAATTGTACGGTAAATCGCAGCCGGGCCACCCGAAGTATTGTTATTTTTTGTCTGCACTGTTTGCTTCAGAACACCCGTGCCAGCTTCTCGTAACGACTACCGGTATTTCAGACTAGGCAGTTAAAAGCACAGTTCAACAACAATTCATAGGAAAGTGCAGCCAGGCCTCCCTCAGGAAAGGGAAGATTCACGTACCATCCGGAACCTTCCCAGCTTCTTTGCGTACGCATATGCGTCTGAGCCGTCAGGCAGCAGGCAAGGGTCGTCCCCATGGATAATGTAGTCTATCCTGTGCTTGATGAAGAGCTCCTGGCAAAACTGAGGGGACAAGTCATACGGGACGCCTGCATGCAAGCAAGAGAGAGAGAGGGGGAGAGGGACGTGATGCTGAGGGGACAGGTCGTACGGTACTTTCTCCCCTTCCCTGCTCCCCTCCCTTTCCCTCCCCCTCCCTGCTCCCCCCCCTCCTAGGCCTCGTCCCCCTCAGCTCCTGTAATGACACCGTTTACACACTTGATCACTTCTACCATCACAAAACGCTCCTCGCCCCTTCCCCCTCTGCACAGTAATGACTTTGCCTACCGACTTGGCAGCCTCCATTAGAAGCCGCTCCTCCTCCCCCCCTCCCCTCCGCACTTTCCCCTCGCACTTTACATGAATTGCCAAATGAATTGACTGCCTCCACCAGTACAGAGCGCCTTGTCCTCGTCCCCCTCCCCCTTCCCCCTCTGCACTCAAATGACTGCATCCCTGCCATTTGACTGCCTCTACCAGTACAAAGCGCTCTCCCTCCCCCTCCCCTCCCCCCCCTCCCCTCCCCTTCCCCCCCCCCCCTCCCTTCTCCCTCACCTTCACTCCCTCCCCTTTCCCTCCCCATCTGCACCTGTGATGACTTCGTCCACCCATTTGACAGCGTCCACCAGTACAAAGCGCTCTCCCTCCCCCTCCCTCCCCTCCCCTTCCCCCTCCCTATCTGCACCTGTGATGACTTTGTCCACCCATTTGACAGCCTCCACCAGTACAAAGCGCTCTCCCTCACCTTCACTCCCTCCCCTTTCCCTCCCCATCTGCACCTGTGATGACTTTGTCCACCCATTTGACAGCCTCCACCAGTACAAAGCGCTCTCCCTCCCCCTCCCTCCCCTCCCCTTCCCCCTCCCTATCTGCACCTGTGATGACTTTGTCCACCCATTTGACAGCCTCCACCAGTACAAAGCGCTCTCCCTCACCTTCACTCCCTCCCCTTTCCCTCCCCATCTGCACCTGTGATGACTTCGTCCACCCATTTGACAGCGTCCACCAGTACAAAGCGCTCTCCCTCCATCTCCCTCCCCTCCCCTTCCCCCTCCCTATCTGCACCTGTGATGACTTCGTCCACCCATTTGACAGCCTCCACCAGTACAAAGCGCTCTCCCTCACCTTCACTCCCTCCCCTTTCCCTCCCCATCTGCACCTGTGATGACTTCGTCCACCCATTTGACAGCGTCCACCAGTACAAAGCGCTCTCCCTCCCCCTCCCTCCCCTCCCCTTCCCCCTCCTTATCTGCACCTGTGATGACTTTGTCCACCCATTTGACAGCCTCCACCAGTACAAAGCGCTCTCCCTCACCTTCACTCCCTCCCCTTTCCCTCCCCATCTGCACCTGTGATGACTTTGTCCACCCATTTGACAGCTTCCACCAGTACAAAGCGCTCTCCCTCACCTTCACTCCCTCCCCTTTCCCTCCCCATCTGCACCTGTGATGACTTCGTCCACCCATTTGACAGCCTCCACCAGTACAAAGCGCTCCTCGTCACTCATGACGGGGGGGCCCTTGTTCTTCAGAATCTCACTTTCTGGGACCAAGCCCAGCACCAACTCGTCGCCCACCTCCTTAGCCTGTCGAGGAGGTTGCATGGGGGAGGTTGCATGGGAGAGGTTGCATGGGGTTAGTTGCACGAGGTAGAGTGCGGGTACTGTGAGGTGGGGGCAGGCGTGGTTTCCACACTGTTATTCGAGGGACCTAACCCAGCACAAAATCGCCGTTCACTTTCTTGGCCTGTCAAGAGGGATGCCTGTCAAGGGAAGGATGCTTGGGGGAGGATGCATGGGGGAAGATGCATGGGAGATTTTACATGGGTTGGATGCATGGGGAGGTTGCAAGTAGAGGATACGTGGGGGAGGTTGCATGTGTAGGATGCATGGGGGGGGGCTCGTGGAGGATGCGTGGGGGAGGCTACGTTGGGAGGATGCATGGGGGGGGGGTATATGGGTAGGATGCATGGGCCAGTTTGAATGGGGAAGGATGCATGGGAGATGATGCATGGGGGGGGTCGCACGGGTAGATGCGTGGAGAGGGCGTTGCTGTCAGTGTCACAGGTAATACCGTGTTGGGACATGCATGGCCATAGCAAAAATGGACCACACAGAGCTGCTGTGGGAAGATTTGGGTAGTGTTTATTATAGTGTGTACCAGACTATTCTGAGACATGCTGGGCAGTCACCACTGGGCTGATGTGGACCGGTCCTTGACTGGCTTACGGTCGGTGGAATCAGCAGCAGGGCTTGCTACACCAGGCTGCCACAGCCACAAGTAATGACGCAGCTGAATTTTAGCTGATGGACCCTAAATAAAAAGTGGTTGCCGGCACAGGAGTGGGGACATGCATGGCAGGGGCTGGGCCATGGCAGGTGCCTGGTACCTGACGGAGAGCGTTTGCGTGCCCGTAGTGCATCATGTCGAAACACCCATCTACGTACACGCGGACTGGGCGAATTTCTGCAAGGTTTTCCCGAGTCAGTGGTCGACACTATGATTCAGTTTTTAACCGTGCGAAAGAAAAGTATGCCACCCTTACTTCTCCGCTTATTGGAGTACTTGGATAAAGCATTTGCGAGCCATCCGCTGATCGTGCCTGGCCGGTATTGATACTGTGCGGCAGGATTTGAAGTCAGCTCATCGGTCCTTTCCCGCGAAATAGTGCTAGCTGCCAACCTGAATGGGGACGTATTGCTCGTATATACGCTCTCGTCTTGACCAGTATATAGCGGCAGCCACTGCAGTCGTTGCAGCGGCAGCCGCAGACCACAACATAACTTTTGACGACAACGGCGAGTCCGACATCGGAATAAAGCTCCTTTCAGTAAGTCAGTTAGACTCAGTATTCTGTAAAACACATGGTGCCAACGAAATCCGTTCCAAGCGCAGAAAATGATTCTGGGAAATCAGGGTTCAATTCGGGTTGGGCCCAGCCCACCCGGCCCAGCCAAATCCCTCCCCATCACCACTTCCCATCACCGCTTCAGCTACAATCATTAATCCGTCTTCGGCATACACAGCTCTTTCGTCAAGCTCATGCACAAGCGCGAAGCTTCGCGGCCTGCTTCATAGCCCCTATGCTCAGCTACTTCTTCAGCTACTAGCCATAGCTGCCACTCTAAGCTGGACCCATGGTCCGGTACAGCGGTACCCCTTCTGGTCATCAATTTGGGATCCACCAAAGAGGAAGAGCGTCAAGTTCGACTGTGGCACATTCCCATCTGTCATACCAGCTGAAATTGAGTCGGCAACTGTTCAGCCTGGTCAAAGTCGGCAGTCCGTGCGGACTGTGGATCCAGTCAGGAATCAGGATCCCTAGTACCCCCCAGTGGGGGTATGTGAGGTGACCCTCAAAAGAGTCGCAGAATGCAGGCAGGTTTCGGGTACGGCGTTACCCCTTCCGGTCGTTAGATGTGGGATAATAATGGAATCATGGATCCAGCTTTCCAGTGAGGGAATGAAATACTAGGTTTGTCAGTCGTGACGTTACCAGTGCACCACAGGGGCCTGTCGGGTACAGCCCCTGGCTGGAGGGTCTATTCAGTACCCCCCAGCACTTCCTCATTAGCTACTTTCCTCTTACCCTCAAAAGTCAAGAACCCTCAAAAGCCAAGTGCCTCCCTGGTATCAGTAATGGACTAATGGTGTTCCAACAGTGAAAGACCAGCAATCATAGGTAGAACAACTTAAGCAGAGGAGGTACTAAGTCCAAGGACGCGCTAAGTTACAATGAATGCTGGATGTCACCGTTATCTTTTACCGATATACAAGTCTTTTCTATGCTCTCCAAGGCATGCGACGCATATCGGCACGCCACGTACCAAACTCACTTCTATCACGCCATTTCTGGTAAATTGGTAATACTCTTTTGTGTTCGATGCCAGGGCCAAACCCATCCTGATGAATAAGGAAATAAGCTTGCATGCAGTGTAGCCCTCTGGTGTGGCCAGTGACATGATTCCCCGCAGCTCTCATTGATGCAAGGCTTCCCTGGCCTGTGTTAAGACAAAGAAGGCCAACACAAAAGCAATTCAAAAGTTCAAGGGATCATTCATTCAACTATCTTTTGAGCATGGCCACCAAACGTGCTTGTGTTGTCACATCCAGAAAGGCTACAGCGATGTTCATGCCGGAACATCCAGAATGGCTCGGCTGGCCATGTTCAGCCATGCTGACGTCCACAAATCCATGTTGGCTAGCTTGCCAGGTTGGTAGGCAAGCTCAGCACATACTTGGGGAGCTCATACTTGGCACCTGCATGCGAGCAAAGCAGGGGTCAGGATCACCGAGGTGCAAGAGGGGCCAAGGTCATCCGGATTTGGACAAAACCCATGTGGTGACGGGAACAATGCGGCAACAAGAGGCATTTGACAGCTGTCTCTACACTCAACAAGCCTCTTGGGGTGCCCATTCTAACCAGCAAATGGTCGGAGGCTCGAGCAGCAGGTCTTACCGAACCAGGCCCCCCAACCATAGGCCATGTTTGCTTAAGCCGAAGTGTATGAGAAAGACGCTACAGGAAACGGTGCTGAGGTCTTAAGCCCTCACCTCGCTCATCATAGAAGATGGTCATGTCATGCGTTGCAACAATTATCCCTGCTGACTCTATGATCAGCTTACACGTCTCCATGTCCTCTGCCTCACAGGCGCCCTTCAACGCGTCCCAGATCTCTGTGATAAGGGGAGGACATGCGTTCACACACAAGCACACATTTGGATCATTTACCCTGAAATGGAACAAAGCCGATTAAACAAGCATGGCAGACCCATACGATACAGGTATGTACGGGTAAAGAAGCGGTCCGAATATGTTTTGGTAGAAATATAGTACATACGTGTAGTCGTGTACCGGTAGACAGACAATACAGACATGTCAAGGTGGAAAAAAATACCCACATAATCAAGTACCAGCTAAAACAACAGTACAAAAACAGACCGTCAGGTGATGAGGTGCCTGCTGTGCATGTGTGGCTGCAGGGCTGGGTGGCCCATGCATCCCACCCACGCACTCCTGTCTACCCACTCCACCCCACGCTCACCTCTGCTGCCCCCGTAGTGTGGCTGAGTGTCCCAGAACACATCGCACTTGTCCTGTGAAAAGTGTGGATCATAATTCATAAGCATGAACCCTCCCTTAGCTGTACGGAAATCAGCCCAAGAATTAAGATCGTCGAATGGCATATTCAGGGGTCGGTGAGGAGTTGTCATGGCTACAGAGGGTGCTGACACAGTCGTGTAGGTAACAGGGCCAGCAACTACCGGTATGCACCCATCATTTTTGTGTGCATTAGACCAACTTAAGCCGACACTGGGTGGCCACCACTGGGTCCAAACCTAGATCGGCCTACGGCAGGTGGCCCAATTAGGAGGGCATGCTGCACCAGGCCCCCTCAACTGTAGACTGTGATGTAGCAGAATTTTACTGAAGTGTGCTAAAATAAACACTAGAGCAGGCATGGTTGCATGGGAGAGGAGACAGCATGGCCTGATGGGCAGGCTCACTCCGCCCATGGGGCCATGAAGCAGGTCATGGGAGCATGAGGACATCGAGGGTCTGAGTGGCGCTTGACCATGATTTCAGTCCCAATTTCAGTATTTGATGGAGATCCCAGATTGATCCCACCTGTACATCGTTTGCAGACAAATGTTCCTCCGATTTCCAGACCGGTCTCTTGTAGTCTTTCGTTGGCTTGTTGCCCGCTTTCTTACGGCGTTCGCCGGGTAAGGCTTGGCCACCGGCGTCTTGATCGTCCCGGAGGGCTTCTTCCCTGCTGTCGCCGCAACCCATGGACTTCAACTTCCTCTGAAGCTTGTCCTCCGGGTCTCACTGTCTGGTCTTTATATAAAAAAGCCTACCGGTATCAGATGGATGCGTAAACGGTGCAACAGCAAAACATCGACTGTATCAATAGTTTGAGAGCAGTAGCGTCAACACTCAGCACCGGCTGGGAGTCTAGGACCGCACAAAGAAAGCGTTCGTGGCACGCAAAACTCCCGTTAAACTACCTTAAGTACACTGCAAATCGCGGCAATGCGATTGAATTTAACAGGGGAAATATTACATACGATGATGCATGCAGGGATAATGCCCAGAGATTGGTTCAGCCTGCTGACGCCAATGCTATTGGGTGGGTCAGGTAACTAGACAGTGCCCTGGGCAGGCCCCAAACATTTCCGTTGGTGTAGATGCGGGCGCGTGGGCAAGCGCACATCCAGCTGAAGCACCTTGACATGCGTGCGACGCATTCTTTCAGTTTCGGTGCGATTTGAACCTGCAGGCCCTCCAGAGGTCTCCAGCAGGAGCATCGCGACACCTCTATAGGCCGAAGTGCGCTCATTCAACATGGACGCGTTCATTTGTTAGCTTTCTTCCTCTCAATTCATACCTGGCCCTTTTATTAAACAAGCTTTCGGTGGTTGCACTCAAGCTCTAACAGCATGGACGACCTGGACGACTCGGAGGATCTCGAGTCTCTCGAGGAGTTAGAGGATCCAGGCGATATGAAAGATGTGCTGTTTGAAGCGGGCAGGATCAAGGTGAGGTGACCTTGAAACCTGCACATCACAGGCACAGTGCTGCATGGCCGCTGCCTGTGTATGCTGCATGGTAGTGCTTATTTGATCAGTCGTCAGTTGCTCACTAGACCGCCTCTGGGGGGGCCGTTGGTCAGCCAGCCCTGGGCAGATGGGACCTAACCTTGCAGCGGCCTGCAGCGGTGGCCCTGCACCAGGCCCCCTGGGCCTTAATCCGTGATGTAGCTGACTGATAGCTGACCCTAATGGAACAGTGCTGGTTGGCCATCGACAGCCAGAGAGGTTCTCATCGGCCCAGTCGTAAACGTCTTTGCCCTTCGCATGGTGCACTATTACCGGTGATTCCAAGGGAGGTACAGAAGGATAACTCACGCCCTGTATACGGCACCTATATATGTGTGTTATTTCACGTATTTGTACCGCGCATCGGACCCCCTTTGGGGTGCTGCATTCGGCAACCACAGGACCAATTGGGACACAACCTCAGCTGGCATGCCCTCGGCGGTCCCAGAAGCTGGGGCTTGGGGCACCAGCCTCCTGCGGCCGATGGCTGCGATGTAGCTGAATTGTAGCTGAAGCATGCCCCCAAAACGTGAGGCTGAGTACCTGCCTCCGCCCCAATGACAGACTGCCCGGCTGAAAGGGAGGCCAGAGAGCCAGGAGTGAGAGGACGCCCTGGATTGGTGGAAACAGACGGATCTGGATGTAGCTGAATTGTAGCTGAAGTATGCTTAAAATACTGCTGTCACACGTTACCGTATGATAACAGACAGTGTTGCTAAAACTTACGCCAGAAGGCATGAGTGCAAAGAAGCGTCCAGCGGCTGTAGGCAGCGATGTAGCTGAATTGAAGCTGAAATGTGCAGCGTCTGTTGGCGATGTAGCTGAATTGAAGCTGAAATGTGCAGCGTCCGTTGGCGATGTGGCAGAATTGTCGCTGAATACTGCAGCTGCTGAGGTGATGCAGCTGAATTGTAGCTGAATTGTGCCTTCAGCACCGTAGACAAATGTGACTGCTGTCCCTTGTAGTAATGACAGACTGCCCAGCTGAAAGTGCGGCCGAGGAGGAGGAAGCGGACAAAACGCCAAGCGGCCCTAGTCCGAGATATACCTGACTTGTACCTTCAGCACTAAAATAATATATCATTACTATCCCCCCGGTGACAGACGGCCCAGCTGAAGGTGCGGCCTGGCAGGCGGGAGTGGGAGGAGGCACCGGACTGGTTCAAACAGACGGCGTTCCCCGACAAGGAGACGCAGGCGGTCAGGGAGGAGTCCTTCAAGGCGCGCCTGGCACACACCGTCCGGCTCAAGGCGGAGGGGAACGAGGCCTTCAAGCAGGTGGGGCTCATCCATCCATCCCCAGCGACCCTTACTAGCTATCCCGGCAGAGTAACCTGGTACGGAATACGGTAAGGAGGCAGGCCTGGGATAGCTGGTAATATGGCCTGGGATAGCTGGTAATATGGCCTGGGATAGCTGGTAATATGGCCTGGGATAGCTGGTAATATGGCCTGGGATAGCTGGTAATATGGCCCGGGATAGCTGGTAATATGGCCTGGGATAGCTGGTAATATGGCCTGGGATAGCTGGTAATATGGCCTGGGATAGCTGGTAATATGGCCTGGGATAGCTGGTAACATGGCCTGGGATAGCTGGTAATATGGCCTGGGATAGCTGGTAATATGGCCTGGGATAGCTGGTAATATGGCCTGGGATAGCTGGTAATATGGCCTGGGATAGCTGGTAATATGGCCCGGGATAGCTGGTAATATGGCCTGGGATAGCTGGTAATATGGCCTGGGATAGCTGGTAATATGGCCTGGGATAGCTGGTAATATGGCCTGGGATAGCTGGTAATATGGCCTGGGATAGCTGGTAATATGGCCTGGGATAGCTGGTAATATGGCCTGGGATAGCTGGTAATATGGCCTGGGATAGCTGGTAATATGGCCTGGGATAGCTGGTAATATGGCCTGGGATAGCTGGTAATATGGCCTGGGATAGCTGGTAATATGGCCTGGGATAGCTGGTAATATGGCCTGGGATAGCTGGTAATATGGCCTGGGATAGCTGGTAATATGGCCTGGGATACCTGGTAATATGGCCTGGGATAGCTGGTAACATGGCCTGGGATAGCTGGTAATATGGCCTGGGATAGCTGGTAATATGGCCTGGGATAGCTGGTAATATGGCCTGGGATAGCTGGTAATATGGCCTGGGATAGCTGGTAATATGGCCTGGGATAGCTGGTAATATGGCCTGGGATAGCTGGTAATATGGCCTGGGATAGCTGGTAATATGGCCTGGGATAGCTGGTAATATGGCCTGGGATAGCTGGTAACATGGCCTGGGATAGCTGGTAATATGGCCTGGGATAGCTGGTAATATGGCCTGGGATAGCTGGTAATATGGCCTGGGATAGCTGGTAACATGGCCTGGGATAGCTGGTAACATGGCCTGGGATAGCTGGTAATATGGCCTGGGATAGCTGGTAATATGGCCTGGGATAGCTGGTAATATGGCCTGGGATAGCTGGTAACATGGCCTGGGATAGCTAGTAATATGGCCTGGGATAGCTGGTAATATGGCCTGGGATAGCTGGTAACATGGCCTGGGATAGCTGGTAATATGGCCTGGGATAGCTGGTAATATGGCCTGGGATAGCTGGTAATATGGCCTGGGATAGCTGGTAATATGGCCCGGGATAGCTGGTAATATGGCCCGGGATAGCTGGTAATATGGCCTGGGATAGCTGGTAATATGGCCTGGGATAGCTGGTAATATGGCCTGGGATAGCTGGTAATATGGCCTGGGATAGCTGGTAATATGGCCTGGGATAGCTGGTAATATGGCCTGGGATAGCTGGTAATATGGCCTGGGATAGCTGGTAATATGGCCTGGGATAGCTGGTAATATGGCCTGGGATAGCTGGTAATATGGCCTGGGATAGCTGGTAACATGGCCTGGGAGTCCGGAATATGTATACCGAGCCCAGAAACTCGTACTACATTTTCCCCTCCCTCCCAAGCACTGTTCAAACCCCAAACCCTAAACCCTTAACCCTGAACCCTCCCAAACACTGTTCAAACCCTAAACCCTAAACCCTTAACCCTAAACCCTCCCAAACACTGTTCAAACCCTACACCCTAAACCCTAAACCTTCCCAAGCCCTGTTCAAGCCCTTAACCCTTAACCCTCCCAAGCACTGTTCATACCCGGTGAGCATCCTGGCGGTGCAGCCTTTCATGAGGCGCTGAGCAGGGGGGCAGGCAGGCAGGCAGGGAGGGGGCCTTCAATATGCCAACATACTTGAGTTGGATCGCATCACCATAGCCCTCCCTGCTACTCCCTGTCACAACGGTCACACCTGCCACCCTAGCCACACCTGACACACCTGCCACCCTAGCCCTCCCTGTCACACCTGCCACACCGGTCACCCTTGCCCTCCCTACTCCCTGCCATACCGGTTACCCTAGCCCTCCCTACTCCCTGCCACACCGGTCACATCTGCACACCTGCCACTCTAACCCTCCCTGCTACTCCCTGCCCCACCTGTCCCCCTTCCTTGCTCCCAGGATGAGCTGGATGCCCTAGCCCTGTACGGGAGGGCCATCAGCACTTTTTTGTGGTTCGACCGAGTGGAGGAGAAGTTATCAGAGGACATGCCCCTGGTCAACATGCTAATCGACGCGAGGGGCCTGCAAGGAGTGGAACAGGAGGAGGTGCACAAGGTGTGGGCAAGGACAGTGAGGTGTGGCAGGTGTGGCAGGTGTGGCAGGTGTGGGGGCAGGCAAAGGTGGACAGGAATAGCCAGGTGTGGACGGGTTAGCGAAGTGTTAAGGCAAGGGAGGGTCTGTTTAAAATCACTTGTCAGCAAAGAAGTGAAACTAGGCCTAGCTGAGGTGATATGATTGGGCCCTCCCTTGGCCCCCCTTGGCCCCCCTTGGCCCCCCCTTGGCCCCCCTTGGCCCCCCTTGGCCCTCCCTTGGCCCCCCTTGGCCCCCCCTTGGCCCCCCCTTGGCCCCCCTTGGCCCCCCTTGGCCCCCCTTGGCCCTCCCTTGGCCCTCCCTTGGCCCCCCTTGGCCCCCCTTGGCCCCCCATGGCCCTCCCTTGGCCCTCCCTTGGCCCCCCTTGGCCCCCCTTGGCCCCCCTTGGCCCTCCCTTGGCCCCCCTTGGCCCCCCTTGGCCCTCCCTTGGCCCCCCTTGGCCCCCCTTGGCCCTCCGTTGGCCCCCCTTGGCCCTCCCTTGGCCCTCCCTTGGCCCCCCTTGGCCCTCCCTTGGCCCTCCCTTGGCCCCCCTTGGCCCTCCCTTGGCCCCCCTTGGCCTCCCTTGGCCTCCATTGGCCTTCCCTTGGCCCCCCTTGGCCCCCCTTGGCCCTCCCTTGGCCCCCCTTGGCCCTCCCTTGGCCCCCCTTGGCCCTCCCTTGGCCCCCCTTGGCCCTCCCTTGGCCCCCCTTGGCCCCCCTTGACCCCCCTTGGCCCTCCCTTGGCCCCCCTTGGCCCTCCCTTGGCCCCCCTTGGCCCCCCTTGGCCCTCCCTTGGACCCCCATGGCCCTCCCTTGGCCCTTCATTGGCCCCCCTCGGCCCTCCCTTGGCCCTCCTTGGCCCTCCCTTGACCCCCCTTGGCCCTCCCTTGGCCCCCATTGGCCCTCCCTTGGCCCCCATTGGCCCTCCCTTGGCCCCCCTTGGCCCTCCCTTGGCCCCCCTTGGCCCTCCCTTGGCCCCCCTTGGTCCTTCCTTGGCCCTCCCTTGGCCCCCCTTGGCCCCCCCTTGGCCCCCCCTTGGCCCCCCTTGGCCCCCCTGGCCCCCCTGGCCCCCCTTGGCCCCCCTTGGCCCCCCTGGCCCCCCTTGGCCCCCCTTGGCCCCCCTGGCCCCCCTTGGCCCCCCTTGGCCCCCCTTGGCCCCCCTTGGCCCCCCTGGCCCCCCTGGCCCCCCTTGGCCCCCCTGGCCCCCCTTGGCCCCCCTTGGCCCCCCTTGGCCCCCCTTGGCCCCCCTTGGCCCCCCTTGGCCCCCCTTGGCCCCCCTTGGCCCCCCTTGGCCCCCCCTGGCCCCCCTTGGCCCCCCTTGGCCCCCCTTGGCCCCCCTTGGCCCCCCTTGGCCCCCCTTGGCCCCCCTTGGCCCCCCTTGGCCCCCCCTGGCCCCCCTTGGCCCCCCTTGGCCCCCCCTGGCCCCCCTTGGCCCCCCTTGGCCCCCCTTGGCCCCCCTTGGCCCCCCTTGGCCCCCCTTGGCCCCCCTTGGCCCCCCTTGGCCCCCCTTGGCCCCCCTTGGCCCCCCTTGGCCCCCCTTGGCCCCCTCGCCCCGTTGCTAAATGCTCCTGCCCCAAAAACCTGCCTCTGCCCCCTCCCTGCCCCGGCACTGTATGCCTGATTTCCCCCCACCCTCTCTCAGCCTCAGCCTGCCCTGGCCAAGGCAGTTGTGTTTGCTTGCCTGTCCAACGCAGCGCTATGCCACCGCAAGGCCCCCCTCCCTCCCTCTCCCCATGCCCACTACGCCTCACCTCCTCCCTCACCCTCTCCGTGCCCACTACGCCTCCCCTCCTCCCTCCCTTTCCCCACGCCCACTACGCCTCCACTTCCCTTCCAATGCATGCTTGGTGCCACAAAGACCTTCCTACCCTGCCGCTTCATGCCTCCAGGCGAAGACGGCCGATTCGGCTGCCTCTCCAACGCGGCGCTGTGCCTCCTCAAGGTCTCCCCCCTCCTCCCCTCCCTCCACTGCCCTTCTCTTGAGTGCTTGGCGCCACAGAGACCTCCCTACCCTGCCGCTTCATGCCTCCAAGCCAAGACGGCTTTATGCTGCCTGTTCAACGCGAAGCTGTGCCTCCTCAAGGTCTGCCCCCCACACCCTCCCTGCCCCTCCCGCACACCTGCTGCATGCTGGCAGCCACTCTGGGAATCTGCCCCCCCTCCCTCCCCGGCTGTTTCACGTCTCAAGGCCAAGACTCAGGCTGACTGTTCAACGCGGCGCTGTGCCTGTCTAAATTTGATAAGTTCAAAATCTCTCCTCAAGGTCCCCCCACCCTCCCCGACCGTCCTCCCACCCGCTGGCTGCGTGCTGGCTGCCACTGAGTCCCCCCTCACCCTCACTCCCTCATGTTTCCCCACCCACCCTCCCCGCCTATCCTCCCACCCTCTGGCTGCCACTGTGCACCCCCTCACCCTCACTCCTCCACGTCCCCCCACCCACCCTCCCCGCCTATCCTCCCACCCTCTGGCTGCCACTGAGTCCCCCCTCACCCTCACGTCTTCATGTCCCCCCACCCACCCTCCCCGCCTATCCTCCCACCCTCTGGCTACCACTGAGTCTCCCCTTACCCTCACTCCTTCACGTCCCCCCTCACCCTCACTCCTTCACGCCCCCCCTCACCCGCACTCCTTCACGTCCCCCCTCATCCTCACTTCTTCATGTCTCCCCACCCACCCTCTGGCTGCCACCGAGTCCCCCCTTACCCTCACTCCTTCACGTCCCCCCTCACCCTCACTCCTTCACGTCCCCCCTCATCCTCACTTCTTCATGTCCCCCCCTCACCCTCTGGCTGCCACCGAGTCCCCCCTCACCCTCACTCCTTCACGTCCCCCCTCACCCTCACTCCTTCACGTCCCCCCCTCACCCTCACTCCTTCACGTCCCCCCTCACCCTCACTCCTTCACGTCCCCCCTCATCCTCACGTCTTCATGTCCCCCCACCCACCCTCACCGCCTATCCTCCCACCCTCTGGCTGCCACTGAGTCCCCCCTCACCCTCACTCCTTCACGTCCCCCCAGGCCAAGACGGCCGTTTCAGGCTGTCTGTCCAACGCGGCGCTGTGCCTCCTCAAGGTCCGCCGCTTCCGCGACGCCGTCTACGCGTGCAGGTGGGCATTCCTGCGGTTTAGGGAGCAGGTCAGTGGGCCTGCCGCGCAGGGGGCACCTGAGCGGGGGCCTGACGCTCCATGATCGGCTGGATGGGCCTGCCCTTTCTGCAAAGCTGCGTAGGCATGTTGGTGAGAGGCCTGCACGACAGCAGGCAAAAGCAAGGCAGGTGTTGGGGGGACTCGACCTGCTCTAGTGCTCAGGCAGCAGGCTGGCCTGGCTGGAAGCCCACCCTCACTCTCAGCGAGAATTATACCTTACCCTTACCCCTCTGCCCACCCCAACTTGGGGCAGCAGGGTTCAAGCCTAAATACTAAACCCTCGGCCCTGACCCCCCCCCCCACCACCACCTCGAGCGTTAAATTGTTAGTGATTATGGGCACCAAGCAGCCTTGAATGTGCTGAAAATGAATGTAAGATTGGTTACGATTAGATCCAGGGATGGAAAATAATGGGCCTGTGCAGCAAGGCTAAGGCCTACCCTTTCCCCCCTCAGGACATGTGCATCTAGGCTAAACCCTTCACCCTAAACCCTCAACCCACCCCCACCTTGTCACGTGTGTAGCAAGGCTGAACCCTGAGCGCTTAACCTGGGCCCTCCCCCGCCGTGGGACATGTGCAGCAAAGCTCTGGAGCTGGACGCGGGGAACGTGCGCGCGTTGTACCGCCGTGCAGAGGCTTACTACAGCCTGGGCACTACAGCGGACCTGGAGCTGTGTGTGTCGGACCTGCATGATGCGTTGAGGCTGGAGCCAGGGAATGCTCAGGTGGGGGGGGCTAGAGGGGGGGAGGGAGGAGGGCAATCCTAGGGTGGGGGGCTAGAGGGAGGGAGGGATGGAGGGAGGACGACAATCCTAAGGTGGGGGGCTATAGGGAGGGAGGGAGGGAGGGAGGAGGGCAATCCTGACGTGGGGGGCTGGAGGGATGGAGGCTGGAGGGCAATCCTGAGGTGGGGGGCTGGAGGGCAATCCTGACGTGGGGGGCTGGAGGGATGGAGGCTGGAGGGCAATCCTGAGGTAGGGGGCTGGAGGGCAATCCTGAGGTGGGGGGCTGGAGGGAGGGAGGGATGGAGGGCAATCCTAAGGTGGGGGGCTGGAGGGCAATCCTAAGGTGGGGGGCTGGAGGGCAATTCTGAGGTGGGGGGCTGGAGGGCAATCCTGAGGTGGGGGGCTGGAGGGGTGGAGGCTGGAGGGCAATCCTAGGGTGGGGGGCTGGAGGGATGGAGGCTGGAGGGCAATCCTAAGGTGGGGGGCTAGAGGGGTGGAGGCTGGAAGGCAATCCTGAGGTGGGGGGCTGGAGGGAAGAGGCTAGAGGGCAATACTCAGGCTGGATCCAGGCAGTGCTCAGGCTGTGGAGGGCGGAAGTCACTCAAGGAGAGCTAAGGGAGGCAGGCATAGGTGGGGGGGGAGGAGTCGCTAAGGAAGGCAGGCATAGGTGGGGGAGAAGGAGTCCCTAAGGGAGGCAGGCATAGGTGGGGGAGGAGGAGTCCCTAAGGGCGGCAGGCATAGGTGGGGGAGGAGGAGTCGCTAAGGGAGGCAGGCATAGGTGGGAGACGAGGAGTCGCTAAGGGAGGCAGGCATAGGTGGGAGAGGAGGAGTCCCTAAGGGAGGCAGGCATAGGTGGGGTAGGAGTCCCTTAGGGCGGCAGGCATAGGTGGGGGAGGAGGAGTCCCTAAGGGAGGCAGGCATAGGTGGGGGAGGAGGAGTCCCTAAGGGAGGCAGGCATAGGTGGGGGAGAAGGAGTCGCTAAGGGAGGCAGGCATAGGTGGGGGGGGAGGAGTGGTTAAGGGAGGCAGGTATAGGTGGGGGAGGAGGAGTCGCTAATGGAGGCAGGCATAGGTGGGGGAGGAGGAGTCCCTAAGGGAGGCAGGCATGGGTGGGGGGGAGGAGTCGCTAAGGGAGGCAGGCATAGGTGGGAGAGGAGGAGTCCCTAAGGGAGGCAGGCATAGGTGGGGTAGGAGTCCCTTAGGGCGGCAGGCATAGGTGGGGGAGGAGGAGTCCCTAAGGGAGGCAGGCATAGGTGGGGGAGAAGGAGTCGCTAAGGGAGGCAGGCATAGGTGGGGGGGGAGGAGTGGTTAAGGGAGGCAGGTATAGGTGGGGGAGGAGGAGTCGCTAATGGAGGCAGGCATAGGTGGGGGAGGAGGAGTCGCTAAGGGAGGCAGGCATAGGTGGGGGGAGAGGAGTCGCTAAGGGAGGCAGGCAGGCATAGGTGGGGGGAGAGGAGTCCCCAAGGGAGGCAGGCATAGGTGGGGGAGGAGGAGTGGCTAAGGGAGGCAGGCATAGGTGGGGGAGGAGGAGTCCCTAAGGTAGGCAGGCATAGGTGGGGTAGGAGACCCTTAGGGAGGCAGGCAAAGGTGGGGGGGGGAGGAGTCGCTAAGGGAGGCAGGCATAGGTGGGGGAGGACGAGTCGCTAAGGGAGGCAGGCATAGGTGGGGGGGGAGGAGTCGCTAAGGGAGGCAGGCATAGGTGGGGGAGGAGGAGTCCCTAAGGGAAGCAGGCATAGGTGGGGGGGGAGGAGTCCCTAAGGGAGGCAGGCATAGGTGGGGGAGGAGGAGTCCCTTAGGGTGGCAGGCATGGGTGGGGGGGGAGGAGTCGCTAAGGGAGGCAGGCATAGGTGGGGGGTGAGGAGTCGCTCAGGTGGCGTTACAGGGGTGTGCAAATGAGATGACAAGGGGAGCAATGCATGACATTCCCTTATATCTGATTTGGTGTGTCCATCCCTCCCGGCCAGGACCAGGGGGTTGCGGTCATGAAAGGGGGGGGATTCAGGTTTCAGGGAAACGCTCATTTGGCGATCGGGTAGGTGGGAAAGGGGGCGCTCAAGAGGGGTGGGGGCCAACTTGAGGGTAATGTTCAGGTGGTGACCTGGTGTGTGGGGGGGTGGGGGGGGGCGCTCAAGGGAGGGTGTGTGCTAGAGGCAATGAGTGTGTGTGTGTGGTGGGAGGGGGGGGCGGAGGTGATGCCGGGGTGTTGGCAGTGGTGGTGGGGGGAGGGCAATGGATCTCGTTTCGTAGTTCCTGAGGATGTGGATGATGAGGCGGCTAGAGGGACACAGCAGGGTGTGTGAATTGTGTGGACTGTTTGTGTGAGGATGGGTGATTTGTGTGGCCGGTATGTGTGGGGTTGGTTGAGGTGTGTGGACTGTATGAGTGGGTGGGTGTGACTTTTGTGCACTTTGTGAATGTGGGTGTGTAACTTGTGTGCCCTATATGAGTGAGGGTGTGTGAGTTGTGTGGATTGTATGAGTGAGGGTGTGCGAGTTGTGTGGACTGAATGAGTTAAGGTGTCTGACTTCTGTGAACTTGGCTGCAGTATTTTTTGAGCAACTTTATCCCAGTCATGATGTGAGTGGGCGGGGGCCCGGGTTGTGTAAAGTGTATCGAGAGATACTGATGTTCCTTAACTTGACAAAGGTTATGAAGCGTTTGTAGCCCTTCATTTGTGTATGTGCTAAGGTTACATTTTCACAGCCGGGCATCTTTAAGCACCTCAACGCTTGCAAGGCCCTGCATAACGCATCCACACTAGTCTTTCCCATGCCTGCTGCCTCCACAGTCACACATGCTCGCTGCCTCCACACTAGTCTTTCCCATGCTTGCTGCCTCCACACTAGTGTTGGCCATGTCTGCTGCCTCCACACATGCTCGCTGCCTCAACACTTGAGTTGACCATGCCTGCTACCTCCACACTAGTGTTGACCATGCCTGCTGCCTCCACACTAGTCTTTCCCATGCTTGCTGCCTCCACACTAGTGTTGGCCATGCCTGCTGCCTCCACACATGCTAGCTCCCTCCACACTAGTGTTGACCATGCCCGCTGCCACTAGTGTTGACCATGCCTGCTGCCTCCACACATGCTCGCTGCCTCCACACTAGTGTTGACCATGCTTGCTGCCTCCACACATGCTCGCTGCCTCCACACTTGATTTGACCATGCCTGTTGCCTCCACACATGCTCGCTGCCTCCACACTAGTGTTGACCATGCCTGCTGCCTCCACACTAGTGTTGACCATGCCTGCTGCCTCCACACTAGTGTTGACCATGCCTGCTGCCTCCACACATGCTCGCTGCCTCCACACTTGAGTTTACCATGCCTGTTGCCTCCACACATGCTCGCTGCCTCCACACTAGTGCTGACCATGCTCGTTGCCTCCACACATGCTCGCTGCCTCCACACTAGTGTTGACCATGCTCGTTGCCTCCACACATGCTCGCTGCCTCCACACTAGTGCTGACCATGCCCGCTGCCTCCACATCTGTGTTGACCATGCCTGCTGCCTCCACATCTGTTGACCTGTCTGCTGCCTCCACTTGTGTTGACGCTCAGCTACGTTCAGCTCTGACACGACGACAAGCCGAGCTTCGTGAGCAGGACAGGTATGTTGCACGACCCTGGTCAAAACAAAGACATGTTGGGGACCCATCTGGCCAAGAACTCTTTGTCTTTTTCAGGGGAGAGAGCTGATTTGACAGCTTTGTTGAGATAGAGGCGGATGTTGTACACCTGTACTGCTGATATCAGCAGTGAATTAGTGATGACACCTGTACTGCTCTCTTGGCACATGCCTGCTCTGACTTCACAGCAAGGGAAGAATCTGAATAAAAAGAAAAGAAGCCAAACCAACATGGCTATGGACGATCTCACAATCATTGACGTGGCTGGCCCGAGCACAACTCCACTAGCATCCCGTCCAACCTCCCCTGCTGAAACGCCGGGCCAACAGAGGCCCGATCGGTTGACCTTGCCAAGGCTGACGGATCGGGCCTCTGTTGGCCCGGCGTTTCAGCAGGGGAGGTTGGACGGGATGCTGGTGGAGTTGTGCTCGGGCCAGCCACGTCAATGATTGTGAGATCGTCCATAGCCATGTTGGCTTGGCTTCTTTTCTTTTTATTCAGTTTCTTCCCTTGCTGTGAAGTCAGCTCAGGCATTGTGGAAGTATCTAAGCTGCCAGGGTCTTTTCTTTGAATATCCCTGGTGGTTTGAATATCCCTGGCGATTTGAATATCCCTAGTGGTTTGAATATCCCTGGCGGTTTGAATATCCCCGGCGGTTTGAATATCCCCGGCGGTTTGAATATCCCTGGTGGTTTGAATATCCCTGGTGGTTTGAATATCCCTGGTGGTTTGAATATCCCTGGTGGTTTAAATACCCCTGGCGATTTGAATATCCCCGGCGGTTTGAACATCCCTGGCGGTTTGAATATCCATGGTGGTTAGAATATACCTGGCGGTTTGAATATCCCTAGTGGTTTGAATATCCCTGGTGGTTTGAACATCCCTGGCGGTTTGAATATCCCTGGTGGTTTGAATATCTCCGGCGGTTTGAATATCCCTGGTGGTTTGAATATCCCTGGCGGTTTGAATATCCCTGGCGGTTTGAATATCCCTGGCGGTTTGAATATCCCTGGTGGTTTGAATATCCCTGGCGGTTTGTTGTCGGTTCGCTGCGCGAAAACGTGTGAGAATAGATGTACGCAGTTCTGACACGGTCTTCCCAAATTTCAGATGTCACTTCCTCACTCTTAGAGGTGAGTGATGATCACAATTGATTGTCTGTTTCACTTAGACTCAGGTGCTGTTCGTCGCGTTTTCAGAGACACGCACCTGCCTAATGTTTGTGACTTCTTTACACGCTGATACATGTATTGCTGATACCTGTATTGTTGTATCGACAGACTATGTCCTGCATGTCTAGCACGAGGTCTCTGTATGAAGCGGGACAGGGGGGGGCGCTGACAACTGTATTGCTGACACCTGTAGTGTTAACACATGTACTGCTGACGTCTGTATTGCTGACATATGTACTGCTGACGCATGTACTGCTTCGTAGGAAGGATCGGCAGACGTTCTCTGGCATGTTTGAGACTGGGTCGCTATATGAGGCGGGACAGGAGTGTTGCGATGCAGGGGAGGTTTCTGGGCAGGTGGGTCAAACAGGGGCAAGCGGAGCCCCCTTAACATAATTTATTATGTTATGTTTATTTCTTTATGAAGGACGGGCAGGGGAGGCGTTGTTGGATGTGGCTGTGGTGTTGGGCGGGTAAGCGGGGCGGTCGGCGTGTGGGCATGGGGAGGCGTTGGCGGGTGGCGTTTGTGGGCGCCGAGGGGCATTTGAGTATGTGAGAGTATGTGGGGCGCCGAGCATGGGGCGGTAGGCGTGGGGGCGAGAGGCGGCGTGGGTGGGTGGCGCATGTGGGCGCAGACAGGTGTGTGGGGGGGGGCGTATGGCCAGGCTGGGAGCGTGCAGCCGCGTGCATCTGGTAGGGTCACATCCCTCCGACTACACCAGGGGGAGGGGGGGCAGGAAGGGCACCTGTCCCGATCTTTTTTTGTCTGTTGTGTTTTTATTTGCGTGCCTCAGCTTCCGTTCAACTACAGTTCAGCTACAGTTCAGCAAACGTTCAGCTACAGTTCAGCTATCAACCGGCCTCATGCAAGGTCTGCCATGCTGCTTGGGCCGTGGGCTGGCCCAGGCTTGGTCCCAATCCATTTTTCCACGCCTGGGGTGCGGCGGCCCGCGGAAAATGGCCTCTTCATAGCCGAAAGATTTTCCGTCCGTCACCCCCTCGCACACGCACCTCATATAGCTTGCATTTCTCGAAGGCGATGGTGGCCAGCGGGCTGTGAGTGTTGGGTGCCTGGTGCATGATGCAATGCATGGATGCTCCTGGGCTCATGTCCCAATGCATCAGGTGACATTTGTCTCACACCTCTGGCACACATTACCTCCGACCTATGCTATCTAATAACTGCAGTAGTGTACACAACCTTGGAACCCTTTGTGAACCTTAAAACCCTACGTTGCTTCACCTTAGAACCCTTAGAATCCTTGGAAGTTTGGAATGCTCCTTGCATCTTCCCCAAACCCTTTAATTCACGCTCGCAACTTAGCCTAGGTGACTGAGGGTAAGCCCTGCTCCCCTTTGCTGTCGCCAGCGGCGGCACATGCCGGCCTCTGAGGCACGCGCCTCGATGCGAGACATCCAGAAGGGCCTGTCCTCAGCAAAGGGCGCGCGGATCGCGGGCGGCGGCGGCGGCGGGCGGGAGCGGGACGCGCAGCTGCTGCAACCGTCGCTGGCGCGCCAGGCGATGGACTCGTTCCTCGCGCCGCTGATGCATGTGCCGTGGTGGGGGTGGATGCTCATGGGACTGCACCTGGCGTACCGTTTGTCAAAGGTGCGGCGGGCGGGGCGGGGTGGGGCGGGGCCTCCTGGTTTCGGAGCTCTGGGTTTCGGATCCCGGGAGAGAGTGTCGGGACTTGGCAGGCGCGGGTGGGCCTCCTGGTTTCGACTTGTGGAACAGTGCGTGGGGGTGTTAGCGGGCACTGTTGGGCTTCCTGGTTTCGTATCTTTGGGTTTTGGCTTCTGGGAGAGAGTGTCGGGATTTTGCGAGCGCGGGTGGGCCTCCTGGTTTTGGCTCATGGTTTAGGCTCATGGAAGAGTGTGTTGGGGGTTTAGCGGGCATGGGTGGGCTTCCTGGCTTTGTATCTTTGGGTTTCGGCTCCTGGGAGAGAGTGTCGGGACTTGGCGGGCGCAGGTGGGCTTCCTGGTTTTCGGATCCTCGGGGTTTAGGTTCCTGGGAGACAATTTTCTTGTTCTAGGGGGAATCGGCTGGGGCATGCAGCGCGGCCAGGTTGGCGGGGAGCCTGCGCTGTGAACTTGGACAACAAGTTTCGGCAGGTTCAGGGTGAACCTAAAGTAGGCATATGCTTCATGTGCTAGGATGAAGAGTGTAGATTAAGTGTCCGCTGTATTGAACAGTTAAATTATTAAATTTAGGTTGACCATCAGGGACGGTGTTCAACTGCGAACCTTCCGCATTTGAGCTACAGCCCTGTCAGCATAGGCACCGCTTCTGTCCACTTGTTGCTTGAGCCCCACGGCCACTGCTGCTCACCTGCTTGCGATGACTTCTTTGCTGGCGGTGCAATGGGTTGCAGGAACTGTTTGGCCTGTGTGTCTTCTTCTGCTGTCTGACGGGAATATGGGATGTGAAAGATCTGACACCCGAAGCATAAGCTTTGTAGGGGGCTGCGATCGAGCCCAGCTCTCCTACCACTTGGCAGCATCCTCCCGTCGCCAAGGGGTCGTGCGCAGATGTTCAGGGCCTCAGCATGGCCTGGCAGGGAGCCTAGGTACTCATGCCTCATGACATCATCCCCCAGACGACATCGGGTTGTGACTCGCATCCCCGCGTGTGCGCAGATATACAGGGCAACGACATGGCAGGGCTGGGAGCCTGAGTACTGATGCCTCTTCACTGCATCCCCCTGACTGTTGGTGTTGGGAGAACACCCTTGTGACCTACATCCTGCGTGTGCGCAGATATACAGGGCAACGACATGGCACAGCCGAGACCCGGAGTCAGGCTTCACCGCTGCACCTGTGCATGCGGGGCCGGACGACATGAAGGAGCTGTGAGGCTGCGCATGAGGGGCTGGCGGAAAGCAAGGAGTGGTGACAGCCGTGAGGCTGCGCATGGGCTGGTCTGCACCAGCCCGAGCTGGGGGTCTACCCCGTGCATTTGTCGCGGGGCAGATGCACCACTTGCACCTGCCCTGCAGACGTCAGATTGTTACATTGTTATAGCTCATGCATTGCAGCCTGCGGGTTGTGAAAGGCCTTGAGTTGCTGATTCACTCGTCGTACCTGCCCCCGCAATCCTCCTTAATTTGACTTAAAAACAACGAGTGAAGTGGGGACGCCTTTGCATACTTGGCAGAACATACCCAATGGAGATGATAATGAAATGGGATTCTTCCAGCTGGCCATAGAATTCGTCAATCTGTAGCTATCGGTAAGCTTGTCCCTCTGTGCAAGTTTAGAACAGTGCATACCAGGTGGGCTCTACTGAACGCTTGGCCACGTGGGGCTGGTAGGGACTAGGCTGCACAGCATGGGCCATGGTGCAGCCATGCCATCCTCTTGTGCGAGGGGTCAGGAACATGGAACCGGCGCTCTAGTCGGGGGGAGAGAGAAGATCGTGTGGCGTGTTCGATTCCTCAAGCTTTGGGTATAAATGCCACCAGCGTTATACCACTGGACCATTTCCCTCTGCAAGTGTTTCAACGTTGTCAACTAGGACACAATCTACCGGTACCCACAAGAGATCACAAGGATGAAGCGAGGAAATGATCCTGGCTGGCCTGGCTGAAGCCTGCAAGCCCGTCTTATAACATAGCAACATTCCATTGTTGACAATGAGGGCAAGCCGCACACTGAGGCTTGGAGCACTAGTTGGCGGCAAAAGCCGTTTTTGTGAGGATGGCTTCAAGGTTTCTTTCTATCCTAACCATTGGTGTGTAACTTTATATGGGTTTAGGATGGCGGAGTAGCCAGCAACATTCTTGGGGGCGCCCAAGCCAGGCACAAGACGGCACAGTGCCCTTGGCATATTGACATATGGGTACCTCAGCAGGCCATGACTCATCTGTCTGGATGGAATTCCAGACTGCACAATTTCATGGCTGAGGCAATTAGGGCTTCAGTTGTGCTATTAACCATCTTCAGTATGACGCGAATTGTGAAATGCAATGAATTCCAGAAGCAAGATACCAAAGGAACCGGTGAATCTACTGAATCTACCCACATGGTGGAACCTACCCTCACTGCATGGTCGGTCTGTATCATCCGACCTGTCCACACTTGACATAAGGATTGCGAGGTCGAGGTTCACCGGACGTGCCTTGATATTCCGCAGACCGGCGAAAGCTATTGGTAGCTTGTTTAACACTCCTGGACTCCTGTTCAGCCAATCCTATCTTCTCCTCTGCTGTGCGTGCTTCGGTTCCGATCTAGTACTTTCGAGGAAATCCTTTCCAGATATGATCGCTGCCACTCGTCAGATCAGCGCAAGGCCGCAGAATGCCGCTCCTCTGCGTGCCCCCAGCACCGGCATCCGACCCACCATGCGTTCTGCGGCCATCGCGCCCGTCCGATGCGCGTCGATGAGGTCTGCCGAGCCCGTTGCCCAGCTGCCCGAGACGCTCGAGCCCTCCTGCACCGAACAGCAGGAGGTCGCACCTGCACCTCGCAGCAACCGCGCTGTCCAGGCCACCGCAGCATTGACCACCGTGCTAATGCCGCTGGCTTTTAGCGTGCAGTCCGTGATGGCAGCTCAGGGGGAGTACGGCCTGCTGGAGGGCCGCACCGCAGCGCTGGTGCACCCTGCCATGATGTTCTCGCTGCTGGCCAGCTCAGGCTATGCCGCCTACCTCGGCTGGCAGTGGAGGCGCACCCGGGAGGTGAGCTGCAGCACCGCTGATCAAAGAGCTAGGACTAGCGGTTTTAGGCGTTGGCGGAGTGAGTGTGCCCGTGGACGCACCACTCACCTGTCCAAGTCCAGCGCATGCTCAACGAGGATTGGCCTAACTGCTAAAAATATCATGATAGCTTTCAAGCATAAAAACAACAATGCAGCACCCAAATAACACTGAAGGGTACGGTACCTTACGAGCCATTGTCCTCACCTGGACATGAGAAGATTTTTAAAACGCACCCCTCCTGGGCTGTCATCGCCTATCCAGGCCCCAGCCTTCCATTAGAGAAGCAATGCGCACACACAAGCTTTGTATTCATCTGCAGACTGCTTGCGCCGCCTATTCTTTCTTCCTTTCAGCCCCCCTGCCATGGTAAACTTGGGTGTGCAGATCCCCCTCCACCCGACTAGCCCCCTGCCTCACCTGGCTTACAAGTCTAACCCCTTCTCTTTACCTCATCTTCGCCCCTCTGCCGGGAAGTTTGCTTGGCTCCGCAGATGGGCGAGGAGATGTGCGAGACAAGGAAGCAAAAGGGCAAGGCCCCCCTGCCTCGTCCTTTGCCTAGGTGCACTTATACATGACCTGCTTTGCCCCTTCCTCTGATCCACTCATGCCCAATGCATAACCCTGACTTGCCCCTTCCTTGGCCGTGTAGATTGGCGAAGAGATTCGCGAGATGAGGAAGCAGCAGCCGGCCATGGCTGGTGGCACCGATGAGGGCATGGCACCTCCCCCCAACCCGGCGCTGGTCGCTAAGGAGGCGGTGGGTGTGCTGCATGGGTGGCTGCCCTTGCCATGCTAGGAGTGCCTACAAAACTGCATGGGGGAGTAAGAGAGCAGGAGCTTCTGTTTGTCATTTCCCTGTCTTGAGATCAGTGCTGTGCCGATTACGGTCAGTACGGTGGCTGTATTACGTAGCTGAGTTTCTGTCACTGTCATTCAAGTAAAATCCAGCTACTTTTACCCGAAAGAAATGGTAATTACTTGTACGATTTGTGCAATTGCGGCGCAATTGCACAGCACTGCTTGAAATGGACCTGTCTGCCACAATGGACACATACAATTGGACATATGTTTGCTTTATTTTGCGGTAATGATACCGTATGTTGCAATGTGGCCTATTGGGACTCTGTCTGGCGCCACGCCACTCGATTCAAACCAGCCTTCGACCATTTTCCCTCCCCTGTACTCACACAATTCCCACTCCCGCAGGAGCGCAAGGCGCTGATCGCTGGCAACTACAAGGACAGGCACTCCACGATGGGCTCCCTGCTGCTGGCGGCTGGCACTGGTCTCGCGATCGAGGGCTGCGTCAACACGTACATGCGGACAGGGAAGCTTTTCCCCGGACCGCACCTGTTTGCAGGTGGGGACTTGCCGGGTGCAGCCTGCCTCCTTCCAGGGCCTGTCTTGTTTTGAATCCCCACCTGCAGGGAAAGAGTGGCTCTGTAAACAAAAGAGTGGCCAGATCCTGATCAGTACCGCAAGCTGCCCAGTCACCCAGGGCACTCATCCCATCACATATCATATTTACACCGTCTTGTACATCAGTCTTATCCTTTGTACTTATTATAAGCTGGCCACACTTCCTGGTGTGTGAATCCAGCAAGTAGCCTACTATGGCCGGGTTCCCATGCATAAGCGCTTGCTACACCAGATCCTGGCCGCAGGACAGGATACACTCGCAGTGAAGCTGAGTGTGCTGAAAAAAGAACACTTGCTCTGTCCCTCCATGCCGCTACTGCTGTCGTGACAGCCGCTGTTGCTAATGCCATCCCACTCTGCAGGCGCAACCATTGTGGCCCTGTGGGCTATGGCTGCGTCTCTGGTTCCTGAGATGCAGAAGGGCAACAACACCGCCCGCACAGCACACATTGCCTTCAACGTGGCAAACATCTGCTTGTTCCTGTCGCAAGTCCCCTCCGGCCTTGAGATTGTCGACAAGGTATGACCCCCTGAACAGACAGGGCCTCTTTTCAGCCCTAGTTTAGGGTTTAGGGTGTAGGGCCTGTCTGTGTCGGGGCCTGATGAGGGGCGGTCCAGGACTGGATAGGTGCAAAACCTTGCCCGGCCGATTTTTGGCGAACCCACGCAGGAAGACTTCATGTGAGGGTCCTCAGGTCATAGACTAGGAGGTAGCTGGATGGTAGCTGACCTGAAGCAGAGCCATGAACAAGGAAACACAGTGCATGGAGGTCATGTGATTGGGGATCTTTCGGGTCAAGGGCTGAAAGGCTGAATCTTCAACCACTGGCCTGGAGACTGTGGGCAGGGTTTGGATGAGGAGGCATATATTTGGAGAGCTTAGCCTTTGGCTAGCAAGCACTGTCCTTTCCCGGCCCTGATCCTTCCTCAATTTCGCCGCCATTGATCACGCTCCTTCTATTCAATCAACGACCCGATCTCCTGTTCCTCAACCTGACTTTCCACTGCTGATCCTGGTCTTGATCCTGTTCCCTTCATTTTTTTGACCTGATCCCTTCCTCCCCTGATGCTATCCTCCTGCAGGTCTTCCAGTTCACTGTGGTAAGCAGGATGGCTTCAGCCCTTGAGGACTCCGGGGCTGGGTGATTTTCTGAATCCTTGAGCACTGTGGGGTGGAACACGTTGGGACGGAACTGGGTGATTTTGTGAAGCTTAGAGCACTTTGGGGCGGGAGGTAGGAAAGGAGCTGGTGGCTGGGTGTTGGTTGGGTCCTTAACTCCTTCAGTGATGTGAGCTGGAGGCGAAGATAGCTGAGGGCAGCAGGCTGTGTGTCTGGGTGGATTCTTGGGTCCTGTGAGGTGGAGGTGAGAAAATAAGATTGGGGCTAGGGGGATCCTTGAGAACTCGAGTGGGGCTTGAATGTTGGCAAGCGGTGTTGGGTGCGGCATATCAAGGTGAAGGGGACACGAGCCTGGCAGGCAACATAGATGTTGCAGACGAGGATGATGGGACGATTAATGCCTACCTGCCTGGCTCTGGCAATTATGGCCTGCTGCCCCAGGCCATGCACACGTTATGGCTTGAATTTGCTGATCAATTTATTGATTGTGATGCTAGAATTTGACGCCTTCTGATAGGATGGTGCATATATCTGCTGAGCCTTGCTCAACGCTGAATTTTCCTTTTGCCTCTTTTGCAGTGGCCTTGAAAAGGGAGCTTTCCAAAGCTCTACTGTGACTGCTTACCATCGAGATTGGCATCAAAAACACCCCAGGCGCTCCCTGTACCTTCCTGCTGAGCCTGTGTTAGCTCTTACGAACGCTTCTGGCAGGTCTATCAGTCAACCTTGGCCCAGAAGCTGTTGTAGTATAGGAAGAAGCTGCAACGTTTCTTGACTGAAAAAGAGAGCCAGCTGTCATGCTTCAGGGTGCCTGCCCCCTTGCCTTAGCCTGTCGGTCTGTTTCCCCCCGGACCTGTGATGTACCCTGTTTGTTGCAGAGATGTTGTGTTGGCTGTGAATAAGCTCACGAACATTCATTTGAGGCTTATGTCGTATTATTGCAAACATGTTGACAACCTCTAGCCTATGATTGACCAACTCGAGTGTCACCTGTTCTTTTTGAATGTCGATACTGTGAAGTCCTCAACCATCGGCACTCTGGCCCTCTTCTAACTTGTGGCTGAGCAGACGAGTTGCAGTGCACACGATCAAAATTCGCTTGAATGAGCCTGACACCTGCAAAGATGCCGTCGCCAACGCGGCCGAGCCCTTCGAGCCCAGAGGTGTAACGTCATTGACTTCCATAAAAAATACACAATGACTTCCATCATCTCATCTAGTTACCTTTTCAATAAAAGCTGCCATGTCAGCTCAAATCTCTACACTTTTAAACTGATATGCGTGTGCGTCCGGGTAGTCCCTACTTAATCATGCCGCCACTAGGCCACACGAGTCCCAACGCCGGTGCCCTCCACATGGTCGGCCCCAAGCGAGGGCGAGACTAACCGTCCGAGTGGTGCGGACGGATCGACCATTGCCTGCCAGGTCTGCGAACGCGTGTGAATGTGGACGGCGTTCATCCGCACGAACATACATATTATGTCGAACGATGTTATCTTCGCGCTACAAATGCCCTGTTCATGCGCCTTCATGGATTGGGCACGTGGACCCCACCGCCGCGAATGTGCTATGCGCGTGCATGGGTACTTGGGTGGGCTTTATGCCATCTTCTTCGAGTCTTCAGATGTCACTGATAAACTCAGAATGATGCAGAGAAGATTAGCATGGCCCCTGCGTTGGCCTATTTGCCCATGATCCGTGCATGTGGTGGTACAATGCAGCCCATCTCCCCCCTTCTTTCCGCCCCCCTTACTCCTTGTTCCTTTCCTTCTCTTCCAACTAGACTTCTGGATGCCTACGCAGCCGAGCCACTTTATGTAAGGCCCAAAGGTGGCATGTCATGGACATGCATCACATGGTGGAGGGACCCTAGTACCCTACCACTGAGCACAAGTCTACGGCGACCTACCACGCCTGGTTTTAGACCACGGCGGGCGCCCTGCTGACACAAGCCAGGAGCCGCTCCAGCACGAGGGAGTGTGCTTGTGTGCGCACAAATTTTCGACTATGACCTCGCGCGATCAGCATGGCTGACACCAGAGGACGGCGCAGCAGTCAGCGGCGAGAGGCACGCTACTGCCAACAATGTTGGTCGAGGGGTGCGAGCAAGCATGTAGAGGATGGACTACGTGCTTGCTTCCAATGCCCTTTTGTCAGGGAGCAGTTACGGGAGCGGGGGTGGGCAGGTCCCCCAAACGGTGCCACGGACTTCCACCAGCTGGACCAGGCGGGGCAGGGTTTGGTTGCAATTGCTTTTGTGGACGCTACTGTAGATTTGCTGAGGGCTAGTTGCTAGAGGAGTTTAGATGCCATTGGACTTTTGCCTTCACGGCCGCTCCTTTTCTTCCTTTATTTCGTGTTCCCTCTCGAGGGGGGGGGCAAAAAAAAAAAGCCAGGGACCCTAAATGCCCTAAAATAAAAACGAGCACTCTAGCCTACCACCCATCCACGTACCGTCTCCGGAACCCATTGAAATTCAATTCTCACGGTAAAAATTCAATATTACAGGGCATGTGAGGGGTGTTTTTTTAATCAGCTCGTCCATGCGCTTCTACTGGTATATTTCAATTCGTTAGGTGATGACAATTCATGCCATCGGTCAATTTCGGTACCGGATTCAGCCAGGCTATTGAATACCGACTACTGCTCGCTAGCGATCACATGTTCCAGAAGGCAGATGGCCTGGATGGCGGTGGCAATGCGCTGGCATCAGCCTTGATCTTGGCCATGAGCTCCCCCACTGCCTTCTTCCTCTCCCTGAGCGGGACCTCTTTGCCCAGTACTCCCTCTAATTCCTCCACCGTCAACGCACAGCTTGCCACATCTGCCTCCGCCAGCTGCTGACCGGGATGGGCTGTTTGCATGTGATAAAGGTAGTGGAGAGGCTGGCGGGCTTGCATGTGTTGGCTCATTTGGGGCAGCAGCAGGAGTAGCTAGGTGTGGAACGGGAGCAAACCTGAGCGGTCTCTGCCGCTCCGAATCGTGTTGTATCGAGAAAGCTGCCATGCACTCCCTCCCACTGTGGTGGCCAACGTTTACAGGGTCAGCGGACTTGAGGACCTTGCAACAACGGCCATAAATGGTCTGTCTATTTATGATCCACCCGACCAACACTATCATGTGCTGAATGTAAGACAGCTCTTTCTAAGGCTGGCTCAGCTGGTTCCGGGGTTTGCTCAATGGAGCCAAACCCACAGTATGGGACGCCAGGGGGTAATGTGGTAATTTAAAGCAACATCTTAGGATGTAAATGGACTCAATTTGGCATGAAGAACACAGAGGTGCTGCTGCCAGCCTCAAAAGCCTTCCAGCCAGGAGAAAACAGTGTTCCAAATATTTGGTTTTTTTCGAGACCACCCACGCACCCCCCCACTTTGCCCCCCCCATATCCCCCACCCACCCTGGGCTAATAATCATTTTAAGACCAGCTATGGAAAGCTGTCGTCTAGCTCTACAATTTTGGGGCATGGGGTCGGATTTTTTATGCTTTTGCCGCCCCCTCGTCCCCTCTTCCTTTTTGTTTTTCTTTCTCCCATCTGAACTGGTGGGCGCCCACACGGCCGAGCCTTCTTGTGCATGGCCCAAAGGTGTAACGTCATTGACATGGTGGAGCAGCCCATGAAAAAATGTCCGGGTCCATGTTTCTGTTTACCATCGGGCGAGGGGGGGGCAGAAACAAAATTATGGACCGCATCCCCCTTTATTCTCCAAAACTCATCCGTTTGGCATGGGAGTTGTACCTAAGGACGTTTGGGAGGGTATGTCGGCTTCAAGATAAAAAGCAAACCTTTTTTTCGGGACTTGGACCCCCCCCCCTCATCCTAGTTTGACATGCGTTGACCGGGTACTTAACGTTGACCAATGACTATGCATAGGGGGGCGTTGGAAAGCCCTGGCCCTACCCCATGTCCCCATGCAGTGAGATCTTATCATATCATGCAGTTTTCTCGGGGCTGAGATGTTATTCGCAAAACGAGTTTTTGTGAAATCTACGAAATCCTCATTGTTTTGCTCTCTGTACCTCAGTCACCGTTGGGCCAAAAAGCATTTTAATACCAGATATGGAAAGCTCTCGTCAAGCTCCATACTTTTCGTGGATGGGGTGTTTTTATTTGTTTTTTGTCCCCCCCTCTCCATCGGGCGCTAAACTCCTACAATACACTTCTGTCATAAAACCACGTTGAAAAAAGACACGCCTCGCTGAGGTCCCACGGATGTCAATGACGTTACACCACTGGGCCATGTTGCAAAGGCTCGGCCGCGTCGGCGTCCAACAGCAAGGTTGAAACGGATGTGTTTTGGTATCTGAAGGAGAAGGGCAGGTAAACTGTGGGAACTCCATCCTGGTACTTGGTTGAGAATGATGAGAGGTTTCCAATACTGGTATTGAAATAGTTTTCAGCTCAGATACCGTAGAGGGGGTGAGGGATGAATAACACGGAATAAAAAATAGACACAAGTGCAACTGCAGCAGCAGTACAGAGTCCTATTGCAAGAATCTTTATCTAGGGGCTAGTAATTCAGAAATACGGGCGGTGCGTGACTGATTCAGCATGACACAAATTCACGGCCCACTCCCCTTCTTGCCACCTTTGTCACCATGAACGGCGTGGCCATGTAAACTTCCCCACCCGCTACTCTTCTTGCTCCACTAGTCCTCCACAACCACCATGAATTCAAGAGTAGTGTGTATGCATCTGCATGGTTTAGAATCCCTGCCATACCAGCCACGCGGGACCCAGCCAGGGTGTGGTACCCTGGCTATATATTGTACGGTACGTGACGTCGTTGTCCTCTCGTTTCAGCCGTGTCCATGACCGGTTGGCAGGTTATGCATTGCTTGAAGTTTGATGCTTAGATACATTGGCAACATTTGCTAATGTTGCTGTTCGACTTCTTGCAGCGCACCGTAGTGTTCCCCTACATCACTAGTACTACCCCGGCTGTCGGCACCGACTTGTGATGAGGGCGGAGCCTGGGACTCAAGCAGCTTTTGTTTGTTATGCCTACTCTTTCTGGCAGTCCCTGACACTTCATCATGCCGCCACTAGGCTACACGAGTCCCAACGCCGGTGCCCTCCACATGGTCGGCCCCAAGCGAGGGCGAGGCTAACCGTCCGAGTGGTGCGGACAGCTCGACCATTGCCCACCAGGGCTGCGAACGCGTGTGAATGTGGACGGCGTTCATCCGCACGAACATACATATTATGTCGAGCGATGTTTTCTTCGCGCTGCAAATGCCCTTTTCATGCGCCTTCTTGGATTGGGCACGTGGACCCCACCATTGCGAATTTGCTATGCGCGTGCATGGGTACTTGGGTGGGCTTTATGCTATCTCCGAGTCTTCGGACTCATCTGATAAACTTGGAACGATACAGAGAAGAATAGCGAACCACCCTCACGGTAAGAAGATTAGCATGGCTCCTGCGCAAGGATGACACGCACAAATCGAGAAATGGTTCCAAATTGTTTTTGATTTCATCAAGGTTAATGCATAATTTTGATCAATAAATGCAGTTTCCACTGCGCCTAGGCTCAAGGCACGCATCAAATCATGATCAAGCCACACCCATGCCCGTGTCGCTTCCCACCCACAATCCCCAATCCCACCCCCATCTCAAGTGATTGACCTAGCCTAGTATTCCCACGCTCATCCAATACCAACCCCAAATTCAAGCTTAAGCTCTTGACCAGGCCCAAGCACCCGTCGAATCGTCTTTAGATTTTTGTTCAAGACAAGCACACGCCCAAGCACAAGCATTAGCACCGGGGAATAGCAAGCAGATGGAGGATGCGCTACATGTGTGCTTCCATTGCTCTAGTGTCAAGGAGCAGTTACGGGAGCGGGGATGGGCAGGTCCTCCGAGCGCTGCCACTAACTTCCACCAGCTGTACCAAGCTGAGCAGGGGTGGGATGCACTTGCTTTTGTGGACTGTGCTGTGAGCATTTTTAGGGTTCGTCTCTAGGGATTCTGAGGCACCGGTGTCGTTTGCCTTTCCGGCCTTCCCTTTTGGTTTTTTTGTTTGTTGTTTGCCCCTTTTTAGTTTCTTCTCCCATCCCTTCTCATCAGTGGGGAGCCCTCGTGGCCAAGCAAGGGCGGGATACGCTTGCTTTTGTGGACTTTCCTTTTTTAGAGGCTTTGTTCAGGGCTAGTCTCTAGTGGAACTCAGGTGTCGGACTTGGTCTTCCTTGCCTTCCCGGCTTCTCCTTTTGTTCATTTCCCCGCCTCTTCCTTTCATTTCCCTCTCTTCTCCCTTCTGAACAGTCGGGCGCCCATGTGGCCGAGCTTTGAGCGGGTCCAGAGGTGTGACGGTATTGACAAGCATCAGCCAGTCAATGACGTTACACCTCTGGGCCCTGCTCAAAAAGGCCAAAAGGGGCAGAAAGGGTCCAAAAGGGGCAGAAAGAGAGAAAGGAAAAGGGGTACCGGTACATTAAGTTAAGGGACAATCAAAAGGCTGGAAAAGAAAGGCAAAGGAAGTTCCAGCATCTGAGAACGTCTACGCCTCAGCGATATCTACCACGTATTCCACAAAAGCCAGAGCATCCAACCCAAGTCTGCACTGCAACAACTCGAAGGAGTCTCTACCACTATTCGGAGGACCTGCCCAACACCGCTCCCTCAGCTGATCATGCACGCTGGGGCACTAAAAGGATGCATGCAACGCGTCTTCCACATGCTCGCAAGTCTTCCCTAGTCCAACATCGCTGGCAGCACCGGCTGTCACGCTGCTGACCGCTGCGCATTCCTCTAGTGGCGGTCGTGCTGACAGCCGAGCCGCAGCCTTAAGTTCGTGCTCGCGCAAACACACTCCTTTCGGCTGGTGTGGCTCCTGGCTGGGAAGAGCATTGGAAGCAAGTAAGGAGCACATCCTCCACACGCTCGCCCTGTCCCCTAGCCCATCAACGCTGGCGGTGGGTGACTAGGTGGTTCACGCTGCTGATCGTTGTGTCGTCCTCTGATGTCAGTTGTGCTGGCCTCGCCGAGCCGCAGCCATACATTTGTGCCCGTGTGCACACGCCCTTGCCTGGTGCGGCCCTGAGCATGCCGATGCGATCATCCCTGCACCTACGGACCTTCCTATTATTTCACCCGATGCGATGATACACGCATGTACGGACCTCCCGGCACCAACCGATGAGATTATCACGGCACGCACGGCTACGGACCTCCCGGTCCACCTACGGACATCCCAGCACCAACCGATGCGATGATTCCGGCACCTACGGACCTCCCGGTCCACCTATGACCCCTCCAAATCCACCTTCGGCAGCCCTGTGTTTGGTGGCGGGGTCCCTAAGGTCTTACCGGTCGACGACCTTCCATCTGCGCCCGCTCATAGGCAGCGTCCAATAGCGCTAGGCTTTGTTGAGGGCTAGTCTCTAGTGGAACTCAGGTGTTGGACTTGGTCTGCTTTGCCTTCTCAGCCTCTCCTTTTGTTCCTTTCCCCCCCTCTTCATTTTAGTTCCTCCTTTACTCCCTTCTGAACAGTTGGGCGCCCACACGCCCGAGCTTTGAGCGGGCCCAGAGGTGTAACGTTATTGACTAGCCCTAGCACCTTTGCGACGGGGAGAAGTTGTAGGTAAGCCGCTGCCTGACGCAGTTTGGGGGCGGCTGCTCCCTGCTCTAGCTCCTCTAAAGAACATAGCAGTTAACTTCACCAATCGCGTCCTTCAGTGGTCTGATTGAGCGCGAGCTGCATATCAGCCGCCATGGCTGCCACCATGAGTGGGCTGCCGCCATGTGCTACCGGTGAAGCGACAGTCATGGCGCCATCAACCTCGCTGTCACTATGACAGAACCCCCCTATTTATCAGGTTGGGCATGACATTATCAAGGGGTTATCAAGGCCCAGCTTGATAAATTGCCTGTTAGTATGTCACGACGTATGGGTGCACCGCACGTATGGGTGGCTTGTACCGCTTTTTGGTTCCGGATTTCATCTGTTTGTGGTACTTAGAAGATGCCTGGCTAATTCCAGGCATTCTTCTCTTCTTACTCAAGTAACATACCGAAGTTGAATCACCCTGCTATCTGTAAACTGTTCTGGGATTAACGTCCAACTGTGATATTTCGGCCTCTTATCAAGGCCAGGACACTGCACTAATAGGAGATCTCTAGTTTACACTACACTGATCCTATTTCTCCAAGACCACATCATTCAGTAATAGGCCCTGATCGTTACACTGATCGAATATCTCTAGTTAACCACTACACTTATTCGTGATCTCTAGCATCAGCTTCTCTACTTCATCCATCTCAGCTCTATCTCTCGATTATACCCTACACTGTGAGCTTCAACAGTTCTATCTCTAGGTTATAATTCGACACTGTGAGCTGCTACCCAAGCCTTTCCTGGCTACCAAGTCGATTTACTGCACCAGCAGTCGATCCTCCTCATCAGAGAGTCGCCTCTTCGGCTCCACCTTTCTCATCACTTCGGCTGGATCGACTCTCAAGTCCGTTCCACACCATTTCCTACTGTCAACAGTCGGCTTCAGTACAACTAGCCCCAGCAGGAACGAGTTCACTTCGCTACTTTTGTCAACAGTAAGAGAGGAATCATCAAAGGTTAGTGCAGTAACCCGAGGATTAGTCGAGGATAAACTGTCTGCCAGCAGTTTATCGCTCCTGCACACGCTAGTTAACCCCTATAAAGGGCACTTAGCACTCCAATAAGAAGAGAAGAATCCAGGTTCGCATCGCTTCGAATCTGCTGGCGAGTAAAAACCGGGAATAAGGAACCAAATCGCTTTCTTAGGCTGAAAAGTGAGCGATATCAGTGACAGACCCTAGTTTCGTGTTCAATCTCGGAATGAATCCCGATTCATTCCAGGGAAAGAAGGGGCAGGAGGACCCAATTCCTTCCAAGCCTGTAGTGAATCTCAAGCTCACAGCTGCTCAGAGAGATAAAGAGGAATCTGACAAGCAAAAGGCCATGCAGGCCGTTAAAACCCACCAGCAAAAGTTGGAGCGCAATACCAGAGCTGATAAAGACAGGAGCGCCGACAGCCTGGACCCTCATGAGGCCGAAGTGAGCAGTAAGCTTACCAGGGATGCGTCCGCTGATGCAGGAAGGGAGCCCCCAGTACAGGAGGCTAAGCCTCCCAGTGAGTCAGAGCAACGCATTCGGCAGTCGCTAGCCCAGGATCAGGCCGTGCTAGCTAACCAAGCTTACATGAGGTCAAAGGCGCAGGCAAGGAAACTGGCTGCCGCGGAAGCACTCCATGCCGAACAAGTCCAGGAGCGTCAGCGCGAAATGTGTCGCCTTGATGCAGTACGGCGTGCGGCCGAGGCGCAGGCCGAGCAGGATGTTGCGGATGAAAAAGAAGTGCAGGCTCACATGATTCGTAGTGCGGATGAGAGGCTTGCGCTGACTCCTACAAAGGTAGTCAGGACCCACTATGAGGGCCTTGAGCGAATCGACCAGTTGGTCGACAACCCTGCTTATATCGTTGCACAGGATGATTGTTGCAGCGTGCGCTCATCACCCGTCCGTGCAAGTACCCAGGGTGCACCGTTGCTTGAGGAAAGGCAGACCTCCCTCCCAGTAATGACCATGCAGGAACTCCCGAAGGTCGCTGGGCCTCACCAAGCTGCTGACGTGGCTTACCAGATCAACTCTGCCGTCGCTGTCCGTGTACCAGTCGGTTTGGAGCAAGAGGTGATGCACGCGACACCCACAGCATCTCGTCCAACGGCTGGCGTAGCTGCGCCTGAATGCAACCCCACCCCTTCCTTCGTGAGCGCAATGTCAGGTATGGCCATGCAATCTGGGGGGCGCTCAGGTGAGTTCGCCCCTGATGGAGGACCGGTACGTCCAGGGCCCGACGGGTACCACGGTAAGCAGGTGAACATGGGGCAGCAGTTAGCTATTGTCACGGGCGACACTGACACCACTGGCGTGGTCACCCGGGGTGAGTTAAGGGATTTGTTGCGGGACCTGTTCGAACGTGGACAGTACATAGATCGTGCAATACCACCTGTAGTGATGCTGCAGGAGCAACCAGAGCAGTATGCGCAGCAACACCAGGGGTTTGGAAGCGTTCTGTCAGAGGTAAGCCCGTTCAGTGATTCTCATCACCAGGAAAGGGAGGGCTTTCCCCAAGGTCAATCGCGGCCCCATGTAGCTGTCCCGCCAGCGCCTGCATACGGAGTACAACCGCAGGTAGGCGCAGCTCGGGTTCAAGGGCTTAGTCATCCCTGGGCAGCTGGGAGTCAGCGACGTCCCCATGACCCGCAAGGGCCCTCGATTCAGGGAGGTCACATACATCGTGTTCCAGAAGGCTCAGGTGGGGCTCGCTCGGACCCTGATCGGCCTCACGGGGGTTCCAGGTCATCCGGGCAGTCAGGATTCGCCGGAGGTGAGCGTGAGAATGATAGGCCAGATCCCCCGCGTCGGGAGACTAACGGAAGGTCAAGGGGCCATGGCAGACCCAATGACCCAGATGATCCAGGGAACTCCGGCAGCTGGGACACAGAACCCAACCGGGGCAATGCGCCACAAGGGAAGGGTTCTCACGGATCAGGTTACCCGGGTGGGCCAGGGGGGTCTGGTGGACCAGGACACGACCCCAGCGCAGCAGCACCCGCAGGTGATTATGAGTCTGATGATGAGGTGTTCATCAATGACAGGGTGAACGTCCAGTCCAAAAACTTACCCGAGTTCACAGCCATAGCAGGTATGTTGTCATGGAAGAAGTTTTCCACGGACCTGTACTCCTACGCGGCCGCTGCCAACAACAGCATTGGGAAGGCCTACAAGGTGCAGGTAATGCTCATGTTAGCCAAGTCCAATCAGCAGGGAGTGGATTTCATGCGGAGGCACATCTCTGATATCACACTGCTGTGCCCCCAAGGAGGCAGGCACCTGCGAGAGGAGTTAAACTTCCGAGCCACTGGAGGTGGGTTAACAGTGGTGAATGAAACCGTGGAGCTCATGTCCAACATGCGGCGGAACGTCCTAGTCAACATGAACGTGGTGAGTCAGGGCCTGCTGACTCAGGAGCCATACCCATCCTTCGGAGGTAACAAGAGGAATTTCTGGTACGCTCTGCTGGCGGTGGGCCACCGCTATCTCAATGTGGCTACTCAAGGTGAGATGAGGCTCTGGCACACAGCCATGAAGATGGGTGCTCCCAACGCCCTGGATCCCACTATTTCACCGCATGAAACGCCCCAGCAGTTCGCTGACCGCGTGTGCGCCACCTACGATGCCTTCCTGGCCAGCAACAAGGAGGCTTTCCTAGGTGTGTCCGCAAACAGAGCTGAGGTGACAGTGGTGAGGGAGGGCCTGCCTGTGAGTCTCAAGTTAGCCTGTGACGACGCTTTCAGGAGGGCAGGAATTTACACGTTTGGGCCCAAGGTGTGTTTCGCCAGAGTGGTAGAGGCAGCGCAGCACGCGTTTGAAGCAGACATGTGGGATGAAGTCGCTGGTACCACTGACAGAGCTGGAGCAGCCGTGGTTAAATCAACTCCCAGAAGTCACGTGGGGGCACTTGTCCACGAGGAGGAACAGGTACGGGATGGGAATGATCACGGGATAGCCGACTCCTCAGCGGGACGCTCCAGTGCCCTGTGGAACAACGCGACTGAGGTCAAACCGGTGTACCCCACCACCGTGCACCCGCCCAGAGGGAACCAGGGTGCCATGGGCAGAGGGGGGGCAGTCGGTCAGGGACCACCCACTTCTGCACCAAGAACCTACGGGGCAACCATGCCCCCTACACCCAGAACGGGGCCCCCTGCACCTAGACCTCCCAGTCGCCCCAGGATATGCCAACTCTGCTTTGGGGACCACTGGACTGACATGTGCAAAGATTGGCCTGAGTTCAAGGATTTTGCTAACAAAGGGAGGGCCAGCATCGCTAACGGTCCCCTCGGGAAGGACTCACCACCCCCCCTCGTGAGAGACTCCCACTTCGGACAGGTGCAAGCTTGGGCGTTCCTGGGGTACCAGGAGCAGCAGGAGCAAGAGCGCCTGCTGCACGAGGATCGAGTGGTCAAGCAGTTCGAAGGAGCCTCCAACTCCACACAGGCAGGTGCTTGCGAATACGCAGGTAAGGGCAGGTGGGGTGTCTTGCCTGAGTCCTTCAACCACCAGATTGATGTAGACCTCCAGCAAGGAAACTGACGGTACTGCCCTGAGGAACAGCCCATTTCCCTGGCAAACACCTTGGGGGCAGCAAAGGAAAGATATGCCAAAATGGGAGGGAAATTTTTTCCGGAGTCGTTCGGGAAACCCGCAGGGGTCCCTATTCGAAACAAGGTTAAGAATGTCTGGCATGAGCGACCTTCGGGTTCGGAGAATCCAAATTTGGACCCAAGAGATAACGTCACCGGTGTGACGAATTCCCACGGTGCAGGATCTGCCAGGTGGCAACCTGTGATAGCCGTCCCTCCTAGGGTTGAGAGTTACGCCGAGGGTTCAGTAGAGGTTAAAGACGCGGGGGGCAGTGACAGTGATCCTGCTTTCCAGCTGCGTATCCCTGCTGTGCTCGTCCTTCCATCTGGAGTGAAGAGGGTCCTGCCCGAATCGTTCACGGTAGGTTCCCCCCAGGTGGCTGACCCGGTCATTCTATCCGCACTAGTCAGCTGTGCACCAGTCATTACTGAATATTTCAAGCGACTTCCAGGTCGTCTGTTCTACTTCCTGAACCCAGTCAACAAACCAAGTGAGTGTGTGGGGATCCTGATTCACGATCAGAAGTTCCTGCCTCGCAAGGCTATGCTTGACTTCGGCTCGAACTGTTTCCTGATCACTGACGTCGAGGCTGCGCGCCTCGGTATCCCCGTTGTATCATATGATATTGCACTGAACACGAGCAATGGCTCTAGCACGATTCTGGGGGTCACTGGACCGATCAGAGTCTCATATGGGTCTGGATCGACTGAGCTGCGCACAGATCACTGCATGCTGGTGGTCAAAGAACCTAGCAATGCTTCATTTTCCGTTCTATTCGGAAACCCAGATGGAGCTCAGTAAAGTGCTGTGCATGATGTGGGGGCGGAATCGCTTCGCTTAACCTCTATCGAGCCTCCTTTCGTACTGCAGCTCCCGGTTGTGCTCAGAAGCCCGACCCAAATGCCTGTATAGTTTTGCATTTAGGATTAGCTACAGTGCGATTTCCATGGCGTAGCCATTTATACATGTTACCTCACTCATTGCAGTTTACCAGCCTAATCTGTTCCTTCCCAGGCTGGGGGGGGGATGCTGCCTGCTTATCTCATGAGTACCATGTGCTGATACCAATGTGCTTTCGCCTTCCCAGACCCCGCAGGAGGATCGTCACTCATACAAGTGAGTACCCGGACCAGCGTAAGACAGTGTCTGCGAAACCCACGCTAAGTAGAGACCTGCCTCCTTCACGGTAAGGATCGTCCTACGCTTTGTGGTCGCTACGCGACCAATCCAAGCTCGTAAGTGGGGATTCAAGATAATAAAAAGCTTAAGATAGCATGAGCTTGTAGACAGTTTTGAGAGATTGATCTTCCCAGATTCCCCAGTGCAAGCGAGCAGGACAAGACATGTCATTAGGACGTGCTCCGTGTCCTTTATCATTCCTTCTCTATGAGAGGGATGTAGTACTTCTTCCTGACCTACCCTCCTCTATGCCTATGGCTGAGTGATGGATGGTCCCTGCACTGTGCAGATGTTCCAATCACGCGCTTCTGCCCAGCGACAGCAGTTGTCAGAGCGTGCATTGCGTGCTAGGAATCGGGTCGCTGCAGCGGTCGACAGGGCGTGGGCGGGACATGGCTGGCAGTCTGACGGTTACACCGCGGACCACTTAGATCTTTTTGAAAGGATTTACGGCGATGCAGAGGAGGCCAAGCGAATTCTTCTGGCCACCATAGCCTCCTTAAAACGGCTACTGCGAATGCCACACACCATGCTTATGGCGTTGGTAGATGGGCACGTGACCCTGCGTCAGGTTGCGAAAGGGGCCCCCGTTTGCGCCGCCTTTGAGCGAGGCCCAGGCGTTATCACCGAACCCATTCCTCCAGCGCGTGCGCTGGAAACGCAGGAGCAAGTGGCACGCATTGCTGCCTTCTATGCAGAGAGAAGGGCTGCCGCCGGTGCTGCGTTGGACCGGGCCCGTGCTGATTATCGCACGTGGCTCACGGGTTGGCCTGGGGTTCTCCATATGCCCGCCCCTTTTCCGCCACAGCCATGGATTGCTGAACTGCGGGAGCTATTGCAGAGGCCAGTCTTCGAGTAAATGCTCTGCAATCCCCTTTTCCCCATGCTGGCATGAACCTGCCTGGGTTCGCGTGCTTCCCCTCCAGATGGATCAGCAAGCGGGAGGAGCTGATGGAGGTCGCAGCGGCGGTCGCGAGCAGCGAGGACGCGGCCCAGCCGGGCCCAAACCCCGCAGCATGAAGCGTCGGGCCAACGGCGCCTATTACCGAGAGGAAAACGCCTTCCGCTTCCGAGTCCGCAGCGCCTTCGACGCCTTCTTCCCGGAGTCAGCCGCCGGAGGCCAGCAGCCATTTGTAGCACACCGCGGCCGTGGAGGCCGCGGACGCAGCAACAGCGGACGCGGCCAAGGTGGCCGCTATCAGCAGCAAGCCGCTGAGCCACCTGCTCCCTTCCTCGGGGGGCAGGCTGGACAGCTGGCCGACCCCGAGCCCGTTGACCCTGCGGAAGTGGCTCGGAGGCTGGACATGACCCTAGACGCCTACTTGGCTGAACGGAATGATCTACTAGGAATGCAATCAACAGCAGCAGGTGGAGGTCCCGCGGAGGTCCCGAGGAGGTCCCGTGGAGGCCCCGTGGAGGTGATTGCCGCAGAGGAGCCAGCACGGCGCTTCAACAGCTCTAACATCCATGAAGTGGTGAACTGGCTTGACCAAGATGGATTCAAAGCAGCCCGGAAGGAGCTCGACCGGGATCCGCAATCCACTGCCTGGAGGGACAGGATTGAAGAGCTCATCGTCGATTCCGGCATCCATGTTGATGATCAGAACCTCTGTCGATCCTACTGCAGGGCTGCGATGGACCTAGACGCAGATGGGAACCCTAACCCGTGAAGGTGCGTGCGGCGCAGGGATTGGGGGCTGAATAAGCAAGTTCTTAGGATGTTCCCCATTCCCCGCGTTGCCCCCCCGATCGTGGCTCAGCCAAGGTTGCACCAGATAGGTAGCACCCCCCTCCTGCGTGCATTACGCATGCAGCGCCTGCGGCTTTGGCGCTCTCGTCTGAACCTAGTCAAGGCAGGCCTTAGGGACAGGAGGTTGAAGCGCAAGGCAGACAGGGTCAGGGAGGCTTCAGAGCTAGCAGTGCGAACTGTGGTGAACGCTTGCAAACGGGATGAGAGGGTAGCACAAAGCCGGATGAGGTTGGCTCACTGTAAGAAAGTGCGCTGCAACGTGTGTCTGCCTGTCTCTCGTGCCTTCACTGGCTTCGGCCAAATTGCGCTTGTTGTAGTGCTCACCCTGTTTCTGGTAGTGGGATCAGTCTGGGCTACCCCAGGCCTGACAGCCATGCCCACCCTGGCCCAAGAGGCTATCTTCTCCCGCCTCCCGTGTGAGCCGCTACATGATGGGCAGCCCTGGGCTGCTTACCAGAATGATGCTAGCGCCTACCCAGACCCGTTCACAGAACCATACCTGCAGCCAGCCTTGGGAATGGGCGATGTCCCGCTGGAAGAGTCGTGGACGTTAGATAGTTTGACCCCTGACAGTCCTGCTGACCCCATTGAGCCTGGACGACATCACAAGACTAAGGACGGCTGGACCATGGGGGATCACCCGGATATGACTGTGAGTGATCGGGAGGAATTCTTGGCTGAGTTGGGGGGGGCCATCAAGGCTGCCAGTGCTTACGAGTTAGCGGACCTGACTGGGTATTGCGGGCGAGTGCCAGATTTCACTATTGGGCCACCCGGAGTCCCAGTTGTCGTACCCCCCAGCGCAATTGCCAGAAAAAGCAGGCGCCGCTCCCCGTTGGAGACAGATGTCATGAATGAGCACATGGAGCCTCTGTTGGCTGCAGGATTTATTGAGCCCTGCCCCTATGCCTCACTAACGCACGAAGCTGTGATTGCAGCCAAGAAAGATCCAGCCACTGGGGCCTGGACGGACAAACGTTGCTGTATCAATTATGGTAAAGCCGCTGGTGGCATCAACGCCTATACCCCACCTGACCCGTACCCGCTTCCCTTGCCTGAGGAATTGTTCGCCCAGACAGCGGGCAGTAAGTTCTTTTCTGTCTGTGATATGAAGTCTGGGTTTGGGCAAACCAAGCTTGACATAAACTGTCAGCACCAAACTGCGTTCTGGTGGAATCGCATGCTCTGGCAAACAAAAAGGAACACGTTTGGGCTGTCTAACATGCCTGCTTACTTCCAACGGGTCATGACTACCACCATAACGGATGCTGGCCTGTCGCATTGTTGTTGCTGCTTTATTGACGATGTCCTTATATTTACTAAGGACCTTGCCTCGCACAAGGTGGCAGTAGCTGCCCTGCTTGCTGCATTACAGGCAGTTGGGCTCAAAGTGCACCCTGGCAAGTGCAAGTTCTGTTTTGATTCAGTTGAGTATCTTGGGCACATGATTGGGTCTGCGGGAATTAGCCCCAGTGAGACAAAGGTCACTGCTATCAGGGCCCTTCCCACCCCCACCTCCGTGCATGAGTTGCGTAGGGTGATTGGGTTTGCCAATTACTACAGATGTTATGTACCCAAGTTTTCTGACCTTGCCAGCCCCCTCAACGAGCTGCTCAGAAAAGGTGTCCCGTGGGACTGGACCCCGGAGCGGGACGCGGCATGGAACGCTCTCAAGGACGCCCTGTGCTTGCCTGGTAACGCACTGCGAAACCCCGACCTTGACCGAAGGTATATCTTGCATACTGACTGGTCACAGAAAGGTATGTCTGCAATCCTGGGGCAGATAGATGATAATGGGCAGGAATTCCTGGTGGCCTGCGTCAGCCGTACATGCAACGTCCATGAAGCCAACTATGGGTCTTATAAAGGGGAGATGCTCGCCGCGGTCTGGGGAGTGAGGGCCTTTAGGTTCTACCTGCTAGGTGCCAGGCTTCCTTTCTTAATGATCAGCGATCACAAAGGCCTGTCATGGCTTATGTCCAATAGGGAGCTAGAAGGGCAGTATGCCAGATGGTCTGTCATGCTCAGCCCGTTCTCCTTTGAACTAGAGTATAAACCTGGGGTGAAACACATTGTTGCATATGTCCCCAGCCGGTTCCCTGTTCCCTCTTCCGCCGATACCACCGGTACTAGGGAACCCACTTTGGTAGTGACTGGCCGGCGCAGCTAGATGAGAGTTACTGCAAGAAAGCAAGAGACGATGGACCACATGCCTTTTCACTGATGGCTGCCTGTTTCTCGAGAACGCCGCAGCTACCAGTGACGTGGTCCTTGTCAGCCATGGCTCATTCGCTTGGGCACGTGGCAGAGGCCCCTGACTGCCACCCAATCCCTGACGGTGTCCCCGTCCCCCGACCTAGAGTGTGGCCAGGAATAGATATCGAAATCACCCGCTCTGAGCCTGTACTGTTTGGTCCTTCCCTGACTTCTCGCATTCAGTGTCTGGCCAATCATTTAGCCGAAGCTCCACATGTCTGTTCTCACGCTGGTACGTGTGACCCAGCAAGCGCCCATGCAGTGTTACAGTCGTTTGATGCAGAGATTGCAGGACTGCACTGTTTTGCCACCAATTGTTCAATAAATGATTCCGTGTCTTTGACCCGTCAACAGGTTGCCCTGCGCACATTAGCTGCTATACAGGTGGAAGCTTGCCTCCTGCAGCTGCGCCGAACACCGGCGGCCGTTCCCCGGCAACTTGTCGTGGGTACTAACCCCACAGGCGATTTCATTCAATCCATTGATTCTACCCCTGTACATGAGCTTGACCTCGCTGTTGCATTACGCGATGGAATATCTCTCATAGAGTTGTTTGGCGGCATGGCCAGTGGCCTGGAATGTGTCCTGCGCAATGGGATTCGAGTGAACCGTTACTTCTTCTGTGACACATGCGCCTCTGCACGGACAGTGGCACTGTACCGAATGCAACAATTATCTAAAGACCACCCAATGTTGTTTCCAGAGGAGTCTTACGCAGACGCGTTCTCAGTGCTGCCCCAGGACGTGTATGACATCTCTGAAGCCCACCTAATAAATGCTGGTGCACTAAATGGCACCCAATGGATGTTGATTGCAGGATTCATGTGCAACGACCTGTCCTCAGCAGGCAAACGAACTGGGTTGAAGGGTCAACACAGTTCCACTTTCTTTCCTCTGCTCAGAATCCTGGGGACCTTGCAGGCCATGCAGCAGCACGCTGCCCTGCCCTTGTATCTAATTGAAAATGTGGCGGTTCAACATGCCATTGCCGCATCCGCTGCCATGCGTGACAGCTTTGTAGAATTGAGCGAGCGCCTAGGTGACCCAGTCACCATTGATGCGGCACAGTTTGGCAGCTGTGCACACAGGTTACGTAACTTCTGGTCCAACTGGTGTGACCCCTTGGCACTGCAGGTGGTCTTGTCTTCATTCGTGAGAGATGAAACGAAGACAGCGGTCTCCCTGTTAGAACGAGGCCGGACTACGCAAATATGTTCGCAGGTCAACCGACCGCCTTACTACCAAGCAAATGTAATCGGACTTCCACTCATTGTGTTCCCCACCTTCCTTGCCCGACAGCACTCGTGGGCTTACAGTGCACCAGGGGCGCTCGGTCCTGCTGGTCAGGGACTGGTAATCGACAGTGACCGCGGACTATCTGACCTCACTATTCTGGAGAGAGAGCGCTGCATGGGTTACATGGATCATTGCACTGCTGCGCCAGGTATTTCCTTTGCCGCCAGGCACAACCTGACTGGCAGTGCGTTTGACGCAAACGCGGTGAGTCACTTGATAGCGACTAGTCTTGCCATTCGTCTCACCTGTGACCGTGGGCCCATTTCGTTCACGACTTCGGTTGAAGCCATGCCTGGTCCTGAGCTGGGGGGGGGAAGCAATCAGGAGCATCAGGAATTGCATGACAGGATCTGTGCAGGATCCTCCCTGATTTTTCAGTCAGCCCAGGCCCTGGCAGCTGAGAATGAGGATCTGAGTAACTGCCCTGACCCCCTGAACCATCTAGATGTCTGGTTGGACGTTGCTGTCATGCAGTACTTGCAGCACCCTGACCCAGACTGTCTAGATCAGAGCACGGCCACAGAACGCCGCAGGATCTTGAGACGATCATCACATTTTGAGTGGACTGTCAATCAACAGTTGCACAGGCGCATGCCTGGGGGGGGGCTAAAACGTGTACCGTCCCCAGAAGAACGCATTCCGCTTGTACACCGCATGCACACTGAGAATGGGCACTTCGGCAGACGCCGTACAACGGCTTTAGTCACCCTGAAGCACTGGTGGGTGGGCCTATGGAACGATTGCAAATTCGTAGTGCAAACCTGCGCAGCCTGTGATTTCACCAAAGCCGCGTTTAATCAGCAGCAGGCCGTGCTCAACCCTCTACCAATTAAAGGTATGATGTACCGTTGGCACCTAGACTTGTCTGGCCCATACGCTGTGTCGTCAGCAGTTCCGCCATCGGGCCGGACCAGCCAGCAACTTCATATTGCACAGGCTTGCGAACCGCCATCACCCCCGCGGGTGATGGTAAGGCCGCCAGAGGATCACACGTCCTTCTCGGATGGTGAATCCTCTCAGTCAGCGAAACCCGCCACGACCACCGTTCCACTGAGACCATCGAGTGGCCGGCCAGTCCGGGTAAGCCGTCTTCCGTTGAGATTGCAGACCCATCTCACGACGGTACCTGATCAATGCTCACCCGCGATGTTTCTTGACTGGACCACTAAAGACGGTGTCCGCGATGGATTGATGTGGCTGATGCCAGGATTATGGGCTGGACGAGACGCTGCAGTCGAGTTAATCATTGCCGAGTTAAACCGTGATCCAAGCATTGCGTTGCCAGAGTGGTCGCCATTATCTGTCATTGAATGTGATGTGCTGTGCACCGCTGTTGATTTCAGTCTCTCTCCCAGCGTTGTGCTTATGTGTTCTGAGCCCCGTGTTTCTGTTGCCATGCTGGAGAACCGATGGCCAGGTGTCATCACCAACTGCAACGACCCCGCGGGCAGGACGGATTATCACTTGGACCCCATGCAGCCCGCCTCGTATCGGTTTCTGAGGAAGCATCACGGTCTCCACGTCATCATTGTCCACCCAGCGGCAGCACTCGAGGACATTCTGCTCGCTGTCGCAGTACACGCAGTCCCACACGTGGTCTGCTGTTTGGTAGCGGTTAGTTTTCTAAAGTGTTCTCCAGCAAGGTTTGAGTGGCTCTGGCAACTACAGTTGCAGGGGAGGTTGGCCATTAAGGCGGTGTCTGGAAGGCCTGGGGAAGGAAGTGGTGCTGGGCCTAGGGTGTGGATTCTGGTCTTTGCGTCACGGGAGGGCATGGGGCGCATGCTGCGATAGTGAGTGATAGCCCGGGTGCGTTGATTTGGGGGTTATCAGCAGGTTTGGAGAGGAACTTGGGGACAATGGGAGATATTAGTGTGAGAAATCTGCGCAGCAGAGGGGAATTGAGGAGATCTAGTCGGGGCGTTAACGCTGGCAGGTCTAGTGCATCAGAGAGTAGAGTGAAGGAGCACGTAGGGTGCAGGAGACGCGAGCACGCGTGGGATTGCCCGGGGCGCACAAAGCGAGTTGAGTCAAATAGTGGTATGGGGCGCATAACGCGAAGAGGGATAGAGTACCTGGATAGGTAGGCCTGCCAATAAAGGACGCGTCGTGGAGTGGAGCCTTGGAGCCGTGGTCGGCTGGCGAGGGATGGACTGATGGGACAATCGACACGGGCGCTGGCGGGGAAGCTGATAGTGTCAAGAGCTGGGGGGGAGAATCTTGTGGTGTTTGAGTGCAGACGTTATGTTGGCAAGAGGGCTTCCTTATGACCGTCAATGTCGTGCCCCATAACGCCACGTAGCCTACTGCACAACCACAGGATTACATGCTATGGATCGTAAACCTCCATAGCATTTTTGAAAGGTAACTGTTTACAGTCCTTTATTATGGCCGTCAGGGTTTCCCCACTGGGGTTTTCATCCTGCGAAATTGGCCAGGGAGGTACTTATACAGTCCTCCCTTAATTAAGCTCTTGCATTATGAAGGTCGGACTGGGGGGGGAGTGTCTTCTGTGCGCAGTGAAACTTCATGTTCACTGCTGCCTCGTGACAGCTGTCACGACGTATGGGTGCACCGCACGTATGGGTGGCTTGTACCGCTTTTTGGTTCCGGATTTCATCTGTTTGTGGTACTTAGAAGATGCCTGGCTAATTCCAGGCATTCTTCTCTTCTTACTCAAGTAACATACCGAAGTTGAATCACCCTGCTATCTGTAAACTGTTCTGGGATTAACGTCCAACTGTGATATTTCGGCCTCTTATCAAGGCCAGGACACTGCACTAATAGGAGATCTCTAGTTTACACTACACTGATCCTATTTCTCCAAGACCACATCATTCAGTAATAGGCCCTGATCGTTACACTGATCGAATATCTCTAGTTAACCACTACACTTATTCGTGATCTCTAGCATCAGCTTCTCTACTTCATCCATCTCAGCTCTATCTCTCGATTATACCCTACACTGTGAGCTTCAACAGTTCTATCTCTAGGTTATAATTCGACACTGTGAGCTGCTACCCAAGCCTTTCCTGGCTACCAAGTCGATTTACTGCACCAGCAGTCGATCCTCCTCATCAGAGAGTCGCCTCTTCGGCTCCACCTTTCTCATCACTTCGGCTGGATCGACTCTCAAGTCCGTTCCACACCATTTCCTACTGTCAACAGTCGGCTTCAGTACAACTAGCCCCAGCAGGAACGAGTTCACTTCGCTACTTTTGTCAACAGTAAGAGAGGAATCATCAAAGGTTAGTGCAGTAACCCGAGGATTAGTCGAGGATAAACTGTCTGCCAGCAGTTTATCGCTCCTGCACACGCTAGTTAACCCCTATAAAGGGCACTTAGCACTCCAATGTCTTCTGTGCGCAGTGAAACTTCATGTTCACTGCTGCCTCGTGACAAGTACACCATGAGCTTGATAAACCCTTCACGGTTGATTATGCGTTGATTATCACCTTGATAATGGTGCTCAGGGTTGATTGGCAAATCATGGCGAATTCGGAGAGCTGGCTTATCATGCCTCTTTGATTGATAAGGATGTTGAGATGGAACGCTCACTTATCAGGCCTATCAGGGGTTGGTTGATAGGAAGAACTGGTGGGTCAGGTGCCTCACCATAGTCATGGTCATGCGCACATACCTAGACTAAGTAGTTGTAGAGGCAGATTTACTCTGCCCGTAGCTTGTCCGCTTCTGTAGGAAGACCTTGCGTTTTTCTGCACTGGACATTTCCACGCGTTTTTTCAGTGATAGAATAACGTCAGAGTATAATTGCTACATAAATAACTCAAAGCTGTGCAAAGCGCTGCGTGTGCAACATTCACAGTCTCACTGAAGTCCAAGCCATAAATACGGCAGTAGTAACCATACGATGCATGTGCGCCTCCGTCTTACGAAGCTCGCGGCGTCATCAAATCGTCGGTAGCATGAGAGTGCTTGATTTGGCCCCATGATTTGGCCCCATGTACTGTAGGCAACCGACTTAAAACAACTTTCAGCAGTGACTTTCTCACGCTTCGCAGACTTTGAATGCGATCGAAACTTGTAGTACTTTGATTAGGCTTCAACTTACTGGGAAATCTAGCCCTCATTGACGAAAAAAGGTTGTGGAGCGCACGAGGCGCTTGAGAGCTCACTTTGACGACCGGTCTGACTACTGAGTGACTCCCAGTACGTTGGAACATTTATGATAAGCTCCCCAAGGCTTCCAAGCAGCCTACACAAGGTCACTAAGCTGCAGCAGCGGAAGCCTACCAACTTGTGAGCATGAGCGAGAGTTATCCGGCAGCTCATAATTTTGCCGCCCTAAGCGAACGGTCAGCAGCTGCGACAAGGGTAAAGAAGACAGCAACAGAAGGATACAGCGGTAAAGCCCTCAGTGTCAGGTAGAGTCAGCGCTGTGAAACTCGATTTTCAGCTTGCATGTCTGGCATGTGTTGTGCCTTGCCCATACCTTATGCACATCGCCCAAGCGCAGCGCCCCGCCTGCATGCACAACGCCCTTCATGCATTGGCATTTCCCTCGAGCATGACCAGCGCCCCACGCGTATACTAGCACTTCCTGGTATTCCTATCGCCGGCCTGTTTGCACAGTGCCCTACCAGTACTCGAATCCGTAGCACCCGATCACCTCATGCGCATGCACAGCACCCTGCCCGATGGGTAACGCCGTCCATATGCCTCGCCGTCCTGCGGACTGGTGTAGTGCCCCACCCACCTGCAGTATCCGCCCGTATTATTTACTGTGCACAGCGCCCGCCCGGATTACCGTGCCCCTCCGATGGGCGTAGTGCCCCACCCGCATGCTCAGCGCTTGCCCGTATGGACAGTGCCATGCAAGTTGGTGCTACGCTCTTTCCAGGGGAACTGGCTCATGAGGGTAACGCATTATGAGGTGCAGACCGGTGTGCACCGCAACCGCCCATATTTCCTGTGCCCTACCGGTGGGTGTTGCGCCTCATCGGCATGCACCGCAACGGCCTGTATTTCCTGTGCCCAGCCGGTGGGTGCAGCGCCCCAACCGTATTTCCTGTCTGGCTCAGGGTAGATAGCCCTTAAGCCTGGTGTAAATGAAAATGTCTGTTTGTACCGTATCTAAATCGATGAACAGACTTTGACCATCAACCTGGGACGCCGGAACTGAGGGTATTGTAGTTAGCTCTGCATCCCGGTGTCACTGAATAAATTAAGAAGCTTTGGCCATAAGCCTAGAACGCAGCAATGGTAATGACTGCCCTAAGCGCCCGCTCTTTAGTACATTCACATGATGTCCTGTTTTGGTGGCCAGTGGCCCGAGCTTGTATGTAGAATGGCTCAGGCTGTGTGCAAACATTGTCATTAGCTGTGCACAGCTTACATGTAACGGTTGGATCTGTAGATCCCTCAGGACACCACAACTGGCGGCTGACGCAGGGAGCTGGCCCTGCTGCCTGACGCAGGTGCTGTAGAAAGCTGGACTGCAGCTTGCTCTGGAGTTAGTGTTACGGTCGGAGGTGACCGGTGGCCCACACCACATCACCCGCAGGTGGCTGCAGGCGCTGCGTATGTGACCGCTAGCCGGATGCCAGTAGGCAAATGATGCCGCAGGCGCACCTTAGCTGCCAAACGGCGGACATGTTGCAGCGTACCAGACAGAGGCGCCTTTCTTCCTTGCATGGCCTTCTGCATGCTACCGCTCTCGTGCTGAACGATGCCCAAGAACTTGAATTCTTGGACACGCTCTCGCACTGTTCTATCGGGGCTGAACACGCATATATTGGCTGGTTGCCGGCGCTGCACTGCTAAGCGGCTGCTAAACTCTAAGATACCTGTCTTATCTGCACAGGTCCGCCAGCCCGTGGCCATGTCAACTCAATTCGGGATACACAGAAGGAAAGTACGACGAGGAGAGATGTCATGTGCACACCACGTGGGGAAAATTGGACTTAGGCAGCCCAGCAGTCTGCATCATTCATGTCTGAATTCAGGATCTGCTTCAGCTGATCCAATCAGAATCCCAGTCTGCAGCATTCATGTCTGAATTCAGAGTCACTTTGTCTGGTGAGCTTCAACTGGACCCAAGCAGCCTCGAGACATGCAACATTTGGGCCCAGACGGTAGAGGCGCAAAGCAGCCTTACCGTCTCGGGCCCCAATTCACCTATCCGGGAAGAAATATCGCTACTCGTCAGACCCTTATGTCTGTCCAGCCTCAACTGTTCCCCAGCGGCATCAGGCATGCAACCTGTTGCATGAGAAGAGCCTGCGCTATGCGGCAGTCCTCCGGGCCTGTCCGGACTCTTACAAGCAAGATAATGATGAAATTTCCAGCATGGTTCACCTTCGGCGCAACGCCTTGCAGCCGTGAATTGCCCTACTAGGACCAAATCTTGACCGGCCTTCAGACACAAGCCCAAGCATGGCAGCCCGTGCATAGGCCGAATCTGAAAATAAGCTAAGCCACAATCTAAGATTCTTTTGCGTTAGACCTTTGTGGGGTCATCAAGGCTGTTGTCCGCAAGGAACTTGTGGATTTCCACTACGATCGGTGAGAAGGCCGTCACAAACGCCTCCAGCTCCTGCTCCACGTTTGCGCCGGGGGTCACGCCGAGGTTGGCAATGAACGCTTCGCGGGTGGGCAGGAAGTTGAAGGCCAGCTGGTGGAGAGGGCGGGCAGGTAGGCAGACAGAGGTGAGTGGGTGGATATTTCCAAGCACGTTCTTTTTATGGATACAGCTAGTGGAGATGTGGAGATCAGCTACACGACAGCCTGCGAGGAACAACCCTGAGTGCAACCACTCAGTCAATCCGCATGCCTCCGGAGCATGGCCCTGCATGGTCCTCTCTTCATGTTGTTGTAGGATGTTCATCCAACAAAACCAACAAACAGCAAAGCGCACAACCATTCAGTGCAGTAGCTTGTCCATGTCGGCAAGCACCTCCCAATTAGCCACAAGAAGCAGCACTGAACCTACAGGGAAACCTCTTTTAAGCAGGGCCCAGAGGTGTCACGTCATTGACTCATCCTTCAGGGAAACCCTAAGAAAATCTTGGGGGTCCATTCCATCTGAAGCTCAAGGGTTTGGGCTGCTTCACCCGAAACCCCTGAACCCTAGGGAAATCCCGGAGGTATGTTCCAGCTCAAGGTTTGAGGGTTTAGGCTGCTTCACCCCTTAAGCTCTCAACCCTGAACCGGAGGGGATCCAGAGGGTCCGTTTCATTTGAAGGTTCCTGTCCAGGAGCTTTGTTTCATGCGAAACACTCACATAGAAAGCGCTTGAGGCGACGAAGCCATGGAACTGCAACAACGTCTCCATGTACGTATCCTTCACGGTCTTGAAGAGCTGCGCGGAGGGGTCCTCTCCGACGCGCTTCAGGATGAGCAAGGTGAACTCCAGAGCCCTGAGGGAAGATTAGGGTTTAGGGTTTAGGGTGAACTCCAGAGCCCTGAGGGGAGATTAGGGTTTAGGGTTTAGGGTGAACTCTAGAGCCCTGAGGGGAGATAAGGGTTTAGGGTTAAGGGTGAACTCCAGAGCCCCGAGGTAAGATTAGAGGCAAGTGAGCATGTGTGTTCCAGTACTCCATTATTTTATTTCAGCGTGTTTTTCTGTGAGGTTCAAATCCAGGTGCATCACGGCCTACGGCCAAAGGGGCCTGGTGCAACACATGCTACTGCACGGCCATGAGCCGGTCAAGGCTCGCCGCTCATCAGCCCAGTAGTCGCTGCCAAGCGGCCTCCCAAAGGTGGTCTGGTGCACACTGGAATGTGCCCTGATAGTTACTATTCAAGCGTGCTGTAGCTACAATTCAGCCACATGACAGCCTACAGCCGTGGGGGCCTGGTGCAGCAAGCTCTGCTTGACTAGCCGCAGGCCGATCAAGGTTTGATCCCCCTTGGCGCAGTGGTGATCGCCTAGCAGCCTGCTGAAGGTGGTCGGGAACACACCCAGATAAACACTGATGCCGTCACCAAGGCAGCGTCGCCGTTAATGTTGTCGCAGTGGGTGCCAGCTCGCCTCTTGAGCCACAGAGGCCCGTTTGTGACTGAGCCGGAATCCCCTTGCGTACCATGGACAAACTCTGGAATTAGGTGCCCACTCACCTGTGCTGCAGCTGTGGCAGTGGGTGCCCACTGACCTGTTTTGCACCTGTGGCAGTGGGTGCCCACTCACCTGTTTCGCACCTGTGACAGTGGGTGCTGGCTCACATGTGCTGCAGCTGTGGCAGTGGGTGCCCACTCACATGTGCTGCAGCTGTGGCAGTGGGTGCCCACTCACATGTGCTGCAGCTGTGGCAGTGGGTGCTGGCTCACATGTGCTGCAGCTGTGGCAGTGGGTGCTGGCTCACATGTGCTGCAGCTGTGGCAGTGGGTGCCCACTCACATGTGCTGCAGCTGTGACAGTGGGTGCTGGCTCACATGTGCTGCAGCTGTGGCAGTGGGTGCTGGCTCACATGTTTTGCAGCTGTGGCAGTGGGTGCCCACTCACATGTGCTGCAGCTGTGGCAGTGGGTGCCCACTCACATGTGCTGCAGCTGTGGCAGTGGGTGCTGGCTCACATGTGCTGCAGCTGTGGCAGTGGGTGCCCACTCACATGTGCTGCAGCTGTGGCAGTGGGTGCCCACTCACATGTGCTGCACCTGTGACAGTGGGTGCTGGCTCACATGTGCTGCAGCTGTGGCAGTGGGTGCCCACTCACATGTGCTGCAGCTGTGGCAGTGGGTGCTGGCTCACATGTATCGAAGCTGTGGCGGTAGGTGCCCACTCACATGTTTCGCAGCTGTGGCAGTGGGTGCTGGCTCACATGTATCGAAGCTGTGGCGGTAGGTGCCCACGCACATGTTTCGCAGCTGTGGCAGTGGGTGCTGGCTCACATGTATCGAAGCTGTTGCGGAAGGTGCCCACTCACCTGTGCCTAACCTGTGGTAGTGGGTGCCGGCTCACCTCTTGAGCCAAAGTAAGCCTTTCGTGACCGAGCTAGAATCTCCTTGCGTGCCGCGGACTAAGTCATCTTGAACCAAGGCAAACAGCCGATGAAGATTGACTGGGTCTTTGGCTGCACGGTCAGCCAAGCGCTGCATGGGAAGGGTGTGTCATGTCATGTTGAATGGAACTCGCCATGTGTCATATCATGTTGAAGGAACTCGCCATGCCCTGTTATGCCATGGCAGGTGATGTCATTTCATGCCGTTGCATGGCAACCGAGCACCACGACAACCCACTCACATGAGGAAGGCGGGGATTCATGTTATGTCTGACGGAACAGGTCCTTTCACATTGCTTCGAGTCATGGCAAGCCAGGGCCAAGATGGGCTCTTATGCATGCCAGGTCCAAGATGGGCCCCTATGCATGCCAGGGCCAAGAGGGGCCCTTGTGCATGCCATATGAACATGATGGCCGATTCACATGCTGGCCCATTCACATGAGCAAGGCCGGCGGATCAGGCACTCTAGGCATCTGAGAGGCAGCGCAGCATTTTGAATTTGGATGTGATGGCATGCATGCTGTGTGAGGTCGCGTAACCGGCTCGTGACGTGCCCGCTACAGGCCGTGAAATGCAGCATCGGGGCATGGAGTGATATGGGCTTGCCTGTATGTTCCCGTTGATGTCACTCCTGACGAGAATGAAGGCTGTTCCGAGCTTGTCCACGACAGGCAGGATCAATCGACACACTGCTAAGAATTGTTCCGTTCGAATGAAACCATCTTCCCCCTTGATGCTGGGGATCTGGCTGGTAGCTAATGACAGCACAGAAGCCATTCACAGCAAAATACAGACACAAGAAGCTAGAATGTGCAAGGCAGTCCAAGACTGGCCTGTTGACGACAACGTTCATGACGTGACTTGCGCTTCCGTGTATACGGTACGCGTTCGAAACAGGATAACCTGAACCGTGGAATACGGCAGTTGGCTTTTCACAAATGTGCCCTCGAAGTGTACGCAAGAAAGTAGATTTTGCAAAAAGTATTGTAAATGGCGGGTATATGGCGTGAGTAAAAGTCAGCAGTTACCGAGTAATACATCTAGGTGGAGCCGAAACCTTTGAGTTTGAAAAGTGTTCGAAACAGGACATGCTACATTGCTACCTTACGCTACCGATACAGGTGTCAGTAGTAGGCAGTAGCAAGCAGCATGTTGTAAATCTGACTGCCCTTTAAAACCGTTTTCTTCAGCACCGTTGGAATCTCGGTTTCTGAAATTTAGAGGTTTGACCCAGGCCCCTGGTTCGACAATCTCACTCTGGATTTAAATGCTAAGCAAAGTAGCAAACCCGAGAGCAAAACCAAGCCCTATTTCCAGCCTTAGACTAGCGCCACCATTCCTCAATCTGCCAAGACTCAGAATTTAATATTTCGATGAGTGGGCTTAATTAAGCGGTGTCGAGTAAGGACTAGGGAGGGTACTTAATGACTCAGCAAAACGTGAAAGTAGCCTTTTCCACCCTTTCACCCCGAAATAGCAATACAATCACACTAGCAAATCAGCTAGCTTCAGGAGCTCGATGACGTGATATAGATCTTTTGCATATCACAAGATGATACCCTGATGCATCAGTCATTTGTAGTCCTCATGCACTTTCACTTTTGGCTTTCGAAGCAGGATGCATAAAACAGTCAGGCCACAAAAGTCCGTGGCGAGCCCAACCTCAAAAACGCATTCAAACAAGCCGCAGTTCATCATTTTTAACACGGATGGCGTAACGACACTTCTGCTAAATCATGGCCTGTGGCCGGGGGGCATGGTGCAGCAAGTCCTGCTGCTTGGGCCACCGGACGTGGGCCTGCCAAGGTTTGGTCCCAAGCGGTGGCTGCTCAGTAGCCTGTGTCAGGTGCTCTAGTACGCTTTTACAGGGACACTGGAGCGGAACCTGGTATTATACCCTCAAGAAACGGTTGTGTCAGCCTGCCAAATTGAGTCCGACTTACTGAGTATAATTAAACTGTGCAACCTGCTGGATAGTGGATATCGGTGCTGGACATCCCTTCTGTCCTAGTCACCTGTGCATATGGTATCACATACGCTACTCAGGTGCGTATGCAATACCCTTATTTATTCATGTCAAGTTGTACGCCAACCACGAAAGAACCCCCTTAATCAATAGAGCATCCAACAAAACCACCTTATCAATCACGGTTGCAGCGTCATCAGGGAGCCCACTGCGCCCTGTCAAGTAACAGGCATACTGCTAACTGGGGCCCCTGGTGCCACACTTTTGGAGGAGGCAAGAATATTCAAGGTTAAGGTCTTCTGCAGGTCCCTCAGCCCTGAAAGAAAAATCCCAGAGGAAGGAAAGTGTTGCTGAAGCTCCCAAAAGAAACAGTGTCACACGCGCACACCCTCAGCATCCTGACCACCTTCTGCAGTTCATCTTGGTTGCAGCTTCGTTGGGAGAGCCCAACATGACACCATGCCCTTTTCAAATAGCAGACATGGTGCCATGTAGCTCTTGGCCGCCACAGCCAAGCGTGCCGTAGGCTGCAACAAAGCTGAACCGCAGCTGCTGCACCCTGCAGTAAACGGCGACACCCTCGCAAGCTCTCCGCCCGATCTCATCATCGCCCTGTCAGCATCCTGAAACCTGAACCCCTAAATGCCCCCCTCCCGGTCTCATCATCGCTCCGCCAGCATCCTGACCACCATGTCTACAATCTTGAACTCGATGCCCTCGTACATCGGCTTGGCCAGCCCCGGGTTGTTGTTCACCTCGCAGCACACGTAGCCGTGCTCGTCACTGAACAGCAGATCCACGCCAGCAATGTCCATGTCCAGCACCTGCACGGGAAGGGCTTAGGGCTTTCAGGTCCAAGCCCTAAGAATGGTTTAGCTCTGAAATAGGTTCAGTCCTTACCCTAAAACCATGACAGCAATGTGCATGTCTTGCACCTGCACGGGAAGGGCTTAAGGCCTTCAGGTTCAAGCGCTTAGGATAGTTTAGCTCTGACATAGATTCTGTATTTCGTTACTTACCCTAAAAGCACAACAGCAATGAACATGTCCAGCACCTGCACGGGAAGGGCTTAGGGCCTTCAGGTTCAAGCCCTAAGAATGGTTTAGCTCTGAAATAGGTTCAGTCCTTACCCTAAAACCATGACAGCAATGTCCATGTCTTGCACCTGCACGGGAAGGGCTTAAGGCCTTCAGGTTCAAGCGCTAAGAATAGGTTAGCTCTGAAATAGATTCAGTACTTAGTTACTTACCCTAAAAGCACAACAGCAATGCCCATGTCCAGCACCTGCACGGGCAGGGCTTAGGTCTTCAGGTCCAAGCCCTAAGAAGGGTTCAGCCCTGAAGTAGGTTCAGTGCTTACCCTAAAGCACAACAGCAATGTCCATGTCTTGCACCTGCACGGGAAGGGCTTCGGGCCTTCAGGTTAAAGCCCTAAGAAGGGTTCTGCCCAGAGAAGGTATCAGCACCAACCCTTAAACCATGTCAGCATTATCCATCCTCGTGTCAAGAAAGTCCCGTGCAGTACAAAGGCGTGCGCACATCGGTTGGCTGATCATCCATGTCCAGCACCTGTAAGGGAAGAGTAAGCCCTAAGAAGGGTGAAGCCCAGAAAAGGCTTTACGCCTTATTCGTAACCCTTCACTCACCCCAACAATGTCCGTGCCCAGCACCTGTGAGGCAAGGACTTGGCCCCAACAAGGACTAAGCCCTGAAAAGGGTTCAGGCCCAACCTTTTAACCTAAACCCATGCCAACAATGTCCATGCCCACTCCTGTGCGGGAAGATTTAGCACACAAAGGATTTAGACCTAACCCTTAACCCTGAATACATGCCTACAATGTCCATGGCATGCACCTGTGCGATAAACCACACCGCACTTTGGTCAAATAGCAATTTCTGATTTAGTGGCTCCCATCCATACCAGCAATGCAACAACGCAAAACAGCTAATAAATATCACGCAAGCGGCTAACATGCACAACGATGGTCAGCATACCGGTACGTATTAATGGCTGCAACACACAACACCACTTTCAAGTGGTTTTGACCCACCGTTGCGATGCGTACCGCCAGCATCTCTGCGTCAGGGAATCGGCCCGTGACCACCTCGGCGGTCCCCCCCATGGTCAGGTTCGCTTGCAGGGTGCCGTTGTTGGAGCAACGGATCATGGCGAAAACGGCCTGCTTATCCTGCATGAAAGCAGACAGGTCGCCATGATGAGGGGAGGGGAGAAAAACGTCTTGTTGACGGCTTGCTTGTCCCACAGGCAGACAGAATGCAACGTTGTAGGGGGGGGATTTCAAACAGGGCTTGGGTGTGCTGCAGGCAGAAATAATGCAAAGTGTGTGTGTGTGTGTGTGTGTGTGTGGGGGGGGGGGGGGGGGGGGGGGGGGTAATTTCAAAGACGGCTTGAGTGTGCAGCAGGCTGAAAGAACGCGAGGCGGGAACAAAAGGAGGGATACATCCCGCAAAAAACGGGGGTGACAGAGCGGGAGTCAAAATGTGCGGATTCGAAACGAGTGGGGGTGACAGAGTGGGGCTTAAATTAATCTGGGTTGCACCAGCGCCGCCTGCAATCAAGGTTGACATCCAGTCCTGTCTCACGAGACCTTACTCCAGCCTTGGCCCAATCGCCCCCCCCAGCCTTGGCTCAATCCCCCCTTCAGCCTTGGCCCCCCCCAGCCTTGGCCCAATCCCCCTCCCCCAGTCCTGCCTCCCGAGCCCTGCAGACTCCTGCCTCCCCTCACCACCACAATCACTTCTATCCCTCCCGTAGCTCTCCTTGACGTATCTCTGAAACAAGCACATCACGCCATGCCGCAGCCCTCCTCCCCCTTCCCGTTGTGCCTACCCTACCCCACCACTCCTCCCACATTGTGCCCATCCACTACTATAACATTCTCACCACCACGATCATTCTCATATCCCTCCCTCCCTCCCACCCTCCCGTGGCTCTCCTCGACGTTTTTCTGCAGCAGGTATTCCCCGTCATGCCGCAGGTACTCCCCTCAGCTGTGCATATCGTCACCACAACAAACACACACTATGACCACCTATGACCACCATGACCACCATGACCACTCTCAAATCCCAACCACAACTCTCCTTGCCTTACCTCAGAAACAAGTGTGGCAGGTCATGTCACAGCCCCCCCCCCAGTTCACACTCACTCACCACCACAATCACTCTCATATCCCTCCCGTGGCTCTCCTTGACGTATCTCTGAAACAAGTATGGCACGTCATGTCGCAACACTCCTTTTAGGTCCAGCACACTAGGGTTCTCGGACTGTGCCATGAAGACCTTGTTGCCACCCTGTTAAAGAGCAAGTGTGTGTGGGGGGTGGCCTTTCACACCACCGGGGTGGGGGATGCACACACGATGCAGCAAACCTTCAAGGTTCAGCACACTCGGGTTCTCGTACGGGGTCATGATAATCTTGTTGCCTTTTATTTGTGTTGCCCTGTTTAGCGGTGAGCAAGGCGGGAGGGTCACACCACCGTGAGTGGAGAGGGGGAAGCAGGCAGGCAAGGCAGGGCAAGGCGCATGAAGACTTCATGCCACCCCCCTAAGGATTGAGTGAGCAAGAGAGTAACACAGCTTGGACTGTTACGCAACCCTTGCCCTGATTGGACTGGCACACACCACCCTCACCTCTTGTGCAGGCAGTCAGACACACTCCCAGACTTCTTGCACGGACACACATCTCTCACACCATCCATACCTCCCACACTTGTTGGACTGGCATACACCTCCCATACCTTCCGTGTCTCCCACACTTCTTGGGCGGGTACACAGCTCCAATACCTTCCATACCTCTTAGACGGGCACACACTCTCACACTTCTTGGCCGGGCACACACTCCCACACTTCTTGGACCGGTAGACAATTCCCATACTTTCCAGTCCTATCCGAATCCCGGTGTCGCCCCCCCGCTGCCTCACCAGGCCATTCACAGATTTCACAATCATGGGTGATCCCAGCTCCGTATCCACTCGGCTGTGGCTCACGCTGCCCAGGTCTCGCGAGGAGTACGTGAGCGTAGTGCTGATTGGGATCTTGTGCAACGCCAGCTCTGCAGCCAGGGGGGTACCGTGGATGCAATAAGGTTGACACGAATTGCTGTTGCCAGGCAGCAAATGTAGGGCATTACCGTGCTTATCGGGATCTTGTGCACCGCCAGATTTGCAGCCAGGGGATGCAAACCATACAATTCAGGCGGGTTATCGTGGGTGAGGATTTCTTGTCTTCAGGAGTCACCCTCAGAGTCCAGGGTTCAGCTGAGTCACCGTTAGGTTCTTGGGTTCAGCTGAGTCATCCTCAGGGTTTAACTTCTAGCTGAGTCACCCTCAGGGTTTAAGGTTAAGCTGAGTCACCCTCAGGGTTGAAGGTCAAGCTGAGTCATCCTCAAAGTTAAAGGTTCAGCTGAGTCACCCTCAGGGTCTAAGGTTATGCTGAGTCACCCTCAGGGTTGAAGGTTCAGCTGAGTCACCCTCAGGGTTGAATGTTTAGCTGAGTCACCCTCAGGGTTTAAGGTTCAGCTGAGTCACCCTCAGGGTTGAAGGTTTAGCTGAGTCACCCTCAGGGTTTAAGGTTCAGCTGAGTCACCCTCAGGGTTGAAGGTTTAGCTGAGTCACCCTCAGGGTTTAAGGTTCAGCTGAGTCACCCTCAGGGTTGAAGGTTTAGCTGAGTCACCCTCAGGGTTTATCGTTTAGCTGAGTCGCCCTCAGGGTTAAAGGTTCAGCTGAGTCACCCTCAGGGTTGAAGGTTTAGCTGAGTCACCCTCAGGGTTTAACGTTTAGCTGAGTCATGCTCAGGGTTTATCGCTTAGCTGAGTCACCCTCGGGGTTAAAGGTTCAGCTGAGTCACCCAGCTGCAGCCAATGGATGCCATGGATGCATTTCAGGCTGACGATCTATTGGTAGAGCCGTGAATGCTGAGCACGCGCCTGTATTTTGGGAGCTGTTACTGCTGAGCAGCTGCAATAGGGTGACTCAGCTGCAATAGAGCGCCTGGGATCTGGATCCCTTGTTTGCCACTGAAGACGCACCTCCCTTGAAAACAATGCTGGCGAGTACCCTAGCTAGACTTTTTATCTTAGCGCGCTTTAGGTACACATCAGCGGCATCTTAGTTTATGGCCGTGGGTCCCCGTGCATTAGACCTGCTGATTTGGCCACCAGCCGTATGCCGGTCAGGGTTTGGTCCCCATCTGCCTAGTGATGGCCGCCGAAATGCACACTGCCTCACACCTTGTAGGTGGGCTATTTGCCGAGTGGCTGCTGCCCGAATCCACATTGCCCAACACCTTGTAGGTGGGCCATCGGCCCAGTGGCGGCCGTTTAAATCAACCCTGTTCCACATCTTGTAGGTGGGATATTTGCCCAGTAGCGGCCGTTTAAATTAAACCTGCCCCCCACCTTGGAGGTGGGATATTTGCCCAGTGGTGGCTGTCTAAATCCAGCCTACCATTACCTTGGAGGTGCAGGACCTTGTTGATCGATTTCATGACAGACTTGGACGTGTTGACGACTCTGGCTCCCATGAGCTCAAGGTGAATCAGAAGAGTCACCACGAAGTCAATGCTCAGACGCCCACCTGCGCAGAGAAAGTCCGACTCAGTGCTGGGAGTGCGGACAGCAGTCAAGTACATGTTATATCACGACCGAGGGTACGGCGCGTTACTACAGCAGGAGTTAAGGTGATGGAGGTGAATGGCCTGCTGGAGGGCGGTTAGGGGGACCAGCTTGGTCCTGCATGGCTGATTTGACACAGTCATTGCCAAGTTTGCACAATACGGCACAGGTTCAGCCGGATTGTATTACCAAGGTAGCAAGATACGGCACAGTACAGCACAGGTTCAGCCGGATTGTGTTACCAAGGTAGCAAGATACGGCACAGTACAGCACAGGTTCAGCCGGATTGTGTTACCAAGGCAGCAAGAATCTGCAAGATACAGCGTAGGTTCAGCCAGAATGTTCTACCATGGACATCTCTCAGAAATCTACCTGCGCAAAAGCAGTTCTACACATGGGCCAAGCTGGCTGTTCAAGGCAGGGGAGTGCATAGTGAGGGTTGTAGGCCTGTTCCTGCTAGGTTGCACTCTTCATGGTTGTGTACCGGTATTGACACAAAATCCAGCACCCAAACAGAGGTGCATATTGAGGTTTGTAGGCCTGTTCCAAGCCTGGTGGCTCTCTTCCTGGCTGAGTACTGGTGTTGACACAACAGTACAAAACCTAGCACCCAAACTGAGGTTTGCCCCCAACCGGGGCTCATGCTCTTGTAGCTCTGTGGGATACCGTGTCTACTGCCAATATCATTGCCTATGACAGGCGGTGCCATCCGTCTTTGCAAGTGTCATTGGCAGTGGAGCACTCCAACAACATGCAGCAGGAAGGCCACCCAGGCATGGCTCACAGTTTATCCGGGTGATGACGAGGGATGGTGCTGCTTTCGGTACGCCATTTTGGTAGATGCTGAGCCCGGTCTCCGTGTCCATCTTCATCAGCAGATCCTCCTCGAAGACGACCTCGACCTGGCAGGCCTCCTGCCTTTCGGCGAAAGCTGTCATAAGCTTCGCCACGCTCACGGTCGTGCCATTCACCTCTTTCGTAGCCAAGATCCATACCGTCGACATACGGGGCTATCTTGCTTGCAAGACAGCTTTGAACTGTCGGAGGGATGCTGAAAGTTTGTGGATGTGCACACCGAATCTGTTGACCTGGCCGGATCTAACTCTCAGTTGTACAAGAGGGGTAACCCCTGTTTGTACTGAACAAGCGAATATTCCAGCGGCAAAATTGAAAGAGACGCTCCTCGATTACTTGAATATAGACTGCAAATTGTGCTTTGCCTCTGGCTGGATCCGCTCCGATTGTTGCATGTTCGACAAGACTCTCGTCGACGAGGATGATACGCACGAATTCGTGTGCGTGGAGCACCACATGGTGCCGATGCGCGACGGCATTCGCTTAGGTAAGATTGCGCCTGAACGAGGGAGTAAGCCTCGCACTGCAATGCCGACACGGCATGCACGTGACATGAGGGAATCGGGGACTTCGATGCATGCCGACCAAAGCAACGCTTCAGCACATGGCCATCAGTCACTCCCACATCGAGATAAGGGCTGTCACATGAAGCAGGGGTCAGCCGAAATTGCATCATGGGTTACCTGTAGAAAGTGCCTTTGCCTGCCAGCAAATCAACTAAAATCAAAGCAGATGCTTCCGAGCTGCATCACCAGCTGCGCCCTCAAAACCCCTGCCCCCCCCCTGAATTAACTGCATCACAGCCACACCTGTGCATTCACTAACGCAAGGCAACGTTCAAAATCGTAGCATGTCAGTGACAGATGATGTTTCAAACACGGATGTTCCCGGGTGGGAAAACCAGCCTTACCCTGCACCACCATGTAGACGCAACCCCCCTTGCATTGGCTGCTACATCACATCCACATCTGCCTATCGGCCGTTGCTTTGCAGCATTCAAAGCCCTGGCATGCTAGTGACTCCCTCCTCCTGATCAACCCATCACAGCCCCATCTGTCTATCAACCGCCGCAAGGCCGCATTCAAAGCCCTGGTACGCCAGTGACTCCCTCCTCCTGATCAACGTATCACAGCCCCATCTGTCTTTCAGCCATCGTATTGCCGCATGCAAAGCCCAGGCAGGCCATTGATTCCCTCCTCCTGAACGAACCCATCACAGCCACGTCCGTCTACCGACCGTCGCACGGCAGCGACTTACCCGATACCAGCACCAGCAAGCCCGCGCTGTTCCACAGGACGCCGTATAACAAGGGCAAGAGCGGCAGGACCGAGCGCTGCCTGCTTCCCGACGGCAGCCTGAGTGACCCCTTGGACACCACGGAGATTGCGGAGCGATTTGCCAGAAGGGGCTACGTAGTGGTCATGCAGGCAAGACACCACTGCCCAGCAGGCAGGCATGTAGATGTTTGGTTGTTAGTGTGAACAAGGTCACCTGGGGGTTCTTAGTGTGAACCGCGGGCCACCTTAGGCTCCCCTGGTGGGAACTAGACCCCCTTGGGCAGGCATCTTGCCTAAAGCTTAGGTGGGGGAGAGGAGCCGTGTGTTTTGCACCGCAGGCCTGACAACCTTGAGCAATAATATTGTCTCAAGCTTAGGGTGGGAGGGTGGGGAGCAGTGATTATTGAGGTGTGCACCGGTCCACCTAATGGAGGCTGCTGGGCGTCCACCCCTAGGCTGATGGGGACCCAACCTTGACCGGCCTATGGATGGTGGACCAAACTTGCTTCCTCCAGCCCTGCTGGCCATAGGCTGTGAACCTGTGACGAAGCTGATATTTAGCTGAGAAGCATTCAAACGCACACACCCTGCTGGGACTGGTATATCCTTGTTTTCCAAGACCACCTGGCAGAGCTCACCAGAGGTGGTCCTGGAGAGGGGTGCATTGCATCAACCTGAAGTATTTGTCTGTGCAGCTCTCTTGTTTTCCCTCTTGTATGATCAAGCTGGATAGATATTGGGCCACTGGATCATAAATTCAGAAGTCTCAGGCGTCACAGATTTGACCAAGTCACGGACTATATCCGTTTCACCGAGTCGCAGATTTGTCTGAGCCACAGACTCAGTCACAGATTTGATCGCAAGTCTCACAGATTTGACCGAGCAGATCTTGCCATGATGTGTTAGGCCCTTGAGCTGTGGCCTTCAGTGCCTCGTTTTTTGCTACCTGTTTCCCCCCCCCCAAGTTTCCTTCGGTCGTCTGCCCCCATTGGGTCAAAATCTCGACCTGTCTACTGACACACGCCCAACCAGCATGGCTGACCGTTCATGGGGCCTCCCGCCGCAGGCCACGAAGTAGCTGGAAAATAGCTGAAATGTAGCTAAGGCACGAGAAGAGTAAAACCGCGCATCTACACCCTGCAGGACTGTCGAGGGCGTTACTTGTCCGAGGGGCGCTTCACCAAGTACACCAACGAGGGCGACGATGGATCCGACTCGCTGGATTGGATCTGCAAGCAGACCTGGTGCAGTGGGAAGGTCGGGTGCTACGGCCTCAGCTACTGCGCACATGTGCAGGTAGGTCGGGTGCTACGGCCTCAGCTACTGCGCACATGTGCAGGTAGGTTGGGTGCTACGGCCTCAGCTACTGCGCACATGTGCAGGTAGGTCGGGTGCTACGGCCTCAGCTACTGCGCACATGTGCAGGTAGGCCGGGTGCTACAGCCTCAGCTACTGCGCACATGTGCAGGTAGGTCGGGTGCTACGGCCTCAGCTACTGCGCACATGTGCAAGTAGGGTATATTTTTTGGCTTTAGGTAACAGGATTGGAGCGGTGTTTATTGGAGTGAGCAGAAGGGCCTGCTGCACCAGCAGCCACAGCTTCTGCACCTTAGTACAGCTAGAGTGAGCCATGCGTCATGGCCATGCGACATGACCATGCGACATGGCCATGCGACATGACCATGCGACATGGCCATGCGACATGACCATGCGACATGGCCATGCAATGCCACGGTGTCAGCTTGTGCATGCATGTACAGGAAAGGCGCGCCATGCTGAGGGGCCATGCGGTGCCACAGCCTCAATCATGTGCTGTCATAAGACCCAGGTACAAAACCCCATTACCATGACCCCTTCAGAGCCAAACCTACAGAACTGCCCTGAATCCATTTATGCCCTAAACCCCAAATCCCAAACCTCTTTATCCTAGATCCCTTAACCCTAATCTGGATACCTCACCACCCTCCTGTCTGGCTGCACCCTCTTATTTAGGTCAGCCTCGCGTGTCGTTCTCCTCCCGGGCTTGGCTGCCTCTTCCTGGAGTCAGGAGGCTTCTGGGACGCCTTCACGGACGGCATTCGCCACGCAGGCGCATTCACCATGAAGCAGGTGAGTGTGTGCTGATGGCTGGGTGGATGGCTGCATGAGGCCCATGTTGCCCATCAAATGTTATAGAGTGCCACAAACAGCTCTGCCCTGCTGCCCCGTCTGCACACTCATCTGCTCAATATGAAGCAGGGGTGTGCGTGCTGATGGCCGGTTGGATGGTCGCTTGAATCTCATGCTGCCCATACCATATGAAGCAGGTGAGTGGGTAGACGGGGCAGCAGGCCAGTGCTGATTGAGGCACTCTTCACCTGCATATCGCTTGTATCATGGCTGTGAAAACATGGTCCATGCAGGCGCGTTCACCATGAAGCAGGTGGGTGCGTGCTGATGGCCGGGTGATGGCCAGATGGGGCCCATGCTGCCCATAAAATATGAAGCAGGTGAGTGGGTAGACGGGGCAGCAGGCCAGTGCTGACTGTGGTGCTCTTCACCTGCATGCCGGTTGTATCATGGCTGTGGGGCCATTGGCCATGCGTGTGCTTCACCATGATTCAGGTGGGTGCGTGCTGATGGCCGGGTTGATAGCCGGATAGGGCCCATGTTGCCCATAATGGCAAATAGGGGAAGCAATGCAGTGCTACTTGAGCGCAGTTCACATGATGCTTGGCTGCATGTGTGACGCGTCCACTGATGGCATGCATCCATTCGGGTACATTCACTGTCAATCAGGTGCTTGTTGGTTAACGGGGCAGCGAGCTATACAGTGATGTTTGAGGCGCGTTTTAGCTGCATCTGGGACGCATGCACATGAAGCATGCGCCATGCAGGCGTAGTCACCATGGAGCGGGTGCGGGTGGTTTCTTTCTGGGACAGGTAGCTGAGAGGCGGTGTTGTAGGTGCACTTCAGATGCCCCTGGGGAAGCGGCTGTGGGAGCCTGGTGCTGCAAGTGCTGTTGCTCGGACCATGTCTGTGGGCCGGCGTCGTTTTTTTTTTGAAGCCCTCGCAAAGTGACCTGGTACACACTAAATTGAACAAGGGGCGACATGCAGACGGATTCAAGATGGGGAGGATCTGCTCCTTGCTGCTCGGTGCCCCACATTTCCAGACATCTTGCTGAAAGTCCAATCCCAGTGATTAGGGTCAACACCCGCCCCCTGGGTTTAGGGTTCACAGGGTGCCTCCCTCGACGTCCAATCCCAGTGTTAAGGGTGGAGGGTTTAAAAGCTTCCTCCCTCGACACATGCCCCCTGCGTTTAGGGCTCAAGGACCCCTCACGATACCTGTCACCAAGGTTTAGGGCTTAAGGGGCTCCTCCTCCGATATCTGCCCCCATTGTTCTTAGTAAGGGTTCAAGTTCCCCCATCCTTCTACGCCTGCCTTCAGGGTGACATGGCTGTACTGCAATGCCAATGTCAGCGTGTATTGCAACGCCACGGTCAGCCCGGAAGTGCTGGCCAACCCTAAAACGCTGAACCCCTGGACGCCTGCCCCTAGGTGACATGAGCGTACCGCAACGCCAAAGTCAGCATGTCAAAGCTGTCCAGCCCTACGCCCCTCTATGCCTGTAACCCTGTACCCTTCACCCCTCGATGCCTGAACGCCCTGGACCCCTGAACCCCTGAACCCTGAACCCTTGATGCCCGCCCCCAGGTCACGTGGGCGTACCGCAATGCCAAGGTAAGCCCGGAGATGTTGGCCAACCCTGAGCTCAAGGCAAAGCTGGAGGCGGTGGACCTCTTTGACTGGTTCCGCAGGCTACCCTGGAAGGAGGGGGAGTCCCCGCTCTCACTGGCGCCTGACTATGAGGTGAGAGACTCTTTTGGAGGAGTCAGCTGAAACGTAAAAGTATGTTACATTTGTGAAGTCGAAGTATCGTTTTTTGTTGTTGTTGGAATTCAAATGTTTATTTTTGTGAAGGTGTACTGGTAAATTGGAAATTTGGATCTATGTTTTCCAAGGAGGGAGGTTCCCCTCTCTCACTGGCTCCAGTCCATAAGATGAGAGACCCAACCGCTGCTTGAAAGTACAAGTTGGAAATGTAAATTTTGTTATTTTTTGAAGGGTTCAAGTCGAAATTCCAATTAATTGATTGGTTAAGGCTTCAAGTCGAAAATTTGGACGTTTGTTTAAATTCGAGTTTCCTTTGGTTGCTAGCTACGCTGTGCCCGTGCAGGCTGCTTGCCTGGTTGCATGCGGCTTGCTGGGCTTCCGTTAGATCTAGATCCCCATTCTAGATCCACTGGCTTGCCCTCTGATGTGCCTCGCGCGCCCCCACCCCTGTCCAACCGCTCCCACCGACGCAGCGCTACATTTTCGAGGGCTGGCAGAGCGACACCTTCACTGACAAGTGGAAGAAGTGCGGCATGCACACCAAGGGCTTCATAAAGCAGTTTGCGGATGTGCCAGTCATGATCATATGCAGCTGGTGAGGGTTCAGGGTGAAGGGTTAAACTTGCGGCCTTCACACCCAGGGCTTCCTGAAGCAGTAGCAGATGTGCCCATCAAAAAAGCAGATCCCTCTGCTGCTTGTTAGAGATTGCTGCATACTTACATCCGGCCCCTTCCCGCGTGCATATCCACACCCACATCCTACCTGATGTGGCAGGCATTATGTTTTGATGGGCAATTCTGTAGTGGCTGGAAAAGCTTTTCCATAGTGCGTCCGGCTCAATATTTTCTATGTTTCCCCACGCTGCTTTAGAGCGCGCCTTGTGCGATGTTTTCGAGGTCTCCCTCTTGCCCCGACCTCTCTCCCACCTCCCTGCTGCACAAGCACTTTCCTCGTTTTTCAACCCCAAACCCTGAACCCTGAACCTTATGCCTCTTTCCCTGCCCTCCCTCCCCCCTGCTGCTGCGTAGGTATGACCCCTATATCGGCGCAATGACCGAGGTAAGTCCCAGACTCGGCAGCAAGGGTGCCGCCCTTTATTTCAGGATGCATCAGCTACAGGTCTGCTACATCGCGGCCTATGGCAGTTGGGCCTGGTGCAGCAAGCCCTGCTTGTTGGGTCATCGGCCGTAGACCGTTCAAGGCTCGGTTCCCATGGGCTTGTCAGTGGCTGCACAGCAGCCTGGTGGTCTGGTTTACTTTTTGGGGTGATGCCAGCTTCAGGGTAATGCCGGGCAGCCACCACTGAGCCGATAGGGACGAGATATGGACGAACCGCTGAACTTTTCCGTATAGATCGCTGGCTGGACATGCATATTTTCATTTTTGACCCCCCTGCCGGCTCCTGACAGATGCACAAAGCGCTGTCAGCCACTAAGCGAAGCCCGATCAAGATGATCCTCGGACCCTGGACGCATGGCGAGCACTCTCGGACCTTTGCTGGGGACGTCGATTTTGGCCCACAGTCGACGTTTGATCGCAACGTGGCTCCGACTTTCCAGGCGTGTGCCTGGGCTTTTGCATGGGCGTTTACGTGTATGTGCATGGGCGTTTGCATGGGTGTGTATGTCTGTGTCAGCATGGGCGTGGGCATGGGGGTGCATGTGTGTGTGTGTGTGTGTGTATCCCGCAGCCTTGCCCTGTCCTCCCAGGTGGGTGTGTATGCATGTGTCTTTGTGTGTGCATTGGGGGCCCTATACCGTGATTTTTGCCCATCGTGTTGCTGTTGAGGAGGATGTATGTGTGTGGTCCTCTTGGCCAGGACCGCTGGCTAGCACAGCCAAGCAAGAGAGTGTGTCTGTGTCTGTGTGTTTTGTTGCCCTTGAGGGGGGTGCGTGCGTCTGTGTGTGTGTGTGTGTTTTATTGTTGAGAATGGCCAAGGTGGCTGTGTTGCCCCCCCCCCTCAAAAGCATGGTCATGGCTTGGCAGCATTCCCAGCACCAGTGCGATCAAATAAAGGATGAACGATGCTGGTCTACCTCCCACTTCATGCCTCGGAGTAGCTGACCTGTAGCTGAAACACTCATGTAAGAGAATCCATCCTGGTCTGCGGCCCCCTCAGGCTGCCCGTCTGCAGTGGTTTGATGAGCACCTGCAGGGCCGGCTGGGGGGCTTCAGCCCTATCCCTGGGAGCAGCCCCGGCACCAGCCCCCCGCCCTGGGGCGGAAGCGGGAGCTTTATGAATGATCACAGCATGTCTCGGCGGCAAGGCTTGGCGTCGCTGCAAAGCAAAGGCAGCTTGGACGGCAAGCTGAAGCAGGGTGCGCCGCCGGCGGGGAGGTGCGCCGATGCCGTCGCTGCGTTGGGGAATGGAAACGCCTCCTCCCCGTCCTCCGCACGAGGGGCGCTTGCCTCGGCCGCGACCGCGAGGGGCTTCTCCTCCCCGTCCTCCGCGAGGGAGGCGCTTGCCACCGCCACATCGGCGCTGCAGCCGGCGGTTACCAAGGGCGCGCTGTCAACCCTTCTGGAGACAGCGGACGAGGCGGTCGCTGACTACGAGGGCGGGAATGGGGACGGGGCAGGCGTCGCTGGCGTCGGGGACGGTTCGGTTGCCGGCATCGACGCGGAGACGTCCGCCAGTTTGAACGGCAACGGGATGGCAGACGGCGCCCCGGAAGGCGAGGAGGTTTACCGGTCGACGCGGAGCAGCGACGCCGGGGCTTCCGACTACGGGGGCAGCCTTGCGATCGGGAAAGATGCGTCGAGCGCGGGCACAGGCTGGGAGGGCGGAGGCGGGGGGCAGCACCTCCACAGCGGATTGCTCGCAAGGTTGCCGGACGTCGCGCCCTCGCACTTCTCGGGTCCCTCCAGCATTGGGGGCATGAGCAGCGAGTCTTTCATGCAGGCGGCGCACCCGTACCGACATTCGTCATCGCGCCGCAACGCCTTGCCGCAGGTCATGTACTTTCGCATGGGTGGCGGTTCAGGCTGCAGGTGAGGCACGAGCGCCAGCCACTTCCCCCTCCCTTTATCCCCTTCCCCCCCTCTTTTCTCCCACTTTCCCCCTTCACATTACCTCAACCCTTTCCCCCCCCTCCCTCAACCCTTTTCTTCACTTACTAGTTATTTTCGACCCTTTCCGAAGTGTGTTTTCTAGATGGCATCTCAGCGGTCCGCCTACCAATCTTGCAGGGCTCCAGGCTCTGTTTGTGTTTATGTGTGCTCAGCTGCTCTTAAGCCACATCACCGCCTGCGGCTGTGGGGGACTGGCACTGCAGGCCCAAGTTGCTTGGGCCACCGGCAAATGATCGGTCATGTCTTGGTCCAATTGGCCCAGGGGTGGCCGAACGGCTGCTCTGAAAAGGTGGTCATGTGCACACTAAACCAAACACCACCCCAAGCTGGGAATTATCTCGTGCGGTAGCTGGGGTACCCGTTCTCTCAGTGGCTTACAGCCAACTTGAAAGTGGTGCGAACCAGTAAGCGGTGCGTTTGTCACCACCCCGTACGTCCTTCCAGTCGTGGCATTTGGAACCCTTACGCTGCAATCCATAACCCTGAACTGTGAAATTCAATTTTTAAAATTTGAAACTTTCCCAAGGTAATTGTCACGCAGTGCCACATTGTCCCGGGCAGGGATCCCATGCTCCTAGGGTCTAGGTTTTAGGGTAAAGGGTTGGGACACTGCTGAGCTGAGTCTCTTACCGATGTCTGTGCCTGTGTGTGTGCTGCTTGTAGGACCGCGGCAGGTGACCGTATTGAGCACGGTGGGCAGTGGATGGATGCAAATGTCTGGCCATTACCGTTCCAGGTGGGTGCAGGACAGGCACACTGGGACAGGCAGGGAGGGCAGGGAGGGCAGAGAGGGCAGAGAGGGCTAGGAGGGCAGGGAGGGCAGAGAGGGCAGGGAGGGCAGGGCAGGCACGCTGGGACTGGCAGGGAGGGAGGGTAGGGCAGGGGTGACAGAGAGGGGAGAATAGGGAGGACCGGAGGATAAAGAGGATAGTGAGGGCATGGCAGGGAGGGGACACTGGGCCTGGCAGGGAGGGCAAGGAGGGCAGGGCAGGCACGCTGTGACTGGCAAGGAGGGCAAGGAGGGAAGGGCAGGCACGCTGGGGCTGGCAGGGAGGGCAGGGAGGACAGGGAGGGCACACTGGGACTGGCAGGGAGGGAGGGTAGGGCAGGGTGACAGAGAGGGGATAATAGGGGTGCAGAGGATAGTGAGGATGGCAGGGAGGGCACACTGGGCATGGCAGGGAGGGCATGGCAGGGAGGGCACACTGGGCATGGCAGGGAGGGCAAGGAGGGCAAGGCAGGCACGCTGGGACTGGCAAGGAGGGCAAGGAGTAAATGGGAAGGCACGCTGCGGCTGGCAGGGAGGGAGGGTAGGGCAGGGTGACAGAGAGGGGATAATAGGGGTACAGAGGATATTGAGGGAGGGGAGGACTGAGATGGTATGGACCTCAGATAATTTCACATCATGTTGGTGGCAGCTTATCAAACACATGCGATTATGCGGCGAAGCCACACACCTCCCAACACGCTTGCCCGCCGCCCCCTTTGTTGCCGTGTCTCAGCTGAAGCCGCGGCTTCTGTACATCGGGCCCGAGGAGAAGCTAGGCCAGCTGGCCCCGCCACCCGGTCAGCCCGGCTGCACCTTCACCATCTGCCATGATCCCCGCAACCCCGTCCCCACCATCGGCGGCAACATAACGAGCGGGGAGCCTTTGATGTTCGCCGGCGCATATGACCAGGCAAGCGGGGGCTGTTGCTGTTGTTGTTGCTATTGCTGCTGTTGCTGCTTTGCTATCACCGACGGAGAGCTGCTGATGTCCGCTTGCCTGTGCAACAAAACGAGAGAGGGAGGTGTTTGTGTTCCTTTTGTTGATGTTGCTCTTGTTGTCCTTGTTGCTGTGCATTTAAAGTCAAACTGTTTGTGCCACCGGAGGTATCTGTTATTGTGTTGCTTTCGTTGCTGTTGCTATTGCCGGTGTTGCTATTGCTGCTGTTGCTGTTGCTGTCCACCCTCATGCTGTTATATCTGCCTCATGACTCATGAGGCTTCTCCCCGCAATGCTCCGATCATCCCTCCACCCACTACCCGCCGCTCGCTTCTGTCCCAAGCTTTACCCCCACCCATACCTCATAAACCCTGAACCAGATCCCTCAACCCCTCAACTCCTGTCCTGTGTGCGCTCTGTAGGTGGAGCGCCTGGACTTCTTTGGCTGCCAGGAGGCAGGGCGCCCTCTGTCGGAGCGCGGGGACTTGCTGTGCTTCAGCACCGCCACGCTAGAGGCCGACGTGGAGCTGACTGGGGCCTGCCGCCTAGTACTGTACTTCTCCAGCGACCGTGTGGACACGGACTTCTGTGCAACGTGAGTCAGATCATCCCATACAACTGCAATCATAAGCGAGAGAAAAAGAACATAAGATATTCCTTCAGATACTGGGAACCTTTTTTTGTTATTTAAGGATGGAAGGGGGAGTGGGTGAGGACAAAACCTGGAGTTGATACTGGGGTCCTGCCGCCCAGTGCTATTCTTCTCTAGGGATTGCGTGTACTCGGACTCCTGCGTGACTGCAGTAGCAGACTTAGGGAAGGGGGGCAGTTTTTCTTTTCGTGCATGACAGGCCATTGTTGACAGGGAGCGGGGCTACCACGGCTGGGCCAGCAGGTACCACCTCTTGACTGGCTTCTATGACTGGTCGACCCAGCAGCAGGTACCTTGCTGCACCAGGCCAGTCCAGCTACAGGCCATCGTGATGCAGCAGAGGGTTAGCTGAAGTGAGCTAAAAGGATAAGTAGGCGCATGAGCTGCTGACGCGAGTGGGTGGATGGCCTGTTAAGGTTTAAGGGCTATAGATGGAGGCTCAGCTTAACCCTAAGCGCGTGAGCTGCTGACCCCTTTGGGATTAGGGTCTGTTCAGTTGGCAGCCTGTTCAGTTTCATGTGTTTCGTGCAGTGTCTGGCCGAGCCCGGAACTTGTCTTATTCATCGCGAAACGCCTTCAGCATACATGCATGTCGATTTGTTTAATTCCCAGGAATGTGAGAATGTTTTATGAAAGCCATGCACTCTCGGAGAAGCGGGCTTCCCCGTATTAGGGTAAAGGCCTTTAACCCTTCCCCTCCCCCAGGTTATTACGCTGCCTATCCCATGCATGCAACTGGCCGATGGGTGCACTGGGTTTAGACTCCCTCTCATGAATGTTGGGCCACGCAGAAAGCATGCATAATCATCGTCTACATTCCCTCCCTGCATCAGATTTGACTTCCGTCCTTACATCAGTTTGACTTCCGTCCCCAATTCAGTTTTGAATTCCGGCCTGTTGAGTTTTAGCTTCCGACCTCTTCAGTTTAGACTTCCGGCCTCAGTGATGACTTCTGACCTGTCAAATTTTGACTTCAGTCCCTGAATCAGTTTTGACTTCCGTCCCTAGTTCAGTTTTGATTTCCGACTCGTTCAGGATTGTGGACGTGTACCCTCCGAGTGACGACTATCCGGACGGCTTTGCGATGAACCTGGCCTGCGGGATCCGGCGTGCACGCTTCCGCGATTCATACATCGAACCCAGCTACCTGGTGCGTCATAGTTAGTGAGGGTTTATGGTAAGGTGGCAGGGTTTTGGGCTCAGACGCATTTGCATGATCTGATCTGAACCCAGCTGCCTGTTGCACCCTCGATAGTGAGGGTTTATGGTTAGGTGGTAGAGTTAAGGGTCTACAGGCACCTGCATGACCTGATTTGAACCCAGTTATCTGGGACCACCTAGATAGCGAGGGTTCACGGCTAGGTGGTGGAGTTAAGGGTCCAGAGGCACCTGTATGACCTGATTTGAACCCAGTTATCTGGGACCACCTCGATTGTGAGGATATCGGGTTAGATGGTCCCGTTGCAGATCTGCCGCGTTTCACCTTCACAGGTCTCAGGCATATTTGCCGCTTTTACACATTTTCACATTCGCAGGTCCCGGGGCAGATTTACCGCATCGAGGTGGACCTCAATGTGACCAGCAACCTGTTCAAGGCAGGCCACCAGGTCAGTGGTGCTACCCACTCTGCTGCTCCGTTGGCAGTGTTTACCGGGCGGTCATGTTTCTATCCATGTTCTCGATGCGAGCATTTGCTAGCTATTTCCACCACTCCTTTTGTTTTAGTGGGCACAGGTCTGCTGCCCCTCGGTGCCCCATGGGCTGTGAAAGGAATCTGAAATCCAACCTGCAGCGGATTTTTAAAACGTGGTCTGGCAGCTGATGATACACAAACTCTGGGTTTAGGGTTAAGGGTTTACACAAACTCTGGGCTGAAATGTTTTTTGATCGAAATACCATGTGCCACCTGCAGTTCGGGGTCGACATTGCTTGCAACTGATGCTTAAAATGTAGTTCTGCAGCTTATGGTCCGCAGACTCTTGGTTGAAATTTTGAAATGATATGCAGACTCTAAGCAAATTATCTCTGAAATGCCATCTGCTGCCCCCGGCAGATCCGGGTCGACGTTGCGTGCAGCTGCTTCCCGCGCTTCGACATCAATTACGGGGTGACCAAGGAGGAGCTGGAAGCTTGCCTGGTTTCGGGGCGCGAGGCGCTCATGCAGGTCACCAACAATACCATTTACGCTGATGCTGAGCACCCCAGCCACATCGCGGTGCCTATGCGCAAAGTCTCGACGGATACCCAGGGCCTGGGCACGGAGCAGATGATACCGTTCTCATCGGTTTGGCTGCGCAGGAGGAGACCCTCTTGGAGCAGATAGTAATGCATGCAGAAGGTCTCCCAGGAGGATGCTCTGGCCCTGGGCGCTGAACAGATGATTCCGTTCTCACTGGTATGACAGCGCAGGAGGTGATCTTCTTTGACCAGATAGTGATGCAGTAGGAAGGTCTCGCAGGATGCCTGCTTGGCGGGGTGCTGGGCACAGAGCAGATGATGCCGTTCTCACTCTTATGACTGCGCAGGAGGTGACCCTGTTTGAGCAGGTAGTGATGCAGGAGGATGGTCTCGCAGCAGGATGCCCAGAACCTGGGCATCACAAAGCAAGTTCTACCGTTCTCACTCATCTGGCAGAGGAGGAGGTGACAAAGTTTGGAGCAGATAGTGATGCATTCGCAAGGTCTTACAGCAGGATGCTCGAGGCCGGGGCATTACAGGGCAGGTTATACCGTTCGGATCGATCTTGCGGCGCTGGAGGAGACCTTAAAGCAAAGAGCGTCCTGAACACCTCAGCCACATCGCAGTGTCAATGCGTAAGGTGTCGCTCGAAGTTGTGCATGACACGGCCTCTTGAGGCCTCGATATGCTGACGATAATACCCATCCTGTCAGTCTGGCTGCGCCCGAGGGGGCCTTCTTGAGTGGGGCTGTTAGCAACGAGATTTTGTGCCCGTTGCATGGATTATGTTCCCTTTGCATGATGCCATGATGGGTTAAGGGTCCCCTGCACCCTGAAACCTGTATGCATGATGTCGCCATGGATTTATAATTCGTTGCTCCCTACATCGTGTGTGCTTGGCGCCGTGATGAGGCACCGTTATTGGTGCATACATGGACATGGCATGGCGGCTGGCCTGGCTTGGCGACATAGGTGCATGCATGGACCTGGCTTGGCAGCAGAAAGCGATATGCATCGATGCAAAGTTCATGGTCTTGACTCGATATACAAAGGGTTGTAAGGTGTGATACCAATGCTGCAGTATCATACATTTGTGAGGGGGGCTGTTCGTTGGCATCAGTTAATATTTAGGGTTCGTGATGTGAAACACGTCTCTTTGTATCAGGACTGGCTTTGTCAGTTGCATTAGTTGTATGCCAAAAACGCTTCTCATATATACAGGAATTTGGTTCAAGCAGTAAGCATCAAGGGGGATGGTTTCAACGCAAAGCACATGGTCATTTTCGGCTAGTATGAGCTCCTCTTCATTTACAACTTTTTGCCTGACCTTGCTGATACAAAGCGCAGAATCAAAGTCAAGTTTGGCCTAACAGTCTTTAAGGATATGTTTTACAGCTTTGCTGTTGCAGAGTAAAAATAAAAAATGTCCAGGTTTACCTAGGGTGTGACGGGCAGCTGGGGCCTTATCAAGTTCGTCCCACCTGGCTTGGGGGCTTGGGGGCTTGTGCCACTTCCGTTCATGCAGAGGGCGCATAGGATAGGATTGTAGCTTAGTTGTCCTCGTTGGTTAGCTAAAGCCATAGTAATTATCCAGTCACTTGACTGGCTTTGATGGCTTGCACGCTAGCAAAATTACAGTATCAACCGAAAACTCCCCTCAATCTGCCCCCCAGCCACACAGACCGCATATGCATCTATCAGCCCCGCCAACGGCCCACCAGCCGGCCCACCCTCACTTCATCACTTTCATGCAGAGTCTGCATGCATTGCAGACCACCTGCAAGTTGTCAGCCCCATCCTTGTACTTATGTGCTCTCATGGGCACCGCTGTCCAACTGCCTGTGAGTGCCTGAAAGTTGCAAGAAGCTGTGCAATTATAAAGCGTACGTTTCAATCCTGTAACAAGCCGGCATTCCGGAAACTGCCAGCTTCCGCATCCCATGCCCGCATCTCCAGCCCGCATGGCGGGCCGCATTGCATATTTGCATGCACATTATTCACGAGACCTCTGCTGTTGGTTGGGGCGGGTGCCGAGGTTGGCCTCCTTCTAATGTCACCATACCGCCCATCTTCCACATAAAATTTACGCTCCAGCAATCCCCAGAATTCTTGCTCTCACCCCGCTGAATAGCATTTTAGCACACGCACCGCACCGTTCCCGGTCACTACCGTACCCACTGTATCTACCTGCCAATCTGCCATTACTCGGGTTCTACACCTATCCCTGTTTTCATCATTAGCTGCAGTTGACATCGTTGCGCTCATCGTGCATTCGTGACTTTTATCTAGACGAGCGAGCTCGCCTCGCCCCGCCGGCCCGCCCCACGCACCAAGCAAACAAGTAAGCGCCCCACATATCCTTCTGACAGCTAGCTAGCCCTCGACATTGCTTGTCTCGCAATCCTGCGCTCGATACTGATACCTACGTCCACACACCAGGCAATCCTGCGTTCTATTCTGAGACCTACGTCTACGCACGAGCGAGGCAACCCTGCTGCGTGTGACACTGCTGCTGCTGAGACCAACCTGCTGCGTCTACGGTACGCGATCGAATTGAGACATCAGGGCTGATATCCCGGCCGATATCCGGACATGGATAAGTCGGATCAGCAGCAGCCTGATCACGACGTGAACTACATCAGCGACCCTGGCAACGCAGCAGGCTCCGGCGTCGACCGCGCTTTCAGGCCTCCTTTCTGGCACAATGCCGAGCGAGAAGTCCCTTGCTGCCGCTGGCAAGGCGGACGAATGATGAGCGAAGATGACGTCTTGACGTCCTCCTGTTTTCGGCCTCCCTTTAAAGCAACCCGACACACGAGAGAAAAAAACCAGGTGAGCAGCATGCAGGTTGCCGAAGGCAGTTAGTCAGCCTGTGTCCCTGAACAGTGTTCACTTCATTTCGGGATACTTCTGCTACAATTCAGCTACTTTACGGCCCACGGCTGGGATGCTGGCTAGGCACAGCAAGCCCGCCCATGCATATGGGCACACCGGCCGTAGGTAGGCTGATCAAGGTTTGGTCTCCATCGGCCCAGCGGTGGCCACATAGCCCCCTGTTAATATGTGATCTCTCCTATCCAAGCGACTAGGACCTAGTCAGCGCAGTGCAAACCTACCGGAAGAACTGCTTCTTCGGCAGCATCAGGCTCTGCAAGCCTGTTCTCCACTCACCTGGACCTCTAATGCATATTTTCCATGCATGCCACGCTGATCTTATCCTTCAGACCGGCCTGTCTATCCCAGCCTGCTAGGACATTTAATTTGCATGTCTTGGTTTCACAGCAACATTTATCTCTCCCCTGCCCCATGGCTGGAGGCCCCCTCAGAGGTCAGCCATGCTGCTTGGGATGGGCCTGCGTCTCTAATCTGCAAGCCGGTCAAGGTTAAGCCCTAATCCACCAGCCAGAGGTTGACTCATAGCAGGAAAAATTACAATGCCTCACCCTGCGCCCCATTTGCATGCATGCTGATCCTTCTGTGCCACAGGTCGTGACGCACAGCTACGGCAGGCACACTGGTGACGGCCTGGACTATAGCCTCGATGTATGCCCTGAAGTTGAGCTTGGCAAGGTGAAGCAGGATCAGGACTATGCCGTTGCAGCCGCCGCTGCCACCGTTACCGGCGCTGCAAACCTGCAGGCCATGCAGCATCTGCAGGAGGCAGCTGCGATTAGTGAAACAGCAACAGTCGCACCCTCAGCAGCAAGCATCAACAGCAGCAGTTGCAGCACCAGCAGCTGCACCAACGACAGTGGCGACAAGGGCAAAAGCAGTGGCAACAGCAGGTCATGGTTCCGCCCCCGTCGTCTGCTGCGAGCAGCGCTTAAGGTTGTTGTACCTTTGGGGCTGGCGTTTATGGCACAGCGGGTGATGCCCTTGCCACCGGCGCGGCCGCCATTTGCCGCACCTGTGCCTGCAGTGCAACCGCCTGGCCAGGCATGCCATGGCGGTGACGGCAACCAGCAGCGCCCGGCCTGGAAGCAGGCAGTGGGTAATGTGGTGACGATCGTGGAAGTAGTGGAAGTTGTTGGAACCCTCTACAAGATCTACAAATTCGCCGCAGAATACACGGAACCTGGATCGGTGATGCAGAGGGATCTTTAGTGCCTCGATCTGCAGCCGAATTCATGCTAATCTGCAGCTAGTCTGGACCAATGTTTAGGACAGCGCATACCCGCTAGGCCCTGCTGAACGCTCGGCCTCGGGGGCTGGTCGGGCATGACGAAGCTCAACTCCGTCCAGCTACCATGCACAGCCTGGACCAATATTACATGCCATGCGCATGTGTCAATCTGGAGCTATTTATGCTGTATCAAATCTGTAGCCGTGTATGCCGTGCACATTGTATCTGTTGCCAACTAACATATGCAGTGCCAAACTGGGACCGCCAATACTGGCCCATGTATGACTGAAGGTCTGAAACCGATATATCGTGATATAATGCGTGGCATCTCCCCGACGTTTGTGCCATTGATTTTTCACGAGGAAAAGCAGGGGCAATTTCGCCACTTCAACGCTTGAGGTATGTGAAGTTTTGTGAAGTTTTATTGTATATGTTAAATTTGTATCAAATGTATGACCAGGTGTATCCGAAGTATACCTAACATCCTAACATCAGGGGTTCATTATCTATACAATTTCATATCAACAAGTTGACTTTCCACCTCTGCCACTCAGCAAGTGCTGGTTCCCGGGAGACATACATCCCTTTTTGCTGCGCAATCCAATTGCCTCTTTGGGTCGCTGTGCCCCCTCTCACCCCCTTTGTGATGTCGTCCCTGCTTTTACTTTTGCTTGTCCTTTTTGTTGTTTTGCGTCGTGTTGAGAGGGCTTCTGGGTACTTTGGGCCTTATGTCTGCTAGTCTTCGAGTTGTGCCTTTGCGGGTGGGGGGGTATGACTTCGCGTATTATTTTGCCCTTTTCCCTCTTATTGTCCAGGCTTCTCTTATTTCTGGCTTCTTGTCAGCTCTTGTATACTTCTGTTGGTTGGGTGCCGTCTTTTCGGTTTGTGTGGAGACGTTCGCTCACGTTTTGGGGTGGATTGATGGTGGTACTGTGTTCTAAGCTAGTGGGGTGCCGAGGAGGGGTACCAGTAATTTTTTCATACCGTAATCTAACTTATCACGCATGAGTTATTGCGCCCGTCTGTGTGTTTGTTGCTCGTGTGCCTTTCCTGTTTCCTGCTCACCTTTTCTCGGCTGACGACGAGGGCCACATGTGCACCTGGGCTGTTTTTTGTGTTCGCGTCTCAGGTTTTTAGGGTTGGGCGGCTGGTCTCACACCTTGTAAAGTCCTAGCAAAAGAAAATCTACAATTTGAGTCATGTCTCCAGATTCTTTGTAATACCAGTATAAGTTATGCCAATAGGTAGCCTTCAGTAAATAGCCATGCTCTCCTTGTGCAAGGGTATCTATTTCAAGCATAAGGGATCAACCTCCTAACCAAGTGGACCATTGGACCCCCCCGATTCAGTGATTTTCCCCTGAGTGCCCCTTAGCAAGTTTCCGCATTTCCTTGACGAAACAAGCTTTTGTTTCAGAGCATCAGCCGGCATGACTCTTTATTTCAGGGCAATCCACTAACACTTAAGCTATAACCCGCCCTACGGCCAGCAGGCCTGGCACATCAAGCCCTACTACTTGGGCCACCGGCTTTTTGAACATGGCCTTCATTGAGGTGTATGTGACTTCACAAACTTGTGCCACCTACTGCAAGCAGTCGAAGGTTTTATACTAATAGGTCCCAGTGCTCATTTTCAGCATTCGTTCGGGCTTGCCAGCCTGCAGATGAGGACAGTCGGTGCCAGATCTTGCAGAATTGTGTTGTCATGTGCTCATGTGCTGGTGTACGGCCACTTGTACCATGCATCAAATTATTCAAATGGCATATGCCCTCCTGGACTGTAAAACGTCCACAAAACTTCATACAGCCCATTGGGCACATTTTTTCGCCCACGATACTCAGGGCTGGCCCACGCAGCTACCCCAACGGCTAGGGGGTGGGGTTTTCAACACAGTAACAAAGCTCGCTCATGGGAAGTACTTACCTTAAGTTACGCGGTCTCGAGGACGAAATGAAAATCCAAGGGATTCAAATCGCCCATGACGTTACACCTCTGGCCCCTGCTCAAAAAGGGTCGGCCGCGTGGGCGCCTAATGTTTCTAATGAGTTGGGGGGAAAGAACGAAACAAACACCAGGGGGCAGAGGGGGGGGAGAAGGGGGGAAGGGGGGAAAGTTAGAAATAAAACGAAGGGACAGACAAAAGGCTGGAAAAGAAAAACAAAGGAAGTTCCAGACTCTGAAGAAAAAAACGAGATCTACAACGTTTTCCACAAAAGCCAACCCAGCGATTTAAATCGTCAGCAAGGAATGCTGGCGGTACCCTGCTGCACTGTTTGCGGAATGTATTTTTCCTTCTCCTTTTCCGTCTGTCCCTTTCCTCTCGCCTTAAGTTTCTTTTCCTTCCGACCACACAGTCGGGCGCCCATGCGGACGCGCTTTTTCAGCATGGCCCAGAGCTGTTATGTCATTGACAGTTTGCTGAATGAACCCTCGCGCCACCACGGGGCATATCTCACTCTCTTTCACTGTAGCGAAAGAAACTGGTGCAGCTGCTGCACCACTGCATCGTCCCCATCATCCAGTCCCATGTCTGCTGATGCCATGGTTTTGTAAGTAGGCCGGTGGGGAGGCATTGCGCCATGATTGCTATCGCGGCGGTTGCCACTACGGATTATTCCGAGCCTCTTCGTCAGCTGAGGTCTCCAGAGCCCTCCATCACCCTGATAATTGAGAAACCAGCTACCGGACTCCAGCCCTCCGGCACCTTGAGAATTGAGGAACCAGCTTCCTGAGTCCAGCACTCCAGCATCTAACAACCCTGAGCATAGAGGAACCAGTTTCCTGAGCATTGAGAAACCAGCTTTCTGAGCATTGAGACTCCAGTTCCCTGAGTCCAGCCCTCCAGCACCCTGGGAATTGAGAAACCAGCTCCCAAACCAGCAATTAGGAAGGCAGGTCCAAAGTCAGGAATCATCATGGCGGAATCCTCTTTCCTTCCGTTTTGCTTGGTAGATCCCTTGCTGGTAGATCCCAGTCAGGACTCTACCAGCTGAGCTCTCTCCCTTCCCCTCTTGCTTTTGCTGCTCCATCACAGAACCCGATAAGACGCACGATGCTGCTCTGCTGTGCATCATCATGCTGGTCATGTTGGTGACCAACTTCTACGCTGCTGGCTGGCTCGGGCTGCTCATCGGGCTCGCAGTGTGCGCCTCTGTGCTGGGATGATGCTGCTACGGCATGCATGCTCATCTGATAGGTCTGTGTGTCGGGAAGACAGTGACGGTGCATGGAAGGGAGGGGAGAGGAAGGGAGAGGGAGAGGGGGAGGTTGCATCTGAGCAACGGTTGTTGTGTATTATCTTGGTACCTCTGAATCATACACAGCCATGCTGTCCCGGTGCGCAGTAATGCAACTCTGAACTCAGAACTTAAACCCTTTACCCTAAACTATCTTGAAGAGGCCTTGTATCCTCACCATGCCTTCCAAGGTCCACATTGTTTTCCATACCCAGAACAAGCCACAGCAACCTGTAACCTCCTTTCCCTCGCCAAAGTTGACCTCCTTTCCCCTCCACACTACACCCTCACAGGACCCTCGACCTTTTATACTTCCTACGCGCCTCATACTCTGGCAACAATGGCCGATATAAGATCATCGCCACAGCTGCACCTGGAGATGTCGCTGTTGGCTCTAGCAGCGCTCCTGTAGCTGTCACTTGCTTTTCGCCTGTCGGGGTGCAGTTGACCGTCTCAGTCAAAACCAACCAGGCTGCTCTGCCCCGACGACCCACCAACTTTAACCCCAAGCGTATTGCACCCACCCAGCGTACTGCCCTGCCCGCTGCCACCGCTGCCCTGCCGGCTGCTGCATCTTCCGTCCTCTATGGAGCTGCCCCTCCTCCCCTTCCTGGTACAAATGCAGTGCTCAGGCCAGGGTCATCAACCGCTTTCTCAACGATTACAAGCCGTCAGGTAAGTCGAATCTCCCTCTGTCGCTTGAGACAAGTCAGGCAGGCAGATTGCCAGACCCTAACCACAGGCTGGGCCTCCATTCCTCAAAACCTCCCAATGAGAGGAGGTGGCCATTGTCTAAGGGAGATGCTAGGCATTTCCATGATGCCCTCCAGATCTGGTTGACACCCTGTAACTGGATCTATATGTAAATTTGTTGCCTGTTAGATCTGGCTGGCGGCCATAGATTTTTTTTTAATTGTATTTTTGAATATGTCGACCAGAGCCCAGATGTAGACCGACGCTATTTGCTGTCATTGGCATGCATGCTTATGTGCATGCCGCCTTCACTCTTCAACTTTCGCGCATCTCTCCCATTCACACTTTCACATCTCTGCACCCCTGTTCACACCACAACACTCATGCTTGCTCACACCTCTCCCCCCTTTCTTGCTGCCGTGTGTTTCGAGGTGGTCAACTCAGCGACGTACAGCATTACGGAATGTGGACACCTGATTTGTAAGACCTGCTTGGCCAAGCTGCCTGGCCCCCGTGTGCTGTGCCCCCTCTGCAGGCAGCAGACAGCCGTAATATACATTTAGAGGGTTGGGAGCCAATTATTACGCATACAATACATTTATATCTGACGCTGACGCTGACGCTGACTTCCTTTTCTCTTTTCCATCTTTTCTTTCGCTTTCTCCCTTTCCTTTTCTTCTCATCAACCGAGCAGCCGATTTGCACACGGTAGAGCCTTTTTAGCATGGCCCAGACATGCATCGTCATTTATTCAGGTTGCCCACCTGTCCCGGAGGTAGACCCTCAAGACCTGATTTAATACAATTGCAGCCATACTGTTTATATGGAACTCATCGATTGAGGACTGTGCCCAACCACTTAATTACTCCCAATCTTCATTGCGCCAGCAAGGGGTGGTCCAGGAGCATGGAAACCGAAACATGTTCCTGATGAAATCCAGGGTTCAGCAGCCCATTCCCCTGGCCCCGTCACGGAGGAGCGCCGCTGCCTGCAGGGGCAAAGGCCAACCTCTGGAACCTTTCCTAGCAGCATTTTTGTTTGCTGACGTTGCCGAGTTTATTTTGAGCAGGGCCCATAGGTGTAACGTCATAAACCTTTGGAACCTTCAGAGACGGAGGCAGACCTAGGCCGCCACGCTTGGAAATACGCTTCCATTGCTAAAACATGCATAGGTCACTCAACAGTGGGCGAACTGGATGTTGTGAAGTTCTGCAAGTCCAGCAAAGAGTCGCATTTGAGTACCGTGATCTGATGGGTGGCACAGGTTCCCGAAAAACGTTTCAAGAACGGACAAAAAACTGTTTGACCCTGGTGGTAAGACCCCCTGGCCGATTCCTGGCGTGGCCATTCTAACAGAAAACTCCTGCAGAAAACAGCTACGCTGTGATCCAGGAATGATCCCCATTTAGTCAATAACGTTACACCTCTGGGCCCCATGAATGATCCCCATTTAGTAGTTGATAAGGCCCAGGCAAGGTGACCCGTAGCCTATTTTCATTGAGGATGGAGAGATAGACGACCGGTAGTGCAAGCTACGGGGAAACATGCAGGGATGGGGAAAATGGAACATTGGCGACATGCAAACGTGCCAGCCGGTCTGCAGCCCCGCTAGCCATAGCTTGAGACCGGGTGGCTTGTTCCTCTGGTGCTGACCATCATGGTGTCCAACCGATGCTGTGAAGTTACATGATTACGCTGTACGGTACGGTGTCAAGGATTAGATTAAGAACTCCTGTTCACAGTTCAAAAGAATTGGTCGCGTGGGCGCCCAATCGTCCAGCCGGGCACATACCTCCCTTCTGGTACATTTTTTGCTATGCATTACGTTTCTCAGCAATTAATGGCTGGGAAGTTCACACCCTGGACAAGTGGAGGCACTAAATTCCAAAACGAAGCTGTACCATGTTGTTGACTGGCCCAGCTCCTCACAGATCCACATATTATTGGGGGGTGGGGGATTCAGTATGTCAGGATCAAGCACATTGCTCATGCTTTGGTCCTGTCCCCTACGATGACCCGCCCCTAGTGCCCCGTAAATGCAGTAATAGGAAGACTTGAATCTGCATGGCTCATCTCTAAAAGTGAACCACAAGGCTGCCGGTGAAGTTACGGAAGCAACCAGGGGATGTCGGACAAAACTGTTTTTTTGAACGCGCTTCAGCTACATTTCAGCTACACCACTACATGCAGCCGAGGGGCCTGGTGCAGCAAGATGCATGCAGCCCAAACCACCAGCGGTAAGTCATGGAAGGGTAAGTGCACATCAGCTCAGTGGTGGCTGCCCCGCTGTCCCCAAAGGTCCTTTGGTGCACACTAAAATAAACACTGTTGTACACGTGACCTGGCGGCAACAAACAGTCACCAGGTTCTGGATCATGCCCATCATAGCTACGCAAAAACAGTTTGATGCTTGACGATGGCAGTCTTGTTATCACAGTTAATAGCTGATATCCAGAAGATTTGTTCCTACACAATGACAACATCAAGCCTGTGAGCTGATTGTCAGCATCGGCTCTAGCCATGGCGCATTGCAACGCTAGCTAGGAGGTCATCAGCAAAGACCTGCAGCCTTGTCCATGACGGTCCGATGGGGGAGCATTTGGACCTGCCATTTCCACGAAGTTGGGCTTGGGCTCATAAGCCGACTTGTGTGGCAAGAATCACCGCAGCAGAGACTTGGTCAAGTGCTCCCTGGCCGACTGGAAGACCTTAGAAAAGGACTGCACCGTGGCAAGGCAGTGTTTATTTACCAAGCTTCAGCGGCAAATTCAGCTAAGTCAAGGACTACGGCTAGGGAAGCCTTATCTTGCAAGCCCTGCTCCAAGTCCATCGGCCCAAGAACCCCAATAAGTCTAGCGCACTAAACACTGATAGCATAGACGCACATTAGTGGCATGGCCACATCAATGATGTTACACATGCTTTACCAGCCAGTACTCAGCTCTTTATCAATTTGCATGTGCAAGGTATGGCGTTCGTTCTAGTGCAGTCAAGAGAGGTGAGGGCAAGGGGTGAATGTAAGGGATCCTTTCGTAGGTAAGAGGTTTTTTAAAACCAGGAGGCCATTTTGACTGACCTGCTCAGTGATGCTGGACCCAGAAACAGGTCCTTCCCCCTCTGCTCCGCGCATCGTGGCACGTGATGCAATCATTTGTGGCTCTGTTTCCAGAATGATCCTGGGATGGTGGGGAACATTGGATTGCATGGCTGCATTATGGCATGGTCTCCGACTTTGCACCATGCAACATGTTTCTTAGGGAGACCATACACATGAATACAACCATGCGCTGTATTATGGCAAGGTATCCGGCTTCGCACCATGCAACATGTTTTTAGGGAGACCATGCACATGTACACAACCATGTGCCATACTGAAAGGGTCTCACCCGCCATCTATTGTCTCATCCATGGCTAGGAGAACCAGGTCCAGGTTCTCCAAAACCGTCTTCTTCTCGACTTGCTGCCTGCATGCATCATGTTGGTAAGACTTGCACTGGATTTGCACATGCATATAACATTCCGCTGCCAACCCCCTTAACAACTGACCTCAAAAGAATGGAGATGGATTCAAAGAATGCTTGGAGTACAGAGTACAGGATGAGCTCGTTCTCGTCTTGGGAGCCGGTCACGTAGAACATCAGGTCTCCAAGGTACTTGTACACGACGATGTAGTTGTCAAACATGATGATCTCAGCTGCGCAATGATACGGGTTCAAGCGTTGTCTCTCAGACAAGATCTTGTGCGCGAACCTCACTCACCCTCCTGTCGAGCATTCATTCTGTTCGTCTTATTCCATAATGACTTCTCGAAATTTGATTGAGCGGGCACATTAGGCCTGGAGGGACGGAATCGAATCGTTGTTGTAATATTGCCGCATACACAAAACAGGAAGTAGACTGCAGGCTGCACTGACCAGTCCTGCGAGTAATATTTCACAGCAATGCGTTTCCCCTCAGAGTCAAGTAGCAGAAGGGACTTCACGATTGGCAGGGTCGGATCGGATGCCATTTGAATGTCAACAAAAGAAAATAAATAATACGCTGATGCGCGGCTAGAGGAATATGGACAGCTATTACAGACAATTGAAAAGCTTCAGTTCCTGCCCGATTCCGGTCTGAGCGAAGTGGTGTGGGACTTCACACTCACAAGGCCTCCTTTTTCCTTAACTTCTTTGTCTCGGCTCCTGGCTTCGATTATAACGCCTGTATCAAAGCAGCATGAATTTTTGTCTGACCTTACATTGGGGATCAGCCTAATGCACAGAGAGCTGTATGCTCTGCACACTACCGGTTGCACTTTCCACTTCTGTATGTTCTGTACGCGTCCAGTGGGGTTCAATCTTTATTTTCCTGTTTATTACCTTCAGCTAGCCACCGGTAAGCCACCACTAGCACGATGGGGACCAAGCCTGGACTGGCCTTAGGCCGAAGGGCGAAGGCCCAATCAAGCAGGACTATTAGCTGCACCCGCCATGCCCAGACCATACACCGTGATGTCCTAGGTGATGAAGTACAGCTGACGCACCCTTTAGTTGACAGTGGTCACACTGTCCTACAGGATCATACCAGCTCAAGTTGGCCAAGTACATAATTGAAGAGCAAGAGGTTTGAGAGTTTAACACGCTTCCTGCACATGCCTACAACTGCAAAGCGTTTTACCACAATTTGGCTTACATCCCGAGCCTGATCAAGCGGCAGATATACAATTGTCAGTGGCTGAGAGCTCAGATTTTGATTATACGCCCTGTGATCAAACGTGTGCAGACAGCTGCAAACCCACAATAATTTCAAGCTTTTATTTAGATTCCTGCATTTTCTGCATATGGGATTGCTCCTAGGAGCAAACTTCTAGCAATTCTAACCTGAAATACTGCTACGGTCACCAATCTTGACTCATAAAAATGGAATTGGAATGTGTCCATGCACTCCAGCTTAAGTGGGCTTACAACAAAATGCATGTTGAAAAGGGCATTCAAGCATATGCGACACAATGGCCGCCTGATGTAGTTCGGTTGAGACAGGTGTTTGGCATGACAGGACATACAGGGTAGGCTTGCATGCTTCTTACTGGGTCCATGCCATACTGGATTATCGGTATTTATGCTGTAATCACAAATATTCGTGTATGCCTTGTTAGTTTTAAAAATGGCAACAACGTCAAGCTGATTTTCCATAAGAAATGTTCTGCTTTAGGTGCTACAAATTATCAAAATCGACAAACAAAATTCTTTACCGATGCCACATTCTCTCCAGTGCTTATTTGATTATTTCAGTGGGTAACGGACCAACTTTGCTGGGCCGCTCTGCACCCACTCCTGGGCTGATTCCCGCCAAACCTGGATCGGCCTCCAGCCTGTGGCCCAAGCAAGAGGGCTGGCCGCGCCAGAAGCTTGTGACTGGGGGCCACAGTGTAGCTAAACTGTAGCTGATACCAGTAGTGGTACCGGTATATTTCTCACTGAAAAACTGTTTCTCTCTGCCATCCCGAAATTTAATTTATTTAAAGATTGCGTGAAAAGGACACTGTGGCGCAAGTTGTCGGGGTCGGTTTTGAAATACGTCTGACTCGGGCGGAATCAGTCCGTGCGTGGACGATTAAACAATCAAAATCCCCCCAGCAGATTTTCTGAGGGCGAGGGGAGGCAAATATAATCTACTACCATCAGCCAAAACCTACCGCAATAAATTGGAATGTATGACATTTCATACCAGGTATTACATCAAACATATTTTCCATACCGTATGCCATAGACGTTGCGCAAGGATAGGCACAGCAGGTGTGGCTTCCCTGTGCTATGCTGTTGGCTTATGTATGTGTTATATTTAGTTTCAGGGGCTTGCTGGGTGACCACCACTGGGCCATTGGGACCAAACCTAGACTGGCCACTGGTCGGTGGCCCAAGCAACAGGGTTCATTGCACCTGGACCGTCAGGACTTAGGCCGGCTTGTATCTTACCGTATAAATGCTTTCGGCCCACTCAACATGCTATGGAAGGTTGCGAGGAATTGCTGCATGGTGTAAGCAATAAAATATGTCCTGAAGGGTTTCTGGGGAAGTGGCAGGATAAAATGAGCCTTTTGTTTCAAACGAGTTGTTTACAGTTTTATACTGTTCTGACCTCGGTTCTGAAAGGGTTCAAATCAAGTAAGATTTTTTTGCAGTATTCACAGCATTTCTATTTGAGGTTTCGACAATGCCTACAGCGTTCATATGCGATTTGTGGATCAGGATTAACTTGCTTTCAACCCTTTGCTGTAAAATTACTAAAATGCATGATGTGTAAGTAGACACATCATGGACAGAGGGCTGAACTTCGAGAGCTCGATTTGGGAAGTTGTTTGCAATCCGACATTTTTTTTGCCCTTTGTATCGCTCGAGTTTCCCTTAAGTGGTCGAGACCGAAGGTGACACTTTTGGATGACATGCTCGTTAAGTAAATCGGTTATAACCAAAATCTGTACGGACGTGTGGACGCGGAATCCGTACCTTGCCAAGCCATGCACCTTGCAATCTAGGAACGGACACTCCACGTATGCCCTTGGCATTTGGTACGGCCATCGCTACTGCCTTGTTTCTCTTAGGCCCCTCTTCTTTCTAACAAGGGTCTTCCTCCACATAAGAGGGATGCCCTCGTCTTCTTCAGTTCTCGATGATGGATGCTGCTCTTCTTTCTTCAGCTGTTTTTCTTTTCAGGGGGGGCCGAACGGAGTGCCCGAGGAACCCGATAGGGCAAGGTCTAGGTGTGGCTCAGATTTTCCGTCTGTAAAACTACACGCTGTGGCAGTGATCGACTTGTTGCATGCTCAGGCACGTGGAGGCACAGACATACCAGGCGCCCACTCCCTCGATTTCATTCGCCGCGCCAACGGTTGCACTTTGCGCTTACGAGGAAACTCCCCCAGATTCGGAGAAGAACAGGTTGCTCCCTCAGAACGTGAGTGATGTGGGTTCTCCCTGCGTTTCTGCCTTCTCTGCCCCCCCTCCTCTATCCTCTCCTCAGCAGATCCAAGATTGAGTACACTTTTTCGAAATGCAGTGTCAGAGAGAGTCCTCAGACGATGTTGCAGCGCCTGCACGGTGGGAGGAAAGCGGAACAACAGGTGTCACCAGCACCACTGGCCCGCCCTTGAAAGAGCTTCCCACGCGGCATGCCTCCCTAGCAGCTCTGGCTGATAGCAACAAGCACAGCCCAGCAGTCAGCGCCAGTGGGGTGTCTGTAGAGCAGGGCACCCGGCCGGAGCAGCTGCAGCAGCCCCAGCACCGACGCACAGCAAGCCATGGGATCAGCGGGAAAAACCGACCCCCACCTTGGGTGCGCAGGCATGCATTTGACAATATATGGCACAGCACCCCTCTCATGCTTTGCAAATTTGAATGCGGACCACTTTTGGCCGGCTGGTTGGCAGCCATCACTGGATGGATGGGGACCAAACCTTAAGCAGCCAGTGGCCGAGTGCCCATGCAAGAGGGTATGCTGTAGCAGGATGCCATGATGGATTTGCTGCTGTCGCACAGAATAATCTGGGCTGTCATGTGCGCGGTGGAAGCTGCCACCGTGCGCCCTGCATGCACCGATGGCTGCATTCGGCGCATGGCATTCATGAGATTCAAAATCTGCATGGGCCGAACCGCTTCCTCCCACATGGGCCCCTCCATGCGCAGGGTCTTGTGGACAGCTTCGCTCCAGGTGTCATGGGGCCGTCGGGGCAGCAGCTGGAGGCGCGGCACCGCCGGACCACCAGCCTCAGCAAAACTCGGCGCATGACTAAGGTAGGCACTGCCACCAGTGTTTGCTCTGGACGGTACACAATTGACTCTTACCGGAGAAGCGTAAGAAGAAAATAATAGCCTTGGAATCAAACACGGTGAAAGAAAATAGGTACCATAGAAACTATTGAACACACGAATGTCTGGAGTGTCAGGGATTTTCCCTGCTGCCTGCAATGGTCTGCAAAGGGATTTCAGTCCTGGGAAAATAAGTCAGAAAGACAGGAGCACTAGCTTAGACCTCTGCTGAGAGCTGAGAATGGGAACATCTCCTCCTGGAAATGAGGGCAGTGCTGTGCTTCCTTCCTGAGGTGTTAATGACGCAACCTGGGGCTGCTACCAATGAGCACCGTCTATTTAGAGCACCCCAACTTTATCATAGCATGCGGCCCTGGCACCTTGCTTACCCTGGTTAACCTAGTTAACCTAGTTACCCTGGTTACCCTAGTTACACTGATTAACTTAGCCTAGTTACCCTGATTACCTTACCCTATTTACCCTGGTTACCCTGGGTACCTTACCCTTGTTACCCTAGTTACCCTGATTACTTTACCCTTGTTACCCTGGTTACCCTTGTTACCCTGATTACCTTACCCTGGTTACCCTGGTTACCTTACCCTTGTTACCCTAGTCACCCTGGTTACCTCACCCTTGTTACCATTGTTACCCTTGTTACCATACCCTAGTTACCCTAGTTACCCTGGCTGCCTTACCCTGGTTACCCTGGCTACCCTGGTTACCCTGGTTACCCTGGTTACCCTAGTTACCCTGGTTACCCTGGTTACCCTGGTTACCCTAATAACCCTAGTTACCTTGCTTACCCTAGTTACCTTGCTTACCCTAGTTACCCTGGTTACCTTGGTTACCCTGGTTACCCTGGTAACCTTGGTTTCCTTGGTTACCCTGGTTACCCTGGTTACCCTGGTTACCCTAGTTACCCTGGTTACCTTGGTCACCCTGCTTACATTACCCTAGTTACTCTGGTTACCCTGGTTACCTTACCCTTGTTACCCTGGTTACCTTACCCTAGTTACCCTGGTTACCTTACCCTAGTTACCCTGGTTACCTTACCCTAGTAACCCTGGTTACCTTACCCTAGTAACCCTGGTTACCTTACCCTAGGTACCTTGGTTACCCTGGTTACCTTGGTTACCCTGGTTACCCTGGTTACCCTAGTTACCCTGGATACCCTGGTTACCCTAGTTATCCTGGTTACCCTGGTTACCCTAGTTACCCTGGTTACCCTGGTTACCTGGTTACCCTGGTTACCTTGGTTACCCTGGTTACCTTGGTAACCCTGGTTACGTTGGTTACCCTGGTTACCTTAGTTACCCTGGTTTCCCTAGTTACCCTGGTTACCCTTGTTACCCTTGTTACCCTAATTACATTACCCTGGTTACCTTACCCTAGTTACCCTGGTTACTTTACCCTGGTTACCTTGGTTACCCTGCTTACGTTACCCTGGTTACCTTAGTTACCCTAGTTACCCTGGTTACCCTAGTTATCCTGGTTACCTTACCCTAGTCACCCTGGTTACTCTGGTTACTCTTATTACCCTGGTTACCCTAGTTACACTAGTTACCCTAGTTACCCTGGTTACCCTAGTTACCCTGGTTACCCTAGTTACCCTGGTTACCCTAGTTACCCTGGTTACCTTACCCTAGTTACCCTAGTTACCCTGCTTACTCGAGTTACCCTGGTTACCCTAGTTACCCTAGTTACCCTGGTTACCCTAGTTACCCTAGTTACCCTGGTTACCCTGGTTACCCTAGGTATCTTGGGTACCCTGGTGCAGCAACACTCGCTGCTTCAGCCACCGGCGGTATGCAGGTAAAAGTTTGTCCCAAGCTTGCCTGGTGGTTGCTGCCTGGCCGGTCCTCCGAAGACGGTCTGGTGCGCGTTTCCTTCTGATGCCTGCGGTGCTGGGGTCACATACCGCTTTTTGCCGCCACGTACCGAGGCAGCTTATCTCTTTGCGCTGCTCCTGCATGGGACAACGTATGTCTGCGGCCTGCCCCGTTGCCTTGTCAACATGCTCAGCCTTGCTACCGTGCCGCCTCCTGTTACAAGCGCCCTAATGCTGCCTCACTGCCCCACTACCTTTTTCATATGAATGGCTTTTGTCCCTGCTCCTTGAAAGGTTCTTGTCTGCCGCTGCCTCACTGCCCTATTTGCTTCGCCTGTCTTGCAGGGGTCATCAGTAGGCAATGCCTCGGAAATGGCTAGCCCTGGAGGTTGGTCTTGGGCATGGGCAACGCTTTTTATTTTGTTGGGCGAAGTGGCCCCAATTACAATTTAGCTATGCCACCACATCAGGCCTGGGGGGCCTGCAGCATGCCCTGCGGCTTTGGCCACAGGCAGAAGGCTGGCCAAGGTTGAATCCCCATCTATCCAGTATCTACTTGTTGTTGCACAGTCAAGGCAAGCGCCCGAGGCCCTTTTCGAAAGGGCCAGGCAGAGCGAACGGGGGGGAAACCAGCAAGTAGGATCAAAACATTACCAAAACCCGCAAGAAGGAGCCATGCGGGGAACCGTTGGAGCATCTATGCAGAGAAAATGGGAAACATAAGCAAGCAGGCACAGCAAAAGAAAGCCGCGGTTGCCCAGCAGCCTGCTAGAGACTGTCTGGTGCATGCTGAACAAAATACTGGTTTGCGTTCCGGGGTCATAGAGAGAGGTTGCTGGGGGGGGTGGGGAGGGTGTATTGTTCAAGCGCAAGATTCTCGATTTTGTGTTTTTGGTTGACCCTTCTGTCCCCAATGAGCATCATTCACCCCTCATGTGTGCAGGCAAGGCGATAGTGCCCCAAGATGAAGATGACGACTTGTGAGTATTTTTAGGATATGATATCAATCAGACAGGTCGGGTCATGCAGCAGCGAGGATTGCAGCAGGTTGGTAAATATAGCAGATCGGTGAGTGCAGTATTTGTCTGCACAAAAATCAGTATATTACAGAATATATGCAGAGTATCACACTGAAACATAATTCCTGACACACCATTCTGACATCAATCCCGACACGAACTTCTGGCAGGAGTTCAGACACCACAGTTTGATGGGATTCCTGACAAAAAATGACACACTCAACACTAGATTGCCGTATAGACTGTCTGACAAGTTATAATGGCAATCCAGGCGCGCCGGTCCCCTCAGCATAGGCCTGCAGTGTGAATGTGCTTCAGCGTTCAGGGCTGGAGTATCGTATTGCTGGCTGCATGCAGGGTGGGGGGGGGACCTTACCGTATGGGACCAAAATTGAGCTCTCGGGGCGCCGGTCTCCACCGGTTGGGACCCCAAATTGTGAGCTTGGAGGCGCAAAGCCCTCTTACCATGTGGGCCTTAAATTGAGCTCTCGGCCCCCTCCCCCCTCCTCCCTCCCTTGGGGGATGCCCCAAGCAGAGCAGAGGGGGACTTAAATTTTTTTCTTTTTTTTGGAAAAAAAAAAAAAAATATATATATTGAAGTGAATGATTTTAAAACAACTCAAAATTATAGTTTGAAGTCTTCTACAAGATTGTGTGAGATGTTTTTTTTTAACTTTATTTTTTTATTTAACTTTATTTTTTTACAAAGCATCTTATTTTTTCAAGCCCCTGCATAATCTTTTCTGGAAGTACGGTAACCCCTCTATTATTGCTGGCTACATGGTTGCGGGCATCCTTTGTTGTTTCCGGAGGACTTGAGGCAAAAGAGTACCTGAGGCATGCAAGTCCTATGAGGCTATGAGGGTGGCAAAGGCCTTCCTCCAGGGATGACAAGTATTGTGGGAAGGATCCTTAGCAATCTGGCATTGCCTTTTCGAAAGAAATGAAGTGATACTGGTGCATATAAAACAATTCTCCCCCCCTTGTCTGCTCTGCAGCTGCCCCACCTGCCTGGAAGACTACACTACAGGTCAGTGTGGCATTTGTGCTTGAGGATCTCCACTTGGTGGTGATCTGTGTGGACTGGGGAGATCTGTATGGACTGCGGGGAGATCACAGTATTGATTTGCTTTGCAGCTATACTGCGCACTCTGCCTCAGAGGGGCTGGCCACTCACGCTGGCCATGTTCCCTAACTTGTCACTGGAAGGGGGTTTTATCCGGTGTCACTGCAACGATATTTTAGCCTGATGGAAAGGGTGGCTAGTGGAGCAGGCTCCAGAGATGCTTTCAGAAAGCACCAGGCCGCCTTTGGGGAGGCGGCTGGGGGGCGTTGCTGGGCCGACAAGGACCAAGCTTTGACGGGCCTACTGCCCGTGGCCCAAGGGACAGGGCCCGCTGCAGCTATGTCCCCATCCTTCAAAAAGCCGCTGAGATGTGCATGCTTTGCGCACTCTCCTCCTCTTTGCAGAAAATCCCAAAATCTGGACTGCATGTGCGCACCACTACCACATGCCCTGCATATTTGAGTGGTTGGAGCGCAAAGATACGGTGAGCAGTTTATCTTTCCGAGGCTCAGTTCAGCCATTGAGCCTCAGTTCAGGTACTGAACCTACCTCCAGCCGGCAACCATGCGCATGGCGCGCTTTGCCGCCAGCAAAAGGCCAGACCAGGTTCGGTCCCACAACAGCAGTTCACAGCGTAACAGTGTTTATTTTTTCGTGACTCAGCTACATGTCAGCTACACTCCGGCTGCTGGCCCGAGGCATTTTTTGGGCCAGCCTTGCTGCTTTGGCCACCAGTTGTAGGCCGGTCCAGGTTTGTCCCACTCGAGCCTTTGGCGGCCCGCTGGGCAGCCTCCTAAAGTTTTGACTTGTAGTTGAAAGAAGAACCACTGCAGCTGCGGGGTGGTCCGCTGAACTTGGCCTTGCAGAGTAAAACGAAACAGACAGTGAGGCGTCCCCCCTGAATAGGCAAGGAAGATGGCGCTGGATGGGGCGTGGGCTGGTAGGGGAGTGTCCCCACCCCATCCAGTGCATCTTCCCACCCCTTCCATATTTGTGATCCGCACTTCAGCTACATCACGGCCTCACGGTCAAGGGTCCTGGGGCAGCGTGCCCTGATTCATAAGCCACTGGCCGTATGCTGGTCTTCCGCAGGTCGTAATATCCTTCATGGTGGTAGCCTGGCAGCACCCCTAAGGTGCTCTGTGGGTCATTGTAGCCCGAGTATGCTAAAATAGACAAGAGACGCAGAGGCCACGGGCCTGGTGTAGCTGTGCATCTGTTTCGTCTGCCAAGGCGGAATGGATTGGTGTTGAAGCAGCTGAGCTGTGCCAGGTGGTCTGTGAACAAAAGGAGGCATGCTGCAAGGCAGGGGGCTTAGGGTTCAGGGATTCGTCACGGAAGGCAAGTTTGGGGTTGGGGTTACGGCCTGTCATACGCTTTTAGGCATGGAAGAGGGCAGCAGCCAGTCTTTTTTCAGTGGTGACCGGACCATCTTTGATGGGCCGCGCTACGGCTGGGCTGATTGACACCAAACCTGGTCCCCTGGGCTGATTGACACCAAACCTGGACCGGCCTCCGGCCGGTGGCCTTGGCAGCAGGGCTGGCCGAGCCAGGGGCTGGTGGCCATAGGCCACAGCGTAGCTGAAATATTGCTGAAAGTGACGCGGTAATCTCTGCAAAAGACACTGGGCAGCAGGCAGCAGCCCCTCAGGAGCCAGGAGCCACATTGTGTCCTGATATTTGTTTAGTCGAATCCCGTCTTTTTCACGCTGGCAATTATGAAACGTTGAAATGATGTGTTCTCTGTGCGCAGTGCCCCATCTGTGAGACCAAAATGAGCTTCCCTGGGCTGGGCTGAGGCAGCGGGCTGGGCAGCGGCAGCGGGCTGGGCTGAGGCAGTGGGCTGGGCTGGGCTGAGGCAGCGTCAGCGGGCTGGGCTGGCTAGGCTGAGGCTGCGAGGCAGCGGCAGTGAGGCTTAAGGTGGCAACAGCGGTAGCAACTATGCAGAGACTCCAGTTGACAGTGGCAGTGAGGCGCAAGGTGGCAACAGCGGTGGCGATTATGCAGAGGATCGCGTTAGCAGGCGGTAGCTGTGCTTTTCCCGCACACTTCAGCTGCACTTGTGCTACACCGCGTCCTTCCGGCCCTGGAGACTTGGTTCAACACGGTATGTTGCCTGGGCCACTGGCAGTAGGCCAGTCAATGTTTGGCCCTCCTCAGCGTCCAAGGATGGCAGCACAGCACATGTTCATCGTTCCTCAGCCCAGATGGCCGCGTCGGCCGGACATAGTTGATTTAACCATGCGCCAGATCACGGGCACAAGGGCAAGCCAGACGCAGCCGAGGAAGGAGCTTAGGAAGGAGACATGGACGCTGGGCTGGGCATGGGCCGATGCATAGCTATGGGCGCAGTCGCGCAAGTGGCCCTGGATGCAGCGTAAGCTCAGCAGTGGACGCAGACAGGAGAGCAGCTGTTGTCGCCTTCATGCACGCAGCATTGAGCACGGCACTGGACGCAGCCAAGGGGGTGCATGCAGCGATGGGCACAGCCATGGACATTGTTGCGGTCAGCTGGTCACTGAAATAAATTGCATCTTGAAGACTTGTATATATGAAGGGGGAGGGGTGAACAAGCGCAGAGCAGGTGCATGAAGTGTGGATGCTGACGGTCAATGCGTGAGGCCGCCATGCCCTGAGGCTTCCATTCTTTCACCTGAGAGGAGGACGTCCGAATGATGAATGGAGGGAGGGAGGGAGGTGAAAGCATGCATTCTGTATGAGCTGTTCCCACGGTGAGGAGGATGCATGAAGGATGTGTGGGGTTGGTTGGAGGGTGGACCCCTTTGAGGGTCAGTGGGATGGGCTACCATGCCACAGGCTTTGCAGAGTTTCAGCTGTTGCTGGGTTTCACATGTGGCAGCTGTAGCTAGGTTTCACCTGAGCTGGGTTGCAGCTGTAGCTGGCTTTCACCTGAAGCTGGGTTTTAGCTGTTACTGGGTTTCACCTGTAGCTGGGTTTCAGCTGTTGCTGGGTTTCACCTGTTGCTGGGTTTAACCTGTTGCTTAGTTCTTTCATCAGGGCCTCCGTCTGTCAAGGAGGGACGTCCCTCCTAGGCCCTAAAGGAGGTAACCTGTCATGTCCCTGAGATGGACACGCTGTCAGAGGAAGCCTCCCCAATGGACTGTTCTGGGTACCCTTTGGTGCGACCTCGCTTCATGACTGGACACATGCACTCGCTCCGCAGCAGTTGTTGAGCTCTGTTAGTTCTTGCTTGTCCTTGGGAAGGATTGACAGGCCTCCTCTTGTACGGAATGATGGGGTAGAGCAGGGGGGGGCAAATGCCGCCTCGTCAACGTGTACATCTCCTCGCTTCTGTATCGTCCCCCAGGGTTTTGCGTGGACTACGACATGTTAAGGTGCATGCTTCATTTTTAATTGTCTTTTTTTACTGGTGCTTCTGTTGTGTTTCGGTACTCAATAATGAACCACAGAAGAGTATTAGCTTATGCAAGATGGGGTCATGTAATTTATATCTAGCCTGACCTGGTTTTGGCAGGGGAGGAGAGCCAGAGCCTGATCTGGCCATTGCTGCATCTTGAGAGGTTCTGTTTGTTTTAGAGTGATCCAGCCACAAGTCAGCTACATGCCAGCCTATGACGGGTTTGGTGCAACAAGGCCTGTTGCTTTGGCCAACGGATGTAGGGCGATCAACATTTTGGTCCAATGCCAAAGATGGTCTGGTGCGCAATGAAATAGCAATGCTAGGGGTTGCTCTCCTGAACCTTGCCTGGGCACGACACTTGTGGCCGAGCGTTCAGCAGGGCCCAGTGGGTATGCATTGTTCTAAACTTATGTCTTCGCACCCTCTAGCTCCAGTGTCCCACCGTGGGCAGCCTGAGCTGATTCAGGTTAGCCTAGATATGTTGACTGCTGTGGCATTTCCCATTAGGTGCAGTAGAGGCTATTTTTTAAGAGAAATCGCGAAGTTTGTTCCTGGCCATTCCTACCTTTGAGCCCAACCCCTAAAACTGAAAAATATCTTGGATGGGATGGGCGGCTATGTGGTAAACATTAGAACAGAAAAAAAGTGGGCACACATGACACCTGTTGCTTGAGAATTCTTACGGGCTACAGAAGCCCCGAAAATTGTTCATCCACGACCTCTTTGGCAGGATCAAACGGTTAAGTACTGCAGATGTACAGGTAGCTGACACATAAAGGTGAGGCATAGGCGTACTTAATTGCTCGAGGAATTTCATGATTTAGGTAAACCCGGGGGTAAACTTATCAGTCCTGATCCTGATTCGAAGTCAATTTTTACAGTTGAGACACAGCAGCGGCTGTACGCAAAGAGGTCCATGTTTTACAGGTTACAGACGGTTACTGTGAAACGCAGAAGGTCCAAACCACTGTCGGAGCAGATCAGACACACCTTGCCCCCTAATTGCGTCCGTGCAGTGAAGACGAAATCTATCTAGCTAGCTGTGACATCATTTAGCCACGATGATTGAAAAGCATCCACAGAGATTCATACCCATTCCTGTACATGGTGTGATGAACGCTGTAGTAGTACAATAGCCAAAGTCACCCAGATCTGCCCTGTTGTGTCACGGAACAAAATGTGCGGAATCTGCACGGAAACGTCGCACGAAACAAAATATGTGGAATTCGCGCGGATATTTCACACGGATCAGTCACGCGCGCATGCAGATTCTTTCTTCCATGTAGTCCCATGCGCCGTCTTGGACTGAATACATCCAAAATCTGGATCATCCAGATTCGGACAGGAGATCAATTTAGTGCGAACGAGGTCGCTGCTGGGCCGAGCCACACAGCTAGCATCCTCCTGGAGCCTGGAGGGCAAGGGTTAATGCTCCTCCGCTTTTGAAATCATAAATCTCACATCTCCCAAGCGTGCATGCTGCACAGCGCTCGCTCCGCCAGCAACCTGACTACTGCGTCCGGGCTGCTCAGCAGCGGCTCTACACTGTCCAACCAGCCGACCTCTGCCAGCAGGCGACGGCAGGCCGCCTCCCCAGACATGACGTCCAGCAGGCACAGGCAAGCGGTGAGCAGCCGCGCATCACCATCATGCCCGCATGCCCCGCTGTGCCCGCCAAGCAGCGAGACAAGCTGCCGGACGAGGCTCGCCTCGGCGAGCAGCGTCCGAGCGGCAGCCGCCTGCGCGCCTGGCGGCCGCGGCGGCGGGCCGCCGCCGGCCGCCATGCCGGGGCGGCGGCGGCCGCCCTCGCCAGCGCCCCCGCTGCCCGCTGCCAGCTGGTACATCTGCGCGACGCCGCTGATGGTTGCCGTAAGGTTGGGCTCGCGAATGCGCGGCAGCAGCACGTCGTGGATGGTGTGCTGCAGCTCTGCCAGCTCCTCAAACAGCATCACAAGGCTGGTGTCAGCGTCATCCACCAACCCGCCGGCTTTCGTCCCCGCCCCCTCGACCTTGCCACCTTTTGCCACCGAATCTACCGCATTCGTGTCGCTGGAAGCAACCAAGGGCAGCCTTATGTCGGTCAGCCTGGAAGCATCCTCAAGGGACATATACATTGAGGAGGGTGGGCTCGGACAGGAGGCAGCCGCCTTGTCGCCTCGCGACGGCTGAGGCAGCACCTGCTGCTCCCCCTGCTGCTGCGCCGCGCGCCCGTGCGCGAGGATGTACAGCAGCACATGAGCGGCCAGCAGCGAACGTCCCTCGTCGGCGCTGCAGCCGGTGATGCCGCGGCGGGCGCCCTGTTCCATGACGGCCTCCAGGCGCTGCTTTAAGCGGGCGTCAGACAGCATGGCTCTGGAGCTCGACGCGTGGCCCAGGGACATCGCTGACAGCGCCTCGAGGATGGACGCGGTCAGCTGCAGGGTGGAAGGTTTAGGGTTTAGAGACAAGGTCACAGTATGTACCGGTACCTGTCTGGTTGGGTTTAGGGTTCTGGATTGTGGGTTCACACCAGCAGATAGCGCCTTCAGTATGGGGGCAGACACGCAGTTTTCTATGAGACATAGAGTTGAGGTTTCATGGTTCGACGTCCAGAATTTAGGACTTGGGTCTAAACTAGCTGACTGGGCCACGATGATAAGGTGGTCAGCTCTGAGACGGAGGGTTTATGGTTTAGGGTTCAGGGCTTGGGCTTAAGTGTCTACGTCATAGGTTCTATAGTGTAAGCTTTAGGTCTACCCTAGATGACAAAATACAGAGGATGGATGTAAGCAGCTGGAAGGAGGAGGGTAGCATGGCGAGGGTTTAAAAAAGGTATGGGTTTTGAGGAGGGAGGGAGAGCATGTGGGCGGGGCGGGGCTGATAATGTGATTGTGCTACTGCGTTGTGTGTATTTAGGACGCCAAGGGGCTGGGTAGCTGACCCTACATGCACGTAAGCATGCTCTCTGATCTCCTTGATTTTATTTAGGAGGCATGAGTGACCACAATGACTCAGCATGATAAGAGGAGTCTCTCTGAGGGCGTCCCTCAGTTATATGCATAGCAGAGTGCACGGGTATTTTTATCGCACTTCGGCTACATTCAGCTACATCCAGACATTAGTCTGGGGGGGGCCTGCGGCTGCAGACCCTGTTGTCCGGGCCGCCGCCAGAAGGCCGGCCTTACTTTGGTCCTCATCGGCCCGGCAAAGGCCGCCCGGCAGCCTCCCAAAGATGGTTTGGGGCAAGCTAAATCAACACTGGCAGAATGCAGGCCATTCCAGCTGAGGTCCTAACACACCTCAGCAGGCTGATCCAGACACCCTCTCCCCCAACAGCTATTTCAGACACCCTCTTCCCCAGCAGCTATTTCAGACACCCTCTTCCCCAACAGCAAGTTCAGACACCCTCTTCCCCAACAGCAAGTTCAGACACCCTCTTCCCCAACAGCAAGTTCAGACACCCTCTCCCCCAACAGCAAGTTCAGACACCCTCTCCCCCAACAGCAAGTTCAGACACCCTCTTCCCCAACAGCAAGTTCAGACACCCTCTCCCCCAACAGCAAGTTCAGACACCCTCTTCCCCAACAGCAAGTTCAGACACCCTCTCCCCCAACAGCAAGTTCAGACACCCTCTTCCCCAACAGCAAGTTCAGACACCCTCTTCCCCAACAGCAAGTTCAGACACCCTCTTCCCCAACAGCAAGTTCAGACACCCTCTCCCCCAACAGCAAGTTCAGACACCCTCTTCCCCAACAGCAAGTTCAGACACCCTCTCCCCCAACAGCAAGTTCAGACACCCTCTTCCCCAACAGCAAGTTCAGACACCCTCTCCCCCAACAGCAAGTTCAGACACCCTCTCCCCCAACAGCAAGTTCAGACACCCTCTCCCCCAACAGCAAGTTCAGACACCCTCTTCCCCAACAGCAAGTTCAGACACCCTCTCCCCCAACAGCAAGTTCAGACACCCTCTTCCCCAACAGCAAGTTCAGACACCCTCTCCCCCAACAGCAAGTTCAGACACCCTCTCCCCCAACAGCAAGTTCAGACACCCTCTCCCCCAACAGCAAGTTCAGACACCCTCTTCCCCAACAGCAAGTTCAGACACCCTCTCCCCCAACAGCAAGTTCAGACACCCTCTTCCCCAACAGCAAGTTCAGACACCCTCTCCCCCAACAGCAAGTTCAGACACCCTCTCCCCCAACAGCAAGTTCAGACACCCTCTCCCCCAACAGCAAGTTCAGACACCCTCTTCCCCAACAGCAAGTTCAGACACCCTCTCCCCCAACAGCAAGTTCAGACACCCTCTTCCCCAACAGCAAGTTCAGACACCCTCTTCCCCAACAGCAAGTTCAGACACCCTCTCCCCCAACAGCAAGTTCAGACACCCTCTTCCCCAACAAGTTCAGACACCCTCTTCCCCAACAGCAAGTTCAGACACCCTCTTCCCCAACAAGTTCAGACACCCTCTCCCCCAACAGCAAGTTCAGACACCCTCTTACCCAACAGCAAGTTCAGACACCCTCTCCCCCCAGAAGGCTATTTAAGCCCGATCCTCTGCCCCCAGAAGGCTATTTAAGCCCGATCCTCTGCCCCCAGAAGGCTATTTAAGCCCGATCCTCTGCCCCCAGAAGGCTATTTAAGCTTGATCCTCTGCCCCCAGAAGGCTATTTAAGCCCGATCCTCTGCCCCCAGAAGGCTATTTAAGCCCGATCCTCTGCCCCCAGAAGGCTATTTAAGCCCGATCCTCTGCCCCCAGAAGGCTATTTAAGCCCGATCCTCTGCCCCCAGAAGGCTATTTAAGCCCGATCCTCTGCCCCCAGAAGGCTATTTAAGCCCGATCCTCTGCCCCCAGAAGGCTATTTAAGCCCGATCCTCTGCCCCCAGAAGGCTATTTAAGCCCGATCCTCTGCCCCAACAGCTATCTACCTTGTGGTCCGAAGAGGAGTTGAGGCTGGACAGCAGGGCCTTGACAACCCCGGCCTGCACAAGAATGTTCTGACAGGCAGCCCCAGCCCGCGCGACATTGCCCAGGGCCGTGGCTGCAAGAATGGCGCCCGGAACTGCATGCGGGGATGGGAGGGGGGGGAGGAAATTTTCAAAGGCAGTACCGGACATCTGTACTCGTTCACTTTCGTCACTCAGACCGGATTTCGCAGGAGTGGGTGGGGAGGGGCGGGAAGCTTTGAAAGGCATTGCTCTTGTCACAGATCGGATTTGCAGGCATGGATGGGAGGGGGGTGAAAATTTCAAAAAGCATTGCTCTCTTCACCGATTAAATGTTGCAGGCATGGAATATGGGTTAAGGGTCTAAAAGGCGTGAGGTACTGCTATCGGCACTGCTCAAATTTGGCTTGACGGATCCTGACAGACATCATTCATGATTGAAATGAGCCGAGAAGGGAATACACTCTAGGCCATCCCTCAGGGGGGGTGAGGTGGAGCCAGGAGCCCTCCCCGTCAAAGCACTCTGCCCTATTGCCCTCCCTAAATACAGTTTTCTGGATCTCACCAGATGCGGCTGTCTGGCACTTGAGCATTTGCAGCAGGCGCGTCAACACCCTCGTGTTGGCGGCTACAGAGGCACGAGCTGAGGAGAGGTGCGATGAAGTCAGGCTGCACAGGAGCCAAGCAAACACCTGCATGGGTACAGTGCAATGTTTCGTGCAATGCAGATTCGTTTCAGCTGCGTCTGGGCCTACGTCCAGGGGGGCCTCAGGCAGCATGCCCTGGTTCTTGGGCCACCAGCCGTAGGCCGGCCGTGGTTCGATTTTCCATCGCCTACATTTTGGCTGCCTGGCAGCCTCCTCAAGGTGGTCTGGGGCTCACTTAAAAGAGCGATGGATGACATGAGGCAGGCAATCAAGAACAGAAAACTGGAATAAGACTGGAATATGGGATAAGGGGTTCTGGAATAAGACTGGAATAAGGGGGAACTGATTGATCAGGGTCAGGCGGCGATGAATGATAAACAAAATAAGAAGGGTCCAGGTGTTTTGCAAGAATGATTCCCCTGGGACCTTGATGTTGCCCCAGGGGCTGTGGCAGAAGGAGCCCTGGCAAGCTAGAGTCCAGCTTCACAAGCTGCTTTTCAATTTATGCATCTCACAATTGATTGTAGTGTGCAGCAGACCACCCTTGGCATGCCCCGCTGGGCGGGCACCACGTGAATGATGAGGATCTAGACTCCACCGGCCTAGGATCGGTCGTCCAAGCCGCGTTGCTTGCTGCACCAGCCCCCGGAGGTCACACTGCACCTGAATTGTAGCTGAATTCACCTTAAATCAACAATGATGTACCTGGGACGCACCTTGCATGCCGCATCGTCGTCGCCGGAGGTCATGCGGCGAGAGATCATGGACAGAGCGCCTGCCTGCGGGGAGGAGAAAAAGGCAGCTGTAAAAGCTTTCCAATGTGCTACCAGAATGTGTTTATAGTGGTGCTGTTTGATGTACTGCTAGATGTACCGCATTCCTTGTGGCAGTTTGAAAAGCTTTATATATTTGCATATTTCGCCCATGCTCGCAGGGCATGCAAGTGTAAAAAGGGATATGACCGTGGAGGCATTGTCTGGCGTGTATTTTGGAATTAGGATGCCTCAGCTACAATGTCACAGCCCATGGCCAAGGGGGCCTGAGCCACGCTAGCAATAAACTGGTCAAGATTAAGTTCCAAGTGATTGCTGCGCAGTAGCCAGTCAAAGGTTGTCTGTTGCTCACTAAAATAAACGCCGCGATGCCTTCCTGGCGATCGACTACCGACCCCAGGGTCACGTGTGTCAAAGCCTCATGGGCCTACCAGTGGCCCAAAATTTGGAATATTCTTTCAGGTGGTCACAGCCCAGAGTCGTCAGTGTTGGGTGGTATTGGCTCAGGGTACCCTGCACAACGCATGACCCTGGCTATTCGCCGCGACAACCCGGAGTAGATCGTGGGATCTTGTGCACATGCTCCCACCTGGATTGCAGCCTCTGCTGCGCCCTGCCGAGCATGTACCAGGTTGATGAGGCAGCGCGCCGCGTATAGGCCACACTGCTTGTCCTCGGCGTCCAGCAGCGCCACCAGGTCTGCCACGCAGCCCGGCGCGGCCGAGATGCGTGGGCTGAGGAAGTCGTTGGCCGCGAGGTTCATCAGGACCCACAGGGCCAGCTTGGGCGTCTCGGTGCCTGCTCCTGCCGGCGCCGGCTGTGCCGCACCGCCAGCTGCCACTGCCGCAGGTGCGTCGGGCGAAGCCCGAGTAACTGTCGTAGCCAGCGGCTGCGGCGGGCTGCTCCGGCCGAGGCCTGCCGCAGCTCGCTTCACGAGGCTCAGCAGCACGCCGAGTCCGTCCGTGTCCACGACGCCGACTTGATTTTGGCTCTTCCAGGAGGTGAGGTCAGCGAGGGTGGCCAGTGCTGCGTTGAGGACGGTTGGGTTGCCGGTGTGTCGCTTCACCGTGTCGACCAGGGTCTGTAGCTTAGCGTCGGGAGGCTCGTAGACGGGGAAGGCATCGGTTCTGAGACGCCTCGATTTGGGCTCTTTCAGCGTGTGGGAGACAACAGCGGCTGCCATCTGCGGTCTGCTGTGGAGTGTGGACGGGCAAGAGGCTGTTCGGGAGCGAGACGGGTCGTCGCTTCGAGGCGTGCGTGCGTGTGCGAGTGTGGGAGACGGTTTTAATACCGGGACGGGTGAGTATAATGCAGCCGTGGATGCTATTATAGTATGCTCGATAGCGAATGGGACTGTAGGCCAGAAGTTCAAGTTGTGAGAATTCCAGGGAAAAGGCCGAAACGACACAGAGCCCCAACCGAATTATAACCGCACAACGATGTCTCAAAAAGTGACCCGCGAGTGTGACCGCGACAAAAAAACACAAGCGTTGGTGAAGACCAGGGTGACGACCCCCTGGTGACGACAGTCGACAGCCACTGACATCATGCAGCGTCGTGCCGTTGTCAGGTTCCCCGGCTGTCCATCAACATATTCAGCATGGCAACGTGGGAAGATTACAGCGTCGGAAAGGGAGAATCAACATCAACATCGATTATGGTGCACATAATCGAGCCACGCTCCTACAACAAAAATGTCGGCGTTAAATCGTTGTCATGTCCTCACTGCAGGTTCGCCGCACGGTTCCGGCTTCCGCTGCAGCGTGGACGGTATTGCGGCCATCAAATTATCAAACTGCACTAGGCATATCCTGATCAGCCCAGGGCGTATCCTGTTAAATTAACTGTCACTCTCTCATATGTCCACTCTCAAGAAAAATAGGGGCAGGCTAGGGTTCACAAATCGTCAAATCCCCGTTCTCAAAAATAACTGTCATCATTTCTGAAAGGTGTCAGCTTTCCAGCTTCATGAGCACATCATCCACAATGGGCAGGGTCATAATCTGGGATTCTGGCAGCTCTCACAGGAAAGCTAGTGCCGTACTATTCAACGACTGACTGATGCCCCCCGCACTCACTCAAGAGCCTCATCCGTCAGCATCGGTGGTGGGACTGCCTGCAAACCCTGTCAGTCACTGGGCTCCCTGTCTGCGTCAAATAGCTATGATCCTGCCCCCTACGGCACGGCTACCCATGGTAGCACTTCAGCTGAACATGTGCCATATCGGACTGTATCGGGCTACCTTAGCTGCACAACCCTGCTGAACCTGTGCTGTATCAGCGTATCGTGCCGTATCGCGCTGTTCCTCATACTGGTTGTCCATCATATGCATGCAGCATATAAATTAGGCTATTCATTCTGTTGCAGTATGACAGATATCCGCCAAATAGAGATACGGTGAGGGGAATGGCCTGCCGCATCTGGTTTGATTTCCAGAAATAAATAATGCCCGGGTGCCCACGCTCCTAGACCGCCCGCTTTTGCAATAAGCTTGGGAGTGATTCGGCACAGCCCTCAATCGATTTTTAACTACCCTATAATCGGGCATGGCTGCGATTGTATTTGGTCTAGGGGCCCTTTTTCCAGGCCTGGAGGATCCACCCCCTGGACTGGTGGGAACCCTGAAAAAATGCGTTGCTTGTCTGGGCCATGCTGAAAAGGCTAAGCCGTGTGAGCGCCTGCTCTTCTTTTGGAGAGAAGAAAAGATAAAAGAGAGCGAGGGGGGGAAAAGAGGGAGAATAGGAAAGGAAGTTACCCGGCAATGATGACGTTCCATCCCTGGGCTCTGCTCAAAAATGGCTCGGCCACGTGAGCGTCAGATACCTTAAGAACGGTGCAGCGTCAGATATGTATTGCATGCGTAATTACCGAACCCCTCAACCTTCTATATCTATATTATGGCCGCCTGCTCCCTGCAAAGGGGGCATAGCACACGGGGGCCTGGCAGCTTGGCCAAGCAGGTCTTGCAAATCAGGTGTCCACATTCCGTAATGCTGTACGTCGCTGAGTTGACCACCTCGAAACACACGGGGCCTGGCAACAAGAAAGGGAGGAGAGGTGTGAGCTAGCGTGAGTGTTGTGATGTGAAGTGGGGTGGATGGATGTGGAAGTGTGAATGAGGGGATGTGTGAGTGTTGACAAGTGTAGGGGGTATGCACGCATTCACACAAGCATGCATGTGGACGCTATCAGATGGCGTCGGCCTTCATCTGGCCTTTGGTATTCTTTTTTGAGAAAATCCTCTAGGAATTTCTAGATCTAGGCTGCCTGCCAGATCTAACAGGCAACATATATGTTCAGTTACAGGCTGTCAACCAGATTTGGAGGGCGGCATGGAACTACCTAGCATCTCCCTTTGACGCTGTCCCCCTCCTCTCATTGGGAGTTTTGGAGGCACAGCCCGGGATGAGGGTCTGGCCCTATGCCTGACCTGCCTCATGCGACAGTGGGAGACTCGACTTACAAGACGGCTTGTAATCGTTAAGCATGCGGTTGAAGACGCTGGCTTGAGCATGGGTACGAGGAAGGGAAGTAGGGGCAGATCCATATAGGACAGCAGCTGCAACCGGCAGGACAGCTGTGGCAGCGGCTGGCAGTTGTGGCTGTGGCTGAGCTGCAGCGGCCGGTGGGGCAGCGGTGGCAGCCGGCAGGGCAGTAAGCTGGGGAGGAGCCACAAAACGCTTGGGGATGAAGTCGGTGGTTGGTTGGGGCAGAGCAGTCTGGTTTGCTTTGACTGAGGCCGTCATCTGCACCGAAACAAGCGGAAAGGGTGCAACGGCTACAGGGGCACTGCTAGAGCCAGCAGAGATGTCCTCATGCGTAGTTGTGGCGATTATATCATATCCGCCAGTGTTCCAGGAGGGAATATTGCGGCCCATTATGTAGTTGTGCATGTCCCTGCGAGGGTTGAGTGTGGAGGGGGAAAGGAGGTTACGGGTCGCTCAGGGCGGTGGAAATATGTGGGCCTTGGAAGGCGGGGTCAGGACTTGATGCACGTCTTATGAGAGTTTATAATAAGGGATTGGGTTTCAGAGCTTGGAGTAACGCTACCCTGCAGACGGGACAGCATGATTCTGAGCGGCGAGAAGGGGCATACAACCAGCTACCAGATGCCCCCTCTCCCTCTCCCTCTTAACTCCCCTCCCTTCCCTACACCACCACCATCGTCCCAACAAATAGACGTGTCTGATGTGCATGCGCACCTCAGCCTCATCGCAAACAGCACATAGGCGCACACTGCGATCCCGATGAGCAGCCCGAGCCAGCCAGCGGCAAAGAGGGTGGTCACCAGCATGCCCAGCATGATGCACAGTATAAAGGCATCGCGGGTCCTTTGGGGATCTGCGATGGAGCAGGAACAAGCAGGGGGGGAAGAGAGGGGGCTCAGCTGGTTAAGTGCTGTTTGGGATCTGCCAGCAAGGCAGCAAGACGGAATGAAAGGGGAGTCAGCCATAATGATACCCAGCACGAGGCTGGTGCAATCCCTGAACCTGTTGCGAGGTGCTCCACTGCCGTCCATACAGTACCGTGCGAGGAGGGGGGGTGAGGCTGAAACATGCTATATACCTGTCTTCTCAAGCAGCTGCCCCATCACATCACCCCACTCACCCCACGTGAGGGGTTCGACTCAACCAGCTTTGATGTTTGAGCCCGTTAGGAATAAGTCCCGGGAAGCCGTGTTCAGCAGCAGCAGCAAAAGCAGTAGCAGCAACAACAAAGACAATAGCAAAAACATGTGTTGAACCTGAAGCCTATTGTCCATCATGCTTGTGCAAGCGTAGCAAGCGCCACTCCATTGATGCACTCACTCTGCACGCCTTCGCATTCGAAATAGGAGCAAACAAGTCCCATGGGCAGTATTAAAGCAAAGTCCAGGAGGAAGAGCATAAATGGATCGAAGTAGGCTCCGTCGCTCAGGTTTGCTACCTGAAAGGTTTGGACAAGTACGGGGGAAGGAGGGGGGAAGGTAATGGGCAACCTGGACGGAATAAGGTGGGGAGGAAGGGGTGGGTGGAAGGGGTGGGTGGAAGGGGTGGGTGGAAGGGGTGGGTGGAAGGAAGGGGTGGGTGGAAGGGGTGGGTGGAAGGGGTGGGTGGAAGGGGTGGGTGGAAGGAAGGGGGGGGGAGGAAGGGGTGGGTGGAAGGGGGGGGTGGAAGGGGTGGGTGGAAGGAAGGGGTGGGTGGAAGGGGTGGGTGGAAGGGGGGGGGGGGAGGAAGGGGGGGTGTGGAAGGGGGGGGAGGAAGGGGTGGGTGGAAGGGGTGGGTGGAAGGAAGGGGTGGAAGGAAGGGGTGGGTGGAAGGGGGGGGTGGAAGGGGGGGGGGGGGAGGAAGGGGGGGGGGGGGTGGAAGGGGGGGAGGAAGGGGGGGGGTGGAAGGGGGGGAGGAAGGGGGGGTGGAAGGGGGGGGAGGAAGGGGGGGGGGGGGGGTGGAAGGGGTGGGTGGAAGGGGGGGGAGGAAGGGGGGGGGGGGGTTGAAGGGGAAGGAGGAAGGGGTAGGATGAAGGGGTAGGAGGAAGGGGTGGGTGGAAGGAGAAGGAGGAAGGGGTAGGAGGAAAGGGTAGGAGGAAGGGGTAGGAGGAAGGGGTAGGAGGAAAGGGTAGGAGGAAGCAAGGGGTAGGAGGAAGGGGTAGGAGGAAGGGGTAGAAGGAAGGGGTAGGGGGAAAGGGAAGGAGGAATGAAGGGGTAGGAGGAATGGATGGGAGGAAGGGGTTGGGAAAATGGATAGGAGGAAGGGGTGGGTGGAATGGGTAGGAGGAAGGGGTGGGATGTAGGGGTGGGAGGAAGGGGTGGGGGCGGAAGGGGATGCGGAAGGGGGAGGAGGAAGGGGGGGGGGAGGAAGGGGGGGGAGGAAGGGGGGGGAGGAAGGGGGAGGAGGATGGGAGGGGGGGGGGTAAGAGGGAGGAGAAGGGGGGGGGGGGGCATTGGCATCTCAATGGCAGAGCCCTATCTGCCCCACATGTGTGACAGAGCCCACCGGTGATGTATAACAATAATCTGTCTCCAAACCGCTTAGGGGCCGGGGGGGAGCAGATCTGGGGGAGGATGGAGGGGTGGGGCTCCAGTGGAATAAGGATGGGATACGGGGAGTTCAGGGGTGGAGGAGGAGGGGGCCAAAATAACATCGAATCGTTCTTGGTAGGTTGAAGCCAGATTCACTCCGCCTCTACGTAAATTCGTGTTGTACATCGGATCATGGAAAGCTGTGATTTTTGTCCTGTCAGTAATTGTTTTTGCAAAGGCTGAAATGCTGTGTTACAAGCAGAGAGTGTAAGGAGAGGTCCAGGACGGGATGCATGTCTGGGAATGGACAGCCCACTTATGTTTGCGGTCCTGTCAATGGCATCACAACTTGCGGAGTGACAACAAGACCAGAACCCACAGGTAGGAACCAGAAATCAAGGTACAAGAGCCCTTTCCCCCATCAGCACTGCTGGCATTGCCCGTCTGGCGCTTGGTGTGCGCACTCACATCGACACCCTGCTGAAAGCGCCAGAACAACGCAAAGCAGAAAGAGAAAACGAACTTGAACAATTCATACAACCCAATTCCAATTCCTGAATCGAAGGGGGGGGGGGGGCAAGGGGATAAGAGGAACATGGACAACAGCTGAGGAAGGTTGCAAGCCAGGGTGTGCATCTTCGGCCACCTGCGCCCGCCGACAGGATCTGCACATGCTGCTTTTCCAGAGGCCCTCAAACACACCAGCAAGCTTAGGCTTCCCACCTTCCTTCGCGTGCTGCCTCGTCCCCCCCTAAACCCTAAACTCTTAACCCTCCCTCTTAGAGCATTGTCCAGGCCCTTGCCACAAGGTCCATCACAGGTGTACCACCATGATCCCTCCTCCCCCCATGATCACCCTAGCCATCACAGGTGTACCACCAAGATCCCTCCTCCCCCCAAGATCACCCTAGCCATCACAGGTGTACCACCAAGATCCCTCGTCCCCCCAACATCACGCTAGGCTGTGCAGCTCAGGCGCCAGCACCCTTCCCTCTCCCCCTGACCTCACATAGCGCAACGCTGCTCACGCCCCAGCACCCTTCTTTCTCCCCCAACATTGCCACAGGCAGCTCTGCTCAGGCACCCCTAGTCAGACCTCCCCCGGCAGGCCGGCACGATCACTTGAGAGGGATCCTCCCCACTGCATCCCTCCTTTTTGCCCCCACCCCACCCTTTTGATGGCTATGGCTCTTACGTATGTTATCGAAGTCGCCGTGAACAATGATGAACATGATCACCAGGCCTGCACATGGCGAGGAACAGTCAGGGGGGGTCAGGGGGGTGAGGGGGGTGGGGAGGGAGCTGTGGGCAGACATTGCCATCCACCAGTACAAACACCAGAGCAATGTGGTGGTTGGGCAGGTGGTTGGGCCGGTGGTTGGGCGGGTATTTGAGTGGTTGGGAGGCATGTAGGTCCGCATCTTTCAACCACCGCAGGGCGCTAGGGAGGAAACGAAATCAAGCGACGGTGGGGAATCAGGTACCGCACCTAAGGCCCAAGCCATGTCCACACCCTACAACAGGATAAGCAAGCTCAAACGAGTCAAAATGTCGTCGCTGGAATGCGACCCTTGGGAAACTGGAAAGTGTGTACCGTACATGTGTGTGATTTTATTTTGGGCATTGGTGTGGAGTGTTCAACAAGGTAAGCATCAGGGGGGATCAGAGCATACCCTGTCCTGGACACATATTGTCACAGTGGCCACAATGGCAGGGTCCTCAACCTACAGCTAGACATTGATACATTGCTAGTGGCAGCTGTGGCAGGGTGGGCCCAAGAGCTCCTAGACACCTGCAAATCCAGCATCGGACGGACCAACTGCACTGCACAGTATTACAGGGTTCAAGGCCTGGGGGGGACAGGCTGCAACCCATCCAGTGAGTGGGCTACAACCCATCCAGTGAGTGGGGTGGGGATGGGGATGGGAATCGATACCACCCACCAAAGAAAGCGTACAAGCATGCAAGCAGCAGGTTGGTCCAGTAGCCAGCAGACATGGCCCAGCTACGCCACTTCTGGCTGCAAGACCTAGACAGAGGGAGCAGTAAAGGCATGTAGAGTAACAGCAGCAGCAGTCCCAGTGCAGGCAGCAGCAGTATCAGTGTTAGTAGTAGCCCATAGCTGGCAGTAGCAACAGCAACAGCAGCAGCAGCAGCAGCAGCAGCAGCAGCAGCAGCAGCAGCAGCAGCAGCAGCAGCAGCTCACCAGTGAAGGCAGTAGTCGCCAGCTATGCCAGCAGTGTCGCAGCTGCACCAATTTTCTGCTGTCACCAGCGCTGTCTCTGACCTGCGGTTTGGGGAAGGCATCACCATCCAGGCATCAAAACAAAGGAAACAAGACGAGCATGAGGGGATGGTCAGGCAACATTCAGTATGGGAGAGCAAGGATGCGTGACTACATGCCAGTGGAGAGTTGAGGGTTAGGGGCTCTGCCCTAAAAACCCTTCGGCTTGGCCCTTCAGCACAGCCATGTGTAACTGTGTCACTATGTGTCAGTGGGGTTGTCAGGGTGTCAGGTATAACCTTAGGTTAAGGTCTAGTATTAACCGCCCTAAACCCTGGGCTCTCAACCTCTCAGCGTAAGAGTGCAGTGATGCGCTGCCACGTGTCGGTGGATGTTGGCCAAACTTGCCTGCCGTACCAGCCGTCGCAGAAGATGCGGTTGGGACTGGTCACATCCAAGAAGCCGACGGCGCGCATTGCGTCACTGCTTCCAGAGGACGAGGTGCAGTTGTAGTCCTCGTGGGCAACAGCGCTGCACAGCAAAGGGAAAGGCAGTACACAGTACGCACACAGGCAGCACTCCGCAGCAGACGGGGGGCAGTACAGAGTACACATGCAGGCAGTACACTCTACGCACCCAAGAAGTGTTTGCGTAGGGACATTGACAGATGTGGTCAGCACTGTCCCCTCATATAAGATCGCTCAGCTAATCCCAAGGGCTGAGCAAAATTTAAGTTGTTGATATAGTCATGGGGAGTGGGGGAAGTATGCACTGGCCGAGGGGCAGAGCACACCCCTGGCAGTGCATGGGGAGGGGGAATGGGGTGTCAGGATGCAGTTTGCACCCATGCAGGTATGTGGAGAAGCATAGGGGGGCGGGGGGAGTATGCACTGGCCGAGGGGGACAGAGCACACCCTTGGCAGTGCAAGGGGAGGGGGGATGGGGTGACAGGATGCAGTTTGCACCCATGCAGGTATGTGGAGAAGCATAGGGGGGCGGGGGGAGTATGCACTGGCCGAGGGGGACAGAGCACACCCTTGGCAGTGCAAGGGGAGGGGGAATGGGGTGACAGGATGCAGTTTGCACCCATGCAGGTATGTGGAGAAGTATAGGGGGGCGGGGGGAGTATGCACTGGCCGAGGGGGACAGAGCACACCCTTGGCAGTGCAAGGGGAGGGGTAATGGGGTGACAGGATGCAGTTTGCACCCATGCAGGTATGTGGAGAAGCATAGGGGGGCGGGGGGAGTATGCACTGGCCGAGGGGGACAGAGCACACCCTTGGCAGTGCAAGGGGAAGGGGGGAGGGAACAACAGTCCATTGCCTGTAAATAGTTTTCATACAGACAGTTATTGAGGACAAACATGGTGGAGAGTTGGGAGTATGCATTGACTGGGGGAACAGAAGGTGCCCTTGGTACTGTGACAGTGTGTACAGGGGAGTGGGTGGGTGGTTGGGCATCCTGCCACATCGGCAGTGCTAGAGGGTATTTGTATTGGGCGTGACCTGGTGTTGGGGGGAGGAAACAGGCCAAAGGTGGCTTTAGCAGTGCTGCATACCCCAGCAAACCCAGCGACCCCCCTCCCACCCCGCTCCCATGGTAGGCTCACCCGAATCCGTCGTCGTTCAAGGAGATGCAGTGCCTGTGAAGGTATTCAATACATAAATAAACCAATACGCCAAACTGAGGTGCGGATAAGGAAACCTTCTAACTCGGGGCGAAGCATGTGACAAGGCGGGCTTGAAGCACATTCAGGGAGAGAGCACATTCAGGGTGCAGCAGCAGCCCTCATTCAACGCCTCGAGATGACGCAGTCATGGTGATAATCATGACACAGCTATTGCAGAGCCGTCAAATTAACAATCGTCTACTAGCAAGCACGAGCCATGTCACCCAGAGAGAGCACTGAGTGCGTATTCGAGCAAGATTGAGTGTGTGTGTAGGTGGGGGGAGGGGTCGATGAAAGGGGGACACCCGGCTGTGTTGAAACGCAGCTGAGCAAGGGGATTCTGTCAGCGCAAGGCTGATCCTGGCAGAGATATTTCCTGATCCTGGTTCCAGATCTTTATCCTGATCCTGCTTCCTGCCTTCCTGATGGAGTAATCTCTCCCCTGCTGTGCTCACCAGCGGGTGCAGAAGTTGCCGTTGGCCGCTGTCACGAGGCACTCACAGCTCTTGACCTGATCCCATACACAACAGAGCAGGAGGAGAGTGGTTATTAGTTGAACAGGCCAGGCAGGGGGGTGGGGGGGGGAGGGGAGGTTGATAGTGGTTATTGGGAAGAAGGGTCAGGCGGGGAGGCAGGGAGGTTGGCAGATCAGAAGGAGAGAACTTATTGGGAGGGCGGAAGGGGGGCGGGGGGGGCGGGGAGGCACTCGTATGCGTACCGTCCTGCAGAACATAAGGTCTATCAGCAGGAAGAGAGTGGTTATTCGGGGGACGGGACATGCGGGTGGGGTGGGGGGGACGGGGAAGGGGGTTACTGCGGCACCTACTGCAGTGCAGTACACATGGCCCCTAGCACCTACTGCAGTGCAGTACACATGGTCCCTAGCACCTACTGCAGTGCAGTACACATGGCCCCTAGCACCTACTGCAGTGCAGTACACATGGTCCCTAGCACCTACTGCAGTGCAGTACACATGGCCCCTAGCACCTACTGCAGTGCAGTACACATGGCCCCTAGCACCTACTGCAGTGCAGTACACATGGCCCCTAGCACCTACTGCAGTGCAGTACACATGGTCCCTAGCACCTACTGCAGTGCAGTACACATGGCCCCTAGCACCTACTGCAGTGCAGTACACATGGCCCCTAGCACCTACTGCAGTGCAGTACACATGGCCCCTAGCACCTACTGCAGTGCAGTACACATGGCCCCTAGCACCTACTGCAGTGCAGTACACATGGCCCCTAGCACCTACTGCAGTGCAGTACACATGGCCCCTAGCACCTACTGCAGTGCAGTACACATGGCCCCTAGCACCTACTGCAGTGCAGTACACATGGCCCCTAGCACCTACTGCAGTGCAGTACACATGGCCCCTAGCACCTACTGCAGTGCAGTACACATGGTCCCTAGCACCTACTGCAGTGCAGTACACATGGCCCCTAGCACCTACTGCAGTGCAGTACACATGGCCCCTAGCACCTACTGCAGTGCAGTACACATGGCCCCTAGCACCTACTGCAGTGCAGTACATATGGCCCCTAGCACCTACTGCAGTGCAGTACACATGGCCCCTAGCACCTACTGCAGTGCAGTACACATGGCCCCTAGCACCTACTGCAGTGCAGTACATATGGCCCCTAGCACCTACTGCAGTGCAGTACACATGGCCCCCAGCACCTACTGCAGTGCAGTACCAATGGCCCCTAGCACCTACCGCAGCGTACACTGAATTCATCGTTATGTAGCAGCCAGCAAGAACGTTCTTCTGCCTCTCTCCATCCAGTAAGCGCCTCGCTCTGCCCTTCACCTCCTCAGCAGACGTGGAGGCGGAGAGACGTCGGCCCAGCTCGCTACCATACAAACCAGACCAGCTGACCTGCACGTGCACCCAGTGCAGCAAAACAGGCACACTCACGCATGGGTGCACGCGCATGACTGAGGCGCGACACCGGGGGCGGCTTTGAGCGAGGCAGTGGCAGTGGCAGTGGCAGTGGCAGTGGCAGTGGCAGTGGCAGTGGCAGTGGCAGTGGCAGTGGCAGTGGCAGTGGCAGTGGCAGTGGCAGTGGCAGTGGCAGTGGCAGTGGCAGTGGCAGTGGCAGTGGCAGTGGCAGTGGCAGTGGCAGTGGCAGTGGCAGTGGCAGTGGCAGTGGCAGTGGCAGTGGCAGTGGCAGTGGCAGTGGCAGTGGCAGTGGCAGTGGCAGTGGCAGTGGCAGTGGCAGTGGCAGTGGCAGTGGCAGTGGCAGTGGCAGTGGCAGTGGCAGTGGCAGTGGCAGTGGCAGTGGCAGTGGCAGTGGCAGTGGCAGTGGCAGTGGCAGTGGCAGTGGCAGGGGCAGGGGCAGGGGCAGTGGCAGTGGCAGTGGCAGTGGCAGTGGCAGTGGCAGTGGCAGTGGCAGTGGCAGTGGCAGTGGCAGTGGCAGTGGCAGTGGCAGTGGCAGTGGCAGTGGCAGTGGCAGTGGCAGTGGCAGTGGCAGTGGCAGTGGCAGTGGCAGTGGCAGTGGCAGTGGCAGTGGCAGTGGCAGTGGCAGTGGCAGTGGCAGTGGCAGTGGCAGTGGCAGTGGCAGTGGCAGTGGCAGTGGCAGTGGCAGTGGCAGTGGCAGTGGCAGTGGCAGTGGCAGTGGCAGTGGCAGTGGCAGTGGCAGTGGCAGTGGCAGTGGCAGTGGCAGGGGCAGGGGCAGGGGCAGGGGCAGGGGCAGGGGCAGGGGCAGGGGCAGGGGCAGGGGCAGGGGCAGGGGCAGGGGCAGGGGCAGGGGCAGGGGCAGGGGCAGGGGCAGGGGCAGGGGCAGGGGCAGGGGCAGGGGCAGGGGCAGGGGCAGGGGCAGGGGCAGGGGCAGGGGCAGGGGCAGGGGCAGGGGCAGGGGCAGGGGCAGGGGCAGGGGAAGGGGCAGGGGCAGGGGAAGGGGAAGGGGAAGGGGAAGGGGAAGGGGAAGGGGAAGGGGAAGGGGAAGGGGAAGGGGAAGGGGAAGGGGAAGGGGAAGGGGAAGGGGAAGGGGAAGGGGAAGGGGAAGGGGAAGGGGAAGGGGAAGGGGAAGGGGAAGGGGAAGGGGAAGGGGAAGGGGAAGGGGAAGGGGAAGGGGAAGGGGAAGGGGAAGGGGCAGGGGCAGGGGCAGGGGCAGGGGCAGGGGCAGGGGCAGGGGCAGGGGCAGGGGCAGGGGCAGGGGCAGGGGCAGGGGCAGGGGCAGGGGCAGGGGCAGGGGCAGGGGCAGGGGCAGGGGCAGGGGCAGGGGCAGGGGCAGGGGCAGGGGCAGGGGCAGGGGCAGGGGCAGGGGCAGGGGCAGGGGCAGGGGCAGGGGCAGGGGCAGGGGCAGGGGCAGGGGCAGGGGCAGGGGCAGGGGCAGGGGCAGGGGCAGGGGCAGGGGCAGGGGCAGGGGCAGGGGCAGGGGCAGGGGCAGGGGCAGGGGCAGGGGCAGGGGCAGGGGCAGGGGCAGGGGCAGGGGCAGGGGCAGGGGCAGGGGCAGGGGCAGGGGCAGGGGCAGGGGCAGGGGCAGGGGCAGGGGCAGGGGCAGGGGCAGGGGCAGGGGCAGGGGCAGGGGCAGGGGCAGGGGCAGGGGCAGGGGCAGGGGCAGGGGCAGGGGAAGGGGAAGGGGAAGGGGAAGGGGAAGGGGAAGGGGAAGGGGAAGGGGAAGGGGAAGGGGAAGGGGAAGGGGAAGGGGAAGGGGAAGGGGAAGGGGAAGGGGAAGGGGAAGGGGAAGGGGAAGGGGAAGGGGAAGGGGAAGGGGAAGGGGAAGGGGAAGGGGAAGGGGAAGGGGAAGGGGAAGGGGAAGGGGAAGGGGAAGGGGAAGGGGAAGGGGAAGGGGAAGGGGAAGGGGAAGGGGAAGGGGAAGGGGAAGGGGAAGGGGAAGGGGAAGGGGAAGGGGAAGGGGAAGGGGAAGGGGAAGGGGAAGGGGAAGGGGAAGGGGAAGGGGAAGGGGAAGGGGAAGGGGAAGGGGAAGGGGAAGGGGAAGGGGAAGGGGAAGGGGAAGGGGAAGGGGAAGGGGAAGGGGAAGGGGAAGGGGAAGGGGAAGGGGAAGGGGAAGGGGAAGGGGAAGGGGAAGGGGAAGGGGAAGGGGAAGGGGAAGGGGAAGGGGAAGGGGAAGGGGAAGGGGAAGGGGAAGGGGAAGGGGAAGGGGAAGGGGAAGGGGAAGGGGAAGGGGAAGGGGAAGGGAAGGGGAAGGGGAAGGGGAAGGGGAAGGGGAAGGGGAAGGGGAAGGGGAAGGGGAAGGGGAAGGGGAAGGGGAAGGGGAAGGGGAAGGGGAAGGGGAAGGGGAAGGGGAAGGGGAAGGGGAAGGGGAAGGGGAAGGGGAAGGGGAAGGGAAGGGGAAGGGGAAGGGGAAGGGGAAGGGGAAGGGGAAGGGGAAGGGGAAGGGGAAGGGGAAGGGGAAGGGGAAGGGGAAGGGGAAGGGGAAGGGGAAGGGGAAGGGGAAGGGGAAGGGGAAGGGGAAGGGGAAGGGGAAGGGGAAGGGGAAGGGGAAGGGGAAGGGGAAGGGGAAGGGGAAGGGGAAGGGGAAGGGGAAGGGGAAGGGGAAGGGGAAGGGGAAGGGGAAGGGGAAGGGGAAGGGGAAGGGGAAGGGGAAGGGGAAGGGGAAGGGGAAGGGGAAGGGGAAGGGGAAGGGGAAGGGGAAGGGGAAGGGGAAGGGGAAGGGGAGGGGGAAGGGGAAGGGGAAGGGGAAGGGGAAGGGGAAGGGGAAGGGGAAGGGGAAGGGGAAGGGGAAGGGGAAGGGGAAGGGGAAGGGGAAGGGGAAGGGGAAGGGGAAGGGGAAGGGGAAGGGGAAGGGGAAGGGGAAGGGGAAGGGGAAGGGGAAGGGGAAGGGGAAGGGGAAGGGGAAGGGGAAGGGGAAGGGGAAGGGGCAGGGGGAGGGGAAGGGGAAGGGGAAGGGGAAGGGGAAGGGGAAGGGGAAGGGGAAGGGGAAGGGGAAGGGGAAGGGGAAGGGGAAGGGGAAGGGGAAGGGGAAGGGGAAGGGGAAGGGGAAGGGGAAGGGGAAGGGGAAGGGGAAGGGGAAGGGGAAGGGGAAGGGGAAGGGGAAGGGGGAGGGGAAGGGGAAGGGGAAGGGGAAGGGGAAGGGGAAGGGGAAGGGGAAGGGGAAGGGGAAGGGGAAGGGGAAGGGGAAGGGGAAGGGGAAGGGGAAGGGGAAGGGGAAGGGGAAGGGGAAGGGGAAGGGGAAGGGGAAGGGGAAGGGGAAGGGGAAGGGGAAGGGGAAGGGGAAGGGGAAGGGGAAGGGGAAGGGGAAGGGGTCCCCTCCCTCCTTCCCCTTGTAAACAGTCCAGTCCATGAATGGGTCCTGAGCGGTGCATATCCTTTCAGCACTGGAAGGGATCTCTTAGTGGCCGTGGATCATATGCGCCCCCAGACAGCTGCTACATGCACCAGCACTCAGGCGTTCTGCCCATGCAAATATGACCCCACCCCCAACCCCGGCCACTCGGCCAGAGGCTGAATTAAGTCAAGCTTTGACAGAGAGACGGGGACGAGGAGCACGGGAGTCCTATTCGGATGGCAAGTCAAACTAAGGAAGGTTTTTATGCACTCCAAACACCCATTATAAGGGCCAAGACGAGGTTTGCAGTAGACATGAGCCCCCCAAAGAGGCAAATACAAGTGAGACTACATTGATCAGGACACATGTTCAAGGTGCAGGGTATAGGGTTTACGGATCAGTAACAGATATACTAACAGACATGGAAAGAGTAACATCTCACTTCATCAGTCAGGGGTCCCTCGCACTCGATTACATTTATGTACAGTGATAGTAAGCAAGAGGAGCATGGCAGATTGGCAGCTTCTCGCAAGGGAGACTCAACCCCCTCTCCACTATATTCCAGCCGCATTACCCACTGCTTTCTTGCCTGGTGGTACCTCTAAACCGACCACACTTCTGCCCTACCGGTTGTTAGCCAGAGGACCATGGCCTATTCGCAGTGTCTCTTAATGGACATTCAGCTACCACTCCACTACATTTCAGCCGCATTGCCCCACTGCCTTCTTGCCTCGCGGTACCCTGCGTCGTCTGCAGGACACATGATGACTGGCCCGCTGTCGCCACGGATGCTGACCCAGGCAGCGCAGAAGCGTCCGCTGTCGGACAGCTGAGTGCACCGCACATCAGCCGCGGAGGTGTGATAAGAGCTGACACCGTGGCCCTGACCCTCGCTCCTGGAACATGGAGGCGGGGCAGGGGTGTAGGGGAGGGAGTCATGCACATCTGTCATCATCACAGGGGCAGGTGCGAGACGGGGGGATAGGGAGAGGTCGAGGTGGGGCAAGGGCAGGGCCGGGCTGCTGCAGAGAGGTAGGAAGATGGGGGCATGCACTCAATTTGCTCTTGCCAATATTTTTCCAAAAATGCATCAGTGCAAGGCCCTGCCTGCCTGAGAGCTGGCATGACGGCATGCTGACGGTCTGGGGAGCAGGAGGAAAATAAGGAAGGGTGGGAGGATCCCACGAAAATACAGATGGCAAACTGCATGGGCCTCAGGTCAGGGGCCAATGGCTAAGTAGGCTAGAGGCTCGTTCAATGCGTAGAAGGTGGTGGTACTAGCTCACCATCCTGAGCAGTAAAAGTGCATCTGGCCAGACACATTGACACTGGATGTGGACGTGCACAGCAGTTCGCCCAGCTTTACATTTCGGTAGGAACGGCCACCGCCGCCATTGTACTGCCCTGCTCAAACAGATCAGGTGCAGTTTATCAGGAGACTAGCCAGGGGAAGGAGGAAGCCATGAAGCAGGTTGAAGCATCATGGTTCAGCTAAGCCCTGCAGGGCGCTGAATTACTCAGGTGCAGGGCTGGGGCATAGGGTGTAGGCCAGACTGAGTGAATGCTGGGAAAGACTAGGTCAACAGCCTTGCTGTAAGCAGCAGCATACATACCTGCAGGGCGCTGAATTATTACCGAGGTGCAGTGCTGCCTGGGGCGCAGGGTGCAGGTCAGAGTGGCAGAATGCTGGGGAAAGCCTACCTAGCACACTTGTTATAAACAGCAGCATGCATGCGCGCACCGAGTGGAGGCAGAGGCCCATCTCGTGCAAAGATGTGAGCATCAAACGTGTAGGGGGGGACGGGGAAGAGCATGGCATTGTCTGGGTTGCTGCTGGGATCGACGGCGTATGACAGAGGGCAGGAGAGCATCGCCAAGATGAGGAGGAAGGCAGCTGCGAGCATTTTGGAGGTCTTGTGGGTGGAGACGCTGCTGCTGGCCATGTGACTGAACCGCACGTGAATGTTAACTCTGTGGGGAAAAAGTAGGCGTACAAATAAGTACCGGTAGGGGGCAGCGAGAAATGTGGAAAGAACGTGCATGTTCCGGACTGTCTCGGGAATGGCAGCAGTGAGGCAAGGTCTGAAATTCACTATCATGCATAATATGGACGTAGGGCATTTGAACTTGTCAGCGCTTGAGTGGATTAGACTTCCATCCCGCCCTTCAATACTGCTGCGCATGCTGCTAGCGTAGCCCTCGCATGAATCTGCGAGTGGCTAGCGTGGCTGAAATCAGCAAGAGGTCGGTAGGACTGAGTCGCTCATGACAAAGGCTGAGTGCACCAGTAATTTTTGCATGATCGTAAATGGGGGTGGTGGGGGTCAGTCATTCATGCCCAATACTGTATGAACAATTTCATGCCATACCATAGCCATCACTATATATGGCCATGCCATACTACTAGTAGCCATGGCCATGCTTTAGGGTTCAAATCCAATTTCCCGGTACCGTACATGATGTTTGATATGTATTTTATAGGGCTCAATATTCAACTGAGACAAAAGTACACAACCTCAGCCAGGCCCTTGAGCCTCCACTCATGCGTCAGTCCCAGTGGATAGAGGGACAGTCGTTTCCATTGTCGTACAGTATGTGCAATGAAAACGACTGAGGGAGGCTGTGCATGCACTTCCTTCTGATCTTTCTTTAGTTCCTTTCTAGCCTGGCTGCCCTGCTGCCTTCTGTTGAATTAGGAGAACTCTGCTTGGACTTACACCTGCTGTTTGTATTCGTGGCTCGAACACAAATGTGTTGATCTTCTTGCTTACTACATAAACCACTTTCGAGCCAGGCTGACGGAATGGAATGGAGTGGATACCCTAGGTGACGGAAGGGAACGGATGGGGGGGTTTTGTGTACGTAATAATCTGACACCGCGTGGCAACTAATTTTCGTGCTTACGAGTTATTTGCCTGCTGGGGGGTCGGGAGCTCGCTGGGTCGGGAGCGGGGGGGTCAATGAAAATATGGATGACGAACCGAGGGGCTGGATTTAAACGAATGAATATGTAGCAGGAGGTTGGCGACATCAATGCGATTACCCTGGCGCAGACCTGGCAATACCAACATTCCCCATTCCCGCAGATTCCTAATAAGGTATCCAGGGAATCTACTATCTATCAGTCAGCGAGAGTATTCCAGATTACCCACCCGAGATTACCAGTGCGTGCTGCGGGTGATGTGTCAGCACGAGATACCCCGCCCCTACAAGCTAATACCCGAGTAACTGAAAGGAACGGAAAGGGATAGGGTTTGATATTTCAGTTGGGATGACAGGGAAATCGGTTCCCAAAGCGTCGATCCGGAAAAAAGTCGGTTCTTCGCGCACGCTCCTTTGTTTCGAGTCATCTCTGGTAACGATGTATGGTGTATCTCGTGCTTCCCTACCTGATGACAGTGCACTGCAATGGATGCGCGTGGAGTGCAGAGAATGGCCCGTACTTTCGTGGGCATGCTAATTCCGGGGTTAATTTGGGGTGAAATACTGAAATCGTGTGTCAGTGTTTGGCAGACATCACCGCGTAGCTCTGTGTTGGACGCAAACTTGGTTGCAATTATTTTCGCAATTCCTGTGCTTGCGTCGAGGCAGGCACGGCCTATTCACGGCCTCGGACGACGGCCTCGGACCTGTCGGATTTTGAATATGCCAACCGAATGTTCCTCCTGCACAGCCTGTGCGAGACCATCGCGTCTCGCAGTGTGATGCGCAAACATGTTTTTGAAGTTAGCCGTGTGAGAAGGGGAGCTCGCCAACTAGTATCGCTGCAGCCAACGGTTTCGATGTATGCAAACCTGCAGGATGACTGTTGGCAATGGAAGTGACATATCCCATGCACACAGCGCTCTGCGCCTGTACCGTGTGCGTCCCCAATTTATCTGTTGGGGCACAGCCACGTGTACACAATTGGTTTGTCTGGGGTATGCAAGATACTACCGTGTGCGTCCCCAATTTTGCTGTTGGGGCACAGGCGCACAGCCACATGTACAAAATTGGCTAGCTTGGGCCATGCATGCGAGATACCACGGCCTGGCATGTGTAGGGATGAACAAGTTGGCATACTGTAAGACCTACAGCCACCGGATGGTGTTTGATTTTGTTTGCAACAGTCCACATACTGCAAACCAAGTGAGCCTCTTGCAATGCAGGCAGCATGCACAATGATGGAAACACGCACGATGTGAAGGTTTTGCCAGGCAGAACACAAAGTTATTGGTTGCGCATGGAAAATAGCAGATGCCAATCAAACATCTGCTGGTGTCCAGCCTGCAAGTTCAAAAACTAGTCAGCCGCTGGTTGCAGCGATGCGGATCAACGCGAGCAACCCTTTCATCACGGCTAACATGTTCAAAGAGTTTGCACTTAAAGCAGCACAACGTGAGTGCACAACACGTACTGTGCAGTATGGACTTTCCGTGAAGAGAGTCCAAAACCAACGTGGCCGAGGCCGTGGCTGCCCCGCCACGAGCATATAAATTGCTAACAGACATGCAAATGAATTTGCGCCCAATACGAGGCAACACGATGGCCTGTTTCTTAATTTTGCACCATTTTCACCGCAAACCCCTAAAAATAGCATGCCCAAGAAAGTACGGCTCGTCCCATCCACTCGGCACATCTCCGTTGCAGTGCACTGTCATAAGGTAGGGAGCCACGAGATACGCCACTGGAAAAAAGATGACTCGAAACACTGGGGCGACCGCGAAGAAGGAGCCTTTCAAAACTGCGACAACTTTGGTGGTTGGGAACCGATGTCCCAGTGAAGCCAACTGAAAACCCAAACCCTATCCCTTTTCGTTCCTTTCAGTCACTCGGGTATTTTGAAATCCTATAGCATGGCGAGGGGGTTTGGTCCAGGTGACCCCGTCCACACCTGCACCTGCCCTCTGAAAATTCACAAACCCGACTGCTCTGCCGTTTTTCGTGCTGCGCAGCAGCACCTCTGATTACTTATTAGGTGTTATTTGCCCCCCCCCACCTCTTGGTTCCTCTCATGCTTTGTCCCCTATCTTTAAGACGTTTTCTTTGTTCATGCCTTGCCTCTACAAGGACCAGCAGGAACTTCGGTGATGTTACACCTCTGGGCTCTGCTGACAAGTAGGTGCTGCTGCGCAGCATGAAAAACGGCAGAACAGTCGGGTATGTGACTTTTCAGAGGGCAGGTACAGGTGCGGACGGGGTCACCAATGAGTCACCTGGACCCCATGAAAACCGATTGTCGGTTGACTGTCGCTTGACTGTCCCCCTTGTCAGTTGATTGTCGGTTGACTGACCCCCTTGCCATGTACGCATGCGCACGTCGACTTCTGCCGTACCAAATGTGGAGGTTTAACGTGGGGGGAAACGAGCTTCATGTAGAGGCATCCTCGGAGCTATATGCGTATGCGTCATACGTCACGTCAAGGGGCGGGGTTCGGCAGGACGCACAGTTTCGCGTAGACCCCAGAGACTGAAAGGAAGGAAGTTTGCTAATACGAAGATCGTACAGGGGAATTCCTGCGAGCCTGTGAGAATCGATTGCCAGAGTGTGAAATAGGTATAATTCACACTCTGGCAGAAGATTCTTGCAGTCTTGATCAAATTCCTATGAACGATCTGCCTACTTGCAAATTGTGGTCCTTTCGATCTCTGGGTTCAACGCGAAAGGATGCTTCCTCGAATTGATTGATTTCTGCCCTGAGTATGAACGTCTGAACCTGTGGGGACGTCATGCACAGGAACTCGAGCATTGGTTCATAGCTCTGTGTTTCTTACACAATGGATTCCTTATGCATCAAGCCATTGCCGAGCTGACACCTGAGCTGACACCCAATACGGTTTGAACGCACGGCAAGGGCTCGACCTGGTCACAAGTCTTGCACAACATGAGGCAAACATATGATTAGGCGATATCCAGCTCAAGATCTGAAGAACAAGGTGACAGTCGTAAAACCAGGGGGTAAAACCACCACATTTGGTACGGCAGAACTCGACGTGTGTACGGTTACATGATTTCAAAGAAGTTGTCACAACTCTATCGCTGGCCAAGTGCGTGTCGGTAATGACCCGCATCGAATTTCGCGCGCGTAGAGAAACGAAGTTGCAGCAGTCGCATGACACCTCACGTCATCCGCTGTGAGATCCAGCCTTGGGAGCTGAGTTTCTCTTCAAATACCAATAAATACCTCGATAGATACCATCGTTTTGCTTGACTTGACTAAATGCAGTGAGCTTGCTTTCAAAGTGACCAGTGCATTCCATGTCAGCAGTGAAAGCGTGTTCCCAAGCGTGGCGTCCTTCCTCTGCCTGCGGCTCAAAGGAGCCAAAGTGTGTGCTATAGGTCCTGCATGCAGCGGAGTGACACCGCCAGGGGCATAGGCTGTTGTCCCATGGTACTTAATTAAAAAATATCTCGTTTCCCATGCTCCTAGACCCCCCCCACGCTTCGCAATGAAAGTTGGATGTGGTAGCAGGTTGGGCACAGCCCTTGATCGATTGTTCAGTCCTCTAGAACCAGACATGACTGCGATTGCATTTAGTCTTGGGGCCAAACTTTCAGGCCTGGAGGATCCACCTCCTGGACAGGTGGAACCACTACATAAATGACTCCCAACCCTCTGTCTATATTATGGCCGCCTGCTGCCTGCAAAGGGGGCACAGCATACGGGGGCCTGGCAGCTTGGCCACGCATGTCTTGCAAATCAGGTGACCACATTCCGTTATGCTGTATGTCGATGGGTTGAACACCTCGAAACACACGGGGCCTGGCAGCAAGAAAGGGGGGAGAGGTGTGAGCAAGCATGAGTGTTGTTGTTTGACGTGGGGTAAATTAATGCGGAAGTGCGAATGGGGTGGATGCGTAAGTGTTGACGAGTGAAGTGCGTATGCACACATGCATGCATGCGGGTGCTAGCAGATGGCGTCGGCCCCCATCTGCCGTCCGGTGGACCTTTTCAGAGCAAGCATAATAGGGATGTCTAGATCTAGACCGTCTGCCAGATCTAACGGGTGACATGCAGGCCCATTTGCAGGCTGTCAGCCAGATATGTAGGGCGTCTTGGAAACACACAGCGGATCCCTTTGAAATAATCACCACCTCCTCTAACTGGGAGGTGTGGAGGCACAGCCCGAGATGTGGGTCAGGCGCTAAGCCTAACCTGCCTCATGCCACGGAGGTGGGCCCGACTTACAAGGTGGCTTGTAATCGTTGAGCATGCGGTTGATGACACTTGCTTGAGCATTAATACGAGGAAGGGAAGTAGGGGCAGATCCATAGAGGACGACGGCTGCAGCTGGCGGGGCAGATGTGGCAGCGGCTGGCAGTTGTGGCAGCGGCTGAGCTGCAGCAGCCGGCGGGGCAGCGGTGGCAGCCGGCAGTGCAGTATGCTGGGGAGGAGCCACGATACGCTTGGGGGTGGAGTCGGTGATTGGTTGGGGCAGAGCAGTCTGGTTGGCTTTGACTGAGGCCGTCATCTGCACCGAAACAGGCGGAAAGGGAGCAACGGCTACAGGGGCACTGCTAGAGCCAGCAGCGATGTCCTCAGGTGCAGTAGTGGCGATGATATTGTATTGGCCAGAGTGGGTGCCGCGAAAGAAGTGTGCAAGATTGTTGTCCCTGCGAGGGTCGAGTGTGGAGGGGAAAGGAGGTCTACAGGTCACTTTGGGCCGTGGAAAGATGTGGGCCTTGGAAGGCGTGGTCAGGACTTGATGCACGTGCATCTTAAGTGATAGTTTATAATAAAAAGATTGGGGTTCAGAGCTCGGAGAAATGCTACCCCGCATAAGGGACAGCATCCCTGTCCATGATTCTGAGCTGCAAGACATGGCATAACAACAGGCTCCCAGATGTAACCTCTCCCCTCCCCTCCCTCCCCTACACCGCCAACGTCTTGCCAACACACAGACCTGCAAGGTGTGCATGCGCACCTCAGTAGCATCATCCCCAGCACAATGGTGCACGCTGCGATCCCGATGAGCAGCCCGAGCCAGCCAGCGGCGTAGAGGGTGGTCACCAGCATGCCCAGCATGATGCACAGTATAAAGACATGGCGGGTCTTTTGGGGATCTGCAATGGAGCAGGAACAAGCAAGAGGGGAAGGGAAGGGGCTCAGCTGGTCAAGTCCAAAGTTAGATCTGCCAGCAAGGCAGCAAGAGGGGAAGGGAAGGGGCTCAGCTGGTTAAGTCCTGAGTTGGATCTGCCAGCAAGGCAGCAAGAGGGGAAGGGGAGGGGCTCAGCTGGTCAAGTCCTGAGTTGGATGTGCCAGCAAGGCAGCAAGAGGGGAAGGGAAGGGGCTCAGCTGGTCAAGTCCTGAGTTGGATCTGCCAGCAAGGCAGCAAGAGGGGAAGGGAAGGGGCTCAGCTGGTTAAGTCCTGAGTTGGATGTGCCAGCAAGGCAGCAAGAGGGGAAGGGAAGGGGCTCAGCTGGTTAAGTCCTGAGTTGGATGTGCCAGCAAGGCAGCAAGAGGGGAAGGGGAGGGGCTCAGCTGGTCAAGTCCTGAGTTGGATGTGCCAGCAAGGCAGCAAGAGGGGAAGGGAAGGGGCTCAGCTGGTTAAGTCCTGAGTTGGATCTGCCAGCAAGGCAGCAAGAGGGGAAGGGAAGGGGCTCAGCTGGTTAAGTCCTGAGTTGGATCTGCCAGCAAGGCAGCAAGAGGGGAAGGGGAGGGGCTCAGCTGGTCAAGTCCTGAGTTGGATCTGCCAGCAAGGCAGCAAGAGGGGAAGGGAAGGGGCTCAGCTGGTTAAGTCCTGAGTTGGATCTGCCAGCAAGGCAGCAAGAGGGGAAGGGAAGGGGCTCAGCTGGTCAAGTCCTGAGTTGGATCTGCCAGCAAGGCAGCAAGAGGGGAAGGGAAGGGGCTCAGCTGGTTAAGTCCTGAGTTGGATCTGCCAGCAAGGCAGCAAGAGGGGAAGGGGAGGGGCTCAGCTGGTCAAGTCCTGAGTTGGATGTGCCAGCAAGGCAGCAAGAGGGGAAGGGAAGGGGCTCAGCTGGTCAAGTCCTGAGTTGGATCTGCCAGCAAGGCAGCAAGAGGGGAAGGGAAGGGGCTCAGCTGGTTAAGTCCTGAGTTGGATGTGCCAGCAAGGCAGCAAGAGGGGAAGGGAAGGGGCTCAGCTGGTTAAGTCCTGAGTTGGATGTGCCAGCAAGGCAGCAAGAGGGGAAGGGAAGGGGCTCAGCTGGTCAAGTCCTGAGTTGGATCTGCCAGCAAGGCAGCAAGAGGGGAAGGGAAGGGGCTCAGCTGGTTAAGTCCTGAGTTGGATGTGCCAGCAAGGCAGCAAGAGGGGAAGGGAAGGGGCTCAGCTGGTTAAGTCCTGAGTTGGATCTGCCAGCAAGGCAGCAAGAGGGGAAGGGAAGGGGCTCAGCTGGTTAAGTCCTGAGTTGGATCTGCCAGCAAGGCAGCAAGAGGGGAAGGGAAGGGGCTCAGCTGGTTAAGTCCTGAGTTGGATGTGCCAGCAAGGCAGCAAGAGGGGAAGGGGAGGGGCTCAGCTGGTCAAGTCCTGAGTTGGATGTGCCAGCAAGGCAGCAAGAGGGGAAGGGGAGGGGCTCAGCTGGTCAAGTCCTGAGTTGGATCTGCCAGCAAGGCAGCAAGAGGGGAAGGGAAGGGGCTCAGCTGGTTAAGTCCTGAGTTGGATCTGCCAGCAAGGCAGCAAGAGGGGAAGGGAAGGGGCTCAGCTGGTCAAGTCCTGAGTTGGATGTGCCAGCAAGGCAGCAAGAGGGGAAGGGGAGGGGCTCAGCTGGTCAAGTCCTGAGTTGGATGTGCCAGCAAGGCAGCAAGAGGGGAAGGGAAGGGGCTCAGCTGGTTAAGTCCTGAGTTGGATCTGCCAGCAAGGCAGCAAGAGGGGAAGGGAAGGGGCTCAGCTGGTTAAGTCCTGAGTTGGATGTGCCAGCAAGGCAGCAAGAGGGGAAGGGGAGGGGCTCAGCTGGTCAAGTCCTGAGTTGGATGTGCCAGCAAGGCAGCAAGAGGGGAAGGGGAGGGGCTCAGCTGGTCAAGTCCTGAGTTGGATGTGCCAGCAAGGCAGCAAGAGGGGAAGGGGAGGGGCTCAGCTGGTTAAGTCCTGAGTTGGATCTGCCAGCAAGGCAGCAAGAGGGGAAGGGGAGGGGCTCAGCTGGTTAAGTCCTGAGTTGGATCTGCCAGCAAGGCAGCAAGAGGGGAAGGGGAGGGGCTCAGCTGGTCAAGTCCTGAGTTGGATCTGCCAGCAAGGCAGCAAGAGGGGAAGGGGAGGGGCTCAGCTGGTTAAGTCCTGAGTTGGATCTGCCAGCAAGGCAGCAAGAGGGGAAGGGAAGGGGCTCAGCTGGTTAAGTCCTGAGTTGGATCTGCCAGCAAGGCAGCAAGAGGGGAAGGGGAGGGGCTCAGCTGGTTAAGTCCTGAGTTGGATCTGCCAGCAAGGCAGCAAGAGGGGAAGGGGAGGGGCTCAGCTGGTCAAGTCCTGAGTTGGATCTGCCAGCAAGGCAACAAGAGGGGAAGGGGAGGGGCTCAGCTGGTCAAGTCCTGAGTTGGATCTGCCAGCAAGGCAGCAAGAGGGGAAGGGAAGGGGCTCAGCTGGTTAAGTCCTGAGTTAGATCTGCCAGCAAGGCAGCAAGAGGGGAAGGGGAGGGGCTCAGCTGGTCAAGTCCTGAGTTGGATCTGCCAGAAAGGCAGCAAGACGGATGCAAAGGGGAGTCAGCCATAAAAATATCCAGCCCGAGGCTGGTGCAATCGCTGACCATGTTGCGAGGTGCTCCACCGCTGGTCGCACAGTACCGTGTGAGGAGTGGCTGTGAGGCTGAAACACGCCTTAAACACCAGTCTTCACAAACAGCTGCCCCGTCGTATACTCACATCACCCCACTTCGAAGTTTGACCCCGTGTATAATTTTTTCCAGGGAAGCAGTGTGCAGCAGAAGCAGAAGCAGCAGCAAAAGCAGCAACAGCAACGACAAAAGCAATAACATTTGACAACAACAGCAACCTGAAGCCTATCTTTCTTCATGCTTGCGTCAGCGCCACTCCATTGATGCACTCACTCTGCACGCCTTCCACTGGTGCGTAATACTGGGTAACGTTTCCCAGGATCATCAGTGCAAGCAGGGCGAGCAAGAACAGTGTCCATGGATCGAAGTAGGCTCCGGCACTCAGTTTTGCTACCTGGAGGGTAAGGACAAGTATGAGGGGAGGGTGAGGGAGGGTATGGACAAGTATGAGGGGAGGGTGAGGGAGGGTATGGACAAGTATGTGGGTAGGGTGAGGGAGGGTATGGACAAGTATGAGGGGAGGGTGAGGGAGGGTATGGACAAGTATGTGGGTAGGGTGAGGGAGGGTATAGACAAGTGCGTGAGGAGGGTGAGGGAGGGTATGGACAAGTATGTGGGGAGGGTGAGAGAGGGTATGGACAAATACGTGAGGAGGGTGAGGGAGGGTATGGACAAGTATGAGGGGAGGGTGAGGGAGGGTATGGACAAGTACGTGGGGAGGGTGAGGGAGGGTATGGACAAGTACGTGAGGAGAGTGAGTGAGATATGGACAAGTACGTGAGGAGGGCGAGGGAGGGTACGGACAAGTACGTGGGGAGGGTGAGGGAGGGTATGGACAAGTCCGTGGGGAGGGTGAGGGAGGGTATGGACTAGTACGTGAGGAGGGTGAGGGAGGGTATGGACAAGTACGTGAGGAGGGTGAGGGAGGGTATGGACAAGTACGTGAGGAGGGCGAGGGAGGGTTCGAACGAGCACGGGCGAGGGGGAGGAAACGGGTAGGAATTGAAAGGGGGACGATGGGGAGAAAGGGGGAAGATGGGGGGAGGAGAGGGGGAGGAAGTTGGGGAGGAAGGGGTGAGGAAGGGGTGGCAGAGCCCTATCTGCCCCAAATCTGTTACATGGACCCTCAGTGTGATGCAGATGCAGAAAAACATTGAGCCACCAAAAAGCTGGGTGAGGTGGAGGGCAAGGGAGTACAGTGGAGGTAGAGAAGGGGGAGGAGACATAAGCGTCACATCATGCTCGGTAGGTTGGTGCCCAATCCACTCTGCCAGGGCGTAACTATGTGTTGTACACAGACCATGGAGCCCCGTGGTTTCTTTCCTGCTTTGTAAGGAGTTTTGTAAAGGCTGAAGCATTCAAGATCAAGCAGAGAACGGAAGGAGGCGTCCCGGCCAGGATCCATATCTAGGAATGGGCTGCCCCATGTGGGTTTGAGAGCCGTATGAAATGTTCCCAATCCATTTCGTAACAAAATTCACATAGCACACCTCATATACTGAGGAGTGACCACTGCTCTAGAGCCAGGGATCAAGTTACAAGAGCTCTTCCCCCCATCAGGACTGCCGGCATTGCCCGTCTGGCGCCTGGTGTGCGCACTCACATCGTTAGACTCTGCGACGGCCCTGTTCCATGCGTAGACCAAGGAGAAAACGAGCTTGAAGAAAGCGTATGCCACAATTGCAACATCTGCAGCAAATGGGAAGGGGGGGGAGTGTGCCCCGGGCAAATATGAGGGACATACAACAGATGAGGAATGGGGGGGGTCTCCAAATGGATGAGAAACACAAGCAACAGCTGAGGGCGTCATCCAGGTACCTTGAGGAAGGACCATAACACGTTCAGCACCGAGACCCATCCTCCCCCTTTCAACACCCCACAATGTAGCGCTGCCCAGGCACCGAGATCCCTCCTCCCCCCTGACATCTCCTCAGGCCACGCAGCTCAGGTCTCCTTGAGCAGCAACATGGATACGCCCTCGACACAGTTGCGAGGAGACGCCCTCCATGCAGTTGCATGGAGGCGCCCTCCCTCAATGTGAGGCTGGGAGTGCATGTATGTGATTCCTCCTTGCTGCTTCCCTACCCAAGACACTGCTCAGGCACCAAGATCCCTCCTCCCCCCTGACATCTCCTCAGGCCACACAGGTCATGAAACAGTATCCTGCCTCCCCCATGACAGCATCGTGGGCAAAGTTTCTCAGGGACCAGCACGCATCCTCTTCCCCCAGCATTGCCCCGGGCAGCTCTGCTCAGGTACTCCAAGTCAGACCTCCCTCAGTACGATCAGGTGAGATGGCTCCTTCCTCCTGTACCCCTCATTTTGCCTTTTACCCCACCCTTTTGCTGGCTATGGCTCTTACCTATGTCACTGACGTCGTTCACAACAATGCTGACCATCACCAACAGGCCTGCACATGGGGAGGATAGGTCAGGGTGTGAGGGTGGTGAGGATGGTGAGGGCGGTGAGGGTGGTGAGGGTGGTGAGAATGGTGAGGGTGGTGAGGGTGGTGAGGGTGGTGAGGGTGGTGAGAGATGTGAGGATGGTGAGAGTGGCGAGGGTGGTGAGGGTGGTGAGGGTGGTGAGGGTGGTGAGGGTGGTGAGGGTGGTGAGGATGGTGAGGGTGGCGAGGGTGGTGAGGATGGCGAGGATCACCATGCCCTATCCTGGCAGCCTACAGCCACAGTGGCCACAATGACAGAGTCCTTGTCTGTCAGCCAGATATTGCTCAGCTGTCGCCACTGTAGATACATCGCTGGTGGCAGCTGTGGGAGGTGGGCCTAAGAGCTCCCAAGATACTTGCAAGTCCGGCACCAGACAGATCAACTACACTACATAGCCTTCCCGGGTGCAAGGCCTGAGGGGGGAGGGGAGACAGGCTGCAACCCATCGGCTGAATGGGTACGATGGGGTTGGGGATGGCAACCACCCACCAAAGAAAGCGTAGAAGCAAGCAGCCATCAGGTTGGTCCAGTAGCCAGCAGACATGGCCCAGCTACGCCACTTCTGGCTGCAAGACCTGGACAGAGGGAGATGTAGAGGCATGTAAGGTAGCAGCCGCAGCAACATCAGCTTGTCACAGGGCAGGCAGTAGCAGTACCAGTAGCAGTAGTAACAGCAGCAGTAGCAGCAGCAGCCCATAGCTGGCAGCAGCAGCAGCAGCAGCAGCAGCAGCAGCCTACCAGTGAAGGCAGTAGTCACCACCGATGCCCACAGTGTCGCAGCTGCACCAATTTTCTGCAACCACAAACGCTGTCTCTGACCTGTAGGTGAGGGCAGGCATCACCATCCAGGCGTCAAAACAAATGAGAGGCAATGAGGACCCCAGGTAAGGCTACGCTCAGCCTGAGACCGCTGTGATGTGTAACCACGTGTCAGTAGAAGGTTTAGGGTTAAGGTCTTTGCCCTAACACCTTAAGCCCTAACACCTTAAGCTCTAACACCTTAACCCCTAACACCTTAGCCCTAACACCTTAAGCCCTAACACCTTAAGCCCTAACACCTTAAGCCCTAACACCTTAAGCTCTAACACCTTCAGCCCTAACACCTTAATCTCTAACACCTTAAGCCCTAACACCTTAAGCCCTAACATCTTAGCCCTAACATCTTAAGCCCTAACACCTTAAGCCCGAACACCTTAAGCTCTAAAAACCTTCAGCCCTAACACCTTAAGCTCTAACACCTTAAGCTCTAACACCTTAAGCCCTAACACCTTAAGCCCTAACACCTTGAGCCCTAACACCTTAAGCCCTAATACCTTAAGCCCTAACACCTTAAGCCCTAACACCTTAAGCTCTAACACCTTAAGCCCGAACACCTTAAGCCCTAACACCTTAAGCCCTAACACCTTGAGCCCTAACACCTTAAGCCCTAATACCTTAAGCCCTAACACCTTAAGCCCTAACACCTTAAGCTCTAACACCTTAAGCCCGAACACCTTAAGCTCTAACACCTTAACCCCTAACACCTTAAGCCCTAACACCTTAAGCCCTAACACCTTAAGCCCTAACACCTTAAGCTCTTACACCTTAAGCCCTAACACCTTAAGCCCTAACACCTTAAGCCCTAACACCTTAAGCCCTAACACCTAAACCCTAACACCTTAAGCCCTAACACCTTAAGCCCTAACACCTTAAGCCCTAACACCTTAAGCCCTAACACCTTAAGCCCTAACACCTTAAGCCCTAACACCTTAAGCCCTAACACCTTAAGCCCTAACACCTAAACCCTAACACCTTAAGCCCTAACACCTTAAGCTCTAACACCTTAAGACCTAACACCTTAAGCCCTAACACCTTAAGCCCTAACACCTTAAGCCCTAACACCTTAAGCTCTAACACCTTAAGCCCTAACACCTTAAGCTCTAACACCTTAAGACCTCAGCATGAAAGAGCAATGATGCGCAACGGTAAATTCAGTGTGTGGGGGGGGGGGTAGGTTTAGGGTACTACCCAGAGGGAAGGGTTTCATGTTTAGGGTTTAACCCTTACATCCTTAGCCCTCAACCCTACAGCGTAAAAGAGCACTGATGCATTACCACATGACAGTTAGTGGAGGTCGTCGAAACATACCTGCCATACCAGCCGTTGCAGAAGGCGCTGTCTGTGCTTGTCTCGTTCAGCAAACCGACGGTGCGCGATGCGGAGCGGCTCTCAAATGACGAGGTGCAGTTGTATTCCTCGTGGGCGACAGCACTGTGCAGCAGAGGGGAGGCAGTACACAGTAAGCACCCAGGCAGCACTGTGCAACAGAGGGGAGGCAGTACACAGTAAGCACCCAGGCAGCACTGTGCAGCAGAGGGGAGGCAGTACACAGTAAGCACCCAGGCAGCACTGTGCAGCAGAGGGGAGGCAGTACACAGTAAGCACCCAGGCAGCACTGTGCAGCAGAGGGGAGGCAGTACACAGTAAGCACCCAGGCAGAACTGTGCAGCAGAGGGGAGGCAGTACACAGTAAGCACCCAGGCAGCACTGTGCAGCAGAGGGGAGGCAGTACACAGTAAGCACCCAGGCAGCACTGTGCAGCAGAGGGGAGGCAGTACACAGTAAGCACCCAGGCAGAACTGTGCAGCAGAGGGGAGGCAGTACACAGTAAGCACCCAGGCAGCACTGTGCAGCAGAGGGGAGGCAGTACACAGTAAGCACCCAGGCAGCACTGTGCAGCAGAGGGGAGGCAGTACACAGTAAGCACCCAGGCAGAACTGTGCAGCAGAGGGGAGGCAGTACACAGTAAGCACCCAGGCAGAACTGTGCAGCAGAGGGGAGGCAGTACACAGTAAGCACCCAGGCAGAACTGTGCAGCAGAGGGGAGGCAGTACACAGTAAGCACCCAGGCAGAACTGTGCAGGGAAGGAAGGCACTCTTGGCAGTGCAAGGGGAGTAGGAATCTGGTGAAAGCAACCAGCTTGCACACAGGCAGTTCTTGTGGAGGAGGATGGTGGAGAGGAGGGAGTTAACACTGGCTAGGGGGCAGAAGGGACCCTTGGCAGAGTGTACATGGGCGTGGGTGGGTGTGTGTGTGTGTGGGCATACCGCCACGCCAGCAGTGTTTGAGGCATAGATATATTGAACTTCGTCATATAGCGTGGCTTGGTGGTGGCCGAGTGAAAGGAGCCAACGGATGGCCGCTTCAGCAGTGATGTCCCGCCCTGCAACCTCAGCGCCCGCCCGCCCCGCCCTTCCCGCCCCAATGTCAGGCTCACCCGCGTCCGTCGTCGTTCAAGGAGATGCACTGCCTGCGAAGGGGCAGCATGTGAAATAAATAAATACACAATCCCGAGGGGCAGGTCAAGCGAGCCTTCTTATTTGGGACAAAGCATGGGAGTATGGGACATGCCCACATTCCAGCACATTCAGCGAGACAGGTGGACGTGGCCGCAGCAGCCCTCCATCAACGCCGCTGGATGACCAAGTCAGGGCAAGCAAGATTGAGTGTGTGTGTGTGTTAAGGGGGGGGTGAGTCAAAACCTTGGGGGAAACCCAGCTGGGCTGAAATGCAGCTGAGTACGGGGATTCTTTCAGCGCAAGTAGTTTCTGGCAGATCCTGGTAGGTGCTTGCAGATATAAATCCTGATCCTGGTTCCTGATGTAGTAATCTTTGCTCTGCTGCTCTCACCAGCGGATGCAGAAGTTGCCGTTGGCCGCTGTCACGAGGCACTCACAGCTCTTGACCTGATCCCATACACAACAGAGCAGGAGGAGAGTGGTTATTGGGATGAAGGGTCGGGCGGGGGGGCAGGGAGGTTTTTTGATGCTTCCTGTCGTGCAGCCCGCAAGGCCCATTAGCAGGAAGAGAGAGGCTAATTATTGAGTGGATGAGACATAGGGGGGGGGGCGGGGGCAAGGTGCGAGGGAGGGAACTGCGGCACCTACCGCAGAGCTATCTGAATTCATTGCCGTGTAGCAGCCGGCAAAAACGTTCTTCTGCCTCTCTCTATCCAGTAAGCGCCTCGCTCTGCCCCTCTCAGCCTCAGTGGACGTAGAGGCGGAGAGACGTTGGCCCAGATCGCTACCATACAAACCAGACCTGCTGAAGTTGACCTGCATGTGCAACCAGTGAAGAAAAACAGGCACACTCACTGGTGGGTGCACACGCATGCACTGAGAAGGAACACCTGGAGGCAGCTCAAGGGAACGGTGAAGGGAGGGGGAAGTCGAGGGGAAGGGGGGAATTCAGACACAGGAAAGTTTAAACACACTTCAGACATCGGTAGTCAAGAAGAGGCATGCAGTAGACATGAGCCCCCAAGCCTGGCATATACAAGTGAGATGACACTGATCTGGACCCACGTTGAAGGTTCAGGGTTCACAGGGGTGATAACAGGTATGAATGGAGTAACATTGCCTCCCCTCAACCAGAGGTGCCTCTCACTGAATCACACTTCTGACATACTGGTAGTAACAGGAGCATGGCCTATTCGCAGCGTTACTTCAGGTTGACTCTCTTCTACTTCTAGTATTCAGCCATGTTCCCCCCACTGCCTCCTTGCCTGGCGGAACCCTGGGGCGTCTGTGGGACACATGATGACTGGCCTGCTGGTGCTGCGGATGCCGACCCAGGCAGCGCAGAAGCGTCCGCTGTCAGACAGCTGAGTGCACAGTACATCAGCCGCGGAGGTGAGATCAGAGCTAGCATTGTTGCTCTGACCCTCGCTCCTGGGATATGGGGGCGGGACAGGGATATATACACAAAGGTCATCATAGGGGAAGGTGCACGGGGGGGGGCCAGGGGGGGAGTGGGAAGGGTGTAGACGGGGAGAGAGCAGGGTCGTGGGGGACAGCAGAACGGTGGGAGGCAGGACAGGGTCACGTATGTTGCGCTTGCCTATATTCGTCATAGTAATGCATCGGTGAAAGGCCCTGCCTGCCTCGGAGCTAGCATGACAGCATGCTCTCGGTTTATTGGGCCTCCAGTCAGTGGCCACTGGTCAACGCTGGAGGCCGAAATTTGAGGAGGGGAGAAGGATGACAATTATTGAGGAGGGTAGGAGGATCCCTGGGAAATAGGCCTGTACCGTACATGACAACTTATTGGGCCTTTGGTCAGTGGCCACTGGTTAAGCAGGCCCTGGTAGCACAATCCGGCTAAACCTGTGCCGTATCGAGCCGTACCGTGCCGTATCGTGGCACTTTGGAAGTATAATCCAGCTGAACCTGTGCTGTGTTGCACCGTATCATGCCGTATTGTGCTACCCTGAAGCAGGCCAGAGGCTCTTTCGAGTTCCGACACGAAGAAAGCGGTAGTCTTAGCTCACCATCCTGAGCAGTAATAGTGCATCTGGCCAGACACATTGACACTGGATGTGGACGTGCACAGCTGTTCGCCCAACACATCGCGGTAGACACGGCCAGCGCCGCCATTGTACTGCCCTGCTCAGGCAGATCAGGTGCACTTAAGCCGGAGACCAGGAGAAGGAGGATGCCATGAAGTAGTTTGGAGCATGATTGACTCAGCTGTGCCCTGCAGGGCGCTAAATTACCGAGGTGCAGGGCTGCCTGGGGCGCTGGCCAGAGTGACAGAATGCTTAGGAAAGCCTAGCTAGTAGCTAGTACACTTGTTATGAACAGCAGCATGCATGCGCGCACCGAGTGGTGGCAGAGGCCCGTCCCGTGCGAAGATGTGAGCATCAAACGTGTAGGGGGGGACGGGGAAGAGTCTGGCATGTTCTGGGCTGCTACTGGGATTGGCGGCGTATGACAAAGGGCAGGAGAGCTTCGCCAAGATGAGGAGGCAGACAGCTGTGAGCAGCTTGGAGGTCATGGGGGCGGAGACACGGCTGCTGGCCATGTGGCTGTACTGCACGTGAAGGTCAGCAGTGTCAGGAAAAGTGGGCTGGGAAAATCAGTAAAGGGCGGTTACAAATTGCTGCATATTGCTTCAGTCGCCTCCATGCTCCCATGCCTCCAATCTCCATGCCTCCCAGTGAGTGGATAGATGGAGGGATGAAAACGAGTGACGAAGGTTGTGCATGCGATTTCCACCTAATGTTCCTTGAGTTCCCGTCTAGCCTGGCTGCCCGCTGCTCTGCCTTCATTCAGTTGAATTAGCTAGGAGAACTTTGCTTGAACTTACATCTGTTGTATTCGTGGATCGAACACAAATCTGTTGTTCTTCTGATAACGGTGTGTTAGAAATCGAGGCATAACGGAATGGATACCCGCGGTGACGGAATGGAGCGTATGGAAGGTATCTTATCTCCACAAAACCGCGCAGCAATTCTCGTGCAGTGGGCGCGGGAGGGTTTCAATGAAAATTTGCTTGGAGTACTCAAAGAACGGAGGAAGTTGGACTGGTTTGAACGAATCGGTCGGAGATTGGCGACACCAATGTGAATACTCCTGGTGCAGACCAATACCAATATTCCCAATTCCCGAAATGCCGACATCCCGGGAATCTGGTGGGGAATCTATCAGTCAGCGCGGGTATTCCGCAATCCGCACCCAGGGTGGGTGGGTATTCCGGATTACCAAGGCGAGCAGGCGGGTGATGAGTCAGCACGAGTTACCCCGCCCCTGATTGATGACTACGCGCCCTGAGCTGGCAGAGACCAACTAACAATGGAACCTCCTACAACCTGACAATCTGCTTGAGGGGGTTGGCAACATTCCGAATCAATCAGCCACCCACTCCGGCCCTTCAGCGGCTGGAAATGTCAACCTATCCTAATTACAAATACGTGTTTGCCGGTTAGGTGTTTGCTTGGGTTGCAAAAGTCTGGCCAACGCAAATTGTGCGTCCTGCCCAGCTTATGTCGATATATGTGCGAGGGCCTCGCCAGGCGACATCCAGCACTGCGAGCGGATGTCTGGCAGCCAGTCTTGCAGCAAGAATCCGATTGGTGGAAGGGTGTACGAAAAACGTACGTTTTCTGCTGGGGTCTACGGGATCAGGGTTTAGGGTACCGGGTTCATGGTTCTGGTTCATGGGTTTGGGTTTAGGTTTAACGGTTGAGGGCTAATGGTTTTCAAACGACGAAAGTGAAACTTTACCAGACATACATTTTCATGTTGGCTTCCTCAACAAAGTAGCAACGTCAGCAAATTCTGCTAGACCACAAGCTCTTTTAGCGCCGGTCTGACAGCTTTGAATGAGGTAGGTCAAGAACTCGCGATGTTGTTGCAATTTGTGTCTGAGACCAGCATAAACCTGTTCCAAATGCAAGCCGTGCCCCGTTTCAGGCAATCAAATTTAGGAAGTGAGGCCAGGCTGAACATTTGATTTTGTGCACTACCGTAAAACCGGATAGGGTTTGCGCACCCCTACTTTCAATAGTTTCCTGAAGCTCTCCGTGCAGTTGAAGAACCCATCTATCTCTCCACGCATCGCAGCTGGCTGTCCCCACCACCAGACACCCGCTTTCCAGTTCAAATCGGCGGTGGAGCAACCGGGCCCAGAAGATTTGAATTGCATTGCCCAAACAGGTCGTGTCGTTGACATGAATAGCCACGATTTCGTTCAGAAAGCTAGGCTTTCGTAGAGAGAAAAAGGCTGGCGCAGATGTGTAGTGAGAAAATAATCGTGGACGTTCCTGTGCACATGGTGTGTTGCAAGGCTTGTAAATGTGCGAATCGACTGGATTTTGTGATGTTCTTCATTTAAACGAAAGCCTAGCTTTCTGAACAAAATCGTGGCAAGTCAGTTTGCTAACTGGCTACCCTTGGAGGGTGTTGGACTGAGCCGTAGGTGCCTATGTTTTTAACCCATTTCAAAGAGCATACCAGCTCATTGCAGTTTCTCCCTCAAATCTGGACGGATTCCATATTTTCTTAGCACGATCCCTTCATATGCATGACAGTAAGGATTGCGATATCATCTTGCATGGCGCCAATCTACCCTGTCCGGAAATGTTGCGTCCAGGTTTCCACTGCCGGAAAGTGGTGGAGACAACCAGCTGCGATTTTTGTTAGTACTTTTTTCTGTTTTGTGCAGCCCGGCCGAAAAATTAAATTAAGGTCTGTGCAGTTCTCATATCCACTACCGCAAAATCAACTCCACGCAGCGCTTATAGCCACTGCGTACTGTCAACTCAAAACCTCGTTTGATGCTTGGAAGAACAGTACACGGTCAGCAATCAATGAATGGATGTCGAATCAACCACGGCTTTTTCAGATAGTTGGTACTAGATACCGGTAAATTACTCTGCTCACCCCACCCGGCTCACCCTACCAATAGTTGTTTTGGCCCGTGACTGACTGGAGGTTAATTATTATTTTAATGCACAACTGGTCCGCGCACCCCCAAAAATACAAAAAGCGATTAATTAATAGTGGAGTGAAACCGGATTTACGGTACATCGGCAAGGTTCAGGCAAGGGTATTGCCATTGTGAGCATTCCTGTTACATTTCCTAAGTTAAGTTCCTGTTACCATTCATAATCTTTTGAGCTTCAGGGGCGTATTTAGCACCTGTTACGCCAAGCAGGGAGGGAAATCCCCCAACACCCCCTTCGGATGACGGGTTTGGCGATTCAATGTGAAATAAAACGAGGATTTAGTATTAATACGCCTTGCCATGCCTTTTAACAGGACCATGGAATTCATTCAAAAACTCAAAAACACTGATCGACACAACTGGGATTTCACACGATCGCACACTGCATACCGCCCCTTAGAACGGGTCGTGCGGCAACTGCATCACTGCCCTGCAACACTGGCTATCTGGAACCCGTCATCTGTCGAAATCAACAATTCGCACTGAGTTTCGTACACCGGTCTCTGTTGGGTGGGTTGGGTGGTTGGAACATCCCTGGTCCACCCTGGTCCACAAGACATCTCTTGCCTACGTTGCTTGCGCCAGCTCTCATCCGTTAGACAGCGACTTGACAGCAAATAAACGTCTGAGCCCCTCCGAATCCGCCCCCGATGCTTGCGCCATCGCAGCAGGCAGCCACGCGACCTCGCGTCCTCCCTGCCAGCTGTGACAAGCCCTCTCCCCTGCGCGCTCAAACCTCTAGACACCTTCCGCATCGCAGCCGAACCGTTCAGACCGAAAGAGCAGGATGCCTGGTCTGCGCTGTAAGCACATGGCCTGCCCCTAGTGCGACTGCCTCGCCCTGGCGCCAGGGCAACGCCCGCGCCTCATCACCCATTCACGCCAGCAGGTCGAACGGAGCTCAGCCCCCATCAGATGTCAAGGTGCCCCATGGTGGCTACCACTACGACGGCGACCCGAGGAGATTCTTTGAAGGCTGGTATTGGAAGGTGAGGACTTTCAGAGCACCATCCTGAATGTTAGCGAGGTGACAAGCTGAGCAGTTCTCCCCACATAGGATGCGCATGGCCTAAAAAGGCGGTTGCATGGCCCGGCATGGGCATAGTTAGCATGGCCGTACCTTACCCTGAGTCGCCATCTGTAGCTGAAGATGATGTCGTGGTGAGCTACGTTCGGCCAGAGCATGTCACCAGGCATGTCACTGCAGCTTGTAATGACCCAAGTGAGGGCAAGGAATTTTAGTGTTCGCCAATGTGTGGTTGATTCTAAGACAGCTCAACGGTAGATTGCAGCAGAGCGGGAAAGCAGTACCTACCACTGATTTTCGGGACAGGGATGCGGAGCTAAAAACAAATTTTGCTCAGCGTAGCCCCTGGTGCCTGTAGTGCCGCCAAATCTCGAGTCCAGCAATGCGGTACAACTGATCACTGTCTGCACATGCTGGACAGGTCAACACCTCTGCATGACACGACAGAAGCTAGGCCTACCATAACGGCAATGCTGCCCCCCGGGCAACATTGTTCCATATCTGCCGCATGGGTGTTGAAACACTCATGCCGCATGTCTGCCTCATATCTGCCGCATGGGTGTTGAAACACTCATGTCGCATGTCTGCCTCATATCTGCCGCATGGGCGTTGAAACACTCATGTCGCATGTCTGCCTCATATCTGCCGCATGGGTGTTGAAACACTCATGCCGCATGTCTGCCTCATATCTGCCGCATGGGCGTTGAAACACTCATGTCGCATGTCTGCCTCATATCTGCCGCATGGGTGTTGAAACACTCATGCCGCATGTCTGCCTCATATCTGCCGCATGGGTGTTGAAACACTCATGCCGCATGTCTGCCTCATATCTGCCGCATGGGTGTTGAAACACTCATGTCGCATGTCTGCCTCATATCTGCCGCATGGGCGTTGAAACACTCATGTCGCATGTCTGCCTCATATCTGCCGCATGGGTGTTGAAACACTCATGCCGCATGTCTGCCTCATATCTGCCGCATGGGCGTTGAAACACTCATGTCGCATGTCTGCCTCATATCTGCCGCATGGGTGTTGAAACACTCATGCCGCATGTCTGCCTCATATCTGCCGCATGGGCGTTGAAACACTCATGCCGCATGTCTGCCTCATATCTGCCGCATGGGTGTTGAAACACTCATGCCGCATGTCTGCCTCATATCTGCCGCATGGGCGTTGAAACACTCATGTCGCATGTCTGCCTCATATCTGCCGCATGGGTGTTGAAACACTCATGCCGCATGTCTGCCTCATATCTGCCGCATGGGCGTTGAAACACTCATGCCGCATGTCTGCCTCATATCTGCAGCATGGGCGTTGAAACACTCATGCCGCATGTCTGCCTCATATCTGCCGCATGGGTGTTGAAACACTCATGCCGCATGTCTGCCTCATATCTGCCGCATGGGCGTTGAAACACTCATGTCGCATGTCTGCCTCATATCTGCCGCATGGGCGTTGAAACACTCATGCCGCATGTCTGCCTCATATCTGCCGCATGGGTGTTGAAACACTCATGCCGCATGTCTGCCTCATATCTGCCGCATGGGTGTTGAAACACTCATGCCGCATGTCTGCCTCATATCTGCCGCATGGGTGTTGAAACACTCATGTCGCATGTCTGCCTCATATCTGCCGCATGGGCGTTGAAACACTCATGTCGCATGTCTGCCTCATATCTGCCGCATGGGTGTTGAAACACTCATGTCGCATGTCTGCCTCATATCTGCCGCATGGGCGTTGAAACACTCATGCCGCATGTCTGCCTCATATCTGCCGCATGGGTGTTGAAACACTCATGTCGCATGTCTGCCTCATATCTGCCGCATGGGCGTTGAAACACTCATGTCGCATGTCTGCCTCATATCTGCCGCATGGGCGTTGAAACACTCATGCCGCATGTCTGCCTCATATCTGCCGCATGGGTGTTGAAACACTCATGTCGCATGTCTGCCTCATATCTGCCGCATGGGCGTTGAAACACTTATGTCGCATGTCTGCCTCATATCTGCCGCATGGGTGTTGAAACACTCATGCCGCATGTCTGCCTCATATCTGCCGCATGGGCGTTGAAACACTCATGTCGCATGTCTGCCTCATATCTGCCGCATGGGTGTTGAAACACTCATGTCGCATGTCTGCCTCATATCTGCCGCATGGGTGTTGAAACACTCATGCCGCATGTCTGCCTCATATCTGCCGCATGGGTGTTGAAACACTCATGTCGCATGTCTGCCTCATATCTGCCGCATGGGTGTTGAAACACTCATGCCGCATGTCTGCCTCATATCTGCCGCATGGGTGTTGAAACACTCATGCCGCATGTCTGCCTCATATCTGCCGCATGGGTGTTGAAACACTCATGTCGCATGTCTGCCTCATATCTGCCGCATGGGTGTTGAAACACTCATGCCGCATGTCTGCCTCATATCTGCCGCATGGGCGTTGAAACACTCATGCCGCATGTCTGCCTCATATCTGCCGCATGGGTGTTGAAACACTCATGCCGCATGTCTGCCTCATATCTGCCGCATGGGCGTTGAAACACTCATGTCGCATGTCTGCCTCATATCTGCCGCATGGGTGTTGAAACACTCATGCCGCATGTCTGCCTCATATCTGCCGCATGGGCGTTGAAACACTCATGCCGCATGTCTGCCTCATATCTGCCGCATGGGCGTTGAAACACTCATGCCGCATGTCTGCCTCATATCTGCCGCATGGGTGTTGAAACACTCATGCCGCATGTCTGCCTCATATCTGCCGCATGGGCGTTGAAACACTCATGTCGCATGTCTGCCTCATATCTGCCGCATGGGCGTTGAAACACTCATGCCGCATGTCTGCCTCATATCTGCCGCATGGGTGTTGAAACACTCATGCCGCATGTCTGCCTCATATCTGCCGCATGGGTGTTGAAACACTCATGCCGCATGTCTGCCTCATATCTGCCGCATGGGTGTTGAAACACTCATGTCGCATGTCTGCCTCATATCTGCCGCATGGGCGTTGAAACACTCATGCCGCATGTCTGCCTCATATCTGCCGCATGGGTGTTGAAACACTCATGTCGCATGTCTGCCTCATATCTGCCGCATGGGCGTTGAAACACTCATGCCGCATGTCTGCCTCATATCTGCCGCATGGGTGTTGAAACACTCATGTCGCATGTCTGCCTCATATCTGCCGCATGGGCGTTGAAACACTCATGTCGCATGTCTGCCTCATATCTGCCGCATGGGCGTTGAAACACTCATGTCGCATGTCTGCCTCATATCTGCCGCATGGGCGTTGAAACACTCATGTCGCATGTCTGCCTCATATCTGCCGCATGGGTGTTGAAACACTCATGTCGCATGTCTGCCTCATATCTGCCGCATGGGCGTTGAAACACTCATGTCGCATGTCTGCCTCATATCTGCCGCATGGGCGTTGAAACACTCATGTCGCATGTCTGCCTCATATCTGCCGCATGGGTGTTGAAACACTCATGTCGCATGTCTGCCTCATATCTGCCGCATGGGTGTTGAAACACTCATGCCGCATGTCTGCCTCATATCTGCCGCATGGGTGTTGAAACACTCATGTCGCATGCCTGCCTCATATCTGCCGCATGGGCGTTGAAACACTCATGCCGCATGTCTGCCTCATATCTGCCGCATGGGCGTTGAAACACTCATGTCGCATGTCTGCCTCATATCTGCCGCATGGGTGTTGAAACACTCATGCCGCATGTCTGCCTCATATCTGCCGCATGGGTGTTGAAACACTCATGCCGCATGTCTGCCTCATATCTGCCGCATGGGCGTTGAAACACTCATGCCGCATGTCTGCCTCATATCTGCCGCATGGGCGTTGAAACACTCATGTCGCATGTCTGCCTCATATCTGCCGCATGGGCGTTGAAACACTCATGTCGCATGTCTGCCTCATATCTGCCGCATGGGCGTTGAAACACTCATGTCGCATGTCTGCCTCATATCTGCCGCATGGGTGTTGAAACACTCATGTCGCATGTCTGCCTCATATCTGCCGCATGGGCGTTGAAACACTCATGCCGCATGTCTGCCTCATATCTGCCGCATGGGTGTTGAAACACTCATGTCGCATGTCTGCCTCATATCTGCCGCATGGGTGTTGAAACACTCATGTCGCATGTCTGCCTCATATCTGCCGCATGGGTGTTGAAACACTCATGCCGCATGTCTGCCTCATATCTGCCGCATGGGCGTTGAAACACTCATGTCGCATGTCTGCCTCATATCTGCCGCATGGGCGTTGAAACACTCATGCCGCATGTCTGCCTCATATCTGCCGCATGGGTGTTGAAACACTCATGTCGCATGTCTGCCTCATATCTGCCGCATGGGCGTTGAAACACTCATGCCGCATGTCTGCCTCATATCTGCCGCATGGGCGTTGAAACACTCATGTCGCATGTCTGCCTCATATCTGCCGCATGGGTGTTGAAACACTCATGCCGCATGTCTGCCTCATATCTGCCGCATGGGTGTTGAAACACTCATGCCGCATGTCTGCCTCATATCTGCCGCATGGGTGTTGAAACACTCATGCCGCATGTCTGCCTCATATCTGCCGCATGGGTGTTGAAACACTCATGTCGCATGTCTGCCTCATATCTGCCGCATGGGTGTTGAAACACTCATGCCGCATGTCTGCCTCATATCTGCCGCATGGGCGTTGAAACACTCATGTCGCATGTCTGCCTCATATCTGCCGCATGGGTGTTGAAACACTCATGTCGCATGTCTGCCTCATATCTGCCGCATGGGCGTTGAAACACTCATGTCGCATGTCTGCCTCATATCTGCCGCATGGGCGTTGAAACACTCATGTCGCATGTCTGCCTCATATCTGCCGCATGGGTGTTGAAACACTCATGTCGCATGTCTGCCTCATATCTGCCGCATGGGTGTTGAAACACTCATGCCGCATGTCTGCCTCATATCTGCCGCATGGGTGTTGAAACACTCATGTCGCATGTCTGCCTCATATCTGCCGCATGGGCGTTGAAACACTCATGCCGCATGTCTGCCTCATATCTGCCGCATGGGCGTTGAAACACTCATGTCGCATGTCTGCCTCATATCTGCCGCATGGGTGTTGAAACACTCATGCCGCATGTCTGCCTCATATCTGCCGCATGGGTGTTGAAACACTCATGCCGCATGTCTGCCTCATATCTGCCGCATGGGCGTTGAAACCCTCATGCCGCATGTCTGCCTCATATCTGCCGCATGGGCGTTGAAACACTCATGTCGCATGTCTGCCTCATATCTGCCGCATGGGCGTTGAAACACTCATGTCGCATGTCTGCCTCATATCTGCCGCATGGGCGTTGAAACACTCATGTCGCATGTCTGCCTCATATCTGCCGCATGGGTGTTGAAACACTCATGTCGCATGTCTGCCTCATATCTGCCGCATGGGCGTTGAAACACTCATGCCGCATGTCTGCCTCATATCTGCCGCATGGGCGTTGAAACACTCATGTCGCATGTCTGCCTCATATCTGCCGCATGGGCGTTGAAACACTCATGTCGCATGTCTGCCTCATATCTGCCGCATGGGTGTTGAAACACTCATGCCGCATGTCTGCCTCATATCTGCCGCATGGGTGTTGAAACACTCATGCCGCATGTCTGCCTCATATCTGCCGCATGGGCGTTGAAACACTCATGCCGCATGTCTGCCTCATATCTGCCGCATGGGCGTTGAAACACTCATGTCGCATGTCTGCCTCATATCTGCCGCATGGGCGTTGAAACACTCATGTCGCATGTCTGCCTCATATCTGCCGCATGGGCGTTGAAACACTCATGTCGCATGTCTGCCTCATATCTGCCGCATGGGTGTTGAAACACTCATGTCGCATGTCTGCCTCATATCTGCCGCATGGGCGTTGAAACACTCATGCCGCATGTCTGCCTCATATCTGCCGCATGGGTGTTGAAACACTCATGTCGCATGTCTGCCTCATATCTGCCGCATGGGTGTTGAAACACTCATGTCGCATGTCTGCCTCATATCTGCCGCATGGGTGTTGAAACACTCATGCCGCATGTCTGCCTCATATCTGCCGCATGGGCGTTGAAACACTCATGTCGCATGTCTGCCTCATATCTGCCGCATGGGTGTTGAAACACTCATGCCGCATGTCTGCCTCATATCTGCCGCATGGGTGTTGAAACACTCATGTCGCATGTCTGCCTCATATCTGCCGCATGGGCGTTGAAACACTCATGCCGCATGTCTGCCTCATATCTGCCGCATGGGCGTTGAAACACTCATGTCGCATGTCTGCCTCATATCTGCCGCATGGGTGTTGAAACACTCATGCCGCATGTCTGCCTCATATCTGCCGCATGGGTGTTGAAACACTCATGCCGCATGTCTGCCTCATATCTGCCGCATGGGTGTTGAAACACTCATGCCGCATGTCTGCCTCATATCTGCCGCATGGGTGTTGAAACACTCATGTCGCATGTCTGCCTCATATCTGCCGCATGGGTGTTGAAACACTCATGTCGCATGTCTGCCTCATATCTGCCGCATGGGTGTTGAAACACTCATGCCGCATGTCTGCCTCATATCTGCCGCATGGGCGTTGAAACACTCATGCCGCATGTCTGCCTCATATCTGCCGCATGGGTGTTGAAACACTCATGCCGCATGTCTGCCTCATATCTGCCGCATGGGCGTTGAAACACTCATGCCGCATGTCTGCCTCATATCTGCCGCATGGGTGTTGAAACACTCATGCCGCATGTCTGCCTCATATCTGCCGCATGGGTGTTGAAACACTCATGCCGCATGTCTGCCTCATATCTGCCGCATGGGCGTTGAAACACTCATGCCGCATGTCTGCCTCATATCTGCCGCATGGGTGTTGAAACACTCATGTCGCATGTCTGCCTCATATCTGCCGCATGGGTGTTGAAACACTCATGCCGCATGTCTGCCTCATATCTGCCGCATGGGCGTTGAAACACTCATGTCGCATGTCTGCCTCATATCTGCCGCATGGGCGTTGAAACACTCATGTCGCATGTCTGCCTCATATCTGCCGCATGGGTGTTGAAACACTCATGCCGCATGTCTGCCTCATATCTGCCGCATGGGCGTTGAAACACTCATGCCGCATGTCTGCCTCATATCTGCCGCATGGGTGTTGAAACACTCATGTCGCATGTCTGCCTCATATCTGCCGCATGGGTGTTGAAACACTCATGCCGCATGTCTGCCTCATATCTGCCGCATGGGCGTTGAAACACTCATGTCGCATGTCTGCCTCATATCTGCCGCATGGGTGTTGAAACACTCATGTCGCATGTCTGCCTCATATCTGCCGCATGGGTGTTGAAACACTCATGTCGCATGTCTGCCTCATATCTGCCGCATGGGTGTTGAAACACTCATGTCGCATGTCTGCCTCATATCTGCCGCATGGGTGTTGAAACACTCATGCCGCATGTCTGCCTCATATCTGCCGCATGGGCGTTGAAACACTCATGCCGCATGTCTGCCTCATATCTGCCGCATGGGTGTTGAAACACTCATGCCGCATGTCTGCCTCATATCTGCCGCATGGGCGTTGAAACACTCATGCCGCATGTCTGCCTCATATCTGCCGCATGGGTGTTGAAACACTCATGCCGCATGTCTGCCTCATATCTGCCGCATGGGTGTTGAAACACTCATGCCGCATGTCTGCCTCATATCTGCCGCATGGGCGTTGAAACACTCATGCCGCATGTCTGCCTCATATCTGCCGCATGGGTGTTGAAACACTCATGTCGCATGTCTGCCTCATATCTGCCGCATGGGTGTTGAAACACTCATGCCGCATGTCTGCCTCATATCTGCCGCATGGGCGTTGAAACACTCATGTCGCATGTCTGCCTCATATCTGCCGCATGGGCGTTGAAACACTCATGTCGCATGTCTGCCTCATATCTGCCGCATGGGTGTTGAAACACTCATGCCGCATGTCTGCCTCATATCTGCCGCATGGGCGTTGAAACACTCATGCCGCATGTCTGCCTCATATCTGCCGCATGGGTGTTGAAACACTCATGTCGCATGTCTGCCTCATATCTGCCGCATGGGTGTTGAAACACTCATGCCGCATGTCTGCCTCATATCTGCCGCATGGGCGTTGAAACACTCATGTCGCATGTCTGCCTCATATCTGCCGCATGGGTGTTGAAACACTCATGTCGCATGTCTGCCTCATATCTGCCGCATGGGTGTTGAAACACTCATGTCGCATGTCTGCCTCATATCTGCCGCATGGGCGTTGAAACACTCATGCCGCATGTCTGCCTCATATCTGCCGCATGGGCGTTGAAACACTCATGTCGCATGTCTGCCTCATATCTGCCGCATGGGTGTTGAAACACTCATGCCGCATGTCTGCCTCATATCTGCCGCATGGGTGTTGAAACACTCATGCCGCATGTCTGCCTCATATCTGCCGCATGGGTGTTGAAACACTCATGCCGCATGTCTGCCTCATATCTGCCGCATGGGTGTTGAAACACTCATGTCGCATGTCTGCCTCATATCTGCCGCATGGGTGTTGAAACACTCATGTCGCATGTCTGCCTCATATCTGCCGCATGGGTGTTGAAACACTCATGCCGCATGTCTGCCTCATATCTGCCGCATGGGCGTTGAAACACTCATGCCGCATGTCTGCCTCATATCTGCCGCATGGGTGTTGAAACACTCATGCCGCATGTCTGCCTCATATCTGCCGCATGGGCGTTGAAACACTCATGCCGCATGTCTGCCTCATATCTGCCGCATGGGCGTTGAAACACTCATGCCGCATGTCTGCCTCATATCTGCCGCATGGGTGTTGAAACACTCATGCCGCATGTCTGCCTCATATCTGCCGCATGGGCGTTGAAACACTCATGCCGCATGTCTGCCTCATATCTGCCGCATGGGCGTTGAAACACTCATGCCGCATGTCTGCCTCATATCTGCCGCATGGGTGTTGAAACACTCATGTCGCATGTCTGCCTCATATCTGCCGCATGGGTGTTGAAACACTCATGCCGCATGTCTGCCTCATATCTGCCGCATGGGCGTTGAAACACTCATGTCGCATGTCTGCCTCATATCTGCCGCATGGGTGTTGAAACACTCATGCCGCATGTCTGCCTCATATCTGCCGCATGGGCGTTGAAACACTCATGCCGCATGTCTGCCTCATATCTGCCGCATGGGCGTTGAAACACTCATGTCGCATGTCTGCCTCATATCTGCCGCATGGGCGTTGAAACACTCATGCCGCATGTCTGCCTCATATCTGCCGCATGGGTGTTGAAACACTCATGTCGCATGTCTGCCTCATATCTGCCGCATGGGCGTTGAAACACTCATGTCGCATGTCTGCCTCATATCTGCCGCATGGGCGTTGAAACACTCATGCCGCATGTCTGCCTCATATCTGCCGCATGGGTGTTGAAACACTCATGCCGCATGTCTGCCTCATATCTGCCGCATGGGTGTTGAAACACTCATGTCGCATGTCTGCCTCATATCTGCCGCATGGGCGTTGAAAAGTGCTCCACCCCCAGATTACAAGTGCAGATCTCCCATGCGCCGCAGAGATTTGTTCTCATCAGTTCCATTTGGTTGCACACTTGCTGCACGGCTATGTTAAAAAACTTAACGGACTCTCTGAATCGGTCCATCGCCCTGCCTCCTGACCACAGGTGCAGATCCCGGACACGCCGCACAGCTTTGCCCTCATCTACTCCATCGAGGACCCTGACGGCAAAAATGAACACTCAGGAGTGGGCGTGCAGGTCGGTGGTCTGGCTGAAAGAAGAGGCCACGAGCAGGAGATCAGCAGAACATGCATTTGTGCACAAGTCTGAAATTCCGGAATGTGATCTGCCGGTCCGGGGGGCTGCATCAAGGCTGGATCAAGGAACAGGCCAGAAGCGGAGTGTGCATGAATTGTGCCATGGGAGTAATGGCACACTCACCTAAATTCTGAGGGCCTGGGGTATGGTGGTTTGGAGGATGAGAAAAAGGAGCCAAGTTGCGAGTATCGTCAGACGGGGAGGGAAAGGAGTGCTGTGCGCAGTGCATTGGTGCATGCATGCATGTGTGGGCTGGGGGTTTATGCCAGGCACACTCACCAGAAATTATGAGGGCAGGGGGGTAAGGTGGCTCGGGGGATGAGAAAAAGGAGCCAAGTAGTGAGTATGGTCAAACGGGGAGGGAAAGGAGTGAAGTGCGCAGTGCATTGGTGCATGCATGCATGTGTGGGCTCGGGATTTTGTTTATATGCATGGATGCATGCGCGTGTATCAGTATCAATGCAGGACTGCCACCCTCTGCTTGAAGGTTCTGTCTGGGTGGGGGGTCAGAATGAGGGTTCAGGGTGAAATTAAGTGTCCCAAGCCCTGAAGCACCTTCCGCTGAAGGCAATCATCCGATGGAAGATCAGGCGCCCTCCATTTTGTGAGGTCATGTCTATGATTTGTCCCCTTAACGGGCTGGTCACTGATACCATATGCTCATAATTGATCAAAGAAAAGCACCATACAAAATACGATGCTTCCAAAATACCGTATTTCCTCCCCTTGAAGTGTGTTGCCGGCACCTCCCGCAGGTGATGGGTCCTGATGACGGCTACATATGTCAATTCAGCCCGGACACGAAGAGCTTCTGGGCGGATCGGAACGACTTGGCACTGGGTGCGGGGATGTCTGTGCGCGGAGGCCCAAAGATTGGCAGGATGCTGCCCCCTGTGAGTGTGTGTGAGGGCGAGATACTAAAAAGAAAAAAAGGGATGGGGGATGCAACAGTGTGGGAAGTGTGTGTGAGGGTGAGATGTTACAAGGGGAAAAGGGGATGTGGGGATGCAACAGTGTGGGAAGTGTGTGTGAGGGTGAGATGCTACGAGGGGAAAAGGGGATGTGGGGATGCAACAGTGTGGGAAGTGTGTGTGAGGGTGAGATGCTACAAGGGGACGTGGGGATGCAACAGTGTGGGAAGTGTGTGTGAGGGTGAGATGCTACAAGGGGGAAAAGGGATGTGGGGATGCAACAGTGTGGGAAGTGTGTGTGAGGGTGAGATGCTACAAGGGGATGTGGGGATGCAATAGTGTGGGAAGTGTGTGTGAGGGTGAGATGCTACAAGGGGAAAAGGGGATGTGGGGATGCAACAGTGTGGAAAGAAGTGTGTTTGCGCGGCGGGCTGAGGATCGACCGGATGCCGCCACCTGCGAGTGTGTGCGAGTGCGAGATGCAACAGGGAACGGAAAGATGGAGGGATGCCACGGGGTGCAACGTATCGGCAGGTGGTGGGCTGAGGATCGGCCGGATGCTTCCACCTGCCAGTGTGTGCAACGCTATTTAGATGAGGGTGCTTAAGCTAGGCCAAGGTATATAATTCTGCCTAAGGTCGACAGGGCTTGTTGAAGCAAGCATGGCTGATCCCGCCACCAGCTGCAGGCCAGTTTAGGGTTAAGGGTTCAGGTTAGGTCCCTGTCAGCCCAAAGGGGATTGCCGGCAGCCCCCCAAAGGTGCTATATTTCCGCTGTCTAGGGTGGCTCCAGTCTGAGAGGATCTTTGTCCCCACCTAGGTAACTTAAGGCTATGCTTCTAGTCGATGCTCCCCCTTAATGCACGTAAGTTACACTTCTGCCCCTCCTGTCCCTTTCCGAAAGTTACACTCCTGCCCCTCTTTCCCCTCCTGCTCCTCCTGTTCCTTTTCGAATGTCACACTCCTGCTCCTCCTGTTCCTTTCCGAAAGTTGCACTCCTGCCCCTCCTGCTCCTCCTGTTCCTTTCTGAAAGTTACACTCCTGCCCCTCCTGCTCCTCCTGTTCCTTTCCAAAAGTTACACTCCTGCCCCTCCTGCTCCTCCTGTTCCTTTCTGAAAGTTACACTCCTGCCCCTCCTGCTCCTCTTGTTCCTTTCTGAAAGTTGCACTCCTGCCCCTCCTGCTCCTCTTGTTACTTTCTGAAAGTTACACTCCTGCCCCTCCTGCTCCCCTGTTCCTTTCCAAAAGTTACACTCCTGCCCCTCCTGCTCCTCCTGTTCCTTTCTGAAAGTTACACTCCTGCCCCTCCTGCTCCTCTTGTTCCTTTCTGAAAGTTACACTCCTGCCCCTCCTGCTCCTCTTGTTACTTTCTGAAAGTTACACTCCTGCCCCTCCTGCTCCTCCTGTTCCTTTCCAAAAGTTACACTCCTGCCCCTCCTGCTCCTCCTGTTCCTTTCTGAAAGTTACACTCATGCCCCTCCTGCTCCTCTTGTTCCTTTCTGAAAGTTACACTCCTGCCCCTCCTGCTCCTCTTGTTACTTTCTGAAAGTTACACTGCTGCCCCTCCTGCTCCTCCTGTTCCTTTCCACAAGTTACACTCCTGTCCTGCCTGTTCCTTTCCACTCGTATTCACACCCTGTTGCATCCCCTGCTGCATCATTCTTCGTCCAAACAGGCATTTTATTTACACTAGGGAGAGAAGGGCTTCTAGGCCAGCTGCACCCTCCCCTCTCCCCAAACACCCATACACTCCTGCCCCCCTGCCCCTCCTGTGTCTTCTTCCCATTCATGCCTTGTTGTATAGCTCCTTGTTCGCACAGGCCCTTTTCTCACAGCTGGTATAAAAGAGCTTCCAGGCTAGCAGCACCCGCCCCCCTGGCCATACACAAGCACACCCTTGCCCCCTTCTCAAACACACATACACCCCTGCCCCACTGCCCCTCCTGTGTCTCCCCACTAACCTGCATCCCCTCTTTCACCACTCCTTTTCCGCCCAGGCCTTCTTCTCTCAGCAAGTAGAGAAGGGCTTCCAGGCCAGCTACACCCGCCAGACCGGCAAGATCGTTGCCAATGAGAAGGGGACAGCAGGCGAGAGTGATTTCTTACTGGCTGTCAGCATTGAATCTTACAGTGACTCTTATATTTAACCGCACTTCCACAATGGCTTTTAAAAGGGACCTGGCTTCTGACCCGGGCGATTCTAGCATTTTGCGTGAAGCTCTGCTGCGATGTGGCATTTTACTACTCTTTAAATGGCTTTTAAAAGGGACCTGGCTTCTGACCTGGGCAATTCTAGCATTGTGTGAGGCTCTGCTGCAATGTCAGGCAGTTTCCAATCAGTCACTCAGTGGCTTGAACTGGGAACCCTTGACCACTGCTTAGTTGAGGTTGCGTCATCAGCTGCATTTTCAGCTACAATCCGGCCCATGGTCCGCAGAGCTTGATGCAACAGTCCCTGTTGCTTGGGCCACCAGCTGTAGGCCGGTCATGGTCTAGTCTTATTCGGGCCCAGTTGGCGCCGCCCTGCTGCCCGCCAAAGGTGGCCTTGTGATAAATATACTCTGCCGACAACTGCCGCCCTCAGGTCCCCTCATGTCAACCGTCCAGACTTGCTCCTGGGACATATCAATCAAGCCTGTCTGCGGATGGGGCGCTAACGGCGCGCAGAAAGCGACTGCCGGCTGGCTGTCGGTTCTAAGCGTGTTTGAACCGCACTGGCAGGTGTGAACCTTAAACCCTGAGAGCAGTAGGCAGCTGCTGGCGTCTGTCAATATTTTTGTGTGTGTTCAACTGGGCGTGCGGGTGTGAACTTGATGGTAGGTTTCGAATCCTCAATCGGACAACCTAGTGCAGGGGGCAGCTGCTCACATGTGCTGCTAATGTGCCATGGGGGGACAGCATGTATTGTTTATGAGGCTGGTGCCCAACTGCCGAATATAAACTGTTGTTGAGAGCTCTGCGCTAGCAAGGAGGCCTCCGCCACTCCTTTTTTAATTGGTGGTGACAATTGTTTAAAGAAATGTGTGCATGACTGCATGAGACTTCAGGTTCTCATGTCAGACGGTCTGGCCACCGGCTGGATGGAGTGGGGAGGCCAGCGCTATGATTTCGTGGACGCGCCGACCTACGCGGAAAAGAACTGGGGTGGCGGCTTCCCCAGCAAGTGGTGCTGGGTGCAGTGCAATTCTTTTGAGGGGTGAGAGCGGGGAGCGGGGGACGAGGATGGGAGAGATGGAGCATTGGGGTGGGGCATCTGAGGACGGCCAGGGGCTGGAGGTATCAGGCACCAGGCATCAGGGGGAAATAAGTCTGTGTGGCACTGCGGGATGATTGCGAGGCGTTGAAGTTATGTTTTGCCATCGCAGTTTTCAACAAACATCCTTGTTGGATTTACCTAGTTCCAAACTTCAATTTTCTATGGGCCTGGGGAGTCCTCCATGCATTCAGCTCGCCCACAGCTTCAGTGAAGCTTTGAAACTGCTGGGTGCTTGCGAGGCGCCCAGCGAGCTCTTCATCCACGCTCTCATGTGCAGATACCTCAACCTAAGCCAGACTTCTGTGGGGGTGAGACGTGCCCTCCCCCCCTCACCATCTGTCTCTCACACACACTCGCATACACTCCTTCACTCAAAAAGACAACCTGGCCTGGCGCTGATTGATTTGTGGACTACGGATCTGGGGCGCTGGGCCTGCTTGGCATGGAGGAGTATATCGGGCTGACTCCCCAACAGGTATCCTCTCTCCCTCTCACACACTCTCTTGCACACACTTTCTCTCTGTATATCTTTCACACACACAAACACACACACACACAAGATCCTACACACACACACACACACACAAACTCACACATGCACTCACGCACGCACTCCCACGCACGCAGGCAGCCTGGCCTTGGCCTCACGGCTGTGGGTGCAAGACGAGCGCTGGCCCTGGGCCTCCCCGGTATTGAGGAGGACGTCGGGCTCATCGGTATCCACCTGCCCAATGGCGAGGAGTTCATAGAGCTTGTGCCATGGAGGGGGTCCGTCGAGTGGGAGGTGGCCCCTTGGGGGAAATGGTAGGTCCTGAGTGCTGGGTCATGGCAATGGCTGGTACGCCCTGACCATGGTGGCAAGTTTAAAGAGCTGGTGGAGCTGATGCCCTACAGGGGGATGGTAGAGTGGGAGGTGGCGCCTTAGGGGAAATGTTAGGTCCTGAGTGCTGGTTCATGGCAATGGCTGGTACGTCCTGACCGTGGTGGGGATTTTGGTGGAGCTGGTGGAGCTGATGCCCTGAAGGTTTATGGTAGAGTGAGAGGTGGCGCCTTGGAGAAACGGTAGGTCCTGGCTCTTGACCCGACCCATTTAGCCTAAAACCTGTATCATAATCATTGGTGCCGTAGTGGACGTCCTGGAATGGGAGGTGGACCCTCAGGGGCACTGGCAGGTCCTGGCACTCGACCTTAAAATACACATAGCCCATGCGGTACCTGATATTATAATTCCTGGTACCATGGAGGAAGTCCTGTAATGGGAGGTGGACCCTCAGGGGCGCTGGCAGGTCCTGGCACTCGACCCTAAAACGTATACCCCTAACGGTACCCTATATCATCAACCCTGGTGCTGTGGAGGGGTCCTGGAATGGGGCGATGGGAGCAACCTTGTGGGTGCTGCTAGGTCCTGACGAGTGCTGGCTCCTTTAGCCTAGCCTGCCCTAGCACATGAATATAGGATATGAAGTAGGCGCCCTGTCGCAATCGATGGTAGACCCTGACAGTTGCTGGGTTAGGCAGCTGATTGAGACGACACCTGGACTGGCTGGTGGCTGCCGGCCGGGGGCCAAAGCTGCAGAGCTTGATGTGCCAGGTCCCTTGGTTGCAGGCCGTGATTTCTGCCTGAGTTGTGGCGGAAGTATCCTCAGAATGAGTTGTGCACACCCTAAGGAAACAGCAAGCCATGGTTATGTCCCTGAACCTGGGCTGGCTTGCAGGATGGCCCTAGGCCCTTGAGTCCTTGACTTATAAGCTGGATAAGGATGCCCACGCGGCTGAGCCTTTTCGAGCAGGGCCAGAGATGTAAAATCATAACTTCCTGATCTGTTACTCGAGCAGGGCCGGAAATGTAAATCCATGATCTATGAGCAGGGCCAGAGATGTAAAATCATAACTTCCTGATCTGTTACTCGAGCAGGGCCGGAGATGTAAATCCATGATCTATGAGCAGGGCCAGAGATGTAAAATCATAACTTCCTGATCTGTTACTCGAGCAGGGCCGGAAATATAAATCCATGATCTATGAGCAGGGCCAGAGATGTAAAAATCATAACTTCCTGATCTGTTACTCGAGCAGGGCCGGAGATGTAAATCCATGATCTATGAGCAGGGCCAGAGATGTAAAATCATTACTTCCTGACCTGATCAGCTGGCCCCTGCCCTCTCAGGATGATCCGCGCGAGCAATGATGACTACGAGGCCCTCGTTGAAGCATCGTGTGCGCCGGAAGCTGGGACTACCCTGCGCGCCCCCACCATCGCCCAGGGCCTGGCTCCCTTCTGCAAGGACACCTTCTACGGCAGGTGAGGGTCGGATGGGAGATGGTTGTGACCAAGGGGGTGAGAAGCCTCGTGGCCAGATCTGGCGATAAATAAATCAATCATTCAATCAATACACCCTGGGGCGTGGATTAAGGACGCCACCCGTTTGGCCGTAGCACTAGTTGGGCTACCATAATATTTAGCTCCGGAACCCTGGCCTTTGCCTGGATCCACCCCTGCCTTTACCTGGATCCACCCCTCGTGTCTCCCCCCTCCTTGTTGTTACGGTCGTTGTGACGTTTCAGTTCACAGCAGATAATTTGTTTAGTGCTGCCGACTGGAGACCGATAAAGGAACCAATCATGGCCGGCCTACAGCTGGCGGCTCAAGCTGCATAAGACGCTGCACCATGAACTGCACCATGAACCTTGAGCCACAGTCTGGATTGGAGCTGATTTGTGGTTGATAGTTTGATGAGAGTGACACTGATTGCGTGCCTCTGGGGGAATTCGATGACCGACCCCTCTTTGGAAATACCAAATTAGGTGTACGACATCTGTAGTCCTGGAGGGCCTTTTCTAACTGTCTCAAACAGGTTCTGAGGAACAGGTGGGTTGTTGTGGATAACCTTTCCTGCCCCCGCCCCCCCTGCCCCGCCCCGGCCCCGGCTTGTCACCGGTATTTGTTGTTGTTGTTCTTGTTGGAGCAATGTTGTGCGAGTGCCTTCCTCTGACCAGGAGCCTAGGACTTTGAAGTAAATTGTTTATCTCAGTGCGCACAAAACACCTTTGGGGGACACCTGCCGCCCCCAGCTGGGCCGATGGGCATCAAACCTGGCACGTCCTTCAGCCAGTGTCCCTAGCAGCAGGGCTTGCTGCACCAAGCCCTTCCAGCCGTGCCATGTAGCCGGCCTGAACCGCTGTTGCTGCTGTGCGCTCGTATGACGGCTGCAAGTACGGTGTCGGTCAAGGGTGTTGCGCCTGATGGAGACCACAGTAGATTGTGTAGCTGAATTGTAGCTGAGGCAACCAACAGATGCCGCGTGGCTGAACTGCTTATGTTATTTTTGTGTTTGCAGTTGCCGGCTGAGAGTGTGGCGCTGTTCGGGGGCGAAGCGCATTGGAGAGGCCATTGTGGATGCAACGAGCTCCACTGCAGCTCTGGAGGTAAGCAGGACAAGCGTGTTGGGTTCAAAATATATATATATTATAATGTATCTATAAATGAAACATGCTGGTGAGCGCTGACGAGCGACTGGGACCTGTGTCTGCATGCGTGGCGGTCATGCGAGCAAGGGGGTTGCTGGGATGGGATTGGGACCTGAGTCTTCGAAGATGGCAAGTGGAGGATGACATAGTGTCTTTAGGGGGGTTGAGTTTGGTATTGGGCGCAGGGCTGGAACAGAATGGAACCCTTTTGAAGGCGGTAGGGAGTACGAGCTCTGAATCTAGGGCTTCAGGCGGCTACTGATTGCTCCTGAGTTCAGCTTATGCAACTGCGCAGCCTATAAGTCACATCTTGTTAACCACGTTTTTATTTTAGTGCGCACCAGACCACTTGAAGCAGCCTGCCTGGGTAGCCACCACTGGACAGATTCGGACTAGGCAATCGCTGCATCAGGCCCCCACGGCCGTAGGCTGTAATGTAGCTGAATTGCATCCTTAGAAATTTGAAATGAACAGTGGATGTGTATATGTATGTGTAGCTGACAAGGACAGTCACTGCCCCAGTGGCTAGAGGTAGTTCGAGTCATTTACTCTGACTACCAAGTTATGTGCTTAACCGCTGAGTCTGGTACTCAAATCGCTGAGTCATGTACTCTATTCGCCGAGTTAGGTGTTAATACCTCGGTGTCATGTACTCTTTCCGCCGAGTTATGTACTAAAACCGATGAGTCATTTACTCTTAACACCGAGTCACGCGCTCTAACTTCTTCTGAGTCATATATTATAACTTGACATTGCATCACTCGCAGGTGGGCGGAGGCCCATGGTGGGCACCTTGGTCAGCCACGGCTGCCATGAAGGAGCCTTTCCGCAGCTTGGTGCAGCTGCCGATTGACGTGGGCGCGCTGGGGGCGATGGTCCCTGGTGTGCTGAGGCCACCGGGCCTCTAAGGATGTATGGCATGTGGGCATGCCTTGTGTGCAGTGCAGGCGGTACGAGTATTCATTTTGGCTGTGGGCATGCCTCGATTGCAGTGCAGGCTTAATATTGTTTGTGTGTTGATGTTGGGCGGTGAGATCCTTTATTTTTCCACCTTGTGTCTCGGTGGGGGTGTGCTACTAAATGCCACCTGGTGTATTCCGCACTTTTCATTGAATTTTCCAGATTCAACTACATAAACCTGTCAAGCGCCCTAGGGTCTGCAGAATCAATGCTGGCTGACAGTGATCAGGCAGGTCTGTGACTGGGCCATGCAACTGTAACTACAGGGTTTCAGGGAGAGAGAGTTCATCGGACACTTGACGGACCAGTTTAGTTCCTTCCTGGATTTGTGATTTCAGATTCCAGGTCAAAGACGTTACACCTCTGGGCCCTGCTCAAAGAGGCTCGGCCGCGTGGGCCCCTAACTAAAAAGAGTTGGGAGGAAAGATGGAAATAACACGAAAGGGGGAAGGCCAAAAGAAATGAGAAAAAATGGGTAAGAGGGGAAGAAGGAGAAGAACACAAAGGAAAGAAATACCCCCCCCAAAAGGGAAAGGCAGCCCCAAGTACCATTGCCCCTCTCAAGCCTGTTCCCCAATAAAGCAAACAAAACAAGGCCTCAACAAAGCGTGTGACGTTCTTAACAAAAGTGAAAGCCTCACATCCAAGCCTGCCCCGGTACAACTATTGAAAGTCTGTGGCGCCCTCCGTGGGGCCTGCCCAACCTTTCTCCCTAAGCCTCTCCTTCACACTAGGGCACTGGAAGCAGACATGCAGCGCACCCTCCACAAGCTCGCCATCGCCCCTGGCCCAAGACCGCTGGCAGCACCATCCGTCACGCTGCTGACCACTGCGCCAACCTCTAGTGTCAGCCGTGCTGACGGAGCCGAGCCGCAGCCTTAAGTTTGTTTGCACGCAAGCACACTCCCTTCGGCTGGTGCAGCCCCTGGCCTGCGCCAGCACGGCGCCCGCCGTAGACTGAAACCAGGTGCGATAGGCGGCCGCAGACAAGTGTCCAGTGGCAGGATCTCTGGGGTCCCCTCTGCCAGCTGCATCCATCTGCGCCCGCTCGTATGCTGCATCAACTAGCGCTAGCACCTCTCTGACAGGCAGCGGTTGTAGGTCAGTCGCTGTCTGACGCAGTTAGGGATCGGCTGATTCCATCTCCAGATCCAGCAAGGCACCTAGCACTGCATCACTGCACCAATTGCGTCCTCCAGTGCCCTGCATGACAGCGAGCTGCATGTCGGCGGCCATGGCTGCCGCCATGAGTGGGCTGTCTTGCTGTGCTGCTGGTGTTACCGCTGCGTTTTAGAAGCGAAGTACATGCTGCCACCAACTTCGCTGTAATGGCTGGATCTGCAGCTCCCTCATGACCCCCCAACTGGCAGCGGACGGAGGTAGCCCTGCAGCCAGGCGCAGATGCTGGAGGAAGCTGTACTGCATCTTGCTGTTGAGGCAATGCCGCGGCCTAAGGTGATCGGTGGCCCACACCACGTCACCGTAGTTGGCCGCAGGCGCTGCATAGACAGACGCCAACCAGATGCGTGTAGGCAGATGATGCCTGAGGTGCACCCTGGCGGCGGCGGACACGGTGCAACGCGGTAGCGAAAGGCACCTCTCTACCTTGCATGGCCTTCCTCATACTGCCGCTCTCGTGCTGAATGATGCCCAAGAACCTAAGATTCTGGACACGCTTTAGCACTATCCTATCGGGGTTATACATGCAAGGATGGGCTGATTGCCGGCGCTGCGAATCTAAGCGGCTGCCAAACTCCAATATCTCTGTCTTGTTAACGTTGACCTGGAGCTGCTTGGCCGCAGCATATTCATGCAGCGGTCTTTGAAGTGTACACATAACCAGTTTGAAGGGGGAAATGGTCCAGTGTTATAACGCTGGCGGCAACCATACCCAAAGATTGAGGGATCAAAATAGGGGGTGATCCAGGAAAACCCTTTGGATCGAACCAGGGGGGGAACCAAAGATTGTGGAATACCCAAAGATTGAGGGATCGAACCAGGGGGAGAACCAGGAAACCCCCTGGGACGAACCAGGGGGGGAAGCAGGACCCCCCTGGATCGACCCTACCTAACAATCCTCTCTCTCCCTCCCCCTGACTAGATCACTGGGTTCATGTTCCTGCCCGATGTTCCTGCCCGTCACATAGGAGGATGGCATGGCTGCACCATGGTCCAGGCTGTGCATGGTAGCTGATATTTAGCTTGGATCCACACCAGCCCCACGCGGCCGAGCGCTCGACAGGGCCCAATGGGTGTGCACCGTTTTAAACATCACCATCTTTGGGCTGCTCAGTAGTCACCATGGGGACAATGGAGACCAAACCTTGACCGGCCTATGTAGCACCCTAAAGTATGGCAAGCATTTAAGTTGATTGACTGCAGCCCCATGCAGGCTTGATAATTTTGAGTCGCAAAAGAGCCTGGTCTCATGCACAATAGACATTTCAGCTGCATTACCGCACAATGTCTCCTGATAGCTGAGGTTTAGCAGCATGGTCGAATCCTAGAGTTTGTGTACATTCTGCTTTAGTCACTCAACTGAAGAGGTCACTCCTCGGAAGCATCTCGTGGCCCCTGCCCGTGGCTGTGATTGAGCATGATTGCTGTAGGAGCACCCCTCAAGTCCTAACTTGTTGGCTTGCTGTCAAAGGTTGTATGTAGGAGATAATGCACACTCAGCATCCATACCTGTGGATTGTGACGCGATTGAGTGGCATCCAGGCTGGGTCGACATGTGGTTGTACTGAGGCTGTAGCAGGCTAAAGGTAAGCAGTAGCTCAGGGAACGAGCCCTCACTCGACCGAGTCTGAAACAATATCACTTTCTAGATCGATCATCAAATGGCTCTTAAAGCATCGTGCGGTGTCTCCCTCACCGCTAGCAAAACCGCTAACGTGCGTCCTGGATTGTTGCCCTTCTGCTCGTCCCATGTCTTACGTCGGTTCGTTGTGTTTGTAGGGACAGCGCTCTGTCGCTAGGATGAACACTAGCCGTGCATCGGCTGTGATCGTTCACGCTGCCCTGAACTTGGGTGCCGGTGAGACATAGCCGAGTGTGTGGGATGATGATACCTGGCATTTTTCCGTCACCAACACATTCTGACGTTGTTATTTGTATATTTGATGCATTGGCAGAGATCATCCCCCGTCGGCAATTGCTCAACACAGCGGCACTTTCTGTGGTCCTGCTTAGCTCAGCACCAGCTGCGTTCGCCGCGAAAGGTGCGAATCTGCTCTCTCTTATCTGAAACCCACCCATCATCATCAATGCGCGAAACTGCAAGCTTGATAGCATGATGTGCACTATTAGCGGTTCAATGGGACGATGAGATGCTGATCGCCTGATCGTGTCCAGTCTGAGGGATAAAGCATCAGACGTTCCCGCTTTGTCGCAGGGCCCAAGGGATTCAACCCTGTGGAGGATTTGAGCGATGGCTACAGGTTCCTGTACCCTTTCGGATGGCAGGTGAGATGAGTGCCCTGTGGGGTGGCATGTGAGTGGAGTGCCCTCATCTCGCCATGTGCGCATGCCTCTTCATGGTGTATAGTGCATGTGCAGGGCATATACAGAGAACAGCAGCCATATTCCTTTTACTCTCTCGCTTGGGTTGTTGATTGCCCTAGTTTTGACATGACCCATGCGCCCTGCAATGTAAACTGACAGGAGGTGAATGTCACCGGGGCTGACATTGTCTACAAAGATATCATCGAGCCTTTGGAGACTGTTAGCGTGACGCTTCTGTCAACGGACAAGAAGGAGATTTCGGACTATGGGAGCCTGCAGGAGGTAAAGCTGTTGTATGCCTTTTGCATGGCATGGGCCCTTCCTTCTGCATGGCATGGTCCCTGCCTTCTGCATGGCATGGTCCCTGCCTCATGCATAGCATGGGCTCAGCACCGTCAAACCTACGTGGTTCATGTCCTGTGCTGTTTTTGGCATCTGGCATTATACCCATCTCTGTGGTGGTAATGATGGCCTCTTAGGGTTCCAACCCTTTGGATCCATCCAAAAACTGTCATTTGGATCTCACTTTGTAGTCCCCCCTACAAATTCTAATCACAGCTTCTGATGTCAGATTGTTTTGCATGGCACGCATGTGAGCTCCTGACCGAGTTATCTGGTAGCTAGATTTGCGTCTGAAAAGGGGGGGGGGGGTCGAACTTGGTGCCTGCAAGGTCATATCCTCTGCAACTGACCTATTGCTTCTCCAAGTTTGGATTTAATATTGCTGGTATTTGAACTGGCTTGATGCAGGCATTCAAAATTAAAATGCACTGAAAACTAGCCTCTTTTCCGATTTGTCAGGTCTCTGAAACTCTCGCGAGGAACGTGCTCACTGCCCCTGGGTCAGAAGTGAAGGTGCTGGCGGCATCTGAGGCAAGTATGGTCCCCTCACTGTAATCTTCAAAACTGTTAGCAGATCTGGGGCCCGTTGTCTTGAGCCCCCATACCTTGTGCTCCAAGTTATACGACCATCTCCTTGCTCCTTGACCTCCTTTCGAGCGTCTTCTATCCCATTCTTGTACCTGTGATTTGAATTGCCTCAGCTATTCATCAAAATTCTGCTTCTCAACTGCCTTTTATTTTTCAGAGAGAGGACGATAAGGGACACAAGTACTACGAGTTTGAATTTACGGCGAATGCTGGCTTCACCAAGCATCAGCTGGCGGTGGTCACTGTCGCAAACGGTGAGACACTTGTTACTGCGGTGAACCCTCCACGCCCAAAACCTCTGGACCGCTGATCTTTTGGGGTATCCATTACGCATCCCTGGCGGGATCCCTTGCTTTGGCTTGTATGCAAATCCCTGCTACTGTAAAGGCAGCAATGAAGGAAGCCGTCAGCATCAGTTCCCAGCAATGCTGATTTTAGCATGTATCGGACTCACCTGTTGGGCAGCCACCACTGGGTCTTTGGGGACTTAACATTGACCGGCTACAGCCGGTGGCCCATGCAGCAGAGCTTGCTGCACCAGGACCCAATGGTTGATGGCCGTGATATATCTCCTACATCGCTCAAGCACCCCACAAACAGTCGCTCCCTACTGCCGACTACCTTCAACGGGACAGGATCCGCATACCCCTGTTGAGAACTATTAAATATCACAATATCAAATTCATCGCGCAGGCAGAAAGTACCCTATCCCGCGCATGCGCAGCTGGGATTTTTGATATTTGGTGCCGGGAACAGTACTCCGCGCACCCCCTGAAATAGTTGTTAATTATTATTCTGTCGCGCCCCACTCTGCGCACTTCAAAAAAATAATGAATTAAACGCTGAGTCAAATCCGTTTTACAGTGATCATCACGTTATCATGTCATTAAGAGCCGACCTGCCCGTTTTCAATATCATGCTTTCAAAACTGACAAGCCTTGATATGCAAATGTTTTCACAGGCAAGTTCTACACCCTCACGGTCGGCTCCAACGAGAGGCGGTGGGGAAAGATGAAGGACAAGCTGGCCACCACAGCCAAGTCCTTCCAATTGATTTTTTAAGCGGAGCAAGCATACACGTCAGCACTGTTCTACCTGCACTCATCATGGGGTCTTGTTTTTGTATTACGTAGATAAGAGCAGGACACAGTCCTGAGGGGACAGGACTACCATCGCATGACAGCACCGGGAATTTGCTGATGTTTTTCTGTGCAGCTGTTTTGACTGTTGAGCTTAGTACTGGTAACCATCCAGCCATAGACTTACTGAACAGTTCCGCAGACATGATGTATTGCTGTGCACCTTTTGTGTCTGTTAGATTTGAGCGCTGGTACCCTTTCAGCCATATACTCATCAGCACTGGCATGAATGGATTGAATGCCGTATTTTGCTGTGCAACTGTTTCGGCTGTTGAGCTCAGTACTGGTGGCCTTTCAGCCATGCACTCATAGGGGACAATTGGACATACTTTATTTCATTGCAGCTGTTGAGTACTGGAAACCTCCCATCAGCAACTGCATGAATGAGAGCGGCCAGTGGCGGGGGAATGCACGGCAAAGAGGCTGGGATGATAGCAGTCAGCTGTCCCCCACAGGCCAAACTGCTGCATGCCATGCATGTGCAAGCACAGCTAATAGTCTGCATGCCTCTGCCAGTCTTCCACTGCTCATAGCGATTCATAGCACGTTCTGTAGGTACGAGTGTCCGACTTCTTTCAATGACCCAGGCACTAGAAGCTTGTAGCCGGGTGGACCTGCTGGCCACGCAAGACAAAAATATTTTTTCGTCACTAGTTGGGCGCCCACGCGGCCGAGCCTTATTTGAGCAGGGCCCAGAGCTGTAACGTCATTGACTTCTCACTCACCGGAGTTCAGCTTCCGTTGGGCGCCAACGCGTCCTACAATCTTGAAAAGGGTATAACGTCGTAACTTAATGCCCTTGCTAATCCTCTACCAGCCCCACGCGGCTGAGCGTTAAGCAGGGCCCAGCGCATATGCACAATTCCAAACCTTCTTTGGTGAGAGCCAGGGTCAGCCGCCTATAATGACAACATCACTCGGGTGGCTCCCAAACGAGCCCCGCAAGATTTCTCCTTGAGCACCCTCACCTGTCTACCCACCTGCCTGCTCCACTACCCTCCTCACGTTGCCTCTCCCCGCCCCCCCGCCCCCCCTGCCTGCCGGCCCCCTGAATGTCAACGTGCCCGCCGACCCACCTGTCAATATGCATACCCATCTGCTGCCCCCCCCTGAATTACCCCCCCCCCCACACACACACACACATGCACACACGGCACGTGATACCCATGCCTGCCCCCTTTACTTACCCCTCGACTACCCCTATCCTTGCACCCCTTGGCCACTGGCACTTACTTACCTCCCCCCTGACGGCCCCCCTAGCCACCTATCTGCTCCCTTCCACAGAAACAAACATTCAAATACACACGCATGCCTTCCTACTCACACACCGCGGCCTAAATATCCAGTCATTGAGCATCTGACGACAGCATAGGGACATCAGCATCCGGGGCTGCATCCTGGGCAACATCCACATTTCAACGAGTTTTCTGTTACAACCACTCACATCACGCCTGCAATGGGTCCCCTCGATTCGATTGTTTACTGTCAGTATTCATAATTCATGTTACTGTTTAAATCTGCATGAAGCAGTTGAGGATGGAGATGCACGTTGGTCAAATTGCTACATTTGTGCTACTACTACTGCTGCTGGCTTTGGCTTTTTCTTCAGCGTCCAAGGTGCACAAGGCTGGCTGTGGTTCCAAAGGTGATTATTTCCCAAATGTTGCGATTGTAAAACGTCATCCGCGTCATGGCGATTTTTGTTGCAGCTGCTATGTCGCGACTCGGGTCCTGTAGCAGTGTAGCATGAGCTGGCGCACTGTTGGCACCGCGGGCAAATGCTGACACATATCATCGTCAAGCAGCCAGTTTAATCGTGTACCGTGTGAGGGTATATTTATAGCTGGGAAGATGGCAAAATGACACGCTGCAACAAGCAACGCGCCCGCCATTTTGCTTATTAGCGCAGGGTCCATATGTCGACTCGTTCCCGAGAGATAGGAATGCCGACGCATTTCATTCACCACATGAAAATCCTGAATCATTGATTGATGGGTGCCAGGCCTGGCTGGCCTCGGATGACGCCTTATACGAGTTTCACCCCCGGCCCCCCTTAATGCCCCCTTACTCACCCCCCCCCTGTTGCTGTCTTGCACCCCCTGCATGCGCCCACTACCTGGCTAAATACACCCCCTGAAATTTCTCAAAACGTACACCCTCTGTATGCGCCACTACCTGCACCCCCTGCATGCGACCACCCCTTGCACCCCCTGCATGCATGCGTCCTCCACCTGCACCCCCTACATGCGCCCCGGGCCCTCCCTCCCTTCCTGACTAATTTGCTTATCTGTCAGCTGTGTAGCTGCTAGCCCCTCTCACCTATTATTTCTGACATGACTCGTGCACAACCATCCTGGATCTGAAAACCCTACCCGGGTTTCATGAGTAGAGGGGCCGCCCTGTGGGCCGCCCCCACCATCGTGAGCCGCCCATTTTGTGTGGTGTCTCCAGATAGCCAGCTTTGGGTTCAGATTGAAGAATATAGCAAATTTAAAGTGGCTTTCACAACGTTGCACGTTTTTACTGATTACACTAGTGCTCCGTGACACCCTTGTTTCCTTTCAGGTGTGCCGAGCAGCATAACCACGTCTTCTTTGAGAGCATCCAGGTTTTCCCTTAAAACGATTCTGAACCTACGAATGTTACTCCCCCTCTGCATTTCAGGTGTGTCCAGTAGCATCACCACCACCGCTGATTTGGGGGCATCCATGCTTGCCCCAATGATGCTGCTCTCCGCCAACGGCAAGTACCACATGGATCTGCAGACGGATGGCAACCTGGTCCTGTACAAGATGAAAAAGAAAAACAAGGACAAACACAGAACGCGAAATAAAGATCAGAACAAAAGTGAGGGCAGTGCTCCAGGCACAGCCTACTGGACAGCTGGCACTGGAGGCCGCACCCACGTCGTTCAGTCCCGGCTCAACATATCAATGGTAAGTTGCCAAGTACAAAATGACTCAACTGTGCGGAGGGCGTTGGTATCTCTTCTTCAACCTGGAATGCAGTTCTTCACTTGCACACTGGCAACACATTTTAACAGCATCCAACGCCCTCTGTTAGTCTGTTACTAGTATCCCCTGCTGCTCCACCCGTCATACCAATTTTCATTGTGCTGGCTGATACCCGATCACCCGATGCTGTTTCATCTGTGTGTTAGCCGTGTTGCCGTAAACGGTGTGTTCCCGGCAGCAGTTTTGCTTGCAAGTCGAGCCGTTCGGGGCGCGGTGTATTGTGTTTTTACTGCAAGGCCACTCTGGCTGCACCCCAGAAAAAAAATGAATTACTGGCTGCACGCAGGCAGGAGGCGGGGAAATAATCCTCGAGGTGTCCACAACCAGCAACCAGGATGTGACAAAGTTCCTGTTTGGAGGAAACGTTGAGGCACAAGGTCCTTACACAATTCTCATGCAGGTTAGTATTGGGAGCGGGGAACTGGTAGACAAGTTAAATCCAGGGTGCTTCAGCTAAACTCGAAGTGTGGCCATCAGGGCTTGGTGCAGCAAGCCCTGCTGCCTGCTGCAGCCTGCCTGCAGCCTGCCTGCTGCCTGCAGCCTGCCTGCTGCCTGGGCCACCGGCCATAGGCCTGTCAAGAATTGATTCCCATTTGCCCAGCGGGAGCCGCCCGGCGGCCAGTGTTGTTTTGAGTGGGTACTGGGTTCCAAAAAAAACCTTAGGCAGGCCGCTCCGCGGCCGCCAAAGGCTTGATTGACCCCAAACCTTGACTGGCCTTCGGCCAGCGGCCCAAGCAGCATGCCTGACAAAACCTGCCCCCCCCCCGGCCGTAGGCCGGATTGTAGCTGAAATGTAGCTGAAGGCCTCTAAAAATATCACTGCTGACGGCCCCCATAGGTGACTGGCATGCATTAAATCAAACACTGGCTCGTGATGCAGCTCAGAAAGGCTCCACTAGCCTATGTGTGCAAATAGCCTGGCTGGTCTCTGACCGAAGGCTGGATCAATCCTGGGATGACAAAGGGGCTGCCACGTTGCATTCAGATTTTCAGGGGCCATGCCACCCTCGCCTCAGGATTGCCATGTTCTAGTCAAGCAAGGCAACACGATACAGCACCGGTTCAACCGGATTGTATGGACAACTAGCAAGGTACCACAGTGCGGCTCAATATGGCACACTACGCCACAGGTTCAGCTGGATTGTGCTACCATGCTTCCAGTGTTTTGTTTAGTGGGTACTGGGTACCAAAAAACACCTTAAGCAGGCCGCTTCGCGGCCGCCAAAGGCCCAATTGGCCCCAAACCTTGACCGGCCTTCGGCCGGCGGCCAAAGCAGCATGCCTGGCAAAACCTGCCCCCCCCGGCCGTAGGCCGGATTGTGGCTGAAATGTAGCTGAAGGCCACTAAAAATAACACTGCTTCTAGTGATATATACTTGTGTTCCACACATATGGGAACGTGTGCATGCTGGTGGCAGTGGGGACTAAGCTTGTTGCACCTGGCTTCTGCTGCAGAAGAAGCATGACAAGCAAGCCTTTGCAATGCTTGCCTACATACAGGAAGCAAGTCTGTATCATGCAGTTTGTACTGCTTGCCTGTGTCCTGAACTGCAGGATGATGGGAGCCACGTCACGTAAATGTCAACAAAGGGGCGATTCTTCCATTTCATATTTGTATTCATTTGCCCATGTGCAAGATGATGGCAACCTTAATCCATGCCCATGAGCTGTTTTGTTTTATTTCTTCATGCATTCACGTATGTGCAGGATGATGGCAACCTCGTCATGTACGATGTCAACAAAGGGGCAATGTGGGCAACTGGGACATTTGGTCGTTTAAGGAAGATAGGTGGGGAAAGAAGGGAATCATTTAATACAAGATGGGTAGAAGGGGGAAGATGGGTGGGTAAAGGAGGGAATACAAGATGGTAAAACAAGGGGAGATAGGTGGGTACTAGAGTAAATCGTTTGATACAAGATGGATAAAAGGGGGAAGATAGGTGGGTAAAAGAGGAAATGCAAGATGGGTAAACAAGGGGAAATAGGTGGGTGAACGCGGGAAGATGAGGAACACCACCTCCGTGGTGAAGTGATTTCCGGTGCTCAAAATATTTGAAGAGCAGGGTCTGGCACTGCCTCTTATTCCTGCCTTGATGAATTGGATTGTAACCTCCGTATCTCGACTGCTTTGCCACCCTGCAGGTCTCGTTCCTGACCCTGGACCTCCACCCCCACCTTCGCCACCTACCCCGGGATACCCGCAAACACCTGGTGAGCAAAAACGAAACTGCGCAAGGCACAGAAGCCTTAGTGGCTAGAAGCCTTAGTGGCAAGAAGCCTTAGTGGCAAGAAGCTACGTTTTAATTTTGTTTTCAGTAACCAGCAAGTTTCATTCTAGAAAATGCTATAACGTGTTGGGGGGGGGGAGAGCAGTTAAGGGTCTAGGGTCTAGGTTTGATTTTAAAGATTGGGAGGACTTGTGGGTGGACACCAGCCCATGGCTATCCAGGTGCTCAGCGCAGCCACTCATGCAAGCTTGGGCCTCTGTCTCTGATGTCCCAAATGTTCCACCGATCAGCAGCCGTCTGTGTGTCGTTTTTATGCTATGCGGCCATCTTCAGCGAGCCGACCCTCAACCTTGAAGAGCCCGCAGAAACCGAACCTGGACAGAATAGTGGCTGGTGGCCCAAGCAGCATAGCGGGCAATGCATGAGGCTTCTGTACGGGAGCCTCATATATGGCAGGCCACTACCTGTTGCTGAACCATTACTGAGCATAGGTGGCATAGCAGAAAACAGAGAAGTGAACAGAGAAATTAGAGGGAAATAGAGGAGAGAGCTTAGGGGAAACATAGAAGACCACAGAAAAACAAATGCTGTCAGCCGTGGGGTGATGCAGACAAGCTATATGCGGTTACTAGGGCCTCATCACCGACTGCCCGTGCCTCTTCAACATCCCTGCAGCAGGGCCCATCAACTGCGAATGCGGTGACTGCATGCAACCTTTTGCCTCACAAGTGCCAAGCACATGCTGCACCCCGAGCTGACTGCCTGGGTTAAGGGTGTAGGGTGTAGGGTTTAAGGTTTAGGGTTTAGGGTTTTGTAACCTTCCATATATTGACTGCATGTGCCTGCAATGTGTCCCTGAGCGTAGGGCCCGTCGAATGCGGATGCAATGACTTTGGGCTGTGCCTCACAAACGCCAAGCGCGCGCTTCACCACGCGCCGCCGCTGACTTGGGACCCTAGCCTAGCAGCGACAGCGCAGAGCTGGGCCGATCATTTGGCCAGCAACTGTACGTTTGCACACAGCGGCGCTCGGGGTCTAGGCGAGAACCTTTTCTATGGTGGTAACTGGATCCCAGACGACAGCTACGACGTCTGCACAGCGGTCAATATGTGGTAAGTCACTAGGCTCAGGTTTGAAGCTTCCGGCTTGAGGGGCCAGTTAGGAACTCCTAACCCTAAACACGAGACAGCTATGCCCAGCGGGCAATGCCTGGTAAGTTACTAGGTTTGGGGTTGAGGCTGTCAGCTTGAGGGGTAATTGTGTTCCCCTTACGGATAAGAGTGTAGCCCATAACCCTGAACCCTAAACAGGCTGTCAGCTGAAGGGGCAAGTGTGTAGCCCTCGACCCTAAAACCTAAACAGGCTGTCAGCTGAAGGGGTAAGTGTGTAGTCCATAACCCTGAACCTTAAACAGGCATGACGTCTTCTCAGTGGTCAATACCTGGTATGTTACTAAGTTGCAGTGGTAATTTGTTCGGCTGCAAGGCCAACTTCAGCGGGCCGCCCAGCGGCCGCCTTCGGCCCGATTGGGGGGAAAACTTGACCAGCTGGCGGCCGGCAGCCCAAACAGCACAGCTAGCCACAACTGGGGCCTCTGGCCGAGGCCGAGGTGTAGCTGACAGGTAGCTGCAGCACGAAAAGGAAACACTGATAAATTCAGGTTAAAGGCTTCAGGGTTTCACTCTTAACGCTCTACTCTGAACAGTAAAAATGGCTGCTCTGCGGTCAATGCTTGTTAGAAAGAAAGAAAGAAAGAAAGAACACGCCTGAGCGTGTCTTGTGGAATACGACATTTGAAATGCCGTATACCGTTACGTTCATAATCAGTGTCTCTTCTTAAGGCTTCGAGACCACCAGCAGCCGCCTACCCCCTACGGCATGAACTCCCCTTGGTCATAGGCGGTGATATGACTGAAGTGTAGCTGAAGCACACTAAAATGAATGGGGTGGGACACCCAACCTGCCACCCCGCTTTCATTGCGCTGCGCAGGTATGACGAGGTGTCAATTTACAACTTCAGCGACAGCCCCTGGCTAGATAACAGGGCCCACTTTGGAGCTGTGGGTCATTTCACGCAGCTGGTGTGGGTGTCGACCACCAAGCTGGGCTGCGCCATTGCAAATAACTACTGCATCCCATGGTTCAACACCTACGTCGTGTGTAATTATGCAACGTTTGGAAATGATATGGGGAATGGAGGCGCTAATTTCGTCACCAACGTGCTTCCGATCTGAGAGACTGTGCGTTGCGACAGAGCCAGAACGCAGACATGCGATCTCCCATGCACGCCCACGCGAAAGGCATGCATTCACCCATGCAGACTACTCCTGTGCATGCTCAGCGCTGTTTCCCCCTGCTAGCGTGCCTCGGTTTAAGAGGCTGCTTTGGGTGTGCATCACAGCAGAGCCATAACGCGTCATGGATGTGATCTCCCACGCATTCTCCAATGGGGGCATGCACTTACCCATGCAACATGCATGCTTTCTCCCACGCCTCATGCATGCATTCCCCCACACTGACTCATGGGCATTTTCCTGGCAAGCTGTCCCCCATGCGGTCTCTATCGGGGACTTCTTCCTCAATGCCTGGCATGATTTCCAGAATCTAGTCATGCATGCATTCTTCCATGCATACGCCTCCCGGGCATGCTCGCTAAGGCATTTTGGTCTTGTTTGCATCGCTTTTTATGTACTGTTCATATAAGTCAGCAGGGGCAGGCAACGAAAACTGCTTCCCTTATCTCTTCTTGCTGATAGCTATGTCTGGTTGGCTCTATCGTCATTGGATGACCATGTCGATGAGGGTTGAAGGTGACGATGGTCGGTGATTTGTTGCTGCTTGGCAGGGAATGCATGTTGCTGCTGTGTTGGGCACATGATCTTTGGCCCACATAATTTCTAGTGCCTTACATTTTTCTTGTCACGTTTTGTGTGACGTGTGACTTTTGACTTTCTCTTTTGTAGCCTTTTGAGGCCTTGCAATAGACGTCATTATGCGCAATACGTGAAGTCTATTATCGTCCATGCTTGAGCTTGTGCGGCCCAGCGGTTTGCGTTTGCGTCAAGACGTTTGACTGCACCACACGTATTGGTGTGTTGAATGTTTATTTTCTGTTTTTGAAGTGTCTGTTTTTCTGTTTTGGTGTTGCCAGGTTGGGAATGGTTGCACATAGAATAACTACCGGCGAGACTACTGGTACTTAGGAACTGCCTGGTTCTCTTTACATACAAAAAGCGTTATCTCCTGAAACTTACTTCTTTGAGCGTTGCTTGTGAAGTGATTCAGCGCTCTACCAGTACACTGGCTGGAAGGGCAGAGCCTCCGTAACTGATCTTGTTAATTTGCAAGTGACAGTTTAAATTTACAGCACCCTGTTGGGAGTACCCTCCTAACTTGACATTTCCCATCGCTCTCGATTGTTCCTTTCCCTGTTTGGTGCTTCTTCTGTAATTTTGTGTTGCGTGCGTGGTTTGTCGAAGTCAAGTGAAACAGCATACATGTAATGAGGGCACCTACAGACTCCTGAATGCCCATCAGTACGGTATCATAGCCTGACCAGCCTCCATGCGCGTTTGAGGCCTAGGGACCGCGCAGCAGGTCCACGGACAGTCCTCTGCCTGGTTAGCAGTGATTTTAACTTTTCAAGCGTTTGGAGCACATATTGGAGACCCGACAGCAGTTGCAAACATTTCAGCAAAGTTTTTGTGAGAGCAGCCGAGTTTTATTGTGGATGTTTGACCGCCGTGGTTTGAACCAGGCAGGATCCTGCTGCCAAAGCGGTTGGCGGGGCCTGTGCTGGTGGTCTTTGCCACTATGGGCATCCGACAGGGCACATCTGTGGCCATGGGTACTGGGGTGGCTGACGCTGAGTCCATGGCCGCGCGTGATTATACGAGGAAAGGAACGAAAAGGGATAGGGTTTGGGTTTTCAGTTGGTTTCACAGGGACATCGGTTACCAACCGCCAAAATGTCTGACAATGTGGAAGGCTCGTTCTTCGCGGTCGCCCCAGTGTTTCGAGTCATTTTTTGTTCAGATGGCGTATCTCGTGCTTCCCTACCTTATGGCAGTGCACTGCAACGGAGGTGCGCGGAGTGGATCGAACGAGCCGTACTTTCTTGGGCATGCTATTTGCAGGGGTTTGTGGTGAAAAGTGGCGCCGATTTCAGAAACAGGCCATCGCGTTGCTTCGTATTGGGCGCAAAGTCATTTGCATGTCTGTTAGCAATTTATATGTTCGTGGCGGGGCAGCCACGGCCTCGGTCACGTTGGTTTTGGATTTTCTTCACCGAAAGTCCATACTGCACAGTACGTGTTGTGCACTCGCGGTGTGCTGCTTTAAGCGCAAACTCTTTCAACAGGTTAGGCGTGATGATAGGTTTGCTCGCGTTGATCCGTATCGCTGCAGCCAGCGGCTGATTAGTTTTCGAACTTGCAGGATGACAGTTGACACTGCAGAACATGTGAAAGACCATCGTAGGGACTATCGCGCAGCTTTGCTTTAGGCGCAAACTCGTTTTATACGTTAGGTTTGGCGGTGTTGGCAGACTTGCATGCCTGCTTCTGTTTCCCGTGAATGAAGTGCGACGACCTTTCGACAGAGCGCCCAGTGCCATGCACCAAATCTGTCATCCAGACTCGCCACAACTGTAGCACCTTAACAAGAAACAGATAGGCACACTCACAGGTTAACAGATCGGCACTTTTGTCTGTTATGATTGAGGCTTGGGACCTGCTGCTCAGGACTGCGTCAGCTGCTGTGTTCGACTGTTCGGTGTGCAATCAGATTGTTGCTGTGTGCACAGTATCACTTCTGGCACCCAGCTTGCACATATAGCAAATGAAGTTGATGCGATGACATGTTTTTGACAAAGTGACAGGTGCCATGCACGGCTGGTGGACAAACCAGGAATCCTAGCTGAGGGACTCAGGCAAGCACAGTGCCGCAGCATGCAATGCACCTTACAGAAAACATGCAGCAAGCGCACGCAACAAGTCCCGCATATGAAAGCATCCCACTTTGTTTTGTGCCCATACCGGTCCACATGTACACGCCATACATGCAATACATTTGTAAAGCTGTGCCTTTGGCGCAGCCCCCGAGTGACGCGTGTGCCCTGCAAACTGATGAGGTGTCCTAGGCTGTGTGTCCTGGCAGCAGTTGCCAAGTTTGTTACTACCGTACATATTTTCTTTTGCTGTGAAGTGAAGCTTTTACAGTCTAACGGGGCATCACATTTGATGCATGGGACTTGTGCCTGGACTTGCTAGGACTTTGCAAGGTGTGAGACCGGCCGCCCAACCTCAAAACCCTGACATCTATGACTTCCAAAAAGTGTGCTCTGCAATCCAACAGTCCACACTTGCTGCCCCGCTACTTTGCCTTGCTGTGATTTACAGATGTCCCACTAACGGCACCGTGCTTTCACTCTCCGCATCAAACCACAGAGAGCAGCCAAAGCCACTACCCATGCCCTTCATCAGGTAGCCACCTAACTTCAACCAGGCCGCATCCCTATGTGCCAGCAGTCCAAATCACATTTCGTACCTCAACCTCATGGCTCTTACGATACAGCCACGGTTCATAAAGCACAAGCCCAACCACGTCACTCGGGGGCTGCGCCAAAGGCACAGCTTTTACATATATATCTCCGTGATTTGAAGAATCAAGATAGGTTGTTCATTATTCTGTCGGGAGCTGTTTCAGCAAGCTCTGCTCCACCCACTTCCCTTCACGGCCGACAGCCTACGGTATTGGTGGGTTCTGTCAGGGCACCGCTGTGGCTACACGAAATAAATGCAGTTGGCCTGACGGATTATACCTGGCTTAATGCACACCACATGCTCAGATACAATTCAGGGCGCCATAGCTACAAATCTGGTACATCACAGCCTAAGCTGGGAGGAGTGTTTTTTCGTTATAAAGCTACATGTCAGCTACAGTCCGGCCTCTGGCCAGGCGCCCCATTTATGGCCAGCCATGCTGCTTTGGCTACCAGTCGTAGGCCGGCCCAGGTTTGGTCCCAATCCCGAGGACCTTTCGCGGCTGCAGGGTGGCCTGCCAAAGGTAGACTTGTAGCCGGGAAAATAGCACTGGCTGAGAGGGGCTAGTACACAAAACCTGTTGATTTGGCCACCGGCCAAAGATTGCACCGTAGCCTGCGTAACATGGATTCGTGATCGTAATAATAAACAGTGCTGTCTGCACTCGTTGACTGATCAGTGATCTCCCTAGTTACTGACTCTGAAACTCAGGGCTGAAACTTACCACACCTGACCGGCCACCTGGCTGAAATAAGTTGTGTGCATTCCGGACAGTTGACAGCACATGTCTCGTGTGTGCACTAACTTGCGACTGCGGCTGCGACTCAGAGCGGCTAGCACAGCTGATAATAGAGGACGGCGCAGCGATCAGCAGCGTGACACGCGCTGCTGCCAACGGTGCTGGGCTGAGGGACACGGCCAACATGTGGAGGATGCGCTGCATGTGTGCTTTCAATGCCCTAGCGTAAAAGAGAGGCTGAGGGCGAGAGGCAGGCCCTACGGAGGGCGCCACGGACTTTCAGCAGTTGTACCAGGGCAGGCATGGGTGGGAGGCTCTGGCTTTTGTTGAGGGCTAGTCTGCTGTCTTGTTTTTGCCTCCCTGGGGACTGGCTCTTTCCTTTTTGTCTCTCTCTTGCTTTCAGAGGCAGGGATCCTTAGGTCTGCCTTTCCGTTTTTTGGAGGGGTGTTTTCTTCGCCCTTTGTGCGCCTCTCTGTTTTCCCTCTAGCCTTTGCTCCTTTTCCCACCAACCAGACAGGACATCGAGCCTTCAGGCAGGGGTGGGAGGCCCTCAATTTTGTACTACTAGTTGAACCTTTGAGGGCTAGTCTCTTCAGGGGCAGGGGAAGCGGTTTGCCCGACCTGTGTGTTCTTTTTGTTTGGTGGGTGAACTTACTATCCTTTCTTTCCTCTTATGCCTTCTCCCTTGACTTTCCTAGCTGTCTTCTTGTTTGCCGACGTGGCCGAGCTTCATTTCTGCATGGCCCAGAGGTGTTATATCATTGGGCGTAATATTTATCAAGTCAAGCCATTTCGAGGCGACATCACGTTCTGTTGAGCAAAAGCTTTACACAGATGATTGCTGGAACATTTTGAGGGTCGATGACAAAGCGATATTTTGAACCCAATCTCACTGGTACACGAGAAGACCCCTTTGTGATGCCCTGCTGGTACACACTCACACAACTAATTGCCGTTTTAATTAAGAAAAACTCAAGCAAAAGCAAAGGCTGAAGTACTTAACCTAGGACCTAATTGAAGCGGGTTCTGGAATATCTCGCCAACAATCGTTGAGTTTGATGCGGAAATATCCGCAGGGGAAATCAATGAACGTGCGCTCCTTCATAGTTCAAAAACCAACTTCCGCCGGCAAAATCAACAAGGCTGAAGCAGCGAAATGAACTTGATCAGGCTTCATCAAAAATCTCCCATAAAAGCTCAGGATTTGTGTTGAGGAAGGTCTAACCCCTGGTCTAAGCAAAGCTCGCCCTCGCTAATTTTTTACTGCCGCCCCTGGGAATTGCATACCTAACATTCCGTCCAGCATCATGACTCAAAATTGAGGAGGAGGCCAACGAACCAAGTGGATGATTCGAGTCCAACATACAGATGGGAAAACTTACCAACCGGGTGCATTACTAATCGAGGCAAGCGGTGGATGGGCAAGGCTGATACTTATTTATGGCTATATTCCCAATCTTACCCCCCTTGTGTAATCCCTAGTGCAGGTTCAGCAGCCCGTTTTTCAGGGCAAACAGCTAGTCCGTCAGGTCAAGACAGCAAAATATTTCAAAAATCAAATAGCGAAGTACCGACAAATCCAGCAGCTAGAAGCTTCCAGATCCGAATACCTACACACGGTCAAGATGCGAGTACCAACCACTAGCAACGGTATCTTCAACAATAGAGCATTCCAATATCTTTCTTCTCTTTAGCCGGTGCCGCAGCATCCATTAGTGTTAGACATTGGCGGGTTGCTGCCAAACCCAGCGTACCAGAACACCCCGTTAAGGAAGAACTTCTCGGCAGTGTTGCAGCTCTCGTTGGCAGGGTCCAGGGTCAGGGTAACAAAGGTTACCTGGCTGTTGCCGTCGTACAGGCCAGTCACCTGAACGAAAGGAGGACATGACGAAAACAAGGACTTGGAAGATACAATCCGCCCCCTGTTGGCGCCTTAAGTTGCATTCGGCGCCTTATAAATGCCCAGTTGCACCTCTCACTGGCTTCCACCCTCATTCGCCCCTCCATGGCATCCAGCCATTTGTTTACACATCGTGTCGCACCCATCGTTACGCCCCTCATTTGCGCCCTCATTAGCCCTCCAAACCTGCGATTCAACGACGGCACTGATATCTGAGAGAACTGAGATCACAGCGGCCCAAACTAACCTTGCCAGTAAGGACGATCTGGCCCGCGTAGTAGCCAGTGGGAGGAGTTCCAGGCCAGGTTTGTGTTGAGTAAGAGGGCTGCTTGGTGGTGCCAGAGATGCTGGCGATTGCACCTCGGCAATCAGCTGCAAGGCAAGATTCACGAGGTCCAATTAGTGCATTCATTTCAAAAGGCATTAAAAAAGTAGTCTCGAAATCACAACGTCATTTAACTCATGTTTGAAATGGACGCAATGGCACCAAGGCAGTCAGCTGGAAGGCAAGGTTCATGAGGTCAATATTTGGCAGGGCATTTATTTCAGGAGTTCATAGTTGCAGTCTCAAAACCACAGTTTCCTTTTATAAATGGACACAAGAAAGCGGCGACAATCCCCTGGAGACAATCAGCTGCAAAATCACGGCATTTATTTACCACTTTATTTTATCTTTTAGAAAACATCGTTTTTTAATGATCAAGCGGAGGAAATGGTCGGGAGGGCGACAAGGCAATCAGCTGTAAGGTACTGGATCCACAAGGTCACACTCCTTGTCACACTCTATGGGGGAGGGTCCCGGGTCCTAGGTCACAAACACACGCATACGCACCAGGCTTAAGGACTAGGTTTCAGCACATCGGCATTCACAGATATTTTAAAACGTTGTGAAAGGAGTGTGGTGTACCGTATTACTGCAGTGTACCTCAATACTGCAGTACATCACACACTTCAAACATACAGTGGTTACTACTTACGGTTCAGCATGAACTCGACTTTCTCCATGTAGACTCCGGAGCAGCAGCCATACTGGGAGTTACAGGTGGGGTTGGGGGAGATGATCAAGGTAATGACATTGCCCAACGACACGGCGTCCATCCTGTTAGCAAACCCGGCCTGGCCAATGCCTGTGGAGACTCCGCCGTTAGCGGCCGTGTTGCCAGGGTAGCAGGTGTGGGGGAAGTCCATGAAAGGAGGAGGAGGTGGGGGGGGAGGCGGGGAGGGGGGAGGAGGGGGAGGAGGGGAGGGGGGAGGGGGTGGAGGCGGAGATGGGGGAGGAGGAGGCGAGAAGTTTGCGCAAGAGGCTGTCGCGTCATCAAACTTGCATCCGCAGGTGTCCACCACATGTACCGCGGTGTTACAAGTGTACTGCCCATAGCCAAGGATGGATTGAAGATTCTGGATAGAGGAGGAAGGAAGGGTTCAGGTGTAGGTTAAGGGTTAAGACTGTCCTGATTTAAAACCATTTTGTTGCATGAGAAAGATGAGGTATTGCAAAAATGGTCATTGCTAACGGGGGGCCTGGTGGATTGAGAGCCTAATGTCCCTTTAGGATCCTAGGGTAGGTATGGCCTCCGCCATTGGGACACTCATGTTTGACAGTCATGAAATGGGTCTCAGAGTGCTCTATCAGACAAAACAGATCTAAACGAATTATGATCAACAACTGATCTCAACAGCACTCTCAGGCAGCTTCTGCAAGATTTCCCCCCCGTCAGATTGCACAGGGGCAATCCAGCCCTGCATCATTGTTCATTGAAAAGTATCCACCTAAATTTGCCAAGAAACAATGAAGTGCATGACATGCCACAATTCTGCAAAATGTGGCCGACAAACAGATTATGCTATCTTCATCATATCTTCAGAAAAGTAATGATATCATTTCATATCCCCACTGCCTGTCTCTCTGCAGAAAGCAGTCTGAATGAATGAAATTAGCAGCTCTGAGCTCACCGGCAGGGAGACCGAAGGGAAGAACGAGGAGCAGACTGTCGTTGTCTCTGCAGATCCGGTAGCGCAGACAGAGACGCAGGAGCCAGGCGCAGTTGTCGTGCATTGGTAAGTAAGTGCTGCGCCGAGATAGTTGCTTTGGATCTCCATGGCACTGACTAGCCTGGCGCAGGTGTCTGATGTGGGGTAAGGGGGCATGATGGTATTGGTGGCAGCCTGAGGTACGCAGAACTCAACACAGATGGTGCAGCTGGGAGGGGGTGGGGGAGGGGGAGGGCTAGGGGGAGGGGGAGGGGGAGGGCTGGGGGGAGGAGGAGAAGGGGAGCTGGGGGGAGGAGGGCGGGGGGGAGGGGGAGGGGGAGGGGGGGGAGGAGGAGGGGGAGGGGGGGGAGGAAAAGGGGGAAGGGGTGGTGGGGGAGAAGGAGGGGGAGGGGGAGGAGGAGAGGGAGGGGGTGGGGAAGGAGGACGAGGGGGCGGGGGAGAGGGCGGGGGAGGCGGGGGAGGTGAGGGAGGGGGGGGAGGAGGAGGCGAGGGAGAAAGAGGGGAGGGAGGGGGAGGGAAGGGAGGGGGGGGGAGGAGGAGGCGAGGGTGGTGGTGGAGGGGAGGGAGGAGGGGGCATATTCACTGGGCAGCAGATCGGTGCGCGGTCGGTCTCCACGTCCCAGTTGGTGGGCCAGTAGTAAGAGCCTGGCCAAGGCTGAAAAAACTGCGCCATGGTGCAGCTCTGCATGGATGACTTGTAGCAGAACTCGGTGCCGGAGGAGGAAGGCAGCAACATCAAGTTGTATGACTTGATGATGGCATTGCTGCCGTAGGTGAGCCACGCGACGTTGGCGGAGTGCAGTACGCCGTTGATGTAGAGGCCATCCTTGCGATTGAAGTCAGATATGCAGGCCTGGTCTGCAAAGGGCAGTGAGTAGACGTAGACACCATGTTTAGACTACTGAAGGGACTGGTGTGGCTGAAATGAGTGGGTGGAAACGGCCTCAAGGAGAATATTCATATGCATGTAGGTATTGCCAGACATACTACCTTGTCTACCTGGCTTAACTAACCCTAAAAGCACCACAACAGCAAGGTGGGGAGGAATTTTTAGCAATGCCTTTATTTTTCGAGGTGATGAAGCAGCAATTCTGCCACATCATGCAGCCCACGGCCGGGAGAGCGCAGTGCATGCAGCAAGACCGGCTTTTAGGGCCACCAGCCATAGATAGCCAGGCCTGTCGAAGCAAGGTCTGGTATCAATCGGCCCACGCCCCACTGGTGGCAGCCCAGCCCTTCCTCAAGTTGTCTAGTGACTGGCGGGACTCATTGATTTCAAGCTTGAACTCACTGACTCCCATGATGAGGCGGGTGGCACCATAGGTAGAGATAGTAGTGTAGCAGATGCTGGGGCTGGCGACCGGGCCCTTGTAGGTCAGGGTCATGCAGAAGCTGCCATTGTTCTCGACGGGTTTGGTCAGGTCGAAAGGCAGCGACGTCACGTTGTAGTCTGTGCAGCGATGGTAAGGGAATCGGGTTCCCTGTCTGCGTGTCAACATGAGGTAGGGAGGAGGAGGTCATCAGGAGGATATCAGGCCTGAGGCCTCAGGAGTCATTGAGCAAGAATGAAGGTCGCAATAATATGAGGTTGAATGGCAGGGGGTCTATGCATCTGGGGGAATTCTATTGCATGTGATGGCAAGTCTGCTAGGGAACGGTAGATTTCAGGTTGCCATGCTACGGCCGGCCCGTGCTCTGAGTGTGCGCTTATAAATCTGGTAGATCGTTACGCAATCCACAAACAAATGATGACATGATAGACTGGAACTCCGGTACTTCACGACGAAGAAACCTAGGAGGTGCATAACCCCATCAACTTCACTTCGCTGTTCGCACGAACACGTACCCTACAAGCAAGATGCAGGCAAGGGCAAGCAAGGGTAAGCCAGGCGAGGAGTTTATTAGATCCGGCTGACGAGAGATCTCTTGGCTCAGGATTGGCGGCACAGGTGACTTTTCACTTTTCGACAGGATGGACTAGTGGACCATCCAGGTTATCAACCGACAAACGACCATGGATTGCATCGTCAGAGTTGTAGCTTGTATATGACCCGTCACTAACCATTAGCGACAGCCAAGGCAGACAGCAGAAGAGCTGCGAGTGTCCACTGTATCATTCTGCGGGCGGGCAGGTAGTTGTAATAGTCAGAGACACATGTACGGCATGTGAGCTTATTTTCGCGTTTTTATTTAACTATCGATGGCGATAAAACAGAAGATCTCTGTAACAAAGCACAGCCTGGTATACTCAGAAATGCAGCTACTTTGGGAGCGATGAAGATAGAAAGACAGAGAGATGTGTCAGACTCGGAGAACGTGTTGCGACAACTGACCGTGTAACCATGGACGTTGTTATCGACGTCAGAAAGTCAGGGCATGACAAATGTACGATGCACCAGCATATCATCCCTTCAAAAAATGCTAGCATGGACGATTGGGCACAATTAATAACGCGATTTAGCACACACGCACGCATCATCCGTTGGTCGAAAGTGATGACCTGTCAGGTCGATCGCCCGCTGGGGCAGTGGCTTCCAGGTAACGGGATGTGCAACAATTTCGCCGGGGGTCGAAAAATCCCATATGCGCATTGATGCAAACTCTCACCTGAGTCGCTTGGCAAGTCGGCTCGTGCCACTGGAGTACCTGGTGCGTAGTGATGCAGATCTGTGTCATCTGTTGCTATATCCTGCCTAAAACCCTAAGAACCCTAAGAAAAATGTATGTCCGTTTTTTTACTGCATGACCCAGTGCGGGCATGACCCGCATGAGTCACACGCGGTAATTACACTGCGAACACCTGCAAACAGCGGAGATTACTGCAAACAGGTGCGCGAAAGTGCATGGCCATGCGGTATTGGCCATGTTCAATTCAGTGTGCGCAATCGATATACTACGATTGGCAGGCTTCTGGGCAGGCATCACTAGGCCTATGAAGACGAAAACGTGTCTGGCCTCCAGGTGGCTAGAGCAGCCCTTCTCTTCCACAAACAATGCAACACCTACCGTGTTTCTTGCAACTGGACGGCATATTGAGGTAGGCATACGTCGTGTCAGATGCGAGCAAGCCAAGACTGACATAGATAAACGACTTGACAGAAAATACCTTAAGACACAAGTAAGTTGGCGTAATTTCAAATTTCAAATTTGCAACTGCCATTTATTCGTCCGTCTCCCCAGAGTTGCCGCATTTTTACTACGCTAGCACTAAACAATGATGAGAGTACATTCATTATTGTAAGTACCTATTGGTTTTTCTATACGCACGCTTGGGCGGGCTCTCCATCTTTCCTCCGCCCTGTCACCGTTGGGAAATGTTTATGTCGCAGATCTGCAGGCGTCTGTCTTACCTATGGCTGCAAGCCACTCCGATAGACAAAAAGTACTGAAGGCTGCAGTAGGTTGCCATTGCCTTTGTAGGTGGCCGCATCATGAAGGCCGCATCCTGGAGGTGGAGAAATGAAACAGTCCGGAAGTCCGAGCTGCGGATCGGAATGTTGCTCTATCTTCTCAAATGCTCATCTTCCCAAATGCCCATGACCCCATAAAGTGCCGAGGAGACAATTTGACCAACTAAGGATTGGTCAACCGAACAGGTCAGCGAGATATTGTACGGCGCGAGATGAACTTGACACAATGTTCAAGACAGCTTATTTTGTTTGGCGTCAACAAAGTGTGAGGCTGCCTGGCCGCCCAACCTTTCCCCCCTCATTTAAAAGAAAGCTGAAACATTATCACCCAAAGCAGCCCGGGTGCACATGCATTCCTCGTCGTCAGCGGAGAATGAAAAGGCAAGTTTGGGGAGCATGAAGGGCAGACAACCGACGAGGACTCACACGGCTGCAAATTTTATGCGCAAGAAGTTATATCTAGGTCAGAAAAACTACCCCACGTCGGAACCCATATATAGCATAGGACATCACGATGTGCCTCTCCATCAGCAGCTGCCAACGCCTGAGTTTAGCAGTGTGTAACGTCATTAACCCGCTGCAGCGCTGCCAAAGAGTTCAACGGCCCATAGCCTGCACCCGTTGCTAGAGCAAGGTCACTGTTCTGGCAATCATGTGTAAGGAACCCGTGACACAGGCCTGGCTGCGCCCTGGATGTCAGTGAAGTGCATACCGGGTATTCAAAGCGGACGTACCAGCGTTTTACATTTGGACAGGAAGATACAAAGAAAATACGTGAGTACCGGTAATCAATCAATGAGTATTGAGTCCGATGTTGTTGCTGTACATGAAGTAAACGCCTACAAGGGAAGTGGGGCTCGTCATCAGCTTCTGAAGGAAGAGAAAAAGTAAAAAGCCCAGCTGGATGAAGTAGTAAGAACATGCAACGTATGAACGTTTCCAATGCCAGAGGCATGCGCGTGTTCCGCTGATCCTGCTCTGGATTTTTCGGCTGCTTGACACAAAAAACTGAAAATAGCAGTCCTGCCGACAAAATACCAGAATAATCAGAGCCAATCGTAAACAATGTCTTCGAATCTTCGATATGGCTTATTCAGCCCAATCATGACAATGTTTTCAAGCCTAGCATGGCTTATTCAGCCCCAGGCTGTCCTACAGGGCGATAGCTCAACCACATAGCGACATGAAATACAAGGTGCCATTATTTCGAAAAAGGGTCTCAGAGCACCGAGTAACGGCATAAAAGACCAACGTAGCTAACGGCAATACGGCATTAAAGACCAACGCATACAAAACACTTTTGCCTCCCTGACCTGAGCAAGGGCGCACCGCACCAGTGTTTACTTCAGGACACACCAGAACACCAATGGCAGGCTGCTAGGTGGTCCCCACTCAGCCGATCAGGACCAAACATTGACCGGCCTACGGCTGTTGGCATTCTGAGCAACAGGGCCTGCTGTACTAAGCCCTGCTAGTAGCTGTTAGCTGTAGCACCCTAGAGTACAATGTGTGACATGCACCCCTCTACCTGCCGGACGCCCCACCGACTACATGTGCGGCAGCAGTGAGTGCGCTCAGGTTGTCCATCGGCCCAGGTCTCAACTCCTTCCCGTGCTGCAGAGCGCCCGCGCCTGCGTCCACCGCCCGGCCCCCCCGAGAGGCCTGGATCGACACAAGGCCATCACCCAGCATCAGCACGCCCTTGCCACCCGCCAGGCCCCACCCTGGAGGGTGGGGCAGCTTTGCCCCAGGCTCCTGGCCCGGCTCCCCACCCGTCAAACCAAGCCCGAGCAAAACCTGAGGCCCGCCCTCCGCCGCGCCTCCTCCCCGTGGAGCATGATTCGCCTCTGTATCCTCCTTCATGGGGTCCTGCATCCTCCGGCTCTGCTTCCGAGCCTGCTGCCCGTGCATCTCCTCCAAACGCCCACCCGGCGGCGGCGGGGCCACGTTCGACACGTCCAGTCCGCTCCACCTCCTGGGCGTCGCCTGCCCCACCCCGCCGCCACCGCCTCCGCTCCTCAACAAACAGGCCTGCCTCTCGATCAGCAGCATCTGCTCCTGCTGCTCCTCCTGCTGCTCCTTCTGCTGCAAGGCCGCCGCGTTCCTGCACGCCGCAGCGGCAATCAGGCTCTGCAACAGCAGGTTCGGCGGGTGCACCGGCGATCCCCACCCCTGGCCATCTGCCCCAGCATGCACACGTTCAGGCGCCAGACTGAGCCCCCGCGCCGGCCTAGCAGCCCCGGCGTCCTCCCCCTTCCCGCCGCTGCCCTCAAACTTGGTTGCCTCGGTAAACAGCCTGCTGAGGTCTACCTGCTGCTGCTGCTGCGCAGGGAACGACAAGCCCTGCTGGAGCAGGTACCCTTGGGCGCCGCCGAATCCACCCGGCTGCTGCATCAGCACAAGCGGGTTGTACACCATGCCTCCCGAGGCGCCCCCAGTCTGGCCCAAGCCGCCCCCGCTGAGTGTCCCTCCCCCGCCAAGACTCAGACGCCCTCCAGCCTGCCCAAAGCCGTTCAGCGTGCCTCCTCCCCCGCTGAGACCCAGGCCTCCACCCCCGCCCATGCCTAACCCTCCGGTGCTGCTGCCCAGGTGCGATCCATTGCTCATACCTAGGGCTGAACCCAGGCCCCCGGCTCCGCCCCCGCTCAGCCACAGCGACAGTGGAGTCCCGCCACCGCCCGGGTTCAGCAGCGACAGAGGCGCTCCACCTCCGCTCTGACTCAGCAGTGTCAGCGGGGCTCCGCCGCTGCTGCTCTGGTTCAGGAGTGACAGCAGCTGCGCCTGCTGCTGGGGCGACAGGCAGCTGAGATCGTGGCTGGATCCTGCGCCAGCCGGCACCGATGTATTTCCAAGCAGCCCGTTGAGCCTCTGCTGCTGCAGCTGCTCCTGCTGCTCTTGCTGCTGCAGCTGCATCTGTTGCTGCTGCAGGGACTGCAGCTGCAGGAGCAGCACCTGCTGCTGCGCAGCCAGGGAGGCTGCCAGGCTGGACTTGCTCTGAGACGCGTCGCTGCTGCCGCCCCCGCTCCCGACCAAGGAGGGCAGCCCAGCGGTCAGACCCGATTGCGGCCATTGCAGCGGGGGTGCGGGGGGTGGATGGCCGGAGGAAAGCTGGGGGCCAGGAACAGAAACCGTTGGGCGGTACAAGCCCTGCAGGGGCAACCATGGTCATCCACACTAAAAAGGCAGTTGTAGATTCAAGTAGACCAAGGGAGTGAGCACAGTTATTTTAATACTATACTTTATTAAAGAAGCACCGACCAAGAGAGGTTATTTAAGGTGCATCGACCAATATTGGTTACCGGTATTGCGTTTTGAGCTGGTTTGACAACGGGCCATCCTTGAGCTCCTCAGTTACTTATCTCAAAGGGCTCATGCATTGTTGGGGCTGGCAAGCTGGTAAGGGGAGGGAAGAAGAAGAAATTTGAGGCCAGGTGTCTTCTGAGAGATCCAAAACAAAAATGCACGAATCCCTTAAGAAAATAATGGCCCCTAAATAAATGCACGAATCCCTTATGAATCCTGGCTGCCCATGCCGCTGGCTCGTAGGAAATCAAGTTGGACTTTTGAAAAAAAAAATACTGCTGTCCAGATTGCTGCGATAGGTGTAGCCATGTAGCCATGTAGGGTGCAGGGTGCAGAGGTGCAGAGTGTAGACGTGAAGGGGATTATGGTCTTGGGCATTGGGTATCAAATGAGCTTAACACAATCCCACTTGGGAGCTGGTGCGGCCTGTTATTCAAGGTCAACAGCCTCGCAACGGAAGGAACAGTCATAGCACGCATAGCCGGCATGCCCCCGACAATCAAGACAAACAGACTCGCAAACAAAGGCATGTGGATGGAGAGAGGAGAGAGCATTGCCGAAACGTTGTTTGCATGCACCTCTCCAGGGCATTTGCCGCAAGTGCTGCAAGATACCTGCACTCTATCATGGCAAGCATCACGGACATGCCGTCATGATAGGCATTACCTGCGTGCTGACGGCCGCTCGCGGTGCGGGTTCTCTGCCGTACACTTCGCCGTCGTACATCCGGTCGTCCTCGCTCGCACGGCGCTGGCGCGGCCCGTGGCGTAAGGGCCGGTTTCGGCTATTCAGCCGGAAGCCTCGCTCATCAGCCGCCAGCTCAGCGTCGTCATCGATGCTGTGGTAGCTGTAGCCCCCTGACTGCCCGGCACGGCCGCCAGCGTCAGAGGGGTTGTTCCCCAGCAGCAGGGCTCGGCCGCCGCGGCCGCTGCGGTCGTCGTAGTAACTGCCTTCAGCGTCCGAAGGCCACTTGTCCGTGGGGGCGCTACGGCGCCGGGGCCATTGGTGCGGGGGGGAGTGGCTGCAGCAGCAAGTCAGAAGCTCAACAGAGGCTGACGAGAGCATTGTCTGGACATAATAAACACAAATGCAGACCCAGGGTGTTGGCGCCTGCTGTGTCTAGTCTCTAAAAAATTTAGCCACAAGACCACCTTCGCCCTAGAAATGCCCGATGGGGTGCAAACCTGGGCCTGCCGATAGCCCGCGCCCCAAGCAGTATGGTACGTCATGCATGAGGCCTCCCAAAAAAGGCGGGCAGGTAACTGAACTGAGGCTTAATCGTCCATCAGTTACGTCGGCATGTCAGTCCCCTGTTGGCAATTTACGGATATCGGGCTGTAGCTGTAGCACCCTAACAACGTGGCAGCTGCTGCTGGGAAGTGGCACATCAGACGCACCATGAAGCTCACTAGCTCACCTGCGCAGATGTTAGTCCCCTGATGGGGAAAGGCTTTCAGGGGTTCAAGGTGTGTGCGCTGGTTCAGGTTTGTGCATCATGCGCGTGATGAAGCTCACCTGCGAACGTGTCGGTCTCCCGCTGGCGGCTGGCCGATGTCGGGGTCCTCGGACTGCGTGTCTTCGTTCTCCGTGTCCAGCCGATCCTGCAGCCTCATATCTAACACAGCAGACAGACAGGTGGCAAGAATGGAGGCCTACTTAATTCATCTTCAACAAATCCAAACCCAGGGGGTATGCGAAGTAAAACACTCATGGCGTAGCACGCAGGTGATCCAGACATCTGTTTATTCTAGGGTGCTCCGACAATTCAGCTACATCATCGCCTGTCCTGAAGTGTATCTCTCTGAAACAGCACTACAGCAGACAGACAGGTGGCAAGCATGGAGTTGACGGCACGCTAGGCGCTAAGTGCCAGGTGCTTCGACAAGCTACATGACGAGCCCATCCTGAGGTGTCACAACTGAAACAGGAGACATCAAGGTGGTCAGTATCACGTCTGAGGTCTCGTAGTCCAGCTCGCACATGTTGCGGTCTGCTGTTTCTTTCAGAGTGCTTCACCAAAAATTAAGACGCATCACAGCCTATGCACGGGAGTGGCCTGCAGCAGCAAAATCCCTCCTGCCTGGACCAAATGAATGGCCATGCTGTAGCAGCAGGGCCTGCTGCACCAGGCCACCTTGTCCGCAGGCCATCTCGCCGTGATATACGTGAAACACACTGAAATAAATAAGCAAGTGCCAGCTGCTTACCGGCTAGCGCGGGAAACTGGCGTCGATCATCAAGCTCCCTTCCCAAAGCACCGCCACCTAGGCCAGCATCCCAGTCGGTTTCTGGGTCGTAGGAAGGTCTCTTTCTTGAGCGGACGACGCCCTCGCCGCTGTCCGGCCCCGCTGGCGCGCGGTCTGTGGGGGCTTGGCGGTCATCCACACGCTCAGCTTCCTTCTTCCTCGCCCGATACTGCCGGAAGTAGTCGCGTGCCTGCGCACCGTGGCAGAAGGGGTTGGAGAGGCGGTTGGGGAGGAAAGATGGGTATTGGTTGAGCGTGTTGGGCTGGGCTGGGTTGGGCTGATGGGACAGGAGGGTTGGGCTGATAGGACAGGAGGAAAGAGGGAGGATGGGAGGTCATAAATTTTCCCCTTGGGACAGGGACCTGGAGTTGAGGAGGAAAGAAGGTTGGGTTTACAGGACAGGAGGAGGTTGGAAGGGAATGTTGGGTGCAAGTACCTGGGAGAGGCAGATGGGAGAGGCAGCTGCATTTGGTGGGCCCCTTGACATTTTTCATATGGACATTAAGAGTGCTTGGGAGAGTGCTTGAAATGGTGTGCATTTGATTTCGTGGGACTCTAATTCGAAAAGCCGGTGGAGCCCGATGCAGGAGCATCGGTGCAGCTTCACTTCGGAGAGTGACCGTGTCATGTCCATGCGCCTGCCACGCAAGAGGCAGGCGATATCCCAACTGGTCGAAAGCGGCAACAGCCACCAAAACGCTTCGCACCTGTCCCAGTGTCCGTAGGCACTTGCAGTGGTCCCACGCCTGCTGAATTGATGGCTCAGTCCCTACCGGCCAAGTCGCTTTGCCGTTCGATTCAAACCAGCTTCACAGTTGAGGGAGGAGTACATTGATCCAGACACATCAGCGTACGAAAATTGAAAAGAGCAAATTACAGAAGCAATTGTGGCGCACATAGGAGGCATGCGTTCGTCCGTTCCTACCTCTCCAGCCAAGAACGATCTGGCTTGCTCCCGAGCAGCTCGATTTGCTCGCGGTATGCATTGTTCAGTGGGGCCCACCAATTGGCATCTCTTCTACTGGATTTGCAAGGAGTGGGTTGACCCATCGCCTGCAGCAGTCAAGTCGAAGCGGTTTCCCCGAGGCAAAAGCGTTCGCTGGACTGCAATTTTGATTACAGTTGCATATAATAAGCATATGAGGAGAGAGGTAGCGAACTCGCACCTTCTAGCTTCAACTGCCAACTCCAACAAAATGTTGTTAGCCTGTCCTATCACAGGGACAAGGCGTAACATAAACTGCAGGCAACCCAGTACGTATCTTTAATTCTTTCTCAAACTATACTGCCTCCCCGGCCAGACAACAGCTGTTGCAACAGTGCGGACAACAACGCGCGTCTACACATCAGGGTTTGTTCATACTTCCGAAATCAAGAAAATGAGGGGAGCGAGACACGATCACGGACGGTGGGCATTTGATGAAGTCACAAGATCATATGATTGCAAATCGCCTGAAGAATGAACCATTACGGTATGACACTTCATGCTCTGGCATCCACAAAGAATCCCTTGTATGCTTATGGAAATATGGAATGCCTGATCACCAAGTGCCATCCCTGGTGACGCCCACGCTGCATTGCGCCTCACATTCCTTTTTGTGGATTCGGGGTTTTAATCTTTCCAGCATTTGGAACTCTGGCCTGAAATTGGAAACCTTGCAGATAACAGCAGTTCTGTCACAGTTTGACAATCAGGCCGATCAATGTGACACTCAGGCCGAACACTGGCCCACTGCTTCAGCTACCGTTTGCAAAGGCAGGGTTCATCCACTGCCCATGACGTTGCCCATGATGTCATAAAAATATATAATGTACCACACACCTCGCCACACACAGCCCAAGGAAAGCATGACTTAGGCATCCTTAAACAGACCGACTCTGGTTTTTCATACCGGCATCATAAGCTTTCTGAAACTCACTAAAGACGGAGTTGGAAGGTAATCCTGGCCTGTTTCTATGGGACAATAAATTGGGGTTTGTGCCCAACTATCCCTAACCCTTCATTGCTACCTAACCCTTCCCTTTTATTGGAACTGATAGCCCAAAGATAGCAGTGATAGCAGTCCAAAGCGGTAATCCAAAGCCCCTAGCTTAGCCAACGAAGGCTGTCACTTGGAGTACCAGGAAGACGGGCAGAATCGTGCAGTGGCAAGGCATCCTCAAGCACTGAAGAATACAAAGTTTGCGCCCATACAACGACCATCCGTCCGATGGATACACAAAAGCGGAGTTACCGAATCAAATAGGTTACAGGTGTTCAAGTAAGTATGCAGGTACTGGCCCTGGGTACCAGTCCCATTCCCCAGCCTGGCAGGAAAGCGCCGATCTCACTGAAATGTAGACCAGAGGTTGAGGGATCGAATCCGCCACACGATCTTCTCTCTCCCCCCGACTAGAGCGCCGGGTTCCATGTTCCTGCCCCCTCACAAAGGAGGATAGCGTGGCTGCACCATGGCCCAGGCTGTGCATGGTAGCTGGAAATGAGCCTAGTCATTCCCTAGCAGCCCCACGTGGCCGAGCGTTCAGCAGGGCCCAGCGGTTTTGCACTGTTTTAAACTGAAATATAGACTGTGAAACATTTAGGCGGAATGGGCGTCCATGCAGCCGGGCCTTTTTGAGCTAGGCCCAGAGGTGCAAAGTCGTTGACTAAGTCAATGACATTACACCTCTGGGCCCTGCTCAAAAAGGCTCGGCCGCGAGGGCGCCCGACCGTCCCGTTGGAAAAAAGAAACTTAAAGTAAGAGGCAAAGAAGGAAAAGAACACAAAGGAGAAAGAAATACCATCCCAAAAGGAAAAGGCAGCCCGAAGTATCTTGCGCCTCTCAAACCTATTCCCCAAGAAGGCAAAAAAACAACATATTTAGGCCTCAACAAAGCGTACTACCGTGCTTCCTCAACAAAAGTCAGAGCCTCCCATCCAAGCCTGCCCCGGTACAACTGTTGAAAGTCTTTGGCGCCCTCCGGGGGGCCTGCCCAACCTCTGTCACTAAGCCTCTCCTTCACGCTAGGGCATTGGAAGCATGCAGCGCATCCTCCACATGGTCGCCATCTCCCCTTGCCCAACACCGTTGGCAGTACCGTCCGTCACGCTATGGTGCTGAATGATGCCCAAGAACTTGAATTCTTGGACACGCTTCAGCGCTATCCTAACGGGGCCACACATGCAAGTATGTGTTGATAACCGGCGCTGCGCTGCTAAGCGGCTCCCAAACTCCAATATCTCTGTCTACGTTGACTAAGTGTACACTGTGAGATGGGTACCAATTGTCTCCTCAATTTTCGTGTGGATTTGAGTTGGGCCCCACTTAATGACGTTACACCTCTGAGCCCTGCTGAAATAAAGCTCAGCCATGTCGGCAAACATAAAGCCAGCTGGGAAAGTCAAGGGAGAAGGCACAAGAGGTAAGAAAGGAAAGCAAGTTCACCTTCAATGCAACAAGAACAACATCAAAAAGGCCGGGCAAACCGTATCCCCTACCCCTGAAAAGACTCGCCTTCAAAAAAATCGACTACAAAGTCCACAAAAGCCAGGGCCTCCTACTCCTGCCTGCGGGCTATCCTAGAGATGGGCACCAGTGGTCCCCCAAGTGTGGCTTTTGAGACGGGCACCAATCTTCTCTCCAGTTATTTTCCCAATTTAAATTGTGTATGACTGATGTATGAAAGCCGTCCTTCCCCATCTCATCATCTTGCAAAGCTTTTCATCAATACATGCAGTCTTATGCGGCCTCTCCTTTTGTTCCTTTATGTTTTGTTCCCTCTTCCTTTCAGTTTCTTCTTTTCTCCCATCTGAACAGTTGGGTGCCCACGCAGCCAAGCCTTCTTGTTCATGACCCAACGGTGTAACGTCATTGACATGATTCTTGTAGCCATCCATATGCCACACTTATCGTCAGCAAACCTATCTGGCCCTGTGCCATTTCAGACTAGCTGGGTTGCATCCCTCACCCCGAGCTCCAATGAATGATCAGCAGCTGGCAGTGTTAGGCCATTGAGCAGCAGCAGCAGCAGCAGCAGCAGCGCTACAAACCTCTCAAGCCCTTGCGGCCCAAAGAGCTGCAGCTGCGCCCGTAACAACTATCACTACTGGTCCGTTGGGCAGCAGCAACACCGCAACACACCTCCTGCTTGCCTCTTGCGGCCCAGTCAGCTGCGGCAGCTCTGGTAACAGCTAACACCAGTGGTCCGTTGGGCAGCAGCAGCACCGCATCCTTTTATCCTATACAGGCCCAATGAGCTGCAATAGCACTGGTAACAGCACCAGCCCGTGTGCCGCTCCCAGGAAGACCAGCGCAAGGTAAAGCCTGCAGAGACACAAAAACAGGGGCAACAAGTCAGACGAAGAAAGCCGCAGATAGGTGGCTGGAAAACCAGGTCAAGGAACAGCCTCAAGGCTCATAAAAACAGGGAATCAGGCTTTAGGGGGTAACGCCTGAATCAACAAAGCCCTTCACCGATCCTTGTCAAGTCTGATTAAGTTGTCCGGCATAACACTACTGGTGACTCAGATGAGCACTACCGGTACTGGTATCTATGAGTGCAGCCATTTTCCCCGCGGCTGGCCCCGAGCCGGACATAGCGCTGGACATGGCAAAAGGCTTGGTCAAGTATTTTCTGGAGCTGCTCAGCCAGGCAAAGCTGATAAAGGCTACCGTGGGCAAGACTAGGAAGGGAAGTAAGAAGGTAAGCCTAGTTCCCTGATTTATATATACCTGGCTGGCCTGCCTTGTCCTTTCACCAGTCATTCAATACCTGGTTCAATACCTAATTCAATACATGGTTGGCTGGTCCTGACATTTCATGCACTGTTCTGTGTAGTAATATTTTGTCATTTTTTTGCACGAACCCTTTGGCGGCCCCGAAGCCCAAGGCATCCAAGGCTGTGACAGTGATTGCTGGCATGGAGGCCAAGCGAAAGGTCCAGAGCAAGAAAACACCCAAGCAAGCTTAAGCCGCTCTCAGGGCTAAGGCGGCCGAGGCGAAGCAGGAACAGGAGGCGAAGGAGGAGGATCAGTATCAGGAGTAGCAGGCAGATCAGTATCAGGATGAGGGTCAGGATCAGGATCAGGATCAGGAGGAGGAGGAGGAGGACAATGCTGAGTACTGCTGACCGTGTTCTGTCCTACCAGGCATATAACGAGGGTTTCGAAAGAGTTTGACTGCACTGTCTGAAAGCACTGCGCTGACCGTGATTCATATTATCGTAACTGATGCGCGGCCGTAAACTAAATTACCTGCACAATTAAATCACCTGCAAAACTTTCGCCGCAGCGCGACTGCTTTTTAATTGTTATTTTGCTCCGCGGCGAGCATTTAAATTACATGAAATTGTCGTACGCAAACCCTATCCGGATCTTCAGTAGACTACCAACGGAAGATACAAAACAGGAAACATAACTAAACAGGTTACCCCTCATCGCAGGTCATACGATGCGCAAGACCCCCCCCCTCACATTTTGTGGAACAAGGTGGCCCATCGTCCAGGATGTGGGTGCCCAATGCCTGTAAGAGAAACCCAACGAATTCCAGAGACAGGGCAGACCTTGTACCTGCATCCCAATGCATTGCTGCATCCCCCCACATTGCATCATGCCCCGTACCCGCCTTACCCTGTCATTCGACCCCCCCGCACCTGCATCCCCCTGCATTGATGCACCCCCCTGCAACCCCACCTGAAGTAGTACACCTCGAAGATCTGGGTTTGTGCAAACGCCAGGACAGCCACGCCGACGAGCTTGGTCAGGGTAATCCCGCTGATCACTGATGCGCCCGTCTTCTCAAGTGCGGCCGCCACACGCTGCGGCCTGCAGGTAAGTTCAGGGTTGAGGGTTTAGCTGTCTGGTGCTCATTTCTGAAAGGAACCGAGCTCAAGATACACACACACACATGCACAGCTTGCAAGATCCACTCATATAACACACTCTCCGCCTCTCGCTGATTTATAAAATGGGAACAGAGTCAATACGGACAGCAGCCCATTCGATGCACGATGCCAACCTGAACACAAACTACTATAACAGTCCGAGCCAGTTGTACACCCCGTCAGAGCACACAGCGCAGGTCAAGGAAGCCTGGCCTGCCTGGCCTATAGACCTGGCCTGCATGGCGCATAAACCTGGCCTGCATGGCGCATAAACCTGGTCTGCCAGGCACAGCTCACACCAGCCCCATCTTCTTTCCCCTCGGTGACACACAAAGTATGGTCCGCATGATTTGAGAATCAACATTCAACCCATTTCCAACCTAGTCAACAAAACGGACAATATAAATGGCGAGGCTCACAGAAGCTTCACCTAGTTTGCATGGAGCAGGTCACAGGAGCCCCACCAGGTCTGCATGGCGCATAAGGCCTGGTCTGCATGGCGCGTATACCAGGTCTGCATGGCTCATACACCTGGTCTGCATGGCACATGAACCCTGTTCTGCATGACACATGAACATGGTCTGCATGGCACATGAACCCTGTTCTGCATGGCACATGAACATGGTCTGTATGGCGCATGAACCCTGGTTTGCATGGTGCATACAACCTAGTCTGCATGGTGCAGCTCTAAGAGCCCCCACCTGGTTCCCTGGGAGATGCCGTACGCATGGACCACATGCGCACAGAACTCCACGGCGATTCCAAGGGCCATCGCCAGGTTGACGAGTGACACCGCGTTCAGCTGGATGCCTGCGCAACATTCGTGTGAAACAGACGCCGTCACATCCTTACGAAAAAAAGACGACGTTAGCTCCATAGCCAAGCTGAACCCACCTCAACCCACCCCACAGACCTGCGCCAATCCAGTTGAAATTGCCCCGCCCCCCCAATTCCAGGGTTCAGCCATGTCCATGAGTCCCCTTCCCACGGCTCAGTAGCAAAGCCAAGCAGCTCTGCACAGGCCTCTCAAGCTCTCTCTATCCCCCATCTCTAGCACATTCCGGTCACAGCCCGGCCAGCACACACACAGCACACAACAGCCTCCCTTTCCTTCTTGCTCAAGTGCCAGCAGCATGGCTCCCACCGACATCGAGCTGCCCCTCAGTCAGCACACAGTGTCACCCCGTCCCCTTGCTCACCAGCCATCCACAGCCGCTACCACAGCACACAGTGGCACCCCGTCCCCTTACTCACCGACCAGCCGCAGCCGCAGCCACAGTACACCGTAGCATTATCCTCCCCCTTCTCACCTACCTGCCGCAATCACAGCCATAGCACATTCCCCCCCCCCCCCCCCAATTCTCACCTGCCAGTCATAGCATATGGACCAGCCACAGCACACAGACCCCTCATCCCCTCTTGCCTGCCAGCTGCATGACACCCAGCAGATGCAGCAGCGGGCCGGCCAGCATGCCCAGCAGGCATCAGCATCAAGCTCCCCAGCCACAGCAACAACACAGCACAGCACCCAGCCCCATCCATTCCGCAGCCACAACACACAGCCCCATCCATTCCCTCTCACTCACCCGCCAGAAGCATGGCTCACAGAAGGCGCCGCACACAGCACCTCCCAAGTGTCAAAACAGATTTATCAGGGCAGGGGTTTCGGCTGCATGACTCAGTCCCCTCTGGCTCACCTGCCAGCGACATGGCCCCCAGAGCATGCCGCGCACATTGAGCCCAAAAGACGAATCAGGACAGGGTGTAGGCTGCTTGAATAAGCCCCTTCTTGCTCATTAGCCAGGAGCATGGCTCTTAGAACGTGACGCACACAGCACCCCCCGTCCACCCGACAGACGTATCAGGCTAAGGGAGTAGGGTGCTGAACTCAGTCCCCTCTCGCTCACCTGCCAGCAACATGGCTCCCAGGAGGTGCAGCAGCAGGCTGGCCAGCACACCTACTAGCATCAAACTGCCTTGTAGGCTGGCTGTCAGCAACCAGCACACGCCCAGCCAGCACCAGCATCAATCTGCCCCACAGCCGCCGCACACAGCAGCCTTTCGTCCCCTCTCGCGCACCTGCCAGCAACATGGCGCCCAGGAGGTGCAGCAGCAGGCTGGCCAGCACACCTACTAGCATCAAACTGCCTTGTAGGCTGGCCGTCAGCAACCAGCACACGCCCAGCCAGCACCAGCATCAAGCTGCCCCACAGCCACCGCACACAGCAGCCTCCCGTCCCCTCTCACTCACCTGCCAGCAACATGGCTCCCAGGAGGTGCAGCAGCAGGCTGGCCAGCACGCCCACTAGCATCAAACTGCCCTGTAGGCTGGCCGTCAGCAACCAGCTCACGCCCAGGATGGAGAGCAGCGGCAGGCCCACCAGCAGCGCCCCATCATAGTACACGGTCAAGTACTGCGCACAGGTGTCATTAGGGATGAGGTTCAGAACTGGTGGAGTTGCAGGCCCACCAGCAATATACCTCCAAGTCCTAGCAGTGCACAGTCAAGGCCTGTGTGTGAGTCACAAGGGTTTAGGGTTCAGAATTGGGTCAGGAAATGTGGGGCGGTGGGCCCACCAGCAGCACACGACATGGTACACATGCCGGTCATCAGGAATGGGCTGCTGGGTCAGGATAGGGGGAGCCTACAAAATAGCTGATCTTACCTCCTAAAACCAGACTTTAATCGCTCTGCCTAACCAACTTTAAAAGTCTCTGCCTAAAACAATCTGTAGGTACTGGACACTTTTTTGATTCAAAATCTTTCGTCCACCTACAGTTACCCGAAGTCCCGACCGAGCATCCGAAGTACCGGTCTATAAAAATCTTGCTGAAAGAAAACCATTTTATTATAAATGGAAGGGAGCAGTGCGCCAGCTGGACACAGGAGTCAATAAGCATGGTGTTGGCCGCCCTGTAGCCACCCAAGGCACGACTGCGGCCAAACTGAAACCAGACTACACACACGGGCTCAAGCAGAGCATGGCTGGCCACAAATAGGGCCTCAGGCCGATGGCGAGAAAATCAACACTATCAATGCCGGTCTCGTCCACATGCTCAAAGGGAAGACAACAGTGATGACCCTGCTACTAAAACACACGATCCAACACAGATCAAGCACCCACAAGTAATTGTATGGATTGCATGGATTGTATGGATTGGAGACGCACTTCGATGGATGTCAGCCGAAGCGGTTGAGCAGGTCAGCCATTAACTGTTTAGGGTTTAGCACACTTCAGGTGCAAATCAGCCTCATCGGGAGAAGGTGTGCAGCAAGCCCTGTTTGATCCCATTTGGCCAAGTGGAGGCTGCCCAGAAGCCTACCAATCCTTCAAACAGGCTGAAGCGATCAGCTACAATAAAAAATGCAGACCTGGACCCCAGAGATCACCCCCGTTACTCCCCTTCACAACTTACCACAAGAGGCACTCATAATCCTTATATTTTCATATTTATATAGGTACCGGTACATACTTTTGATATAATTTTGATGCACCCACCTGCTCAAAGAAGACGTGAAACATCGAGTAGGCGTACACGTCCAAGCCCAGCGACTCCCGCAGTGTTGACACCAGCTGGCGAGTCGACTGGACCGCCGCGATGAAGTCCTGAGGGGGGAGGAGCAGTCAAGGGGAAGTAGGCAGAGGGGATGGGGGAGAAGCAGTCAAGGGGAAGTAGACAGAGGGGGATGGGGGAGGAGCAGTCAAGGGGGAAGTAGGCAGAGGGGATGGGGGAGGAGCAGTCAAGGGGGAAGTAGGCAGAGGGGGATGGGGGAGGAGCAGTCAAGGGGAAGTAGACAGAGGGGGATGGGGGAGGAGCAGTCAAGGGGGAAGTAGGCAGAGGGGGATGGGGGAGGAGCAGTCAAGGGGAAGTAGACAGAGGGGGATGGGGGAGGAGCAGTCAAGGGGGAAGTAGAAAGAGGGGGATGGGGGAGGAGCAGTCAAGGGGAAGTAGACAGAGGGGGATGGGGGAGGAGCAGTCAAGGGGAAGTAGACAGAGGGGGATGGGGGAGGAGCAGTCAAGGGGAAGGAGGCAGAGGGGGATGGGGGAGGAGCAGTCAAGGGGGAAGTAGACAGAGGGGGATGGGGGAGGAGCAGTCAAGGGGGAAGTAGGCAGAGGGGGATGGGGGAGGAGCAGTCAAGGGGGAAGTAGGCAGAGGGGGATGGGGGAGGAGCAGTCAAGGGGGAAGTAGGCAGAGGGGGATGGGGGAGGAGCAGTCAAGGGGAAGTAGGCAGAGGGGGATGGGGGAGGAGCAGTCAAGGGGGAAGTAGACAGAGGGGATGGGGGAGGAGCAGTCAAGGGGAAGTAGGCAGAGGGGTGTGGGGGAGGAGCAGTCAAGGGGAAGTAGGCAGAGGGGGATGGGGGAGGAGCAGTCAAGGGGGAAGTAGGCAGAGGGGGATGGGGGAGGAGCAGTCAAGGAGGAAGTAGGCAGAGGGGGATGGGGGAGGAGCAGTCAAGGGGGAAGTAGGCAGAGGGGGATGGGGGAGGAGCAGTCAAGGGGGGGGGAGGCAGAGGGGGATGGGGGAGGAGCAGTCAAGGGGGAAGTAGGCAGAGGGGGATGGGGGAGGAGCAGTCAAGGGGAAGTAGGCAGAGGGGGATGGGGGAGGAGCAGTCAAGGGGAAGTAGGCAGAGGGGGATGGGGGAGGAGCAGTCAAGGGGGAGGTAGGGAGAGGGGGATGGGGGAGGAGCAGTCAAGGGGGAAGTAGGCAGAGGGGGATGGGGGAGGAGCAGTCAAGGGGGAAGTAGGCAGAGGGGGATGGGGGAGGAGCAGTCAAGGGGGAAGTATACAGAGGGGATGGGGGAGGAGCAGTCAAGGGGGAAGTAGGCATAGGGGGATGGGGGAGGAGCAGTCAAGGGGGAAGTAGGCAGAGGGGGGGCGGGGGAGGAGCAGTCAAGGGGAAGTAGGCAGAGGGGGATGGGGGAGGAGCAGTCAAGGGGGAAGTAGGCAGAGGGGGATGTGGGAGGAGCTGTCAAGGGGGAAGTAGGCAGAGGGGGGCGGGGGAGGAGCAGTCAAGGGGGAAGTAGACAGAGGGGGATGGGGGAGGAGGAGTCAAGGGGAAGTAGGCAGAGGGGGGCGGGGGAGGAGCAGACAAGGGGAAGTAGGCAGAGGGGGATGGGGGAGGAGCAGTCAAGGGGACGTAGGCAGAGGGGGATGGGGGAGGAGCAGTCAAGGGGAAGTAGGCAGAGGGGGATGGGGGAGGAGCAGTCAAGGGGAAGTAGGCAGAGGGGGATGGGGGAGGAGCAGTCAAGGGGAAGTAGGCAGAGGGGGATGGGGGAGGAGCAGTCAAGGGGGAAGTAGGCAGAGGGGGATGGGGGAGGAGCAGTCAAGGGGAAGTAGGCAGAGGGGGGTGGGGGAGGAGCAGTCAAGGGGAAGTAGACAGAGGGGGATGGGGGAGGAGCAGTCAAGGGGGGGGGAGGCAGAGGGGGAAGTGGGAGGAGCAGTCAAGGGAAGTGGGCAGAGGGGGATGGGGGAGGAGCAGTCAAGGGAAGTGGGCAGAGGGGGATGGGGGAGGAGCAGTCAAGGGGGAAGTAGACAGAGGGGATGTGGGAGGAGCAGTCAAGGGGGAAGTAGGCAGAGGGGTTGGGGGAGGAGCAGTCAAGGGGGACGTAGACAGGCAGGGGGGCACAGCTGCTTCCACGCCACATTCCGTGGGGCTACCAGGCCAGGCCAGGACCACAGGGCTGATTTAGAGGCTGCCAGGCAGCCACCACTGGGCTCATTGGGACCAAAACAGGACTAGCGTACTGACCAGGACCCAAGCAATATGGCTTACGACAGGAAAGCCCCTCAGCCTTATGCAGCAATGCAGCGGATCTCTATCTGAAGCAATCGAAGAGAGGCAGTGGACCGTCCACTCAAAACGGACCTCCTGCTTGTTGAGAGGGGTGTAGTATGCGCGGAAGGATGACGCGGCCACCATACTGCTGTCAGCCAGGCCACTGACGGCTCCCGTCCCGCTGTCCCGCTGCAGAGCATCGCTGTATGGGCCCGCTCCTCCCTGGAGGAGACAACGGGGATGATGGGGATGACGGGATGGTGTGAATGGTGTGAATGATGGGGATGATGGGGATGATGGGGATGACAGGATGGTGTGAATGATGTGAATGATGGGGATGATGGGGATGGCGGGGATGATGGGCATGATGGGGATGACGGGATGACCGCCACAGGCACACCGTCAGGGATAAGGGACGGTGTGGATGAGGGGATGATGATGAAGGGGATGGCAGGATGACAGCCACTGGTACATCGTCAGGGGCATGGCTTTGCAACCCCAAGCATGGGCGCATGGAATCTCCAAACCCCCAAGGCCAGGACGCATGGAAACATGGACGTATGGACACATGCATTCCTTTCACCCGAAGCATGAGCGCATGGACGCACCAAGTCTCCATCAGATACGTGCACTCCCCTGCTGCATTGCGTCCACCAAAACAGGACAGATGCCACCAGCGCTCTTGCACAGATACCCAGGATAGCCAGCATTCAAGTATGCATGCAAATACGTTCAGTAAGGATGGACAGGACGTATGTGTAACAGGAATGGCCAGCATCAGTCCTTTCTGCGGGACTGCCTGGTTCATGCGTTTTCAAATACAAAAACAAAACACCCCAGCGCATGGATCTCGTAAACCCTACACCCCTTACGAAACACAAACCCTCACTTTGGCGGATTACTCGTTATAACCCTGACTCTGAATCCTTGTCCATAAAACCTAAGCCAGCAGCAAGGCCCCACCTTGGCGCATTGTTCGCTGGGCATTGCTTCGAGGAACCAGGGGAGATACGTCTGAAACTGCGTCAGGCTGGGCCTGCCCCCTGCGCCAGGCAGGGACCAACGGCATGTTAGATGTTCCGTGAAGCGTGTATGGTGACAAGGCTAGCCGGCGCTAAGCAGGACAGGCATCGGCAGCATGGTGTGAACTGCTACAGGAGGCAGTCTCTAGCGTTTCGATGGTGCCCCAGTTTCAAGGCTGGAGGGGCAAAGGCTGATGAACGTCGGGTTTGAATCACAAAACCTGGACGGACGTCATCGCTGTAAACAAAAATCTAGGGCATGCAGGATGATGCAGCGTGCTTGGATGCAACCGAGTCTAAGGTTAGACAGATGTACATGCATTACAACTATATAATGGGCAGTGTATCGCATTTTGATGTATGTAGTGGCAGCACTGACTCAACTGAGGGCGCTCTTTACACTGCGACACTCGAATCCATATGCAACGGTATAGCAGAGAGCTACATATGCCTTGCATGCGTCTTTGGGAGCGCCATAGCAAGCTGTGCACATGGCTTCCCTTCCGAAACAAAACGGTGAGCATGGACAGCCCAGAAAGGTCACACCTACATAAGAAGCAAAAAGAAAACAACCCTCTCAGGCTGACCTTCATTTGGTGTTTTCCACATTTCGGCCGTCCTCTGTACCCCGCCCTCGCACTCACCTTCAAGGTCGACAGCCACACAGACCTCGCAGTCCTTGCAATTTGTTGTTGCTACCTGTTATCGGATACCCTCACCACAACCTCACACTTACCTTCAAAGTCAACGGCCACGCAGACCTCGCAGTCCTTGCACACATCGGGCGTCGCGGCACAGGGCGGCTGGTCGGGGGGCGGGCAATAGGCAGGCTCACCGACGTCTCTGAGTTGCCGTCCCACGTCCAACAGCTTCGGCTCAGCGAGGAGCTCCTACAGCAGCAGGAAGGGGTTCTTCGATCACAGGGGAGGGGAAGCAAGGACAGGGGCACAGCAACACGGTTTTCAGGGTCCATGAGTCCAGGGACGGCGCTGAAGGTTGCACCAGTGCGCTATCGGTGCTGCTGCCCCTTCTTCGCTGCACTTGGGTGGGCAACAATCCGAGATGAACAGTTGAGCACTCATGCCGGAGTGGGCAGTCATGATCGTTTATTGCGGTGCGCATCAGAACTTCTTTGGGCAGCCACTGGGCAACCACCACTGGGGGCCCCTAGAGAGACCATCAGACCAAAGCTTGACCTGTCGCAAGCCAAGACAAACCTGATTTGTTCTGAAATAAAACAGTGGCAGCGTTGCTCAAGGAATCCCTACCTGGAGAGGCTGGCCCAGCTGATCAGCAGGCAGAGAGATCCGTGACGCCTGCAGCACTGGCGGCGTCTCCCCTGGGGCCTCCCCCGCATGCTCCCTGCAGCACTTGGGCAGTGCTGGGCTGAGCCACGAGATGAAGTCGTCCATCCAAGAAGCAGCGGCCGTGGCGATGTGGGTGAGGCGGGGGGAGCGGGCGGCCAGGGCAACCTGGAAGTAGACAGATCGGGGGACAAGGCAGGCAGGGCGGGTGTCAGATCAGCGGCCGTGGCGATGTGGGTGATGCAGGGGGGGGGGGCGGGGGGCCAGGGCAACCTGAAAGTGACGGGCAGGCAGGACGCGTCAGGAGGGCAAGAGCAGCGCAGGACAGCAACTGAAAGGGCGCCAGTGTGAGTACTGAGTTCTGGTCGCAGCCAGCCACCCAGCAGACTTTTTTTTTTGGACCAAAGACCGGATTTCTCTTACTTGCCCAATTTCCCGACAACCTAAAATGGGCCTCACTCCCCCGCCCCACCTGATTGAGTACCGAATTCTGGTCGCAGCCAGCCACTGAGCAGACCTTGTTGATGTCCGGCGCCTCTCTTGACACATTAAGGTTGTTGACCACCAGTAGCAGGGGCGGACCCACGCGCAGGTCTCGCAGGACATCTGTGTAGTACCTGCACAACAGAGAACAGAGTGGTGCAAGACAACGACAACTCAAGGGAGCCACAACAACTGAGCCTTGCTTGGCAGGCGCGTTAGTTTATTCAAAACTCTACTGTACATTTGCTTTGCTTTCCCTCATAAAAAACATTGTTTGGGGTTGGGGGATCCATTCATTTACTAATTCTTGATTGCCGACGCCAGTTTCCAGCCAGAATTGAAGCCAGAGTTTCTGTCGGTACTTTGCCCTGAGGGCAGCATTCCAAGAAATCATTTTTGTTGCCCGAGGGAAAAGCAAATCAAATCTACGGTAGTCAAAATCAGGATATCCGTGGAGTATCCGTTTTTGAGTATCTGTGCAGAAAGTAGGTGATGGGTCAACATGGGAGCTTCAATAACCAAAAAATGCATCCCCCGCACCTGCTTTCAACCATGCTAAATAAGGGCTCGGCGGGCACATTAGTACAGTAAGTTCACAACCAGGCAAGTTCCGCAGCAGACACCCACACACTTTTCACACCTCTGGAGGTATGAGTCCCTGGGCAGCGCCACAGCCTGGTCCAGCCCCACTGAGATGTGTGGCACCGCGACCAGGGACAGGCACAGACCCGTCACAAACAGCAGCAGCACGCCCAGCTGCACGCTGCGGTCGAGCAGAGCTGGCACGTGAACCTTGGGGGGAGTGGCCAGCAGGGGGGGGGGGGAAGTGTTCAGCTACATGTCAGCTACGTTTCAGCTACATTTTGGCCTCCAGCTGGAGGCCTCATGCACGGTAGACCTGCACTGACACATGCATCTTGGGAAGAATGGGCAGCAGGGGCAGGAACAGTGATTCAGCTACGTTTCAGCGCCCGCCCCCCCTGGCTTCCGTCTGCCTGAAGGCCTCGTGTGCGGTTTAGCAGTGTGGCCATGTGCTACTTGGGAAAGGCCATCCATCAGGGGAAGGGGCGGGACACTTTATTTGTTGGTGAAGGTGTGGGGAAGCATCTCCAACTGGGGAGTAACAAGCAGTGGGAGGTGGGGCATACAAATTCAAATTTGCCCTGTCAATACATCTCTGATTCAAGGAGGGCAGAGGGGGAGGGGCCAGAAAACCGCTCTGTTTGGTGAAGGGTATTGAAAGCATCTCTCCTTCGAGGTATCAGGTGAGAGGCAAAGAGCACCCCTTCGAGAACACTCTAGGAGCCAGAGCCTTGTCTTAAAGAGCAGCAGCTCGGAATAGAGCAAGTGCCAGCGCTGTTGTGAAGCCCCTGGTAAAACTTACCTCCTGTCAGAATAGAGCAACTGTCAGCACTGTTGTGAAGCCCTAGATAAAACTGACCTCCTGTCGGAATACAACAAGTGCTGTTGTACAACCATCCAGGTAGCACCAACTGCTGCTATAAAACCCAACTTCTATTTGGAACACAGGAGCTGCTGTTCTCAAACCCTTGGTAAAAACAACTGCAGCTATTCAACCCAGTTGGTCAAACCAACTGATGCTGTTCAACTCTTCGTAAAACCAACTGCTCTGTTCAACACTTGGTCAAACCAACTGATGCTGTTCAACTCTTCGTAAAACCAACAGCTCTGTTCAACACTTGGTGAAACCAACTGCTTCTGTTCAACCCTTGGCGGCACCTTTTGTCAAGTCTTCTGATATATTTTCCCTGTCTTACCCGATTCTTTTAAATAATCCCACCTTGCACATGTACCAGTGTAGTCCCTGCTGCAGCGTGGACTGGGGGGGAGGCCTGATAGAAGCCGCCTGCATGAGGCCGAGGGTGCAAGGGAGGAGCAGTGAAAGGGGTAGGGGGGGGGGGATGCCTTGCGTCACAACCTAATACAAGAGGAGGAAGCAAGGGGGGAGCAGTTAAGGGGGGGGGGGTCAAGTGAGGGGAACGGAGATAGAGCAGTGCTGGTAGAGTGAGGGAGGGGAGGAGGAAGAGTCTAGAGGGGTAGGATAGTAGAGCAGTCGTGATATATACTGGTGAAGGTGGGGAGGCACATGTCATATCAATGGTGAGAGTGTGAACAAAGTTGAGAGGGGGGGGGGGCAGGTGAATGGTGAGGCAGAGGAGGGGAGGTATACAGAGCTCTCTGAGATGTCTGAACAGCGCGCATAGATACCGTCACCCCTCGCACTGCACCCCACCTCTAATAACGGCTCCTGATCCAGCTCCGAGTGGACCACCGGGTCTGTCCCGCCGTAGCTCCTGGCTCGCAGCGACCCACTCAGCTCACTGGTCAGGCCAACTTGGATGCCACCGCCTCGGCCATGGCCATGCTGTTTCCTGCAACGGTTTGGCGAGAGGCTTTGTTTGAGGGACGACTGGGGGGGCGCGTGGGATTGAGACTGTAGCGTGCGTGGATGCATCGGAACAACAAAGCATGATTACACATTACCGTAGGTTTGCTTTGCCTTCCCTGCTGATTAACGTTGTTCAGGGCTGATTCATGAACTTGCAAGTTACGATTGCCCAAGACAGTTTCAATCGGAAATTCAGAGTTTTTGTCATCACTGTGCCCTTAGGGCAGCATTAAAAATACAAAATTTTCATGCCCCAGGGGAGGCAAATCGATTCTAAAGTAGCACCAGGGGGGTATAACACCGAGACAAGACTGGTCCACTGTAAAAACATTTCACATATGCACTGAAACAACATCTTAACATGCAGTCAAGGTGCATTCAAACATTTGCATTGAAGGTGCACTCCAGTACAGTTTGAGTACCCCTCTTTCCAAACGTGGCCCATGAATGTCACCCCTCAAATCCCCATTCACGTCCCCATCCACATCCCCCCTCCATTCAAACGCAGCCCATGATCACCCCCCTCCATTCAAAGCAGCGCACCATCATCCTCCCTCCATTCAAAGCAGCCCATGCTCATCTCATTCCTTCCAAACGTGGCCCCTGTTGGTCCCCGACCCGCCGCACCTCCTGGGTGGTGGGAGTGTGATGCATGGTAGGAGGTCCAAGCGGCCTGCCTCCAGCCTCTCAGTGTCCAAGGCCAGCAGGGCGACAAAGGCCGTCACCTGGGTCACGTGGGGAGTGTGTGGGGTGGGGTGAGATAGGGTGGGGTGGGAAGCATCGGTATGGTGGGGTGTGTGAAGAGCATGGGGTGGGGTGGGATGGGGTGGGGTGGGAGGCATTGGGTAGGGTGGGGTGTATGGAGAGCATGGGGTGGGGTGAGAAGCATGGGATAGGGTGAGGCCCATGGCGTAGGTAGGGTGGGATGGGACAGGGCGGAGTAGGTAGGGTGCCAGTTAACTACCCACCTGCCTGCAGGCCACCCACCCAATGCATCCAGGCTACTCACCCACCTTACTGCAGGCCACCCACCTGCAAGCCAAAGTCCAGCAGCACAGCCAGACAAGCGCAAAGGGACAAATTGCTCACCCTACGCCTCCCCGACCACCTGCAGGCCACCCACCCGGCCTACACGCCTACAGGCTACCCACCCACTCACCCACCAGGCTTACACGCCTACAGGCTATACACTCACCCACCCAAACCGACTGCAAGCCACCCACCTACAAGCTGAAGTCCAGGAGCACAGCCAGACAAGTGCACAGGGAGGAATTGCACCCCCTACGCCTCCCCAACCACCTGTGGGCCACCCACCCGGCCTATCCGCCTTAAGTTACCCCCACTCTGCCTCCTGGCTGCAGGCCACCCACCTGCAAGCCAAAGTCCAGCAGCACAGCCAGACAAGCGCAGAGGGAGAAGTTGCGCACTGCTGGCATGGGCGTGAGGAAGAAGCCTAGCCCAAACGCGGTGACCTCGCATGCTGCGGCCAGGGTAATGGACGGGCCAGATGACGACAATGCCTGAAGAGGGGGGGGTAGGTCTTCTAGGGATCATAATTCGAGTCCTGAGGGGGGGATGAGGCCTTAAGGGGACAGGGCTTAACGCGATGACCTCAAATGCTGCGGCCAGGGTGGTGGATGGGCCTGAAGCTGATAAGGCCTTAGGGGGGGAGTATGAAAGGCCAGCGGTTGGAGGGAAGGGACAGGGGTAAATGTGATGATCACACATGTAGCGGCCAGGGGATGGTCGGCCCAGAGCCATTAAGGCGCGGAAGGGGGAGATGACGGGGGGGGAATCTGAGGGGTAAGGGAACTGGGGACAAAGCCCAATGCTGTGATCTCACACGCTGCAACCACAATGATGGATGGACCTAAAGCTGATAAGGCCTGAAAAGGGGGTAGATCTAGGGAAAAGGGGGCAATGTCTGAAGGTGGGTTGGGGCTTTGAGGGGACAGGGGACCAGACCCCACTTGGTGACCTCTCAGGTTGTCACCTGGGTCATGGACGGATCCCATATCGATAAAGAGTCACTGCCATCATCACAATCTTTCAGAGGAGAGGGGAGAGGGGAGAGGGGAGAGGGGAGAGGGGAGAGGGGAGAGGGGAGAGGGGAGAGGGGAGAGGGGAGAGGGGAGAGGGGAGAGGGGAGAGGGGAGAGGGGAGAGGGGAGAGGGGAGAGGGGAGAGGGGAGAGGGGAGAGGGGAGAGGGGAGAGGGGAGAGGGGAGAGGGGAGAGGGGAGAGGGGAGAGGGGAGAGGGGAGAGGGGAGAGGGGAGAGGGGAGAGGGGAGAGGGGAGAGGGGAGAGGGGAGAGGGGAGAGGGGAGAGGGGAGAGGGGAGAGGGGAGAGGGGAGAGGGGAGAGGGGAGAGGGGAGAGGGGAGAGGGGAGAGGGGAGAGGGGAGAGGGGAGAGGGGAGAGGGGAGAGGGGAGAGGGGAGAGGGGAGAGGGGAGACTGCACCTATTTCTCACAGGCAGGAGGATGCCCATCTCCACAGGAGGGACCCTACAGATTCAACCTAGGCAAGCAGACGTCTCCCCCCCCCCCTCAGGATCCGTAGGCAGCAAGGGAGCCTTGACACAAAGCCCCACCAGACGAGCCCCAGGCATACTTCGCCCCATCAACCAGCCAGCACGGCTGGCAGCTATTGCATCCACGGCACAGTCTACGACCCAGCTATCGCATGATTTTATCCCCTGGCATCAGTACCTGTGACCCCAATTTAAATTACCTGTGGCCCCAATTTGAATTACCTGTGGCCCCAATTTAAATTACCTGTGGCCCCAATTTAAATTACCTGTGGCCCCAATTCTAATTACCTGTGGCCCCAATTTGAATTACCTGTGGCCCCAATTTGAATTAATTGTAACCCCAATTTAAATTACCTGTGGCCCCAATTTGAATTACCTGTGGCCCCAATTTGAATTACTTGTAACCCCAATTTAAATTACTTGTGGCCCCAATTTGAATTAATTGTAACCCCAATTTAAATTACCTGTGGCCCCAATTTGAATTACCTGTGGCCCCACTTTGAATTACTTGTGGCCGCAAATTGAATTACTTGTGGCCCCAATTTGAATTACTTGTAACCCCAATTTGAATTACTTGTGGCCCCAATTTGAATTACCTGTGGCCCCAATTTGAATTACTTGTGGCCCCAATTTGAATTACTTGTGGCCCCAATTTGAATTACCTGTGGCCCCAATTTGAATTACCTGTAACCCCAATTTGAATTACTTTGTGGCCCCAATTTGAATTACCTGTGGCCCCAATTTGAATTACTTGTAACCCCAATTTGAATTACTTGTTGCCCCACTTTGAATTACCTGTGGCCCCAAGTTGAATTACTTGTGGCCCCAATTTGAATTACTTGTAACTCCAATTTAAATTACGTGTGGCCCCAATTTGAATTACCTGTGGCCCCAATTCTAATTACTTTGTGGCCCCAATTTGAATTACCTGTGGCCCCAATTTGAATTACCTGTAACCCCAATTTGAATTACTTGTGGCCCCAATTTGAATTACTTGTGGCCCCAATTTGAATTACTTGTGGCCCCAATTTATTTTACCTGTGACCCCAATTTAAATTACCTGTGGCCCCAATTTGAATTACCTGTGGCCCCAATTTGAATTACTTGTGGCCCCAATTTAAATTACCTGTGGCCCCAATTTGAATTAATTGTAACCCCAATTTAAATTACCTGTGGCCCCAATTTGAATTACCTGTGGCCCCAATTTGAATTACTTGTAACCCCAATTTAAATTACTTGTGGCCCCAATTTGAATTACTTGTAACCCCAATTTAAATTACCTGTGGCCCCAATTTGAATTACCTGTGGCCCCACTTTGAATTACTTGTGGCCCCAAATTGAATTACTTGTGGCCCCAATTTGAATTACTTGTAACCCCAATTTGAATTACTTGTGGCCCCAATTTGAATTACCTGTGGCCCCAATTCGAATTACTTGTGGCCCCAATTTGAATTACTTGTGGCCCCAATTTGAATTACTTGTAACCCCAATTTGAATTACCTGTAACCCCAATTTGAATTACTTTGTGGCCCCAATTTGAATTACCTGTGGCCCCAATTTGAATTACTTGTAACCCCAATTTGAATTACTTGCTGCCCCACTTTGAATTACCTGTGGCCCCAAGTTGAATTACTTGTGGCCCCAATTTGAATTACTTGTAACCCCAATTTAAATTACGTGTGGCCCCAATTTGAATTACCTGTGGCCCCAATTTGAATTACTTTGTGGCCCCAATTTGAATTACCTGTGGCCCCAATTTGAATTACCTGTAACCCCAATTTGAATTACCCGTGGCCCCAATTTGAATTACTTGTGGCCCCAATTTGAATTACTTGTGGCCCCAATTTAAATTACCTGTGGCCCCAATTTAAATTACCTGTGGCCCCAATTTGAATTACCTGTGGCCCCAATTTGAATTACCTGTGGCCCCAATTTGAATTACTTGTGGCCGCAAATTGAATTACTTGTAACCCCAATTTGAATTACTTGTGGCCCCACTTTGAATTACCTGTGGCCCCAATTTGAATTACTTGTGGCCCCAATTTGAATTATTGTAACCCCAATTTGAATTACCCGTGGCCCCAATTTGAATTACCTGTGGCCCCAATTTGAATTACTTTGTGGCCCCAATTTGAATTACCTGTGGCCCCAATTTGAATTACCTGTAACCCCAATTTGAATTACCCGTGGCCCCAATTTGAATTACTTGTGGCCCCATTTTGAATTACTTGTGGCCCCAATTTAAATTACTTGTGGCCCCAATTTGAATTACTTGTGGCCCCAATTTGAATTACCTGTGACCCCAATTTGAATTACCTGTGGCCCCAATTTGAATTACCTGCGCCACCCGCTCGTGCAGCGGGGGTCCAGGTGCCTGCCTCTGCAGCGCGTGTGCCAGCACAAACATGTTGTCCACCCCCACCGCCAGGACAAGGAAGGGGATGACCTCCATGACAATCAATGTGGACCATAGGCCCAGGGCGCTGACCTGGAGGCGGAGGGGGGCAGTTCAAAGCTTGAGAGGTAGCATCAGCAGCACAAGAGGGGGGCGCTGACCTGGAGGCATAGGGGGGCGGTTCAAAGCATGAGGGTTGGTATCAGCAGCACCAGCATGTTGTCCACCCCCCCCACCAGCACCATGGAAGGGGTGATCTCCATACCGATGAATATGGATCCAACCCGCAGGGAACTGGTCAGGAAGCAGCAGCAGGGAGCAGGCAGGGGAGGGACGGAGGCATCGGGGACGGCGATAACGGAAATCCACTCACCAGACCACTGACCAGACCACTGACCAGACACTCACCAGACCACTGACCAGACCACTCACCGGACCACTCACCGGACCACTGACCAGACCACTGACCAGACACTCACCAGACCACTGACCAGACCACTCACCGGACCACTCACCGGACCACTGACCAGACCACTGACCAGACCACTCACCGGACCACTCACCGGACCACTGACCAGACCACTGACCAGACCACTCACCGGACCACTCACCGGACCACTGACCAGACCACTGACCAGACCACTGACCAGACCACTGACCGGACCACTGACCGGACCACTGACCAGACCACTGACCAGACCACTGACCAGACCACTGACCGGACCACTGACCAGACCACTGACCAGACCACTGACCAGACACTCACCAGACACTCACCAGACCACTGACCGGACCACTGACCAGACCACTGACCAGACCACTGACCAGACCACTGACCAGACCACTGACCAGACACTCACCAGACCACTGACCAGACCACTGACCAGACACTGACCAGACCACTGACCAGACCACTGACCAGACCACTGACCAGACACTGACCAGACCACTGACCAGACCACTGACCAGACCACTGACCAGACACTCACCAGACCACTCACCGGACCACTGACCAGACCACTGACCAGACCACTGACCAGACACTCACCAGACCACTGACCAGACCACTGACCAGACCACTGACCAGACACTCACCGGACCACTGACCAGACCACTGACCAGACCACTGACCAGACCACTGACCAGACCACTGACCAGACCACTGACCAGACCACTGACCAGACACTCACCAGACCACTGACCAGACCACTGACCAGACCACTGACCAGACCACTGACCAGACCACTGACCAGACCACTGACCAGACCACTGACCAGACACTCACCAGACCACTGACCAGACCACTGACCAGACCACTGACCAGACCACTCACCAGACCACTGACCAGACCACTGACCAGACCACTGACCAGACACTCACCAGACCACTGACCAGACCACTGACCAGACCACTGACCAGACCACTGACCAGACCACTGACCAGACCACTGACCAGACCACTGACCAGACCACTGACCAGACCACTGACCAGACCACTGACCAGACCACTGACCAGACCACTGACCAGACACTCACCAGACCACTCACCAGACCACTGACCAGACCACTGACCAGACCACTGACCAGACACTCACCAGACCACTGACCAGACACTCACCAGACCACTCACCAGACCACTGACCAGACCACTGACCAGACCACTGACCAGACACTCACCAGACCACTGACCAGACCACTGACCAGACCACTGACCAGACACTCACCAGACCACTCACCAGACCACTCACCCCACCCAAGGCATCCATCCGCTAGTCTGCACTATACCGCTCACACGGATATTCTGCCAGTACTTTGAAGGTTGAGTCTATCCCAGGTGCAAAGCATCTAGCAGTTGCTCTCTCCACTCACAAGCCCCTAAAAGCATCCACTCACTTGCCTCCTAGATACCGATTACATGGACATTCTGTCAGTAGTTTAAGAGGCGCAGTCTTTCCCAAGGACAAACTATCTTTTAGATGTCACCTCCACTCACCCGTAACACAGGGTACCAATCACCAGTCTCCGCGACACTGCTCAAATGAACAATCCCGCCAGCATTTAAGAGCCCAAGCCTATCCGAAGCATCTAGCAGTTGCCCCTCACCACTCACCAGCCCTAGCGCCCCCGCCACCGACAGGGCGACCATGAGCACTCCCCCCAGCCCCAGTCCCGCCCGGCTGAGCACCAGCACTTGCAGCGGGTGGCTGCATGACGGCAGCGTGCCCAGGGCCAGTGTGATGTACAAGAACATGGCGAGGTACGAGACGGCCACCGTTAAAGCATCCGAGTAGCTCTCGCGCTCTAGTTCATCTTGTACTGACCTGCATATTGGGAATCAGGCGTGAAGGGGGGGGGGAGGGAGGTCCAGTGGGGGAGGGCAGCAGCATGCCCAGAGCAAGGTGTACAGGATCATGGCGAGGCAGGAGACCGCCAACGTCAACGCGTCCGAGTACCGTAGAACGCCAGGGACTTCGCTCATAATTAATTAATTATTGGACTGCGCGGACCTGCTGCGAGCTAATAATAATTCAAAATCGCCGCTGTGCGGCGTGTCAGTCAGGTGCCCAAACAATCATTTTTTGGGGTGCGCGGTATGAATTAAAAAAAGCAATTATAAAAATCTTTGAAAAAACTGTTTGATTAGACATCCGTCGAGTGATCCTTATGCCAGTCCCGTCGCGAAGCTTGATCCTGGGAGTAGAGACGGGTGCTGACGACTGCTGACGTTTCGGGGCCCCAACAGCCACACATTTCCTGAGGCCAGGAACCGGCGGCGGAGGAGGATGACTATGCTGAGTATTGCTAATCGTGTACTACACTACTATCCTTATTGGCAGGAAACAAGGATTTTAAATGTAGTCTATTGTACTGGCTGAAAGTGCTCGCGGACGGAAATATAAATTATTCCCAGTGATGATGTTAAATTAATTTCGTGCTGCGCGGAGCGCTGCGCGGCATTAAATTAAATTAATATATAGTCGCTGCGCAGCCGTTTTTAAACTACTTTTTTGCTGCGCGACGAAAAAACAAATCACTTTCTTGGGGGGTGCGTGGACCCTAAAGCGTTTTACGGTAGTTCCCATGGTCACGTTCATCTTGCACTGACATGCGTACGATAGGAGGAGGCATGAAAAGGGGGTGGGTGAGGGGGAGCAGATGGGAGAGGAAGTGGCATATCGGGGTCGAGAAGGACAGCGTCATATTACTTCTAGCAACGATCGCGGCGACTGAACCCGCCCTACTGGCCAACAGCGCCTCCTGCAAAGCCTGGGCCGCGGTCCCTCCCGGCCAAAGGCCGGCTTGCACTGGAGCTGGAGCTGAAGCACGATGCTACAACAAAAACAGAGCATTCCCTTAACCCTAAACCCTTAACCCAAAACCCATTCCCTCCTGGAGCCACCGCACCCCAAGCCCTCACCTCTCCGTCGAGAAGGAATAAGTCAGGTTGCTCCCCGCGGCGATCGCAGCAACCGGCCCGTCCGCATCCGAGAGCAGCGCGACCAGCGCCGCCTCCCACGCCCGCGCCGCGACCACGTCCCCGCCCCGACTGGACAGCGGCAGCGTCACCACAAACGCGGTCGCGTCCGCGCTGTAGTTGCGGAAGGAGACGGCGTCGGCTGGGAAGCCGCCCAGCACCACGTGCGGGTCCATCGGGGCCTGGAAGGCCGAGCGGCACTCGGTGAACCATCGGCCAAAGCAGTACTCAGGGCGCATGCGGCCAGGCTTCACCTGCAATCCATGTATCAGAAGTAAGAAAGAAAGAAAACTACGCCCCGCAGTGGCGTGAGGGTTAAAGAAACAGCGCAGGATGAGCCTAGGCCGCGTCCGTGCCGTTACCATGTATCAGCAGTACAAAAGCTGTCGTTGCAGGAAGAAAAGCGGCGTCGGCAGTAAAAGCCACCAAGCTCTACGTTCGGGTGCACTATAGGGCTTGGAAGGATGACCTGCAGTCGGAGAACCATCCGCGAATTTAGCAGCGCAGACTACGAGGCAGACCTGCCCCAAGGTGGTCAGGGGCACACTGGAGCAACATCGCATCCCCTTCGCCCACCTGCTGCTTCTCATACACCATGAGACCTCTGCTTTCACGCCAATGCTTTGGAACCAGCAGAGTATAGGTTTACTAGAACAGGCATGCCCTACCATTAAGGCTTTTACTTAAGAGGACCTCTAACGCCCACCTGCTGCTTCTCATACAGCTCTCGGCTCATCTGCCAGTACTGAAGCACGGACTGCGTGGCGCATACGTCCCCAGAGGGCTTGTAGCAGACATCCGTCAGCTTCACACTACGCCCCACACCATCTTCTAGGACCTCTGCAGCCAATGCAGGGTTCAGGGTGAGAGGCCAAATTTGGGTTAAGAGTGCTTGGCCAATGCAGGGTTCAGGGTTAAGTGGCCAAATTAAGGTTTTGAGTGCTTGGCCACTTGAAGGTTCAGAGTGAGTGGCCCATTGATGGTAACTAGACCCCAATCCTTTTACCATACCTTACCATCCTCCAGGATCTCTGTGGCCAATTCAGCATTCAGGGTTCAGAGTCTAGGGTTCAGGGTTTAGGCCCCCACTGTGACCATTTGAGGGTTCAGGTGCCGGCAGCTTCACACCACGCCCCACAACATCCATACATCCAGTCCATGCAGGTTCCAGGGTTTGAAGTATAGTGTCAGCGGTTGGGGGAAGTGGCATACTTAGGGTCCTGAGCCCTGAAATCTTAACCCGCACCATCTTCTTAGATATCCAGTCAACGTTCAGTCCAGGGTGTAGGGATCATGGTATGAGGCCAGTTCAGGGTTCATGATTTGAGGCAAGTTCAGGGTTAAGGGTTCATGTTACAAGGCCAGTTCAGGGCTCATGGTACGAGGCCAGTTCAGGGTTCTGGTATCAGGCCAGTTCCGGGTTCAGGGTTCATGTTACGAGGCCAGTTCAGGGCTCATGGTACGAGGCCAGTTCAGGGTTCAGGCTACGAGGCCAGTTCAGGGTTCAGGGTTCTGGTACCAGACCAGTTCAGGGTCCAGGGTTCATGGTATGTGGCCAGTCCAGGGTCCAGGTTGAAGTGACCAATTCAGGGTCCAGGGTGTATGTGGCCAGTGGCCAATACAGCTCAACACGGCAGGAACAGGCTATGCTGGCCACCACCTCAGCATGCGGCTGGCGAAGTCCCCTCCCCACACACCCACACCCCTCCTCATTATGAGGCTGGAGACCCCCTCCACCACCTGCAACACACACACACACCCTTCACTCCCCCACCTCTAAATGCGGCTGGAGAAGGCTACCCCCCCACCCCCCACACTCAAACTCCACCAAGCCAGCCTTCAAATGTGGTTGGAGAAGGCTAACCCCTACCCACCCACATCCACACCTTCCATCCCACCCACTTGAAAACAAGACTGGTAAATGCTGACACCACCGTTCAAACACACACACACACTACACGTCCCCACCTCTAAATGTCGCTGGAGAAGCCCCCCTTCCACCACCACACACCCACACATCCTCCACTACCCCACATATGAATGTGGTTGGAGAAGCCCCCCTTCCACCACCACACACCCAAACACACATTCCACCTCTAGCTGGAAAAGGCTACCCCCCAGTGCCCCAAACACACAAAAGCGCCCAATGTCAATCCTCCCCACCCCTTCCACTCCCCTACCTGCAGTGAGTGCGTCCACTTGGTCTTGGATGTCAAACAGGGCCTCGATGTTGGTCTGGGTCACAATGGCGGGTCGGCCATTGGGCCCTCTGAACGCGCTCTCAGACTGCAAAGCATGCATAAGATGCCATGTGAGGAGGGGGGGGGGGGATGGGGATTTGAGGCATGGGACGGAAAGGAGGCCCTGTGCACGCGCTGTCAGACCGCAACAGATGCACGAGGCTTGAGATGAGAACGGGGCGCAGAGGGGCAGGCCACATATAGCACAAGATGAGGGCGTGGAATAGGGAAAGAGTTTAACAGACACGCGACGAAAGGGAGGCCCACAGAACGCGATCTCAGGCTGCAAAGGATGAATGAGGCGCCATATGAGAACGGGGAATGGGGATTGAGGCACGGGACGGGAGGGAGGCCCTCTGAACGTGCTGTCAGACCGCAACAGAAGTGAGAATGGGGATGGGGAATGGGACTTGAGGGCTTGAGGCATGTGATGAGAGGGAGGCCATCTGAACGCGCTTTCAGGCTGCAGCAGGGGCTTGAGGCGCGAGAGCGGGGCGCAGAGGGGCAGGGTGCATGCTGATAGGGCACGATAGAAGGGCGTGGAATGGAGATTGAGGCACAAGATGGAAGTGGGGCCCAATGAAGCTGCTTTCAGACCGCATGAAGGTCAGCAAGGCAGTGAAAGTAGAGGGGAGGCCGGAGAATGCAGGCGGCACAAGGAGGTGAGCCGGCAGAGCGCGAGCAGCATGCAACAAGATCAGGGGATACGGCACATGCAGCTTAAAAGGACAGCGGCGGATGGCGAGGCAGGGCAAGGCGAGGCGGGGCGGGGCAGGGCGGGGCGGGGGAATACCTGCGGCGTAGTCGTCATGATGATCTGAGTGATGCGGTTTTAAAACCTAAACAACAGAGTGATGCGATTTAAAACTTTAAACAAGCCGAACAAAAGCAGGGGCTTGGGCGCATACAGATAAAAAGGCACCAAGCATTGGTGAGGCAGGGCAGGGCGGTGCAGGGTAGGGCAGAGCAGGAGGGAGTGGCTGTTCACCTGCTTAGTTGTTGTCACGATGATGTGAGTGATGCGGTAGAACGGGCCGAACAAGAGCAGGAGATGAGGCGCATGCGGCAAATAAGGGCAGAAGGAACTGGCGAGGCATGGCAGAGGAGGGGCGGGGGGGGGACAGGCAGGGCAGGGCAGGGAGGAGGGTCACCTGCGGAGTTTTTGTCATGATAATCGGAGTGATGCGGTAGGACAGGCCGAAGAAGAGCAGGAGATTGGGCACATGCGGCAAATAAGGACAGAGGGGAATGGCGAGGCAGGGCGGGGCAGGGCGGGGCGGGGTGGGGACGGGCAGGGCAGGGCAGGAAGGAGGATCACCTGCGGCGTTGTTGTCACGATGATCTGAGTAATGCGGTAGAACGGGCCGAACGAGGCTTCATAAGCCGCTTTATCCCTGGCTGCCATGCTGGAGGGACCCACCCAAAGCATCTGTGGGTCGGTCTCCACCCTGCAGGTGAGGGACAGCGGGGTAAGGATGAGTTACAGGTCAAGGGTTCAGGGTATAGGGTTGAGGATATCAACCCTCCACCCTGCAGGTGAGGAACATCGGGGTGTGGATGAGTTACAGGTCAAAGTTCAGGGGTCATCGGGGTGTGGATGAGTCACAGGTCAGGGGTTCAGGGTTTAGGGTCGGTGTTTTCAGCCCTTTTCAGGGTTTTCACTCTCCACCCTGATGGTACACCGGGGTATGGACGAGTTCCAGGTGAAGGGCTTAAAGGTTGAAAAGGGTTTTTGAACACTCAACCCTGACGGAACTTAGGTGCGTGGATGAGATTGATACCGAGAGCGAGAGGTTATCGACACAAGGATGATGTGCCCCAGGCGGCAACACAGCAACATCCCCCAGACATATCGTATGCTTGAGCCCCCAACCCCTGCTGCCTCCATGTGTCCTGGGGGGGCTCAGGGTACCAACAGCAGCCTAAACCCTAATTCCTGGGGTTCTACCAGAAGGCTAACCCCTAAACCCCATCAGCCTAAACCTGAATCCCTAGTTTACCAGTAGAAGCCTGCCATTCTGTACTCTTAACCCCTAGGGCCCAAAAGTCAGCATTACCGTAGATTCGATTAGCCGTCCCTCATTATAAAGTTGTTTGGGGGTGAGGGTTGTGTCTCAGGGCTAATTAAAAAATCATTAATTTGGATGAGGAATGGCGATCGAGCTTGCAGTACTGACATAAAGCGATTTTTGATGCCGAGGGAACGGATTCAAAAATATAGCTGCCTTGAGGGCAGCAATAAACAATTGATTTTGCCCGGAGGGCAGCATTAAAAGAATTGAACGTTGAACGAAACCGAGGGAAGGTGCATCAAATCTACGGTGGGGTTCCTCCATCAGCCAAACCCCACCCACCCAAGGTACCACCAGACAGCCTAACCCATCACCACCAATGTACCCCCAGCAGCCGAAACCCTAAACCCAAACCCTCAAGGTACCATTGGGCTGCCTTAACCCGAACCCTAAGGGTACCACCAGGCAGTCTTAACCCTTACCCCTAGGGTGCTAACATACAACCCACACCTATTTTGACCCCTAGGGTACCACCAGTCAGGCTTTGCCCTAAACCCTAGGATACCCCCCAAATGCCACCCGGCATACCCCATAGGACTCCACCAGGCAACCAATGTCCTTAGAAACATTGGACTAAGATTCGCCAGGCAGTCTCAACATTGGACTACAATTCGCCAGGCAGTCTAAACATTGGACTAAGATTCGCCAGGCAGCCCTCACCTGAACTTAACAAAGCCTATGCAGCACATACCGATGACCAGCAATGATACTCCCAGGACGTGGAGCGGCTTCCGGGCACATAGCAAGCCCTGCAGGGAAAGCAGTTATTGACGTTACACCTCTGGGCCATGCTGATATGAAGCTCGGCCATGTCAGCAAGGGCAAACAGTGATGTTACGCACACACGTCAGCTACATGTTAGCTACATCTCGGCTGGCGGCCCTGGGCTCCTACTGCGGCGTGCCCTGTTGCCCGGGTGCCGGTTTGCCGTGGAGGCTTATCGTAGACCGGTCGTGATTAGGTTCCCATTTGGGCCAGTGAGGGCATCCAGGCCACCAGTTCTTTTTGCAGTGGTTACCGCATCACTTCCAGCTACATTTCAGCTACACTGTGGCCTACGGCCACCAGCCCCTGGCTCAGCCAGCCCTGCTGCCAAGACCACCGGCCGGAGGCCGGTCCAGGTTTGGTGTTAATCGGCCCAGGGGTGGCCGCAGCGCGGCCCATGAAAGGTGGTCGGGTAACGACTAAAAACAAAACTGGTTGTAGACCGGTCGTGATTTGGTCCCCATTGGGCCAGTGGGGGAATCCGGGCCAGTGGACCGGGGCCACCTTGCAAAGGTGGCCTGGCGCTCTCTGAATTGAACGCCATTCAAGCCTGGGTTGGGCGCTTGCTTAGGCGGTACAAATAGCATTTTAGAAGCTGCAAGCTAGTTTTGATCACGAGAATTTCTGGACTTCTGGAGGGCATGGCATGATTATTTTAATCCTGACAGACCCAGAAGCACACACAAGGCAGTAGAACTTGCAAGATATCCAACGTGACAGAACAGATGATTGCACAGGTAGTTAAGATCATGCTGGATCCGCTCCACGTGCAGCGGTATAGATCTTGGCATGCCCACACACACCAGGCGGCAGTACTGATCTTGCAGGCTCCACTCCACATGCAGTGGTACAGATCATGGCATGCCCCTACATACCAGGCAATAGTCCAGAATCTGCTGCACATGCAACTGTCCATATCATGGCAGTACAGATATTGAAGAGTTTGCTGCACATGCAACACTACAGATCATGGCATGCCCACACCTACCAGGCGATAATACAGATCTTGCAGGATCCGCTCCACATAGGGGTGGTGGGCGGTGTCACTCAAGGGGCTGTAATTGAGGCCGGTCCCATTATCTGCAGGGAGGGGGGGGGAGAGGATGAGGCCTAAGAGGAGTGGGTCAGGGAGTGTGGAAAGGAGGAGAGGGCCTATAACGAGGCCGCTGATGGCAGTGGGGGAGTGAGGGGAGGAAGGTTCAGAGAAGTGGGTCCAGGAGGGGGCGGGGGGGGGGTATGGTGGGGAGGGGGGCACTTAGGGCGCTGATTGCAGTGGGGGGTGAGGGGAGGAAGCTTCAGAGGAGTGGGTCGGGTAGGGGGAGGGGGGGGTATGGTAGGGAGGGGGGGCACTTAGGGCGCTGATGGCAGTGGGTGGGGGGGAGAGGAGGAGGCCTCAGAGGAGTGTGTCGAGGGGGTGGGGGGCTTATGGCAGGGAGGGGGGGCACTGAGGGCCTGGCGGGTGGAGGGCAGTGAGGGTGCTGATGGCAGGGGAGGAGGGGGGGGGGGGGGCGACAAGGTATGAAATATGCCTTTTTGTAAGGCCCGCGAGTACCCCCGTGCTGTTCAAAGCATGCACCATACCACCAATAGGGAGCGGCGGGGATGCCACGATTGGCCCGAGCAACTGAGGGCTTGCGGCATCGGGTCCCCTAGTCCACAGAACAGTATGTGCTTGAAGTTCAGCGGAACTGCAGCTGAAAATGGCACATTAACCAGGCGATAGTACAGGTCTTACAGGACCCTCTCCACATAGGGTGCAGCTCATGTGCTCTAGAACCACAATTCTGGACACAGTGGACACGTCCATTATCCGCCTGCCTCTACATCGGCCGGTTGTCAGCCTGCACGCCTTAAGCTGCGGCGGTAGGCGCGCACCATCAGCATCGCCACCTGGTATAAATCATAAGCCCTACGGCAGTGTTTCTCCATACCCTCGCCACCTGATCCACACTTGGCAGCACATTCCGCCCACCAGCTCTCAGTCACTTCGCCCAGCTGCCCTGCCCACCTGCCTACCCAACCTGCCCACCCAACCTGCTCGCCCTCCTGCTCCGCTCTTGACCGGCCAATCCCCGTCTACCTTTGACCGCGGTGGTTGACGTGCACCAGCAATGTCACCACCTGGTATACACCCTGAACCCTACAGAGGTCATATGCACACCCTAACCTCATGCCACGCTATTAGCCGCGGCTAATTGCCTGCCTGCCCCCTGCCACGGTGGAAGGTGCGTACCAGCAAGGCCACCTTGAAACTTAACATCCCCTAGCAGTCCCTGGCCTTGACATAACCCATAGGTGCTGAGGCCAATCTTTCAATTGTGGTCAGCAGTTTAAACTCAATGCACAGCACTCCTCGATGGTCTTAGCTCAATGCCAACTAGAATATGTCCCAAACCCTCTCTACCTGCTCCGTTCTTGGCCGCCTGCCCCCAGCCGAGGCGGAAGGCGCGCACCAGCAGCGTCACCAGCGCAGCGTAGACAAACACCATGCTGAATTCAAAGCAGGAGATGGCGCCAACGTGGCAGCCCCGCCTCTTGCCGCCAGCATCAGGGTCATCTGGCTGCGGGTGACGGGATCAGACCAGCAGGCATAGGTCAAAGACACTTTCAGCTACGCTTCAGCTATGAGGCAGGCATAGGCTTGCCGCCGGCATCAAGGTCTTCTGGCTGCAGGCGACGGGCCATGGACACAGAGCAGTGGTATATAGCTGTTAGCACACATCGGCTGAAGTTAAGCTACATTCCGAGACGTAGCAGCCCCGTCTCCTGTCGCAAGCATCAGGCTCTGCAGGAGCATCTTCGAATAAGGATTCAAACATGATCCTGATCCGAACAGGATCAGGATCATGTTCGGATCCTTTTGCAGGTTACAGGGCATCAGGATCCGAACATTGGAATAGCTTTTGCGACCATCGGCTGCATCTTAGGCTCGAGGCTACAACGCATGTAATGCACGCGCATGCACCTTTCACACGTATTCAGTTGGCACATGGGTTGCGCAGTACTTCAGTACAGCAGTACAGCAGTACACGCACCGGCGCCTGGCAGCCGGTCTGGACAGGACAGTCAGCACACGAGCATCGCAACGCGTTGTCACCGCATCCAACCATGCTGCCATCCAGCGCGCCGGAGAAGTCCGACGGCCGGTCGTCCTCCCCACCCGGTGCGCCGGCTGCCGCGCCCGCAGTGTGGAAGTTCTGCTGAAAAGGGGAGCCGACCGGCACCGGGCGCTTGTCCTTCACCAGGCCGAGGAATTCGAACCAAGCCTGGTGGAGCGGGACAAGGGGGCAAGTGTTTAGGGCGCCGGCTGTGTAAGAAGGAGTTGACCGGCACCAAACACTTGTCCTTCACAAGGCAGAGGAATTTGAAGACTGGTGCAGCGACAGCTGATGGGGAGGGACAGGGGAAACGAGAGGCAGAAGCGGGGGTAAGGTGGGGGGTTAAGAGCTACTTGCGCTTCATATCCTGCAAACCAGGCCTGTGCGGGCGGGAGCAAAAGAAGACAAGGCAGAGGCCAAAGAGCTGCTGCAGATTCAAAACGCGCCGGCATCACCACCTGCTACTTTTGAGTGAGCTAAGCCACAAGTGGAAGTGTCCACGACCAAGTGCGCAAAGGACCACCTGCAGCAGGGTGAAGAGCAGCCGCCGCTGGGCTGCTGGGGACAAGCTTTTGACCGGCCATCCGGCCAGGGATCAGGGCTTGCAGCCAGTGTTTTTAAAGTGGTCACCGCATCACTTTCAGCTACATTTCAGCTACACTGTGGCCTACAGCCACCAGCCCCTCGCTCGACCAGCCCTGCTGCCAAGGCCACAGGCTCGAGGCCAATCCAGGTTTGGTGTCAATTGGCCCAGGGGTTGCCGCAGCGCGGCCCATCAGAGGTGGTCCGGTATCCTCTAAAAAATACACTGCTTTCTGCACCTGGCCCCCTGGCCATAGGCCACAATAAAGCTGGATTGTATCCGAACCTCCCAGAAAGAGGGCCCAATTAGTAAAACAGACCGACAAATGAAAAAGAACCCATGGTGGGAAAACGCCATCAACAAAAAATCAGTAAGTGAATACAACAACAACAAAGTGAATACAACAACAACAAAGTGAATACAACAACAACAAAGTGAATTCAACAACAACAAAGTTCAAACAGCTAACAGCTTTGGCCTAAAGCTCGTTTGAAACATCAGGGCTTACCACTTACAGAGCGGTGTGCGGGGAACCGGGATCCAGCTCCCAAAGTAACAAAAGTTACATGTTGGATCTTTATGATCTCCGCAGAGAAGATTTGGGAGGTCAGGGTTTATTAGCCTCCCATGCTGAGCCTAAAGATCACACAAGTCCTGTCGAAACAATATGATCCTCGTACAACAAACATTATGACATGTCATAGTTGGTTCCTTTGCGATATTTCAATTGCAAGTTCAGCTGGAGGAGTTCAAAGGTGGAAAACAGGGTTGTGGTTCAGAGGGGATGAGGCTGAGGGCTGTTCCTCAAATGAATACGTAACAGGGTTTGGGGCTGAGAGTGATGGCGGTCCCCGGGTGGGATCTAGCGGGTACAATCTAAAAGGAGGTTTTCTCACTTGGTGGTCGGCCGCGCCCCCACAGATCTCTATAGGAGGCATCCTCACATGATATTATTGCGTGCCCCCACCGAGCCCTGACAGCAGGCGTTCTCACTTGATAGTTCGTCGCGCCCCCACCGATGAAGTTCATGGCTGGCATGTTGGCTGCGCCAAACTTAACGTCCTGTTGCCGTCCAGATGATGGGAGGAGGGAAGAGGGAGAGAAGGGAATTAGGAGGCGTGGCTGTAGAAGTTGAAAACGGGTGCTGCAGGAATGAGAGGTTGAAAAACCTCAGTTTCAAAACAAACTGCCGCATTATTTTGGCTCGCTCCCCCTCAAGAGCATCAGTTTCGATTTGATGTCGTGAAAAAAATGTCAGTAACAGCTCAAGAGCTCCCCCACAGACACAACAGCAATATCACCATGCGCTCTGCACCGGGTGTGCTCACCTTGCATGAGTTGAAGAACCTCTCTCCGAAGACGGGTGCCACCCAGAAATCGACCTGGGGGGATAGGGACCAAGGGCTGACGGTGGGCACTAGGCACTGGACACTGGGGAGGGATTCATGGGCTGACGGTGGGCACTGGGCACTGAGGAGGGATCCAAGGGCTGGTGGTGGGTAGTGGGCAGTGGGCAGTGGGCAGTGGGCACTGACGGCACTGGGAGGGATCCAAGGGCTGGCGGTGGGCACTGGGCAGTTGATAATTGTTGGCAGGCAGCATTGTTAATGCACTGCTTCTGTCCACGAAATTCAGTATCATGTTGGAGGTGAAACTGAGTTTGGGATCGCGGTCGACATCAAGTGCTGGCCAGGGTCAGTTGATGGCACAGCAGAAGCATACAACGTAAGAATAATGGAAATTGATAAGGTCCCCATCGGCCCAGTGTGGCCCCCAACGGCCCCCCAAAGGTTAGCTAGTCCAATGGTCCACATAACGAGATATTGGAGCATGCAGCCATGCCGATACATTGAGACGCAATCAGTCGCTTACATGCACAACCCTTTCGTGGCCTCCTTGGAGGCATGTACCAAAACACAGAGATGTTGTCTATCCTTTCCCCTACTACCTAACCTCCTTCTTGGAGGCAGGTAAACAATATCGCCAAATACTGTACCTCCTCCCCCCTACCTCAACCAAAACAGTTGCTAAATTGTCAGAGGCTGAAGAACCCCTTCAAGGCCTTCTTACAGGCTTGTATGTCTAGATCAGATACCCCCGTACCTCCGCCACCAATATTACGCTGTTGTCGGTGGCTTGCACCTGGACAATAAAACCACCACCCAACCACCCAACCACCCAAGCCCCCACTACCTCCGCTACCACCGTCGCGTTGTTATCGGGGGCTGGCTGCACCGCCGTCACGTTGGTGAAGGTGGCTTGATCCGGTGAGCAGTTGATGACACACCTGGACGTGGCAGGCAGGAGGCAGGAGGGCAGCATGAGGGCAGCATGAGGGCAGTAGGAGGGCAGGAGGCGGGTTTCAGACGTTTCGCATCCCAATGGATTTGGGACAAGGGGCAAGGTGCTGTAGGCATGTCAATGCGTTGCATCCAAAATTGACTAAATTGCTGGTTCGTGTTTCGCATCTCAAACGAGACACTCCATGTCCTGCATCCCAAGCTGGAGAATATTGCTTCACCTCCAATCTGGATGAGGATCAGTGAAAACCAGTGAGTGGAAATGCTGTTGCACCTCCATTACATCAGATTTCAGCCATGTCCTTGCTTGTGGCCGAGACTACATGGTGCAGCAAGGTGCCTGAACCGCTGGCCACCGGCTGGTTAAGGTTTGGTCCCCATCCATCCAGTGGCTACTGCCTGGCAGCCCCCCAAAGGTGTTATAATGCTAAAATATAACGGCAGTGGTATAGGAGGCAGGATTTCGTCATTTCGTCTCCTGGACCTGATGTTGGTGTTTCACATTCCGAATTGAATGTCATGGGTCAGGTTACATTTGTTTGCATGCTACATGCATGTGTCGGCGGAGCATCCTTGTTGACTTACCAGAAGTGGATGAAGTTATGGAGGCAGGCAGGACAGCCCACGACAAATGGGACAACCTTCTGGGTCTGCACATGGGGAAGGCATGCAAGGTATGAGCATATTGAGAGATTTGCATGCCAGGCTTGACTACCCTGCGCGCTGTAGTGCATCATGCTCACATGCCGTGCGTCCCATGCACCATGCGTTGCGCGTACAGTTAGGCATGAGTCTCATGCGATGCCCCCCTCCCTCAAAGCACGCACCCAAAACTACTGCGATTGCCCTGGCAGAGCCCTACGCAGATGGCCCTACGCAGATGGCCCCCCCGTCATCCTGCATGCAACACTCACGCTGCTACCAATGTTTTGAACCTGGTCTGCTGAGCAGCAGTAGCTGCCCTGCTGCCCTTTCTGCTCCGCCCAGAGCTGCGGGCAAGTGTTTTGCATCGCCTGCACACCACACACAGATGCAGCATGTGCTCAACATTGCTTTATTGATTCAGATTACAGATCGCTCGGGGCACATGTCGTTTTATGTCTGTGTACCATTTGCGAACAGGATATTTGGTTCGAAATGGCAGGCATGGGCAGAAAGAAAAGCAAGGGAAGGAAACTGCACCCATCCTGGGGCGTGATATCTGACAGAACAGCGCAGCACGTGGCTGCTGCCATTCAAGCATGAGCAATGGCTAGCTTGTAAGGCCATGGGGGCTTGCCACGGGCCAATGAGAAGGGGAGAGGACTAGAGGAGCACTGTCCAGTAGGCATACCAGGGAGAGAAGAAGGTACCTGTGCTAGCTCCGGTGTCGGGCCCGCAGCTTGCGAATTCCTGGCGCAGTTGAGAGCGTCGCCATCCTTCCTTTTGCCGCATATGCCTGTCATCGCGCAGTAGCCAGGCTGGTGTACAGTCGTGACCCAGTCATCAGCTCCAACATCCTGTTGCTTCAAGGGTGAGCCGATTGAGGCATCAGCCCAGCATCTGCGTAATTCAGATAAATTATTACTTATTTATGGCTGATTAGATCCGAGACGTAGAGAAAGCGTGAGCACGAAATTCCCTGGCCGATGCCCCTAGATCCTTTACGTAGATCGCAGGACATGGCCTCACCTGCAAGTTACCCAGGCTGATACGATGAGTAGCAGCTGCGTTAACCGAGGCGTACGCATGGGGTGAAGACGCTTCTGTGTTGCCCTGTTGCCTAGTGGATGCTATGTCGAGTTGAATCGCTGACAGTACCGAATGAAAGGTGTGGAATCGGGGCAGGAATGTGGAAGCCTGGGCACAGAGATTTGGGAATACACTCACTGTAGGTCTTAGCAAGACATTTAATTCATGATGCTGTGAGGGGTGAAGGGCTACATCATGTCCCCCCTGGTCAAACACCTAGCTACTGCGCTTCATCCATCGCTTGATGCTCATGAGCATGTGGGAATCTGAGAACAATGGTTTGGGAACAGGTCCCTGTTCGGTGTAAGAAAGGAAGAAAGCTACGCCCTATTAGGGCGTGGAGGTTCAGGAAACATTCGGAGTGTACACGATGTGGTAAGTGACATTGTGCGTTTATGTGTCTCCCTTGCAAGTTAATGTTGTCACATGCATGTGCCCATCTCCTCTGCGTCCTCGTCTTGAACATGGCCTTCCCTACTTCCGCCCCTCTTCTGCACCTGCTCATGCCGTCCTCCTTGATCTATGATCACTCACCATGAGCCCTTGTCCTCCCATTCAGGGTGTACGTCAGGTATTCCTGTCGTGCTTCCTTAAAATCCACGCTTTTTAACTATTTTTAACACCCCCTTGCTCTCTTTCCCCCGCTCACACTGTGAGGCACTCCCAACATTGCTTGATACTCGTGAGCGTGCGAGGTCCCATTGTTAGGTTGGAGCTTTGAATGCAAGATTCACTGGTACCTGGTATACAGGTGAAGCCTTATGTTGGCAGGCTTCTTGCGAGTGGTCCAGGAGGGCAGGCTGTTAGGGGGCACCAGTGGGCTGATGGGTACCTTATCATGAAAGGCTTTATGCGGGTGGTCTAGGAGGGTGCAGGCTGTTAAGGGGCACCAGTGGGCTGATGGGTACCTTATCATGAAAGGCTTCATGCAGATGGTCTAGGAGGGAGCAGGCTGCTGGGGGGCCACCACTGGGCTGACGGGGACCTTATAACGACAGGCTTCCCATGGATGGTCCAGGAGGGCAGGCCGCTGGGAGGCCACCCCTGGGCTGATGGGGACCTTATTACGACAGGCTTCCTGCGGGTGGTCCAGGAGGGCAGGCTGCTGGGGGGGCACCCCTGGGCTGATGGGGACCTTATTACGACAGGCTTCCCACGGGTGGTCCAGGAGGGAGCAGGCTGATGGGGGGCCACCCCTGGGCTGATGGGGACCTTGTTACGACAGGCTTCCTGCGGGTGGTCCAGGAGGGCAGGCTGATGGGCGGCCACCACTGGGCTGATAGGAACATTATCTTGACAAGCTTCCTGCGGGTGGTCGAGGAGGGAGCAGGCTGATGGGCGGCCACCACTGGGCTGATGGGGATCCTTATATGACAGGCTTCCTGCGGGTGGTCCAGGAAGGCAGGCTGCTGGGGGCCACCACTGGGCTGACGGGGACCTCATCTTGACAGGCTTCATGCGGGTGGTCCAGGAGGGCAGGCGGCTGGGGGCCACCTCTGGGCTGATGGGAACCTTATCTTGACAGGCTTCATGCGGGTGGTCCAGGAGGGCAGGCGGCTGGGGGCCACCACTGGGCTGATAGGGACCTCATCTTGACAGGCTTCATGCGGGTGGTCCAGGAGGGCAGGCGGCTGGGGGCCACCTCTGGGCTGATGGGAACCTTATCTTGACAGGCTTCATGCGGGTGGTCCAGGAGGGCAGGCGGCTGGGGGCCACCACTGGGCTGATAGGGACCTTATCTTGACAGGCTTCATGCGGGTGGTCCAGGAGGGCAGGCTGCTAGGGGGGCACCACTGGCCTCATAGGGACCTTATCTTGACAGGCTTCATGCAGGTGGTCCAGGAGGGCAGGCTGCTAGGGGGCCACCACTGGGCTGATGGGGATCTTATCTTGACAGGCTCCAGGCGGGTGGTCCAGGATGACAGGCTGCTAGGGGGCCACCACTGAGCTGATAGGGACCTTATCTTGACAGTCTGCATGCGGGTGGTCCAGGAGGTCATGCTGCTAGGGGGTCACCACTGGGCTGATGGGATTTTATCTTGACAGGCTTTACGCAGGTGGTCCAGGAGGACAGGCTGCTAGTGGGCCACCACTGGGCTGATGGGGACCTTATTTTGGCAGTCGTTATGCAGGTGGTCCAGGAGTGCAGGCTGCAAGGGGGCCACCTCTGGGCTGATGGGGATCTTACCTTGGCAGGCTTCATGCGGGTGGTCCAGGAGGGCAGGCTGCAAGGGGTCACCAAAGGGCTGATGGGGATCTTACCTTGGCAGGCTTCATGCGGGTGGTCCAGGAGGACAGGCTGCTAGGGGGCCACCACTGGGCTGATGGGGTCGTAATCTTGACAGGCTTCACGCGGGTGGTCCAGGAGGGCAGACTGCTAGAGAGCCCTCATTGGGCTGATGGGGAGAATATCTTGACAGGCTTCCCGTGAGTATTCTTATTGGTACTCACAGACGAAAATTCTTAATTTTATCGTTATCTTAAGCCGTGCTTAAATGATTGATTATTGTACCGCGTGTTATTCCACGCGGGCAAATTACTATAGAACGGTGCGAAAGCAAAGGACATCTATGGTACACTTCATCTCAATGTGTTTGTGCTCATGCATGCCAATCTAGCCAATCATGTGTTGGGTAATGGACTGCCCGAATCGGTTAGCGGTTTATAATGCTGAGGTCGAGGTCAGGGCTGGGGATAATCACCGAGGCCGCAGGCCGAGGTGATTATCAGTCCCAGCCCTGACCGAGACCGACATGAAATCTGCGCAAGATGCTGGATCAGAGGCCATCCCACAGACTGCGCCACCAACATTGCCAGCCGCCTCAGGCAGTTATGGGTTCGCACTCAGTGGATCCTAAGATGGCAGCAGCTTTTGCAGCAAGTGCATCTGCGAAGGCCTCCGTAAAACAGGACGAATCGCATCTGCGGACGTTCTTTAAATATGCCAGGGATGTGCGTGCCTCGTCGATCTGCGAGGACACAATGCTAGAGAGGCAGTGCTAGAGAGGCAGTGCTTCGAGAAACTGGATGGCTCCGTTCTTCCAAGGAGCAGAAACCCCAGAGCAGCTGTAAACAGCTTTTCCCACTCTAACGTGCATCAGGAGGAGACATTGGCATTTGCATTCATTGCCTACTACTGCATCGGTGAGCTCTCTGATGGTATGACAGGATTCAAGCCACGGGATCATGCCATCAGTACTCAACATAGCCTTATGGGTGGACATTATTAGGGGAAATATTGATTTGGTCTCAGTCCGGGCCCAGACCTCGACCTTAGCTGTTGACTGATTCGGACAGGCCACGACCTTACACACAATTCGTTTTGTATTGCTTATTTGTATGTATGATTTAAAAATACCGATGTATCAAGCATGCTGACCTTGATAGATCCAGAAAATTATCATCTGACATGACCGACTCCCTGTTTACAAGTGTGGTGATCATGCTGATTTTACTCCATTAGAGAACACAAGTTCATATATGTGCCTTTTGTGTGTGCGCAGGAGCTCGTGAAGCACCGAACAAGAGTCAATGTTATGTGGGGAGGATCCACTGGCGTTCAATCCAACCGCCCTAACCCACAAAGGCACAATGAAAGAGTACGTCGCTTTCAGTCAATCATTCTCAGGGAACACGACAACGTGACAACTGTCCACGGCAATACTGAAATCACACGAGCATTCAAGAAGCCTAACTTGCTGTCCAAGGACTGTCCTATCTGGCGCATCGTGTGGAGGGCCATTGACGGCCACTCATGGAAAAGGGCAGGCACAAGCAGGCGTGGTAAGATGATGATGAAGTGGTTGCGCGAATATTTACGACAGGTTTCCAGCACAAGAACATTATGTGCTCAAAATTGCTTACATTGTACTGTTGATGTTAAGGTAGAGTGCAGCTGCCGCCCAGCTTCTGGCTGAGAGAGGCCAGTCAAGGGTGGTCTAGAGCGAAATGAAAAGAAACGATGTCATAGATTCCAAGGATATGTCTTGTTAGAGAAAATTGTTTCCATAGGAATGGTTTGAAACTTAGTGAGAACTGCGCTTTTAATCATTCTGGCATACCATTGATATGCTGTATTTCCATTTTTTCCCGTCACATCAATAATTGTATGCTTGCCGTTGCAGCCTCAACACAGGCAGGCGGATGCGGGCAACAGTTATCACGCTTGAGATGGTGCAAGCTGCTGCCGATAATGGGCAGCTCAACACTAACACCCCGCGAGGCCTGCAGAATCAGATTCTTATAATCCATGGAACGACCTTCATGCTCCGCGCAAAGGAGCTGCATGATGTCAAGGTTGAGCACCTCACCCGCTCACCGACTGGCGCCCACTACCGGTTGAGTGTAGCAGCAATGAAAAACTGGCAGGGAGGAATGGCAGATGTGGGCAAGGAACTGCAAGACAAGGTAGGAGGTGTACAAGTCCTAGGCCACTAGGGGACAGGAGCTTTTAATATCTACATACGGACTCACTGGTGCTAGTAGAAGGAGAGTCCGGAGGGTTGAAGCGGCAGAGTCGAGTAGTCAGACAGGCGTCAGAAGGGCTCTGATGGGGACTGGACTGGACTAGAGATTTATAGTGGCACAGTCAGGTATTGAGCCTGATGGATTGATCTCGTCTGAGACTTGCCGATTACTAGCAGAGCTTCGATTTATTATGGAGGGTTGCAGGGTTAACCGGTGAGGGTTCTGGTCTCGGAGATGGCCCTGTAACTTCCTTAGAGACGCAGAAGCGACGCTAGCGGGAATGTTGCAGGTAATTCTGGGCTAGGGGTTACGTGACTGCTACAAGAGGTGCAATAACTACATTTGGGAACGCCTGATTCCAAGATCCAAACCTGTGAAGTATGGCATGTTAATTTGTTTGATGCATGCATATAATGCATACTGGCCATCTTTTATAACTTGTGTACATAGATGGATCTCAGTCAGGTCTGCGTCCATGCATTCATAAGTACGCAGTTGCAAAAAAATCCTTAAATCATTACAAATCATGGAATCCTTTCTTGGAACTCAATGGCGTGCGGAAACTGTGCGTGATACTTAATATGCAATGTATGTTGTATTTGCGTGCTTGCAGTTCCTCTATGCAACGCCTGCCACGCCAGATACCTGCCCGGTCATGCTCACGGACAAATACATTGCCCACGTCAAGCAAGCATCTACAGAGGCGTGCCAGTCCATGCACCTGAAGGCGAATCCACACTATGAAATCAGTGGCAGGTGGTATTGCAGCCAGCCTATGACCATTCACACGCTCACCGCCATGATTGCAAGCCTCGCACCCGAGGGGTCTGGTCATCTGGTGATACCTCCCACAGCCTCAAGAGGACAGGTGGGACCGCGCTTGCTAACAACACAAGCTTTAATACTCAGTTACGCCAGGCCGTGGGAGGATGGAAGGATGCCCGCAATATGAGGCCTTACCAAGAATTTGATGCAAACCTCATCTAAGCTGCTAGCATGAGCATGGCCTCAAGAGTGCTGGTGGCATCCGTCCCTGTAGCCCCTGCTACTGCTGTGCCTTCTGATTGCATTGGGGAGGGTGGGCAGTCTGCGTCTGAGCCTCTGCAATTCCAGCGGGCAGCTCCTGAGCCAACATTTCCTGCAGACAACAGCTCCCGCATCCAACTGCCCATGCAGCCTATTGTTTCCGCCGCCTCAGCAACACAAATGGACATAGCTGTCAATGAAGCATCTCTACAGACGCCATCCGTGCAGTGGGTTGCATCCACGCAGCTGCTTGTATCAGAGCAACGACAACAGCCAGCCTTGAACACCATCAAACCAACTGCTGGAAGTTCTCAATACCAAGATTTCCGCAAGTTTGACGATTTCATGAAACAGCAACAGCTGCAAGAGCGCAGGCAGGAGCACCAGAATTTCGTGCAGTTTCCAAGCTTCCAGGAGATGCAGAAGGCTCATCAAAGGCAACACGAGTTTGAATCTTTTGGAAATTCCCGGAATTTTGAGGAGCTTAAACAGCAGCCTCCGCAGATGCAGCAGGGACAGCAGTCTCTACAGCAGCAGATGATGCCACAGCCATGGCAGCCTCCGCAGATGCAGCAGGGACAGCAGCCTCTACAGCAGCAGATGATGCCACAGCCATGGCAGCCGAGGCAGATGCAGCAGGGACAGCAGCCTCTACAGCAGCAGATGATGCCACAGCCATGGCAGCCGAGGCAGATGCAGCAGGGACAGCAGCCTCTACAGCAGCAGATGATGCCACAACCATGGCAGCCGAGGCAGATGCAGCAGGGACAGCAGCAGATGATGCCACAGCCATGGCAGCCGAGGCACCAACACAATGCATAAATAAATGTCAAATTGCATGCCGCATGACAGCATATACGGTATGCCTTGTATAGGGTGGTTGTCTTCCCCTTAGATTTTTGCATGTGGATCATGAATGATCATGCATGGCAACTTTCTTTATTTCTGTGACTAGCATGAGAAACCCTGTCTGACGCTATTTTTAGTTTTAGGAACATATGGTAAGCAATGAATTGATTCCAGATATCATGTTTGCCTCAAGTCAGTGATGTCGCTGATGAGTCACTGTCCTACTGTCCCTGACTTGCAAACATATGGATAAATAATGAGTTTCTTCCCCAGTTTCTCAAGGACTGTCACAAAATCACTCATGTAATGGTCTTGTTACATCACACGACCTTTGACCTGCTAGGAAATCCTTGGGTTCCATGGCAGTAATGGCAGCGGTTGCCCTGGCATTAAAAGGTAGGTCGGGTTGGCATTCTAGGAATTTTGTACATTGACCTTCCAGAGGGTTTTTTGTTTGCAGCTTTGCTGCCGACTCGGACTGGCGTTAAAAGGACCCTGGTCTGGCAAACGTGTGCTCCGGCATTATAGTACCTTCGACCTAAATTGAGGTTTCTTTTTTGTTTGCAGCTTTGCTGCCGCCTCGGGCTGGCGTTAAAAGGACCCTGGTTTGGCAAACGTGTGCTCCGGCATCATTATCAAGATTAAAAATACCACGTAACTTAAGGGCAATTCACTTTGTATCTCCCAGATTACCACTTTATAATCAGTCGATTATATTGCTTGTAACTTGAAATTAAGGTCAGATATTGTGTCTTTGTGATTGATTACTTGTCATAAATTAGGAAACAACGCATACATCCACAAGTTATTTACTTCAAGGCCAAAGCAGGGTTCAACAATGCTCAGCTTCATTTGAGTCATTGATGTTGTTGGGCAGCCACATAGCTATGAAGCAGTTGAAAAACAATAGGGTGGGCAGCAGCTCTGCGTAAGGCCTCGCCATTCTGGCAGCCCGCATGGGGGGCGTGCTCCGGCCAATCTAATAACATGCGCACCACTGCCTCATGGCCTGAACCAGCTGCCCTGCATAGGGCCTCACCATCCTGGCAGTCAGCATCGGGCGCATGCTCTGGCCACTCTAGCAACATGCGCACCACTGCCTCATGGCCTTCCCAGGCTGCAACACACAAGGCCATGCCATCCCGACAGTCTGCACGGGGCGCATGCTCAGGCCACTCTAGCAACATGCGCACCATCGCCTCATGGCCGTGCCCAGCTACAACACACAAGGCCAAGCCATCCTGACAGTCTGCACGGGGCGCATGCTCAAGCCACTCTAGCAACATGCGCACCACTGCCTCGTGGCCATTATCAGCTGCCAAACACAGGGCCTCACCATCCTGGCAGTCAGCATGGGGCGCATGCTCAGGCCATTCTAGCAACATGCGCACCATTGCCTCTTGGCCTTGCCCAGCTGCATCATACAAGGCCATGCCATCCCGACAGTCTGCATGGGGCGCATGCTCTGGCCACTCTAGCAACATGCGCACTATTGCCTCGTGGCCTTCCCAGGCTGCAAGACACAAGGCCCAACCATGCATGCAGTCTGCACGGGGCGCATGCTCAGGCCATTCTAGCAACATGCGCACCATTGTCTCATGGCCTTGCCCAGCTGCATAACACAAGGCCATGCCATCCCAACAGTCCGCATGGGGCGCATGCTCAGGCCATTCTAGCAACAAACGCACCACTGCCTCATGACCACCTCCCGCTGCGAAATGTAGAGCCATGCCATCACAGATGTCTGCAGAAGGTGCATGCTCTGGCCACTCTAGCAACATGCGCACCACTGCCTCCCGGCCAGCCATAGCTGCTGCGCACAACGCATCATCCTTGTCTACCTCATCCTGGCAGTCGGCACGAGGCGCATGCTCCGGCCACCCAAGAAGCATACGGACTAGATCTTCATTGCCGCACTCAGCAGCATTACATAGCACGCACCCTCCGTCGCAGTCCGCCCTAGCAAACTGCAAGAGATGCCTCACGAGTGCGCATGTATCCACTGCTTGGCTGTCACAGCAGACAGCCTGCTTGAGCGCCCCTTCATTGCCGTGGACTTCAGTCAAGAGTTCGCCTAAGCGGGATGGGCAGTCACGTAAGCAGTCACGCCACTCCCGGCACACGTTCCACGCCGCGAGTTTGGTCCCACCTGCCTTCCACCTGCCTGCCCGGATGAGGATGTTGCCAAACAGGTCTGGAGTGAGGTCTTGCAATGTCGTTTTGACGAGGTTGGACTGATCGGGGGGGATCCCAAAGTCATACAGATCTGGACAGTTAGGACAGTGAGGCAGGAGGAGGGGACACTACTGGAAATTTGTCAGTAACACCATGGTTTATTTACCATGGTAAATGCCCAACTTGGTTAATTTACATGGCTGGCTAAGGTGCTACCACGGTGGTACTAGTGGTACCAATGTTAACCATGGTCACTTTCTATTTTTGTCAATTTACCATTGTTATCTCTTGGTAAGAGGCATTACCATGATGTTACCAATGTTAGTCTATGTAACATTACTAGGTTGGCCGTAAGTTACTTAGTCACCCAGGTAAGATTACCTTGTTGCCCGAAAGTTACTTAGCAACCAATGTAACATTACTAGGTAGGCCGTATGTTACCAATGTAAGATGACTAGGCAGCGTAAGTAACTTCGTAACCAATGTCACATTTCTTTACGGATCATGAGGAAGGGTAAGTAAGGGCGGGGGGACAGTGAGGCAGGAGGAGGGGATGAGGAAGGTTAAGCAAGGGGGCCGGGACAGTGAGGCAGGAGGAGGGGATGAGGAAGGGTAAGTAAGGGGGCCGGGACAGTGAGGCAGGAGGAGGGGATGAGGAAGGGTAAGTAAGGGGGCCGGGACAGTGAGGCAGGAGGAGGGGATGAGGAAGGGTAAGTAAGGGCGGGGGGACTGTGAGGCAGGAGGAGGGGATGAGGAAGGTTAAGTAAGGGGGCCGGGACAGTGAGGCAGGAGGAGGGGATGAGGAAGGGTAAGTAAGGGGGCCGGGACAGTGAGGCAGGAGGAGGGGATGAGGAAGGTTAAGTAAGGGGGGGCAGTGAGGCAGGAGGAGGGGATAAGGAAGGGTAAGGAAGGGGGGACAGTGAGGCAGGAGGAGGGGATGAGGAAGGGTAAGTAATGAAGGGGGGACAGTGAGGCAGGAGGAGGGGATGAGGAAGGATAAGTGAGGGGGACAGTGAGGCAAGAGGAGGGGATGAGGAAGGGTAAGTAAGGGGGGACAGTGAGGCAGGGGGAGGGGATGAGGAAGGTTAAGTAAGGGGGGACAGTGAGGCAGGAGATATAAAATCTGAGTGTGTGCCGGCTCATAAGATCAGAAACCAACACTGCCCTATCTACAGATAGAGAGCCATGCAACCATGCCATGTGGGCTTAAAGCCATGCGGGTCATGTGCATCTCGCTCTTGTCCGAAAGCTGATAGACTTGAGGGCGGTATACAATCGCGTAAGCATGGGCTCAGTACACAGGCGTCAGAAACGGGGAAGATAAAACACCCCTAAACATGGGGGCTTAACACGATACCTGGCACATTTCCAGATCCCAGCGTCATCACGCACTTCAACTCATCCATCCAACCATTCACAAGAGGGAAGTACACCACCCCTAAGCATGAGGGCAGTGCACCACCCCCTGGGCATGAGGGCAGCTTTGACCCTAGACATGAGGGCAGCTCCACCCCTAGCCATGTTGGCGATACACCACCCCCAGGTATGCAGGCAGCAGGAGGGCAGCACACCACACCTGGCACACTTCCAGATCCGATTGGTATCACGTCTTTGAACTCGTCCATCAGGCCTTCCACTTGCTTCAGTAGTCGCGCACCCCCTGCGTCCACAACTCATCCCCTCGGTTCGAGGCCTGGGTGAAGAGGTCCTAGGTGCCCTAGGGGGCAGGACTCTTATATCTAGACAAGGACTCACTGGTACTAGAACGTGGAGGGAGGTCCGGGACGGTGTTGAGGGTAGACGAGTAGACGGAGAGGTTGACTGAGGGGGGGCTAGGTGCTCACGAGGGGAGACTTGCTGGAGACTAGAGATTTGATAGTGGGACAGTCAGGTATTGAGCCTGATGGATTGATCTCGTCTGAGACTTCCCGATGCCTAGCAGAGCTCGCTTATATGGGAGGTGCAGGGTTTAACCCGTGAGGGTTCTGGTCTGGGCTTGCCAGACGTCCCTGCAGCTTCCGTAGCGGTGCGGAAGCACCGATAACGTAAGCCAGGTCGCGTCAGCGCTGGTAATTCTGGGGTACTGGTTGGATGACCATTACATACCTCCCCCCTAGGCTGCGTGCCGAGCGCGGTGGAAGGTAAATGTCAGTGAACTGGAACCTGGAATGTTGCAGTATTTAATTAATTAAATCTCAAACATGAAATCTGGAGCAAGTTATCTTGGGACTGGTTCAGAAGAATTCTGCTAGAGTACATGATTGTCCGCTGGAAAAGTTAACTCTTCATGCCTCTCGCTCCCATCCTATACCCACGGTCAAAGGCCAGGTTGCAAATCGATTGTTATCATGCTTCATTGATGGGGCCCCTTGTGTTGGTACTCAGCTACAGAGATGAAGGTCACTCAAAAAGCCGCTTACCTGTGATTATTCCGTACTTCACTTGCTGACTTGTTTTGTTCAACGATTCCATCTTGCTTTTAATCTTGCCCTCGATGAGCTTGAGGACAGCGTTAAACGTCGGCTTGTTGGTCGTGGTCCTGAGGTCGGCAGCGGATTCGACGCCGTTTTTCTTCAGCACCTGCACATTATAGCAGTCTGGAATAGTTAATCTTGATACAGTCATGCTGCTGATCAGCTACAATTCATTTCAGTTAGGGCCTCAGACAGACTTCACAACACCGGCAAGCACATAGTAAGCATGGGTTCACATGTAATAGGGGGGGATGTTACTAGTGTCGCATTCAGTGCCAATCAGCTATATTTCAGGTTCAATGCATCCTCGTGACTAAGGACCCAGGCGTGGCCAGGCTTGCTGTTTGGCCCCCCAGCCGTAGGCCGGTTAAGGTGGGACAATCAGGCTTTCAGTGGCTACGGGCCCGCGTTCCACACGTGTTTCCAAGGTACCGGCATGCATCGAAAGAGACAATAGCTATACATGAGGGACTACATTACAGATAGCATGGCAGGGTAACCACTGTGCAGCTTGCTGAAGGTGAGCGGCATCATCGGAACGCTGTTCACTAGAGAAAGCATTATCCTCCGCAATGCAGGTAACATGCTGCAGAAACCCACCCGCCATGCGTGACCTCACTTCCAGTCGTCAATAGCCACGTACATGATCATCTCTCACTAGGTGGGTTGAGCACGGCCGATCTTTTTGAGATAACTGTTTTCATGTAGATTTCCCTTCATGCATCCTTGAATGGCAGACAATTCGTTGTCATCAGGGGTCACTAGATCTGAGCAGTAGGCCTGCGGATAGAAGCACAGATATCAAGATCAAGTCGACAGTGAGATACCCATAGCAGGCACGTGCACTACAGCGAAAATCGACGAACCTTCTTTCAACCTCATAGATGGTATCGTTGGTGAATGCTTCGCATCGTGCACGGGCATGCTAATAGGACAGAATGCTCCACAGCGTGGGTGACGAGGCACATTGATCATGCCTATCCTCGGCCGCAGGGTTCCCTCCGCCCCCGTCCGTGATCTGCATCATGGACACATACATATTCCCCTTTGCGGCGCTTGGCAGCTTCAGATTCACCTGAAATTCATGTTCCACAAATATTACATGGATGTAGCTATGCGATAAGTCTGAAATCGTTCCCGGATATTCGAACGGGGCGGGTTAGATGGGCTTCGCCTAAACTGCGGTCATGTTGGCAACCAACTTGGGCAGTTGCGTATCAAACTTGACATTCTGGCTGACAGCCTGGCCGACAGCTCACCTCACGTTATCGCCTCGTCTTTATGCACCGACGCACCGTGCACGTGCCCTTGCTACCTCCGCCCTCCTTTATCACCTGCCCTCCAGGGGCCCGTTCACATTGGGGGTGATCCGAGCCAAAAGTGGGCGCCGTACATAATTCTGAGATGATCCTAACTAGATCCACACTAGAGGTGCGAGTTGGGCACGAGTTGGGCGACAGTTAGTCGTTGTACTTTGTGTACATCTAGGATCTTTTCAGAAACGACCTCCCGAGGTAGTGTTGAGAAATGATCCAACTGATCCTGCCACGCTGGCTGCCACGCTGGCTCGGTTCAGGGTTTACGCATACTCAAACTAGGTTGATTACGTGCATCCGAGTCTCATTCGTTAACGCGGTTGTTATCATTTAACGGGTGTGATTAAACAAAATGTTTGACAAAGGCGGAACCATGCTGGACACTGGCAAAATGGAAAGCCTCGGTCAGTTCGAGCTATGGTACAAGCTCGAGATACCTGAGCGATTTCTCTCGCGTTCACAACAGCACTGATAAGCCTGCCACGACGATCGTGTTGTGCTGATAACAGAATTTGGCTGCGAACTCGTCTGTGGCTGAAGGATTCCTGCAAGTAGCTGACAGCCTGTTTCTGATTGACTGCGGAACTCCTCCGCAGGCCCTGTCGTACAGAAACGGGGTCTGTGGAACTGCTTCGCAGGCCTTTAGAAGACCCACGTGCGGCCTTTTTTCCGAGGACCCCCTTCCCCTCCTCGGAACTTCCACAGTCTGCGGAACATTTTAGGCCTTCGAATTGACATTAATTATATATTAGAACCCCTATATTTTTCTGTCCATGGACTTATCGGGCAGTGGCCGTGGTGGCGACCCTGGACAAAGGCCGCGTCAGGCATCCTTCTACGACCTTCGAGGATAAGACCGAGGGTACCGACAGCCATTGGAGGCATATTGTTATTGGAAGAGATGTGGTCGAAACGTTGTGAAGAGAAAGAGAAATGAAGGGATATTGTGCACACAATCGGCAATACTACAGTACGCCCTGAACCCTGCACGGTCTCGTTCCGCAGGGTCCAATCAGAAACGACCTATGCGGAACTCTTCCGCAGGCCATTAGACCGTCGTACATTTTTTTTCCGCAGTCAATCAGAAACAGGCTGTGAAACTGGCGAGAAACAGCCTGTTTCTGATTGACTGCGGAGAAAAAAATGTACGACGGTCTAATGGTCTGCGGAAGAGTTCCGCAGAGGTCGTTTCTGATTGGACCCTGCGGAACGAGACCGTGCAGGGTTCAGGGCGTACTGTAGTATTGCCGATTGTGTGCACATTATCCCTCCATTTCTCTTTCTCTTCACAACGTTACGACCACATCTCTTCCTAATAACAATATGCCTCCAATGGCTGTCGGCACCCTCGGTCTTATCCTCGAAGGTCGTAGAAGGATGCCTGACGCGGCCTTTGTCCAGGGTCGCCGCCGCGGCCACTGTCCGATAGGTCCATGGACAGAAAAATACAGGGGTTCTAATATATAATTAATGTCAATTCGAAGGCCTAAAATGTTCCGCAGACTGTGGAAGTTCCGAGGAGGGGGGGGGGGTCCTCGGAAAAAAGGCCGCACGTGGGTCTTCTAAAGGCCTGCGGAGCGGTTCCACAGACCCCGTTTCTGTACGACAGGGCCTGCGGAGGAGTTCCGCAGTCAATCAAAATCAGGCTGAAAGTGGGCAAAAATAATCCTACCTAGTTCCACACTTGGGCCGCAAATGATCCCAACGACTGGATTGGAGCCAATGTGAACGGGCCCCAGGGGCGCGTTCACATTGGGGGTGATCCGAGCCAAAAGTGGGCGCCGTACAGAATTCTGAGATGATCCTAACTACATCCACACTAGAGGCGCGAGTTGGGCGACAGTTAGTCGTTGTACTTTGTGTACATCTAGGATCATTTCAGAAACGACCTCCCGAGGTAGTGTCCAAGAATGATCCAAATGTCGCACCATAAAGCAGTAAACGTGCCAATATGGTAAATACCGTGAACTCCGGTCAGGACGCATTAGAGAGGCGTCCTCTACTCACAAACACGGTACATCACCGTACACACAGGCTCCTTGTACTTCAGACAAGAGCTGTTAACTGGCTACTGTAAGGTTCGGCCCTAGCAGGAAGTCTCTCTGCCTAGGGGTAATGTCTGGGTGTCCCTGTCTTGTGGGTACCGCCCCTACTACTTCACTCTGAGAGCGGGGATGCTCGGGGTTGCGAAGGAACGGCGACGGAAGTGACTTTGTCCGTGGGTTTTGTCGCCGGGCGGACTCAGCTGGAAGCTGGTACGCCGAGAGCTCCTGGTCGGCTTTGCGCCTCCTGGTCTATTTAGGTGAATATCTGCTTGGGACTGCTTGCCTGATTAGTCGTCTCCGATGGACGAGTAGTCAGGGATCGGCACCGTAGGTCGCGTGCTCTTCAGGGCGAGCTCCGTAGATGGCGTCGGCTGGGGATGTCCAGTGATATGGATGGGGCTCGCTTGTCACTTGCTTATGCTATCACCACTTTCCGTGGTGCTAGACTTGACTGAAGTGTAAGGTACTGACTTAGTGGCGAGCAAGGGCTACTAGTATCCGTGAGAGCTAGGCCTATACTCTTTACACCAGAGGCCTGTCCTTCAAAAGGGACAAAAGGTAGTAGCTTAGGCAATTGCCGGGATACAGGGACCCGGCAGGCCCAATTCAGAGTACAGATTATGCTAAATCACCCTGCGTAAGCGGGTTTCTAGGTCTCAGTTCAAACCAGGAGACTCCGCAGAGAAGCTGCGGAGGCTCCGCGGCCGCTAACGGCGGCTCAAACGGTTCTGTCACGTATACGGTAATATACTGTGACAGCTGTCGCACCATAAAGCAGTAAACGTGCCAATATGGTAAATACCGTGAACTCCGGTCAGGACGCATTAGAGAGGCGTCCTCTACTCACAAACACGGTACATCACCGTACACACAGGCTCCTTGTACTTCAGACAAGAGCTGTTAACTGGCTACTGTAAGGTTCGGCCCTAGCAGGAAGTCTCTCTGCCTAGGGGTAATGTCTGGGTGTCCCTGTCTTGTGGGTACCGCCCCTACTACTTCACTCGCCCCCCCGCTCCTCAGCGTTAAGCCTAAAGGGCATGCGCTGGGAGCCGGAAAAAGGGGTCGGTACTGAGAGAAAGAAACTTCTGGCAAAAATCTGTACGCCCAGAACTTGTCAGTTCCCTAACACTGAAGCCTCCTAAACATCTGACTGCAATCCAGCCAGTCGGAAAAAAAATCCCCTGAAGAAAATCCACTGCAGGAAATGTGCTGCAGGACATCCACACAAGGAAATTCACCAAAGAAAAAATTCACTGAAACCCGTGGCGGACCCTAGGTCCACCCACGGTTCTGCACACTTGACAAAGGCCTCTGGGACCCTGATCTCTCTCCTGCCTGATCGGGGCACACAGAATCCGGTACCGTCACCAGTGTCATGCTTGGTTGCAGGCAATAAAGGGTCCGAACCCATCAGAAACCCTCAGCAACCATCAGAAATCATCAGAAACCATCAGAAATCAGAATCTTTAAACTTCTGGAAAATATGCACGTAGAAGCTCAAATCGTCTTAGCAAATCTGCCTGGTTCAGGCCTTCTTCAATCAGAATTTAAAAAATCCACCGAGTCTCAGCTGAAGCGCAATGCGCAGAATCCTACAAATCCAGGCTGTTCAGCCCACTACTGGCTAGCAAACAGAGAAATTTTCAAAGTTATCAGGTTAAGCTAAGAACAACCGCTGCTCTCGCCCCACTGCGCCATAGCCGCCTGGTCTTCAATGGCCACAGGAAATGTGCGCCGTAGCAGCGTGATCCGCCCCCTGCTGTGTTATCATCGCCCGAGTTGACTAATTCTCCTCGCTCATCATCTTCATAACATATGTACTACCGTAGCCTTGCTGCTACGGTGTTTGAGAAACAAATTTTTACTATGTTGCTGCGATAGCTTTAACTCCAATCCTGCATCTTCCGTCTTCGGTCCGCTGGCTGCCGGCCCACTGCTTGCCGGGTACTAGGACAAGCCGCGCTGCGTCTGCATTTCCTGCTCTGTAGGCGCCTGCCCGCTCCTAGCCAGTTACGGCGCGGGTAGCGTCACGTGCTCAGCGGCCTTGCCGCTCTGGGCTCGGCCTTCCCTGAGTATCAGGTGTCGATAAACCCCGCAAGGGCTGACTCCTCCTCTTTGTTGGAAGCCTAGCGCCACCTTGGCCCATTTATGGACCGCTCGCTGGGTGACATTGGCTTCTCTTCATCCAAGGAATATCTTTCTCCAAAAAGTCTCTTCCTCCAAGAAGCCTCTCGCGCCTCCTCCTCCTCATCCGCCTCTTCCTCCTCTTCCATCTCATTCTCCTCTTCTGCCTCTTCTGCCTCTTCTGACGCATGGCATTGCGGATGTCCATCGGCTGCTGACGGGCACCTGTTGCGCGATTCTCCCAGATCCTGGCCAGCTCCACATCTGCAGGCACCGCAGCAGGGAATGATACCAGGCACACATTCCCGTTGCTGCTGATGTCCACGGGTGCTGGCACCGGAGACCTGCTGCTCCTAGCTTCATCCACGTCATTGTCAGCTGCCCTGCCTTGTGGCAACAACGTCTGCAGTTTCTTTGCCAAGCTACGCTTCATCATCCTCAGTTGCCTGGTCATTCTCATCTGCCAGGCAATCCCTGACTGCCTGGCCATTCCTTTGAGCTTCTGCTGGTAGTTCATCACATTTTCCCTCAGCATGTGTATGGGGATATCCAGCTCCATTGACCCCTCACGATTCTCTGCCGCAACAGGCTTGGGTGAGTGTTCTCTGGGTTCCCCATGGGCACTGCCCTGGCTGGTTGGGCTTGTTTCTCTTGTGCCCGGGATCGCCTGCCTTGCCCCTTCAGTTGGGCCTTGCACGGCCAACCCCTCTGGCAGGTTGCCTGCATGGCCCCCCTTCAGTCCTGAGGCCTCGACCTGGGACTGGCTAGGGCCGTCGGCAGCTGTAGGCATACCTGCCACACCCTTGGGCGCCCCCAGCCATATGATGGCCTGCTGGGCCGCCCCTGGTTCCGGTGTTGCCACCTGGCCCCCTCCTGGAGCTGCTTTTGTCCCTTTTGAAGGACACTGAGAGCGGGGATGCTCGGGGTTGCGAAGGAACGGCGACGGAAGTGACTTTGTCCGTGGGTTTTGTCGCCGGGCGGACTCAGCTGGAAGCTGGTACGCCGAGAGCTCCTGGTCGGCTTTGCGCCTCCTGGTCTATTTAGGTGAATATCTGCTTGGGACTGCTTGCCTGATTAGTCGTCTCCGATGGACGAGTAGTCAGGGATCGGCACCGTAGGTCGCGTGCTCTTCAGGGCGAGCTCCGTAGATGGCGTCGGCTGGGGATGTCCAGTGATATGGATGGGGCTCGCTTGTCACTTGCTTATGCTATCACCACTTTCCGTGGTGCTAGACTTGACTGAAGTGTAAGGTACTGACTTAGTGGCGAGCAAGGGCTACTAGTATCCGTGAGAGCTAGGCCTATACTCTTTACACCAGAGGCCTGTCCTTCAAAAGGGACAAAAGGTAGTAGCTTAGGCAATTGCCGGGATACAGGGACCCGGCAGGCCCAATTCAGAGTACAGATTATGCTAAATCACCCTGCGTAAGCGGGTTTCTAGGTCTCAGTTCAAACCAGGAGACTCCGCAGAGAAGCTGCGGAGGCTCCGCGGCCGCTAACGGCGGCTCAAACGGTTCTGTCACGTATACGGTAATATACTGTGACAGCTGTCGCACCATAAAGCAGTAAACGTGCCAATATGGTAAATACCGTGAACTCCGGTCAGGACGCATTAGAGAGGCGTCCTCTACTCACAAACACGGTACATCACCGTACACACAGGCTCCTTGTACTTCAGACAAGAGCTGTTAACTGGCTACTGTAAGGTTCGGCCCTAGCAGGAAGTCTCTCTGCCTAGGGGTAATGTCTGGGTGTCCCTGTCTTGTGGGTACCGCCCCTACTACTTCACTCGCCCCCCCGCTCCTCAGCGTTAAGCCTAAAGGGCATGCGCTGGGAGCCGGAAAAAGGGGTCGGTACTGAGAGAAAGAAACTTCTGGCAAAAATCTGTACGCCCAGAACTTGTCAGTTCCCTAACACTGAAGCCTCCTAAACATCTGACTGCAATCCAGCCAGTCGGAAAAAAAATCCCCTGAAGAAAATCCACTGCAGGAAATGTGCTGCAGGACATCCACACAAGGAAATTCACCAAAGAAAAAATTCACTGAAACCCGTGGCGGACCCTAGGTCCACCCACGGTTCTGCACACTTGACAAAGGCCTCTGGGACCCTGATCTCTCTCCTGCCTGATCGGGGCACACAGAATCCGGTACCGTCACCAGTGTCATGCTTGGTTGCAGGCAATAAAGGGTCCGAACCCATCAGAAACCCTCAGCAACCATCAGAAAGCATCAGAAACCATCAGAAATCATCAGAAACCATCAGAAATCAGAATCTTTAAACTTCTGGAAAATATGCACGTAGAAGCTCAAATCGTCTTAGCAAATCTGCCTGGTTCAGGCCTTCTTCAATCAGAATTTAAAAAATCCACCGAGTCTCAGCTGAAGCGCAATGCGCAGAATCCTACAAATCCAGGCTGTTCAGCCCACTACTGGCTAGCAAACAGAGAAATTTTCAAAGTTATCAGGTTAAGCTAAGAACAACCGCTGCTCTCGCCCCACTGCGCCATAGCCGCCTGGTCTTCAATGGCCACAGGAAATGTGCGCCGTAGCAGCGTGATCCGCCCCCTGCTGTGTTATCATCGCCCGAGTTGACTAATTCTCCTCGCTCATCATCTTCATAACATATGTACTACCGTAGCCTTGCTGCTACGGTGTTTGAGAAACAAATTTTTACTATGTTGCTGCGATAGCTTTAACTCCAATCCTGCATCTTCCGTCTTCGGTCCGCTGGCTGCCGGCCCACTGCTTGCCGGGTACTAGGACAAGCCGCGCTGCGTCTGCATTTCCTGCTCTGTAGGCGCCTGCCCGCTCCTAGCCAGTTACGGCGCGGGTAGCGTCACGTGCTCAGCGGCCTTGCCGCTCTGGGCTCGGCCTTCCCTGAGTATCAGGTGTCGATAAACCCCGCAAGGGCTGACTCCTCCTCTTTGTTGGAAGCCTAGCGCCACCTTGGCCCATTTATGGACCGCTCGCTGGGTGACATTGGCTTCTCTTCATCCAAGGAATATCTTTCTCCAAAAAGTCTCTTCCTCCAAGAAGCCTCTCGCGCCTCCTCCTCCTCATCCGCCTCTTCCTCCTCTTCCATCTCATTCTCCTCTTCTGCCTCTTCTGCCTCTTCTGACGCATGGCATTGCGGATGTCCATCGGCTGCTGACGGGCACCTGTTGCGCGATTCTCCCAGATCCTGGCCAGCTCCACATCTGCAGCAGGGAATGATACCAGGCACACATTCCCGTTGCTGCTGATGTCCACGGGTGCTGGCACCGGAGACCTGCTGCTCCTAGCTTCATCCACGTCATTGTCAGCTGCCCTGCCTTGTGGCAACAACGTCTGCAGTTTCTTTGCCAAGCTACGCTTCATCATCCTCAGTTGCCTGGTCATTCTCATCTGCCAGGCAATCCCTGACTGCCTGGCCATTCCTTTGAGCTTCTGCTGGTAGTTCATCACATTTTCCCTCAGCATGTGTATGGGGATATCCAGCTCCATTGACCCCTCACGATTCTCTGCCGCAACAGGCTTGGGTGAGTGTTCTCTGGGTTCCCCATGGGCACTGCCCTGGCTGGTTGGGCTTGTTTCTCTTGTGCCCGGGATCGCCTGCCTTGCCCCTTCAGTTGGGCCTTGCACGGCCAACCCCTCTGGCAGGTTGCCTGCATGGCCCCCCTTCAGTCCTGAGGCCTCGACCTGGGACTGGCTAGGGCCGTCGGCAGCTGTAGGCATACCTGCCACACCCTTGGGCGCCCCCAGCCATATGATGGCCTGCTGGGCCGCCCCTGGTTCCGGTGTTGCCACCTGGCCCCCTCCTGGAGCTGCTTTTGTCCCTTTTGAAGGACACTGAGAGCGGGGATGCTCGGGGTTGCGAAGGAACGGCGACGGAAGTGACTTTGTCCGTGGGTTTTGTCGCCGGGCGGACTCAGCTGGAAGCTGGTACGCCGAGAGCTCCTGGTCGGCTTTGCGCCTCCTGGTCTATTTAGGTGAATATCTGCTTGGGACTGCTTGCCTGATTAGTCGTCTCCGATGGACGAGTAGTCAGGGATCGGCACCGTAGGTCGCGTGCTCTTCAGGGCGAGCTCCGTAGATGGCGTCGGCTGGGGATGTCCAGTGATATGGATGGGGCTCGCTTGTCACTTGCTTATGCTATCACCACTTTCCGTGGTGCTAGACTTGACTGAAGTGTAAGGTACTGACTTAGTGGCGAGCAAGGGCTACTAGTATCCGTGAGAGCTAGGCCTATACTCTTTACACCAGAGGCCTGTCCTTCAAAAGGGACAAAAGGTAGTAGCTTAGGCAATTGCCGGGATACAGGGACCCGGCAGGCCCAATTCAGAGTACAGATTATGCTAAATCACCCTGCGTAAGCGGGTTTCTAGGTCTCAGTTCAAACCAGGAGACTCCGCAGAGAAGCTGCGGAGGCTCCGCGGCCGCTAACGGCGGCTCAAACGGTTCTGTCACGTATACGGTAATATACTGTGACACAAATGATCCTGCCACGCTGGCTAGGTCAGGGTTCACGCAAACTCAAAACTATGTCGATTGAATGCATACTTGTCTCATTCGTTTACGTGCTTGTTATTTTGGAACGGGTGTGATTAAGCAAAATGTTTCATCGAGGAAAGGTGCTGTGCAATGGCAAAATGGAGAGTCTCGGTCGGTACATGCTCCGGTACAAGCTTGAGATCCCTGCGCGATTTCTCTCGTGTTCACAGCAACAGTGATAAGCGCGCCACGACGATTGTGGTGTGTTGATATCAGAACTTGACTGTGAAATCGTCTGTGGCTGACGGGTTCCTGCAAGTAGCTGAAACTGGCAAGAGAGTGGGCAAACAAGATCCATACTAATGCAACGAAGAATCCTAACGACTGGATTGGAGCCAATGTGAACGCGCCCCAGGTGTTGGCTGCCGTTGGCTGTTGTTGGCTGCAGTTGTATGCGTTGGCTGTGTTGGCTGATAAAAGCTGAAGGTGTCAAGATGCCCAGGAATTCAATATGGATTTGAACGACGGTGACGAGGTTATGATCGGGTTATGATCCAGGCTGCTAAACGATAGCCCGTGCGATCGGAGGGACTGCTAGGGGGCACACGTCGACATTCGCCATTGGGTTGGCCAGATCGGTGCCAACTTCTACGCGGGAAAGATTCAAATGATGCTCATGTTAAGGATATGCGTCGGCCATGGCAGCAGGAACGGGCGAAAAGGAGTCTTCAGAACGAACGAAAGATGACGGCGATGAAAATTTGAAGATGAGGACGAAGTTGTCCACGCTGTCGGAGCGTTGATGCGAAGTATTTTTGCATCGCTCAAAATAGGAGCGATGCAAAATTTGGCATTTAACGGGTACGGCAGCGCCACGCTGGCGTTCCGGTGCCATTCCGGTGACAAGTGGAATTGGGGAGGGTGAGCTGGCATGCCATTTCCGCGTTCCGGTGACAAGTGGAATTGGGCCCAAAGGACGGCAGAGTTAGCAAGTGCACGTGGAAAGTGCGTAAAGACGGGGAGATAATGCGCAGTGAGCTGTCGGCCAGGCTGTCAACCAACATGGCAAGTTTCATACGCAACTGCCCGAGCTGATTGCCAACATGACCGTTTAGGCGAAGCCGTCAGGTGTATGTATCGACACGTTTTAGGGGTACTGAGGTTTGACCCGCCGTTTCAACCTGGTTCACACTAGTAGTACCAACTGCCATTTGAAGTAATCTCTCTAGGCACTGCCTCGATCGACCCCGTGTGTTGCTACATCGTCAAGTGCTGTAATCAGCTTGCCATACACGGTTTATTGAGGCTTGTTGGGGCATCATTTGAATGCCGTGGTGGCGACCCTGGACAAAGGCCGCGTCAGGCATCCTTCTACGACCTTCGAGGATAAGACTGAGGGTACCGACAGCCATTGGAGGCATATTGTTATTAGGAAGAGATGTGGTCGAAACGTTGTGAAGAGAAAGAGAAATGAAGGGATATTGTGCACACAATCGGCAATACTACAGTACGCCCTGAACCCTGCACGGTCTCGTTCCGCAGGGTCCAATCAGAAACGACCTATGCGGAACTCTTCCGCAGGCCATTAGACCGTCGTACATTTTTTTCTCCGCAGTCAATCAGAAACAGGCTGTGAAACTGGCGAGAAACAGCCTGTTTCTGATTGACTGCGGAGAAAAAAATGTACGACGGTCTAATGGCCTGCGGAAGAGTTCCGCAGAGGTCGTTTCTGATTGGACCCTGCGGAACGAGACCGTGCAGGGTTCAGGGCGTACTGTAGTATTGCCGATTGTGTGCACATTATCCCTCCATTTCTCTTTCTCTTCACAACGTTACGACCACATCTCTTCCTAATAACAATATGCCTCCAATGGCTGTCGGCACCCTCGGTCTTATCCTCGAAGGTCGTAGAAGGATGCCTGACGCGGCCTTTGTCCAGGGTCGCCGCCGCGGCCACTGTCCGATAGGTCCATGGACAGAAAAATACAGGGGTTCTAATATATAATTAATGTCCATTCGAAGGCCTAAAATGTTCCGCAGACTGTGGAAGTTCCGAGGAGGGGGGGGGGGTCCTCGGAAAAAAGGCCGCACGTGGGTCTTCTAAAGGCCTGCGGAGCGGTTCCACAGACCCCGTTTCTGTACGACAGGGCCTGCGGAGGAGTTCCGCAGTCAATCAGAATCAGGCTGAAAGTGGGCAAAAATAATCCTACCTAGTTCCACACTTGGGCCGCAAATGATCCCAACGACTGGATTGGAGCCAATGTGAACGGGCCCCAGGGGCGCGTTCACATTGGGGGTGATCCGAGCCAAAAGTGGGCGCCGTACAGAATTCTGAGATGATCCTAACTACATCCACACTAGAGGCGCGAGTTGGGCGACAGTTAGTCGTTGTACTTTGTGTACATCTAGGATCATTTCAGAAACGACCTCCCGAGGTAGTGTCCAAGAATGATCCAAATGATCCTGCCACGCTGGCTAGGTCAGGGTTCACGGTAACTCAAAACTATGTCGATTGAATGCATACTTGTCTCATTCGTTTACGTGCTTGTTATTTTGGAACGGGTGTGATTAAGCAAAATGTTTCATCGAGGCGGAAAGGTGCTGTGCAATGGCAAAATGGAGAGTCTCGGTCGGTACATGCTCCGGTACAAGCTTGAGATCCCTGCGCGATTTCTCTCGTGTTCACAGCAACAGTGATAAGCGCGCCACGACGATTGTGGTGTGTTGATATCAGAACTTGACTGTGAAATCGTCTGTGGCTGACGGGTTCCTGCAAGTAGCTGAAACTGGCAAGAGAGTGGGCAAACAAGATCCATACTAATGCAACGAAGAATCCTAACGACTGGATTGGAGCCAATGTGAACGCGCCCCAGGTGGTGGCTGCCGTTGGCTGTTGTTGGCTGCAGTTGTATGCGTTGGCTGTGTTGGCTGATAAAAGCTGAAGGTGTCAAGATGCCCAGGAATTCAATATGGATTTGAACGACGGTGACGAGGTTATGATCGGGTTATGATCCAGGCTGCTAAACGATAGCCCGTGCGATCGGAGGGACTGCTAGGGGGCACACGTCGACATTCGCCATTGGGTTGGCCAGATCGGTGCCAACTTCTACGCGGGAAAGATTCAAATGATGCTCATGTTAAGGATATGCGTCGGCCATGGCAGCAGGAACGGGCGAAAAGGAGTCTTCAGAACGAACGAAAGATGACGGCGATGAAAATTTGAAGATGAGGACGAAGTTGTCCACGCTGTCGGAGCGTTGATGCGAAGTATTTTTGCATCGCTCAAAATAGGAGCGATGCAAAATTTGGCATTTAACGGGTACGGCAGCGCCACGCTGGCGTTCCGGTGCCATTCCGGTGACAAGTGGAATTGGGGAGGGTGAGCTGGCATGCCATTTCCGCGTTCCGGTGACAAGTGGAATTGGGCCCAAAGGACGGCAGAGTTAGCAAGTGCACGTGGAAAGTGCGTAAAGACGGGGAGATAATGCGCAGTGAGCTGGCGGCCAGGCTGTCAACCAACATGGCAAGTTTCATACGCAACTGCCCGAGCTGATTGCCAACATGACCGCAGTTTAGGCGAAGCCGTCAGGTGTATGTATCGACACGTTTTAGGGGTACTGAGGTTTGACCCGCCGTTTCAACCTGGTTCACACTAGTAGTACCAACTGCCATTTAAAGTAATCTCTCTAGGCACTGCCTCGATCGACCCCGTGTGTTGCTACATCGTCAAGTGCTGTAATCAGCTTGCCATACACGGTTATTGAGGCTTGTTGGGGCATCATTTGAATCCGAATGGCAGTTGGATGCCAAAAACTGCCCCCTTGGGTACCATACTTGCGGCGGCTGAGCCTGAAAAGTGGCCAAAACCCGGTTAAGGTAGGGCATTAGGTGTAGGTGGGGCATAGACGGAAGCATTGCCACCATCCCTGGGTGATTTGGCCAATCCAACATGCAGATATGGCCTTCCAAGTGGCCCACTTAAGAGGTGTAACGTCAGTAACTTACACTCAGCGGGGACATGGTCCAGTGGCACACCAGAACACCACTCAAAGGTTGAGTGGATCGAACCCGCCAAACGATCATCTGCCCCCGTCACATCGGATGGTGGCATGGTTGCACCGACCAAGGCCCAGGCTGTGCATGGTAGCTGGAATGGAGCCTAGTCATTCCTTGCCAGGCCCACACGGCCGAGCGTTCATCAGGGCCCAGCGGGTATGCACCGTTATAGACTTACGCCCAGCAGACCTAGCTAGCGGTGAACCTACTCTTTCCAGATATGAATGTATCCATGCCGAACAGAGATTGGCCAAGCGATGCGTTACTTGTCCTAGGAGCTGCAAGGTCCAGCCATACATAAACATCATCAGGTGGGATATTCGATTTCAAATATAGCCAGCTGTTAACAGGATCTGTCATGCTCCCATGCTGATCACCGTTCAGTTGTATGATCAGGCCCTACTACCACAACAGGCATGTAGACTCATCAACAACGGCACTCTGGAAACCCTTCCAGAGGGTCAGACTCAGGATCCATTTCACAAGTCGGCTCCATATCATTAATTCATAACAACCGTTTGTTTGTTTTGTATTTATTTGAACAAAACCGTAAACAACAGGTAGGTATGCCAATTACCACTGCATGTATCATGTGTGGAAACAAAAGAGACAGGATACGCACGCACAAGTCAACAATCCTGTGCGTCGGTACACCATAGACGACCTCACTCTATATCACAGCCATACATGGCTCTACGCCATGTCCTCAACCTGCGTCCCTTGGCCTGCCCGCATGGCCTCACCCGCCCCCCGGTGAAAACCGTCAACACCAACAGGCTGCATCTCCAAACGTACTTCCGACTGATCGGTGGGAGGAGCACGCGCTGCCTTGGCGCCCAAGCGGGACGGCTCGCGCACCTGGGGCGCTGCAGGGTTGCCCGGGGATGAGGTTGTTGGACTGCCTCTAGGTGATTTAGGGGCTGCCAGCGAGCGGGGGGAGCTTTTGGGGGAGTCTGCAAACGCGCTGAGCGGGCTGATAGGGTAGTCGTCATTGGCAGGCTTGTTGACCCGCAACGAGCGGTGCCCGCGCGACATGCTCACATGCCGCATCATGGAGCGAAGGCGACCCAGGCCGTCGTTCTCGGATGAGGGGGCAGGGTCGTCTGCCAGGTTGCTGCTCTCGCGGTACCTAGCAAGAAAGGGGTAAGAGGGGGGGACTAGGAGGTTACATTAAGTTTCAGGTCCTCAAGATCCTCCTTCTGACAGCATCCTCAAGATCCTCCTTCTGTCTGGATCTTTGAGATCCTCCTTTTGTAAGGATCCTCAAGATCCTTCTTCTGCCAGGATCTTCGAGATCCTTTTTCCGAATCTTCAAGATCGTTATCTGGATCTTCGAAACCCTTCCTCTGGATCTTCAGAACAGCAGTGTTGCATGTACGACTACGATGCAGAGCTCCATATCCCTGAACACCTCCCGGGATGTCCATCTGATGTTGTATCAAGGAATGCGTATGGGTATTGAGGTCACTACATGGAGTACATGCTCCCTGTCACAGTGAGCCCTTAGGCTGCCACACTCACTTGATTGGCAGGTCTGGCAGTTGCACCTCCGTGCTCACCACCAGCCCCGAGGACTCAGCAGTACGGTTGCCCTTGCCCTTAGGAGGATCTGTAGGGAACCTGCAAAACGGAGGTTTCGATGAGAGGTGGTGAGGTGGGACATGGATACAAAACCTTGAAGTGGGACTACGCGGTAGGCCCATAAAGTGGTGAGGCCCTCAGGATGATGGGTTGTTCGAAGATCCACCAGCGCAGTGGCCATGTTGACAGGTTCTAGTCATACTAGTTGATTCCCAGTTGATCTGACGAGTCAGAGGACCCAGCCGGGCAGAGAAAGGAACAATACCCTGATCCCAGTTTTCGTTATTGCATAGATTCAAGCCATCAGGCCTAGAGGCATTGTTCCATGCTATCAAGAACAATTGTTTCAACAGCCCCAAATAATCAGGCTGACAGCGCAAGTAGCAAATTCCGAATTCAGAAGATATGAGCATGAGCATGAGCCAATGCCCACGAGCAGGCTCAGAATCAACATGAGAGCTTTTGGATCGTCACCCGCCCTCATCTGTCAAACTGTCAATGCATGGCCACCTACTTGCGCCCCTCGAACATTTGAGTGACCAGGTAGACCATGTGGACATCATCGTTGTTGCCCTTAAAGCGGAACACGCCGCTCCTGAGAGTGCATACAGCAGTGGGGAGGGTCAGCCAGATCAGATCTCATTAGATCCCATTACATCCCATCATATCCTATTTTATCCCAGCATGTGGACATCATGCATGCTGCCCTTGAGGCGGGACACACCACTCTCGAAGCTGTAGTTGATTAACATACCCCTTGCCTCAGCAGCCTTTCCCCCCAAGCAGTAACCCCTCCCCCTTGGACCCTCCCACCCTGACCCCCACACCCCAGTCCACTCCCTTCCGGTAAGCCCCCCCCTTAGCTGCCCCTGTGCCTGCCTCCCTAGCTACCCACGTACCTGCCCCCCCAAGCTGCACCCATGCCTGCTCCCCCTGGCCGCCCCTACCTGTAGGCCTTGACCCCAGTTACATACGGCATCCCATGCATTGACAACCACGTATCCGTCTTATTTGCCTCGTTGCTCCCAGCAGTTGTAAGCTCGACAGAACTGGCGGGCTGATTCGCCGGCGGGGCGGAAAACGCATGCTGCAGGGCTGCCTGTGCAACTCTGCCGGCGAGAGTGGGTGCGGACTTCCCCAGAGTGAGCTGGGTAGGTCCTGCTGAGCTGGTAGATCTGTTGGATCCTGCATAGAGGATGACACGGGTGGTGTGTATGATAAGAGTGACGGGGTGTGATGTCAGAGTGGCAGGGGTGTGATGTCGGAATGGCAGGGGTATGATGTCAGAATGACACAGGTGGTGTGTATGATAAGAGTGACGAGGTGTGATGTCAGAGTGGCAGGGGTGTGATGTCAGAATGGCAGGGGTATGATGTCAGAATGACACGGGTGGTGTGTATGCTAAGAGTGACGAGGTGTGATGTCAGAGTGGCAGGGGTGTGATGTCAGAATGGCAGGGGTATGATGTCAGAATGACGCGGGTGGTGTGTATGCTAAGGGTGACAAGGTGTGATGTCAGAGTGATAGGGGTGTGATGTACTGATATCAGATAGAGTGACTGTCACCCATGAGTACCCCATACTATTCAACCTGCACAAAGTCACCAGAGCTGCACCACACCGCAATCAGCACCCACCTGCAGAATGATCCAGCAAAGCACCGGGCAGCTTGGCCAGCTCGCTTTCGCTGAGTTCGCTGCCAAATGCGCGGTTCAGGCCCCCTCGCAAAGCCGCTGGATCCGACGGGGAAGTGCCCTTGTCGGCAGGAGCAGCAGCCACTGCTGCAATTTCTGCTGTCGTGACAGGCTCGGTAGCAGGGTTGGCGGTAGTTACGGAAGCAGCCGCTGCTGCCACACTGGTTTCCTCAGCTGCACTGGAAGGCTCCCTGGCAAGCTCCTCGTGTACCGAAGGGAGGTTGTTGGCGATAAAGCTCTGAGAGGTTGGCATGATAAAGGGTGAGGGAAACGAATAATCTAGCAGGATCTGAACGGAAACTGGGCATGATCTGAAAAGGATATGAGCAGGATCTGAGCAGGATCTGAGCAGGATCTGAGCAGGATCTGACCAAGCAGGATCTGACTGAGCAGGATCTGACAGTACAGGATCTGAGCAGGATCTGACCGAGCAGGATCTGACCGAGCAGGATCTGACTGAGCAGGATCTGACAGTACTGGATCTGACTGAGCAGGATCTGACTGAACAGGATCTGAGTAGGAGCATGTCCCCCCATGCGTTTACCATATCCCAACTAGTCACACACACCTGAGTGGCAGAGCCGCGCTGGACGACCCCCCGCGGGGTGCCGGCCGGTGGCATGCTCAGGATTGGCACGTCGGACAAGTCATAGCCCTCCCCCCCAGCGATGAAGTTAGGTGAGGAGCTGTTCCCTGCAGCTGCATTCGCAAACAGCTTGAAGACATCGATGGCCAGCTGCTCCTCACATACCACCTGGCCGCCGTGGGCGCCTGCGCACCATGCGAATGGAAACAGGGAATGGGTAGAAGTGGAAACAGGGAATGTCCCCACTCTTGTTCAGCATGAAGTGCACAAGAAATCACCTGCTTCAAAAAACCACCTGGCCGCTGGGCAGCCAACACTGGCCCTAATGGGATCAAACCTTGACCGGCCCATGGCCAGTACCCAAGCAGCAGCAACCTTGCTGCACTCAACGCTCCCACATGTAAATCCTGATGCAGCTAAATTGTAGCTGAATTGTAGCTGAAACTCACAAGATGTGTGCCCCGTGAAGCATCGCCCCTCACCGTTCTCGCATCTAGTAAGCCTCAGACTGGCCTACGGCTGGTGGACCATGCAACAAGACTGTCTGCACCAGGACCCCAATGGCCTAATGCCATGATGTAGCTGGAGCACTGAGAAAATTAAGACGCTAACCCTGGGATGCAGCAACCCTACCCTCGACTATAAAGCATCGCAGCGGCTCTCAACCACATTTAACCCTCATCTCCTAACCCTGAAGGCCAAGCCTCTGACCCTGAGGGCCTGAACTCCTAACCCTGAATTCGAAATCCTATACCCTGAAATTGAAACCCTGAAATCAAAAACTCGAAACTCTAACCCTGAACTCTAACCCTAAACGGATCCCCACCTGCGTCCATAAAGCGTGCTGCCTGGTTGATGCTGGCTCCGTGATAGTCTGCCCTGGCCAGATGGTCCGGGATAATGGACTTGGGCTGACCGTCACAGATCCCCATCTTCAGCCTACACTCGTGGGTATGCAGGGTTGAGATTGGGGTTCAGGGTTACAGGTTAAGCGTTTTGATGATTGACCTGGGCTGACCGTCACAAATGCCAATCATGCGCCTGTTCCATGGCCAGGCGTTGAACAAAATCAGAACTGCAGTTGCTGTGCAGCCAGGGGCAGCACACGCCATGTACCCTGCAGCCCCCTGGAGCTGCACGCCTGGGCCCCTAGGAGCACTTCATTGGGCCCACGCACCACACTGAATTTAACGTACCATTAATTTGATGTACCGTATAGATGCCATCCCTACATATTACCTCGCCCTGTGTATATGCCCCTATGCCCGCACCTGGGCCCCCGAAACAGCAGCTCCTCGTTGAGCCCAAACTCCACCCGGAACTTGTCGTATCTGAGGACGTTGGCCGGCCAGTTGGCAAACAGCATGGCCTCTTGCATCACTAGACACCACGCCACAGCAGCCTGCAGGGGCCAGTGAGGGTTGAGGGCTGAGGGTTCAGACTGAGGGTTCAGGGTGAGAGCTCAGGGTTCAGGGTGGGGGCTGAGGGTTCAGGGTGAGGGCTGAAGGTTCAGGGTGGGGGCTGAGGGTTCAGTATGAGGGCTGAAGGTTCAGGGTGGGGGCTCAGGGTTCAGGGTGAGGACTGAAGGTTCAGGGTGGGGGGCTGAGGGTTCAGGGTGGGGGCTCAGAGTTCAGGGTGGGGGCTGAGGGTTCAGGGTGGGGGCTGAAGGTTCAGGGTGGGGGCTCAGAGTTCAGGGTGGGGGCTCAGAGTTCAGGGTGGGGGCTGAGGGTTCAGGGTGGGGGCTCAGAGTTCAGGGTGGGGGCTCAGAGTTCAGGGTGGGGGCTGAGGGTTCAGGGTGGGGGCTGAAGGTTCAGGGTGGGGGCTGAGGGTTCAGGTTTGTAGCTGAGGGTTTAGGGTGGGGGGTTACCCCCAGATAACTTAGGAACAGCATGCAGGTGAGGTCAGGCTCTCATGTTTATCATGTTCCTCAACCCTTGACCCGAAAGCAGGACATCAGAGCTTGCTGGACTTGTGAAGACCACAGAACCTTTAACCCTAAAGCACGGCTTCAGAGCTTGCAGGATCTGTGAAGACCACAGGGGGCGTGCGCTGCATTCTGAAGACATGCACATGACACAAAGAGATTGACGTTTGTTTAAAGAAAATAAACCAGATAAAATAATATAGCAAACACAAATACGTCTATGCATTATAAATACGGCAGGGCAGATGGAGCAAACTCACGACATCGTCCCGCAACCATTTTCATTCATGATCCCCTCCAGGACGATAGGCTGGTCCTGGTATATTTCATATTTCACTGGCAGCAACATTTCCAGCTGAGGACACACTCAGGAGTACGCTTGTTTCCAGATGCTGGACACGGAAGCAGGACCACTGCCTGCAGACTAGAGGACTTGCAGTACGATTCGTAGCAGAGGATGTGCAGTACCATTGACAGCAGAGGCCAAGGCTGGACACCACAGCCCTATCCTGCCCCCGTCCCCAGTGCATGTCCTCACTGCTGGGGATGAGAAGGAGACCATGTACTTGAGGTCCCCGTCTTGCATGCGGCACAGGTAGCTCCCAGGGATCTGCGACAACAACAGGGGGAGGCACCGGGCAGCACTGATGATGTTGGTGATTTAGGCCACTGAATTGTTGGGTACTGAATCCTCGAAATGAGCACCGCAGGCACGAAACAATCCTGATTCTCAGTGTTTCCCGCTCATGTCTCAGTACGAATTGTACCCAGTACCGACTAGAAGAATTACTGCCCGTCAGGGGCTAGGACTGGTAGAACGTGCCAGTTGCAAAATATAGCTTGCAACTGCACTATTCTGTTGACAGCAGCAGTAGGAGTCACTGGTCAGGGGCTAGGCCTGGTAGAGCGTGCCAGCGGCGAAATATAGTGGTGAGAAGAGGAGGGAAAGACATGTTACAGCTGTGCGCAACATACACAACAGCAATCAGTCCATCGCTGTACCCTACGTACACAACAGTTATACTTGTACATTACATAAGCAACAGCTTGCCACCGCACACAACATTCATCACGGTACACAACATACGCAACAGCCATCACCGTATGCAACAACCATCATCCTACACAACAGCTGGCACCGTACGCAGCAGCCATCACCGTATGCAACATACAAAACAGTCCTTGCCTGTCACAGTGCGGTCCTAAAGAGGAGCTCCTGAAGATGCTGGCCATGGTCAGACAAACCTCATGCGCCACGTCACACAACTATAACAGCACATACCCTTACATCCATTTGCCATAACTCCTCCCTATATCCTCCCTCCTCCCTATATCCTCCCTCCTCCCTATATCCTCCCTCCTCCCTCAGCGCCCCTCCTCCCTATATCCTCCCTCCTCCCTCAGCGCCCCTCCTCCCTATATCCTCCCTCCTCCCTATATCCTCCCTCCTCCCTCAGCGCCCCTCCTCCCTATATCCTCCCTCCTCCCTCAGCGCCCCTCCTCCCTATATCCTCCCTCCTCCCTCAGCGCCCCTCCTCCCTATATCCTCCCTCCTCCCTCAGCGCCCCTCCTCCCTATATCCTCCCTCCTCCCTCAGCGCCCCTCCTCCCTATATCCTCCCTCCTCCCTCAGCGCCCCTCCTCCCTATATCCTCCCTCCTCCCTATATCCTCCCTCCTCCCTCAGCGCCCCTCCTCCCTGTATCCTCCCTCCTCCCTATATCCTCCCTCCTCCCTCAGCGCCCCTCGCCTGTCTCAGCGTGTTCCTGACGATTCTCGCGATGATCACGTGCATCTCATGCGCCTTGTCACACAACACATAAAACAGCCTCCACCGCATGCCATAGACCCCACACATTCACCTGTCTCAGCGTGTTCCTGACAGTGCTGGCGATGATCACGTGCACCTCGTGTGCCTCGTAACACAACACATAAAACAGCCTCCACCGCATGCCATAGACCCCACACATTCACCTGTCTCAGCGTGTTCCTGACGATGCTGGCGATGATCACGTGCACCTCGTGTGCCTCGTAACACAACACATGAAACAGCCTCCACCGCATGCCATAGACCCCACACATTCACCTGTCTCAGTGTGTTCCTGACGATGCTGGCGATGATCACGTGCACCTCATGCGCCTCGTAACACAACACATGAAACAGCCTCCACCGCATGCCATAGACCCCACACATTCACCTGTCTCAGTGTGTTCCTGACGATGCTGGCGATGATCACGTGCACCTCATGCGCCTTGTCACACAACACATGAAACAACCTCCACCGCATGCCATAGACCCCACACATTCACCTGTCTCAGCGTGTTCCTGACGATGCTGGCGATGATCACGTGCACCTCGTGCGCCTCGTCGCGGCTCCGCTTGGCGAATTCCTTGCCACCATCCACACAGCAGAACACCATTGTGATGGAGGGCAGGGGCATGGGGATGCCCTCCGACACACCCATCAAGGGGGCTTCCATGGCGCCTGAGGCAGCAGTAGGGGCAGCAGGGTGGGGAATGTAAAGATATGGCCTGGCACACCCAACAATGGGGGGCCTCCATTACGCAAGGGTCGCCTTGACCTAGACTCTGATTTGGAACAGGTGCGATGAAGCACAACTGGTCCACACAAACCAGTCATGACCGCCCTGCGGCCTGCCAAAGGGAGCCTTAACCCAGACTCTGGTTGCTACCTGAAGGGTTTCGGCCTTAACTCGCTAGGGTTAGAGAATAAACCCTACCGGTAAATACCCTAAACGCTTTGTACCTGCTGCGCTGAAGTAGGGCTGGTCCACACAGACCCAGTCGTCCTTGAGGGCGAGCTTGTTGCCAAACACCTTGGCGCGTGCAGCCAGTGCGGGGGCAAGGATCTGGTACAACTTGAGGGATTGCTCAGGTTCCTGAGGGGTAGGCAGAGGGGGGGCGAGAGAGAAATGAAATCGGGGAGGCAGAGGTGCAAGACGGGTGAACAGGGGGTGCCGGGGTGGTCACAGGGTGATGCCGACGAGGGGGACGGGTGGGGACGGGGTGGGGACAGGGTGGTGCCGGGGTGGTCACAGGGTGGTGCCGACGTGGGGGACGGGTGGGGACGGGCTGGGAGACAGGGTGGTGCCGGGGTGGTGCGGGAGTGGGGACAGCCCTACCTTGACCCACACCGTGGCCTTGGAGTGCTGCACGATATGATGGTGAATGGTCCCTGCACTCCCTTGCCCACACTCCCCGTCCACCCCCAGCCCCACCTTGACGCGCATCATGGCTTGTGAGGCCTCAATCTTGGGCCTGCCCATGCTGATGCAGTCCGACATCTTGTCCGTGGCGGAGTTTACGTACTCCCCCATGTCCAACACCAGGGCCTCGGACTGCATGGCAGTCTCTCGTCCCCTGAGAGGCAGCAGCAGGAAATGGGTGGCAGGTGGGCAGGAGGCGGCGGAGGGGGGCACAGCAGTAGGAAATGGGTGGCAGGTGGGCAGGTGGGCAGGAGGCGGCGGAGGGGGGCACAGCAGTAGGAAACGGGTGGCAGGTGGGCAGGTGGGCAGGAGGCGTCGGAGGGGGGCACAGCAGTAGGAAATGGGTGGCAGGTGGGCAGGTGGGCAGGAGGCGGCGGAGGGGGGCACAGCAGTAGGAAACGGGTGGCAGGTGGGCAGGTGGGCAGGAGGCGTCGGAGGGGGGCACAGCAGTAGGAAATGGGTGGCAGGTGGGCAGGTGGGCAGGAGGCGGCGGAGGGGGGCACAGCAGTAGGAAACGGGTGGTAGGTGGCAGGTGGGCAGGAGGCGGCGGAGGGGGGCACAGCAGTAGGAAATGGGTGGCAGGTGGGCAGGTGGGCAGGAGGCGTCGGAGTGGGGCACAGCAGTAGGAAACGGGTGGCAGGTGGCAGGTGGGCAGGAGGCAGACCCTGAGGGGGCGCTCAGCAGCGTGTCAGGGTGGCCTTCGGTATTAAAACCCGGTGGATTGACCTGGCATGAGCCAAAATGCGTATTGATCCAGCCATGAGCCAAAATGCGTATTGATCCAGCCATGAGCCAAAATGCGTATTGATCCAGCCATGAGCCAAAATGCGTATTTATCCAGCCATGAGCCAAAATGCGTATTGATCCAGCCATGAGCCAAAATGCGTATTGATCCAGCCATGAGCCAAAATGCAAGGAACTGTTACAGGTCAGCCATGTGTGTGCAGCAGCCATGTCAGCTGGAGGAATCACAGCTTAAGCAGCCCCTTTCCCACCTTTGGCCCTTTTCCCACCATCAGAATATTCAGTAGGGGTCTGGCTTAAAGATCAAGTGCTCCTCCCCAGCATGGCCACAGTTGAGAGTTTAGGGCCTCTCATCAGCACTTCCATAGTTGAGGGTTGAGGGTGTCTCACCAGCATAGCCAGGTCGGCGGCCGTAGCTTGTTGAGCCGTGACATGTTAAGGCCGTTCTGGTCCACGGCACCCAGCTCCTCCAGACGCTCCTTCACAGCGAGAAACGTCGCCTGGTCCATCAGCACCTGACCGCCAGCGCCAGCATCAGCAACAACTGGAGGGGGGGAGGAGGGGGAGGGAGGGTGGAAGGGGGGCAGTAGAGGTGGAGGGGGCGAGGAGGGGGAGGGAGGGGGAGGGAGGAGGGGGCAGTAGAGGTGGAGGGGGTGAGGAGGGGGAGGGAGAGGGTGGGGAAGGGGGTAGTAGAGGCGGAGGGGGGAGGAGAGGGAGGGAGAGGGTGGAGAAGGGGGTAGTAGAGGCGGAGGGGGGAGGAGGGGGGGAGGGGGGTGAGAGGGCAGTGGAGGTGGCCAGGAGGTGGAGGGAGGAAGTGAGGGGAGGTTGAGGAGGCGAGGAGGTGGAGGGCGGGAGTGGGGGGGAGTGGCAAGCGGAGCCAGATCTGTCACAGGACCTCAGGAAGTGTCTGGCTAGTCAGCAATCTACCATAATCGCCTTAAACAAGTCATGGGTCAGGGGGGGCCCGGAAGGGGATGGAGCCAAGGCCTCAGCCATTCGGCTTTTAGGATGCCAGGGGTCAGACGGGCGCAGGGCCAGGGCTGCGATTGCAAGCTAGAATGCATGACAGCGGAAAACGGGCCAGGGCTGCGAAGAGAGGCAAGAATGCATGGCAGCGGGAACCTCACCGTCTTCCCCGTGTATGCATACAATCCTCATCATCCACCTCCCACCTTTTGACTGCTGCATGACCACGCTCTCGCGGACCTCTGTCCCCGAGTGGAGCTCCCCCGTGGTGATCCCCATGCGCACGCGCAACCCGTTGAAACAGCTCATATCTGAACCGGATGCAAAGGTCCCGGCTAGGCCTGCAGATGGGGAGGGGCAGGTCGACAGGAAAGGGTGGCAGGTAGGTCAGCCCGTTGAAACAGCACAGTTGGAGACAGCTCAGTTGGAGACAGAGAGGGATGAGCAAGCCACTCCCTCTACGCACCTGAGACGTCTCCCCACAGTTGGCAGACACATGATTCGCAAACCTCATCATCCAGTCCTTGCTCCCTTACTTCCTGCTGCGCCTCTTCTAAACCTCGAGCCACTCCCCCCACGCACCTGCCATGTCTTCAGCCCGATTGGCAGACGCATTGTTCGCAAACCCCTGCAAGCTTTCCTTGCTCCCCTTGCCGCCCCTCAGCCAGGACGCGTGCTTCAACACGGAGTTCAGCAGCCCACTCCCGGTGGCGGAGCGTTTGGATATGATGGAACCGCCGGGCCGCTTGATCAGCAGGCCCTCAGGCCACGGTTGCTGCATCAGCGACTGCTGACACTGCGGGCGGAGACATAAAGGGATGGAGACAAATGAGTGAGACGTGAGTGACAAATGAGTGATGCATCAGCGACTGCTGACACTGCGGGCGGAGACATAAAAGGGATGAGACAAACGAGATACAAATGAGTGACAATTGAGTGATGCATCAGCGACTGCTGACACTGCGGGCGGAGACATAAAAGGGATGAGACATACGAGATACAAATGAGTGACAATTGAGTGATGCATCAGCAACTGCTGACACTGCGGGCGGAGACATAAAAGGGATGAGACAAACGAGATACAAATGAGTGATGCATCAGCGACTGCTGACACTGCGGGCGGAGGCAAAAAGGGATGGGAGACAAACGAGTGACAAATGAGTGACCACCACAACACATGAACCTTTGAGGTGAAGCACGTTTTTCCAAGCTCCACCCTACCAGCTCAAATCAGGTCAGGTCAGATGAGGTGACAAGCTCCTCACCATCAGTGTGAACGTGACTCACCATGAGTGTGAAAGTCACAAACCATGAGTGTGAATGTGACTCACCATCAGTGTGAACGTGACTCACCATCAGTGTGAACGTGACCGCGTCGATGGCTTCATAGAAGCAGATGGTGAAGGAATCACCCTCCTGTGCATTGACAACAGATTCAAGGCCCTTAGAGTGAAGGGCTTGAGCAGTGAGAACAGGGTTCATGGTTAATGGTCCAGGATTCAGGGCTCAGGGTTTGCTCAATGACCTAGGCCTTGACCCAAGCAAGCTCACACAGCATACCCTGCATAGATGACCACGTATCCATCATGAACCGCTCGTTGCTCGCGGCGGTTTGAACACGGCAGAGCCGGTGGGCTGAATTGCCAGTGGGGCGTTAGCCTGCAGTCCAGTTAGAGGGTCCTCTCCAACACTCCTGCCTAGATCCCCTGCCGCACAAACCTGCTCCAAAACACAGCCAGCTGTGGTTGACTCCTACTGCTCCGTCATCATCTGCTGGGGTGTCCGGAGCTCTAAAGCCTTTCCAACAGTGCTCAGCTTTATACACGTACCTCCTTACAGTGGCCAAATGCCGCTTGCTCTATAACAGAGCCAAACGCACCTGCTCTACAATGCAGCCAAATGCAGCTTGCTCTATGCCAGTAATAGTGCCAAGCGCACCTGCTCTATAATGCAGCGAAATGCAACATTTTTTTTAGTTTGGTCAAACAAACCTGCTCTATAATGCAGCCAAATGCAACCGGCTCTATAAAAAAGCCAAACACACCTGCTCAATAATGTAGCCATCTGCAGCCTGCTCTATACCAGTAATCGTGCCAAGCGCACCTGCTCAATAATGTAGCCAAACGTGGTCCAGCGCGCATTCCTAATGACCGCGTTATGCATGTTGAGCGCTTGAGTCATGAGCTCCGGAGCACCCTTCATGAGGTCTAAGGGAAGGAGGGAGAGAGATGGCGGGCGGCAGGGGGGGCAGGTTGTTTGCTTGCATGCAGGAGGCAAGCCATTCTGACACACCGTTGACATGAAAACCCTCAAAGGCAGTTACCACATTCCCCAGGAACCTGCATTGGCAGTCACCTCATTGGACTCGATTGACTATCTGTGTGGATCACACCAATCACATTGAGTAACCCGCATGGTGGTCACACTACACATCAGAGTAACCAGAAATGTTGGTCAGACTACTCAGCAGAGCAACCCTCAACGTTGGCCACACTACACGCAAGAGTAGCACTCAAGGCTGGTCATGCTGATCACTAGAGTAATCCCCAGTGACAGTCACACTTATCAACGGAGTTAACATCAGTGTCGGTCACACTACCCACCAGAGTAACCCTCAATATCAGTGTTGACGATGGTGATGGTGCCCATAGAGGGCTCTCCCTTGACTCGCTTGCGCATGTTGGCAATTGCCTGCCGTAAGGGGTCACGCAGCGATTCACTCCAGCAACATCAGACGGATCCAGTGCAATAGATCTAGCAAAATCCCATGGATCCAAGAAACATATGCCTGGCAATATCCCATTGATGCAGGTCAAGATCAAGCGACGCTTCATGGATCCGGATTAGATCTAGCAGCATCCCTTGGATCCAGGTCAAGCTCTATCGAGATCTCATGGATGCAAGTCAAGACCTGACTAAATATGATGGATCCAGGTCGAGATCTAGCAGTATCCCATTAATCCAGGTTAAGGGCCTGTCCTACAGCAACGGGGCGTCAAGCTGAAGGAGCAGAGGCTTGGTGCAGAATTTGGAATCCTTGAACTACTTCATTCTGTTCAATTTAAGCACCCCGTGACGTACGGCTGCCTTATCATCCCCCTACCGGCCCCACCAAATCACCCCCCCCCCATCACAAAAAACGTGACAACATACAGCTGCCCAATCAGCGCCCCACCTGCCCCACCAAATTATTCACCCACCTGCACAAACACCGGCCTGGTGCGCCGCCTGTAGCACATGAGCCACGTCAACCAGGCCAGCACCAGCAGGGAGGCAATGATGATGACGGCGATGATCCACATGTTCTGGGAGATCCAGGACTTGACAATGAACACACAGGCGTAGGTGGGCACGACCAGGACCCTGGGGTTGTCGACCTGGGTGAAGGCATAGCCCTGCAGAGGGGGGAGTGGAGGGAGGAGCTTTTGAATCCTCCCGTGCCTTAGACTTAAACAGCCATGAGCGTATTAGGGTTTGCTTTACTGCACGCCAGACTGAGAGATCCAGGAGTTGACACTCGACATTGGACACAGGCACAGGTGGGCACGACCAGGACCCTGGGGTTGGGGACCTGGGTGAAGGCATAGCCCTACAGAGGGGGGGGGAGAGGTGGACTGAGGGGACAGAGGGGTCGGGGAAAGGGAGGGAAGAACGTGCTAAGAGATCATAAATGTTACTAAAAATGGCCCTCTCACCAAAACCCGCAACCCCGCATAGAGGGTGCGGGTTTCGGTGATTCCCCGCTAGGTGAAGGATACTCACTACGCGGCTACGCGGCAGGACACGTAAAGGGTGATGATCAGCATGCAAGCATAGGTGGCCGTGACCAGAAGCCTTGTGCTGTGAGCCTGGGTGAATGCATAGCACTGCGGAGGTGGAGGAGGAGGAGAGCAGACAGGACATAGGGGTCCGGAAGCAGGAGGGGAGGAGCAAAGCTACAATATCTGTAAGGCGACGATCAGCCTGTAGGCGTAGGTGGCCACGACCAAAACCCTAGGGGCAGCGATCCAAGTAGATGAGTAGCCATGCATAGGTGGAAGTGGATGGAAAAGGTTTTGAATCCAACCGAGCCTTAGAACAGCCATGGACGCAAAAGGGTTTGATTTTCTGCACACCAGACTGACATCCAGGGACTAGGCCAAATGGGATCAACCATAAGTTGACCTACTGCCGGTGGCCCGAGCAGCGGCAGTAGGTCAACTATGGCTTGCTTCACCAGGACCCCCCGGCCGTACACACATGCGTCCCGTGAGCAGATAGTATTGCTTCTCAGCGCCCCTCATCCTCGTCACCCCCCCCTGCTTCCCCCATGAGCCCTCCCTCTCACGTGCTGTGCGTGCGTCCCGTGAACAGATTGTATCCCGGCTCAGAGCCTCTTATCCTCAACCATCCTCCTCTTCCCCCTGGAGCCCTCCCTCTCATTGCCTCCATATTCTCAACCATCCCTCTCCTCCCAATTGAGCCTTGCTCCTAATTGAGCCTGGACTCTCACCGTGCCGCACGTGCATCCCGAGAACATATAGTACTGAGGGTCGATGTATATGTTGGCGAGCATGAACGCCGAGTCCTCCTCGGTGGCGCTGTAGGGGTACGTGGAGGCGTCCACAAAGCCGGGGCAGCTGCACACATGGGAAGAGGGGCAGTTGGGCATAAGGGCAGTAGGGCAGTAGGGCAATTAAACACATATGAAGAGGGTCAGTTGGGCATGAGAATAGTTGCACACACAGGAGAAGGGCATGAGAGCAGGAGTGATGCAGGGCAAGAGGTAATGATGACAGCTGCACATATGACAGCAGCAGGGGCAGCTGTGCACTGAAGAGCAGCAAGGAAGCAGGGCAGCTGCACATGCAGGAAGCAAGGCATCAGGCAAGGGGGGCAGCAGGGCAGGCGCATCACCAGGACAGCAGAAGACGCAGGAAGCAGGGCATCAGGCAAGCGGGGCAGCAGGGCAGGCGCACAAACAGGAAGCAGGGAAGCAGGCAGACGGGTGCAAGGCTGTGACTGCATCAGGGCATCAGGCTGATGGCGCATGAGAGCAGCTGCACGCACAAACAGCAGGGCAGGCGGGTTCAAGCCCGCAGTTTACACGCCGGTGCTGGCCTGGGTGGAAGCATCACGCTACACCTCATGCGGCACGAAACAATCATGCGGACATCATGTATGATGGCCTGATGCACGTATATACGTGTATATCAGTGGAGGATACGGTATATACCAGCCATAATCATAGCTGAACCACCCCATGCAAGGTGATCAGATCATGGTATTAGATGACCCACCTCAAGGCCTCATACATCCATGCCCCACCTCATGCGTGGCAGCAGCACCCTCACAACATGCCCGACCCACCTCCCAAATCGCAACAGAATGGTGACCCCATGCATGACCCACCTCATGGAGCCCCAAGATGTGTCTGAGGCGACATTCGTATCAAAGGGCTCATTAACCTTGAGAGTGGAGAGGCGCAAGAACGACGGCAATCTACATGGGGTGCAGGGGTGTATGGGACACCATGGTGATCAAGAATGTCATCTTGTCCAGGTTTGAGGACAAAATCCAAAGAAACCAAACGTAAACCCTGTCAGGTCTGAGCCTTAATTCCTTGTTGCAGAGATCATGATGCAAAAGTGATTATGGCTGAAATTCGACACACCCAAACCCAACACAACAAAGCCTAACCCCCCCAAACCATCACTCCAAACCCTAAACCCCAAAACTCCAAACCCTGAACCCCCAAACCCAACACTCCAAACCCTCAACCCCCCAAACCCAACACTCCAAAGCCTAACCCCCCCAAACCCAACACTCCAAACCCTTAACCCCCCAAACCCAACACTCCAAACCCTTAACCCCCCAAACCAACACTCCAAACCCTCAACCCCCCAAACCAACACTCCAAACCCCTACCCCCCCAAACCCAACACTCCAAACCCTTAACCCCCCAAACCCAACACTCCAAACCCTCAACCCCCTAAACCAACACTCCAAACCCTGAACCCCCAAACCCAACACTCCAAACCCTCAACCCCCCAAACCCAACACTCCAAACCCTTAACCCCCCAAACCCAACACTCCAAACCCTCAACCCCCCAAACCAACACTCCAAACCCTCAACCCCCCAAACCCAACACTCCAAAGCCTTAAACCCCCAAACCCAACACTCCAAAGCCTTAACCCCCCAAACCCAACACTCCAAACCCTTAACCCACCTGGGCATGCTGTAATTGATCGCTCTATAGCTCATAATGTCCACCGAGCCTGTCCACTCGATGCCGCAGCAGAACAGGGAGTTGCCGGTGAAATCCATATAAGAGGTGCCTAGGACGACATTGGCCAGCTGATCTGAACAAGGATAAAGGGGGGTGGAGGGTCAAGGAGTAAAATAGGGGTAAAGGAGGGTTAAGGGTCGTCAGCAGCAACAGAAATTGTACAGCCTGAAGGAGGGGGGGCTGCCACACCTGGGCCTGTCGCAACTGGGCCTGCCATACCCATGCCTGTAAGTAATAGGCCTGCCGCACCTAGGCCTGCCATACCTGGCGATGCTACCCTATGCGATACCTGGGCCTGCCACACCTAGGCCTGCCATACCTGGCGATGCTACCCTGTGCGATACCTGGGCCTGCCACACCTAGGCCTGCCATACCTGGCGATGCTACCCTATGCGATACCTGGGCCTGCCACACCTAGGCCTGCCATACCTGGCGATGCTACCCTGTGCGATACCTGGGCCTGCCACACCTAGGCCTGCCATACCTGGCGATGCCACCCTATGCGATACCTGGGCCTGCCACACCTAGGCCTGCCATACCTGGCGATGCTACCCTATGCGATACCTGGGCCTGCCACACCTAGGCCTGCCATACCTGGCGATGCTACCCTATGCGATATCTGGGCCTGCCACACCTAGGCCTGCCATACCTGGCGATGCTACCCTATGCGATACCTGGGCCTGCCACACCTAGGCCTGCCATACCTGGCGATGCTACCCTATGCGATACCTGGGCCTGCTACACTTAGGCCTGCCATACCTGGCGATGCTACCCTATGCGATACCTGGGCCTGCCACACCTAGGCCTGCCATACCTGGCGATGCTACCCTATGCGATACCTGGGCCTGCCACACCTAGGCCTGCCATACCTGGCGATGCTACCCTATGCGATATATGGGCCTGCCACACCTAGGCCTGCCATACCTGGCGATGCTACCCTATGCGATACCTGGGCCTGCCACACCTAGGCCTGCCATACCTGGCGATGCTACCCTATGCGATTCCTGGGCCTGCCAAGCGTAGGCCAACAGCCACTCACCGGGGATGGGCCCATAAAGAGAGTTGTTGTAGAAGTCAATGTACGTCAAAGGCGCCAACCTGAATGAATCAAGAGTGGATGTTAGCATCAGCATTATCAGCCCGGGCACACCAATGTCAGGTTTTGGCTGGGGGTTGTCGGCAGTGGAAAAGTGGGGATAAGGTAGAGGCGTGGAGCACTGACTGGCTGGCTGGCTAGGTACGGGGTTGAGGATGCAGTTGAAGTGTTGTGTTGTACTGGTCATCGCCAGCATCATACAAGAGCAACATCAGTGATGCACATCGCACTTTGCTACTATTGTGAAGGTACCGTTTTGTGCAATGATCAATGTGAGTGTGCTGGTGTGGGGTTCAGTACAAAACGCTTAGTTTGGTATATAAGCTTTAGGGTTGAGGGTTGAAGGTTGAGGGTTGAAGGTTGAGAGCTGAGGGTTGAGGGTTGAGGATTTTAATATTTCAAACTCCGAGTTGTGTGCATTGACGAAGAGGAATGGTAGGATGTATAAGACGACAGCGTTATATGTGTAACGTGATAGAGGGTCCAGGGTTCGGAGGGCCGCGCCAGCCGGGGAAGAGTGACGGGCTTCTAACCAGGGCCAGCTCAAAGGGTCTAGGGTTTATCTCTTTGTTCTTGGAGGTGGAAATTATCAAAGAGATCCAGCACGGCCTGTCGTGACAGTGCAAAGCATTCCCAGGCCGTATCTCCAATTCACCTGCTACACTACGCATTTTAGGGTGCTTCAGCTACAACTCAGCTACAACTCAGCTACAACTCAGCTACGCCAGGGCCCACGCCTCTGGGGGCCTCCTGCTGCAAGCCCTGCTGCCTGGGCCACCTGCCCTAGGCTGGTCCAGCTTAGGTCCTCACCCACCCAGTGGTCGCAGCCCAGCGGCCTGGCTGATCTGGTACTCCCTAAAACAAATACTGACACACCTCAACAGACTTCAAGCCTACTTAGGTTTGAGAAGGCATGCCCTACATTCATGAAGTTGATCAGGCTGGATCCCCATTCCAAATGACGTGCACAACTGAACCAGTCATTGGCGGAGTCGACCCCCCTCAGTTTGGGAAGAGGCAGTTCTACATGAATTCAGTTGATAAGGCTGGATCCCTCCTTTCTGGGCAGTGCTGTGTCTATTACGGTCCTTACGGTGGCTGAATTATGTAGCTGAGTTTCAGTCACCGTAATTTCAAGGCTAATGCAGCTATATTTACCGGTAAGAGACCGTAATTACCAACACGTTTTCTGAAATATGGCGCTGCACTGTTCCTAAGTTCCCAGCACAACTGACCCGATCTCTGGCGGAATCGTCCCTGTCAGGGTGTTGTTGGAGATGATGATGTTCCTGCAACAGGGTGGAAGGGAGGGATATCTTTAGAGAGTGGGGCAGGTGGAGGGGCAGCGGAAGGTGGGAGGAGAAGGGAAGGTGGAGGGGCAGCGGAAGGTGGGAGGAGAAGGGAAGCTTGAGGGGCAGCGGAAAGTGGGGGGAGGGAAGGTGGAGGGGCAGCGGAAGGTGGGGGGAGGGGCAGGGCCCAGCAGTCTTCTCCAATGGCTGCTAGAAGGGCTCAAGCTAGTGGGCCCTGCGTTGACCACTCAAGCCAGGAGCAAGCCTGTCACATGCACAAACGAGAAAGCTGTGGATGCAGGCTTCAATGTTGGGTATATGACAGATCAGTCATGGGGTGAAATGGTGAACTAGCTTTACAGTAGGAGACTAGGATCAACAGAGTCCAGATTGCGCAAAACAGCTGCCAGAGTACCTCACACCAAACCAAAATGTATGGTTATAATGAACCTCCAACGTTGATGTTAACAATGGACCTCCTACCGGTACGTTGATAATTATAATGGACCTCCTTTGTTCAGAAGAATTTGTCAGCCGATCAACAGTCAAAATCAGATGGCCTTGTTGATCCTAAACGAAACCAACAAAACAGTGCGCATGCTTTCCTGGCAGCTTGAGAACAGCATTGACGCTCTGTTAGCTGAACTGCTGCTGCTGCTTTTCCTCTAGCCGAGCTGCTGCGGCTACGGCTAATGCTATGTTTGCTGAGCTGCTGCTACTGCTGCTGCTGCTTTTCCTCTAGCCGAGCTGCTGCGGCTACGGCTAATGCTATGTTTGCTGAGCTGCTGCTACTGCTGCTGCTGCTTTTCCTCTAGCCGAGCTGCTGCGGCTACGGCTAATGCTATGTTTGCTGAGCTGCTGCTACTGCTGCTGCTGCTTTTCCTCTAGCGGAGCTGCTGCGGCTGCGGCTGATGCAATGTTTGCTGACCTGCTGTTGCTGCTACTGCTGCTTTTCCTCTGGCTGAGGTGCTGCGGCTGCGGCTGCTGTTATTTTCGCTGATCAGCTGCTGCTGCTGCTTTTCCTCTAGCTCAGCTGCAGCAGCTGCTGCTGCTCTGTTTGCTGAGCTGCTGCTGCTGCTGCTGTTCCTTTAGCTGATCAGCTGCGGCTGCTGCTGCTACCAAATCACTGCACACTGAGCCGTTTCTGTACTGCTGCAGTCACTGCTAATAATAAGACAATGTATTGATACAACCAGAGGGATTCAACGCACCGTAGGGATCCCAAGTTCTTGAAAATCGCCGCCGGCAGGGTCCCTGAGGAACAGGTGTGGAGGCGAACATTAAACGGGGCATTTAAGCCCCTGTCTGTTTGACATTGAACAGCGAGTCTTGGGCAGACAGGGTGCTGATCTGGAGTCCGTATATGGCACGCGCTAGCCACACGCGGTGGCCGGGAAACAAAGCATGGCGTTCAATCCTTTAGGGCCCGATGGGGGTTCAAAGGCTCCATCAACACTACACTGTGGCCGGGAAACAAAGCATGGCGTTCAATTCTTTAGGGCCCAATGGGGGGCAAGGGTTCCATGCATCCTCCTCATAAGCTCAGCCGTCTGTCCGTATCAGCGCATCACTCAACCTCATGATACCGGTAACATTAATAATCATATTAGGAGGGTAACATTAATAATCATATTAGGAGGGTAAACATGTAAGTTTGTGTCATATAATCAGGGAAATGCCATCAGACTGGTACCCTCTAAGAGCGCCCTCTCTGGTTAGCGGTTACCCTGTCACCGTTTCAAATCAAGACCTTCCCATCACTAGCAAGATCAGACAACATTGCCATGAGGGCGGCTGCTCTGCAAACAAGGCCTCCTTCCTTCTCGTCAAGTTCTTTGAAGTTTGGGAGAAAAAAATAGAAAAACACTCCCTGCCCCAATCCCCTCCCATGTCGCGCGCTACCTGTGAGAGAGTTGTTCTGCAGGTTGAGAGAGGCAAGGTAGGTGAAATAGGAGATGACACCACTGAGATTGCCGTAGATCCTGCAGGGCCACGGTATAGGGCCACAACTTGAGTTGTCAAGGTAGCGGCCAAGTTGGCCACGGTAGCGATGCTGGCAGCCAAGGAGATGAGACAGACAGAGCTGGGAGGGCATCGCGGCACCAACTTCTGCCTCGTAAGGCGCCCACAATTGACAGAGTCATCCAGGAAAGGTGATGACTGAGCATCCACAGTTGTCCGCCTTGCCATTAGTGGCAAAATACTCCCCCCCCCCCCGCCCTCTTGCATCCTATCAAGACTAAATGTTCCCTAAATTCTGATACAGCCAGTACTTGCGTTCCATGATGATGAAGATCAGGCTGCCAGTGTCTACTGTGGTGTGTACCAGGCCAGCCTAGGGAAGGCAGCGACCACTGAGCCCTGGAGGACCAAGCCTGGACCGGCCCTGGTGGTCCAAGCAGCGGGGCTTGCGACAGGGGGGCCCAACGGCCGCAGGCTGTGATGTAGCTGAATTGCAGCTGAAACACCCTTGAATAAACAGTTTTGGATGCTGTTCTCAGATGTCAGATACTGCTGATGCTCTGCAAAATCCCGTGTTACCCTGCAATATAATGATACACTTGCAAGTTGCTGCAAAATCCTAGTCAAGTTTATTCCCAAACCCTTGACCCTGGCAAGACACTCACAAGCTGCTGCCAAAGCCTAGATTAGTTTCAACCCTGAATCCTAACCCCACCAAGGCATCCCCCAGTTGCCACCAAAGCCTGGATAATTGATTAACCCTATCAATGTACTCGCAAGTTGCTGCCAATGCCAACTTTGATTGCAAGCCCAAACCCCGACAAGCCATTCACAAGCCATTCACAACCCTGAACCCTATCCAGGCGCTCACAAGTTGCTGCCGAGCGAGAGGTCAGTCATCAGAAGCGAGCCCGGGAGCTGGGCTGGGATCGTTGACACGATGTTGTTGTTGCTCATTCGGAGGATGCGCAGCGCAAAGTAGTCCGCAAAAGTGCCGATGCCTGAGAAATTGTTGGACTGCAAGGGCAGTGGCTGGCTGTTCAGTCGCATCGATGTACCGCCAAAAATAAGCTCATCAGGGTGACAAAGCGGATGTAGTCTCCGCCGCGTGCTCCTCAGTCCCCCTGACGCTCGCGTCAGGATACACCCTCCGAGCCACATATTTGAATAAGCCTACCCGTAAAGTGTGAACTGATTGCTTCTTTTACCACTGCCGTTAGGACAAAATACAGAGCTCTAAATTCCTGACAGAAAAATGCCGTCAATGATCCGTAACCACAGGTCTAGTTTATGCATCTGTAGCGTCCCTGGATGCTACTGATTCTAAGGCTAGACAGAGGCATATGCTGTACACCTAATAAAGGTGAGTTGGGTAAGGGACCAGCATTAGACGTCTAGGGCTTCAGGGTCCAGAGGGGCGTCAGCCGAGGTAGTGTATAACGGACAGTATCATATCTTGAGGCCATGTTGAGGAGACACTGACAGTACTGAGTGAGGCGGGGTCCTGTACACTGCCACACTCGAAACCATATTCAACGTTCTAGCGGAGCACTAAAGTATAAATCCCCAAACAACATTTATTATGAGGTAGCGTAAAGCACCTCCCAAACAAGATTCATGACGAGGTAGCATAAAGCACCTCCGCAGTCCATGAGATCGTGAATAAGGAGGGTGTGAAGATATCCTGCACTTGAAGCCAGAGGTATGCCCGGGGTGTGGATTGATGGTGAAGGATTTAGGAGCACGCAGTAAAAACAGCGCACACAAATCTATGGATGAAAAATACAACAACTAAATTACGAAATTCCAATTTGTTGTGCAACAAAAGCTATAGACCAGGCCACTTGGCTCATCAGACCCAGTAGACAGGGCGCAGTTGGACACCAGCTGCATCCAACATCTCATGCAGAGCAGCACTCCAACTGTGCGCATCGGCCGTGATGCAGCTGAGTTGTAGCTGAATCATTTGTGAGGGTGCTGCGCCAAGATCCTTCGGCCCAAGCCTGATATGCAGCTGAATTGTAGCTGAATCATTTGAGGGTGATTCAGCTAGAATTCAGCTGCACATCAGCCTATGGCCGAGGGAGCTTGGTGCAGCAACCCTAACAGGTAAGGCCATCGGCAGTGGCTTGGTCAAGGTTTGGTCCCCATCCGCCCAGTGGTCGCCAGCCAGCGGCCTGCCAAAGGTGGTCTGGTGCACTTTGAAACAAGCACTGTGAAGAGAGACTCCTCTGATGCTGGAAGGGCATGCCTGCCCTGTCCGCCGAATCAACAGCATGGCGCACCCGAACATTCACTCACCCCGATATCAAGCCGAACCAAAGAAGGACAGTTGGTCACATCTGCAAGCAAGAGGTCACAGAATGGGTGTGAGAGTATCCACTTTTGAACAGTCAATTGCTGGTAGCACAGAGTGTGAACGAAAGTGAGCAAGTGTGATTTCAGGCGGTGAAAGCAGACAATACAGGCAATGTACTGCAGTTATTTTAGGCGACAAACTGTTGTTTTGACCCTCTATTGAAACGGTAGCTTGTTTTATTGCCTGAGGCTATTCATCACCTTGAATAACAAAAGTGCCAGACGACCGTTCATGTGCCACATCACCACAGGCAAGGCTGGATAACAGCAGGGGCCTGAGCTGCTACGCTTTCATGGCCAGCAACATCACCAGGGTCCGATATCTTAAGTGGTAAACGGCGTGCATAGCTCCAGCGTGCAGCCATGCACGCCCTTTTCAGTGCACATCATATTCAATACAGCCATGTCACAGCCTGAGGATGTGGCATACTCTGTAGCTTGGGCCACCAGCCGGTCAAGGTATGGTAACCATCGACACAGCGGCGGCCGCCGGCCCAGCCCCCCAAGGCTGTCTAACTCACGGCCTGAGGATACTTGTCGCCTAGAAGCAAACACTGGTTCTGCCTAGATTGGGCTAAGGGTAGCATAACGCTAGTTTAAGGTTCAGGTTTACATAAGGCCTAAGGGTGCCACACCCTGTTGATCACTGATAAAGAAACAGACACTGCTGATCCGACCCCAAGGACACATTCTTTCCCATCCAGCCTCACTAGGGCACAAGAGCCAGCCAGCATTTACAGTATATTTAAGCCTTTATATACTGAGCATATGCATCACGGTATTGCATGTCACCTTTTCGTCACGGGCACTACAACTCAGCACAACACTGGCCCCGCACTTCTCTCCCACACGCCTCGCCTCAAGGGGTGACAACACCTTCATCCCAGCTTGACCCAATCGGGAAATGACTCATCCTCGTCTTTAAACACATTCGGGGAATGACTCATCCTCATCCTTAAACACATTGTCGATCCACAATCCTTCCATCCCTACCGAAGGATCCGGTCAGCATATTGTTCGACAAGAGCACGTCTGACAGTTTGCTGGTCGCATTCAAGGCTGTACAAAAGTCCCTCGAAATCTGCGCACACAGAATAGACCATTCAGGCAAGGCTGCGTATTCAAACATGCAGGGGAAGGTGGCTTTCATGACACACTTTATTCGTGTGCTTCATCCACAACTCAGCTGCATCCACATTCTGCTACACCTACGTTTAGCTACATCTACATCTACAATTCGCTTTCCAGACTACAGCCTGCTGAGCTTAGTGCTGCCCTGTTGCTGAGCTAAGTGCTGCCCTGTTGCTAAGCTAAGTGCTGCCCTGTTGCTGAGCTAAGTGCTGCCCTGTTGCTGAGCTAAGTGCTGCCCTATTGCTGAGCTTAGTGCTGCCCTGTTGCTGAGCTAAGTGCTGCCCTATTGCTGAGCTTAGTGCTGCCCTATTGCTAAGCTTAGTGCTGCCCTATTGCTGAGCTTAGTGCTGCCCTGTTGCTGAGCTAAGTGCTGCCCTATTGCTGAGCTTAGTGCTGCCCTATTGCTGAGCTTAGTGCTGCCCTATTGCTGAGCTTAGTGCTGCCCTATTGCTGAGCTTAGTGCTGCCCTATTGCTGAGCTAAGTGCTGCCCTATTGCTGAGCTAAGTGCTGCCCTATTGCTGAGCTTAGTGCTGCCCTATTGCTGAGCTTAGTGCTGCCCTATTGCTGAGCTTAGTGCTGCCCTATTGCTGAGCTAAGTGCTGCCCTATTGCTGAGCTTAGTGCTGCCCTATTGCTGAGCTAAGTGCTGCCCTATTGCTGAGCTTAGTGCTGCCCTATTGCTGAGCTTAGTGCTGCCCTGTTGCTGAGCTTAGTGCTGCCCTATTGCTAAGCTTAGTGCTGCCCTATTGCTGAGCTTAGTGCTGCCCTATTGCTGAGCTTAGTGCTGCCCTATTGCTGAGCTTAGTGCTGCCCTATTGCTGAGCTTAGTGCTGCCCTATTGCTAAGCTAAGTGCTGCCCTATTGCTGAGCTTAGTGCTGCCCTATTGCTGAGCTTAGTGCTGCCCTATTGCTGAGCTTAGTGCTGCCCTATTGCTAAGCTAAGTGCTGCCCTATTGCTGAGCTTAGTGCTGCCCTATTGCTGAGCTTAGTGCTGCCCTATTGCTGAGCTTAGTGCTGCCCTATTGCTGAGCTTAGTGCTGCCCTATTGCTGAGCTTAGTGCTGCCCTATTGCTAAGCTAAGTGCTGCCCTATTGCTGAGCTTAGTGCTGCCCTATTGCTGAGCTAAGTGCTGCCCTATTGCTAAGCTTAGTGCTGCCCTATTGCTGAGCTTAGTGCTGCCCTATTGCTGAGCTTAGTGCTGCCCTATTGCTGAGCTAAGTGCTGCCCTATTGCTGAGCTTAGTGCTGCCCTATTGCTGAGCTTAGTGCTGCCCTATTGCTAAGCTTAGTGCTGCCCTATTGCTGAGCTAAGTGCTGCCCTATTGCTGAGCTTAGTACTGCCCTATTGCTGAGCTTAGTGCTGCCCTATTGCTGAGCTTAGTGCTGCCCTATTGCTAAGCTTAGTGCTGCCCTATTGCTGAGCTTAGTGCTGCCCTATTGCTGAGCTTAGTGCTGCCCTATTGCTGAGCTTAGTGCTGCCCTATTGCTGAGCTTAGTGCTGCCCTATTGCTGAGCTTAGTGCTGCCCTATTGCTGAGCTTAGTGCTGCCCTATTGCTGAGCTTAGTGCTGCCCTATTGCTGAGCTTAGTGCTGCCCTATTGCTAAGCTTAGTGCTGCCCTATTGCTGAGCTTAGTGCTGCCCTATTGCTGAGCTAAGTGCTGCCCTATTGCTAAGCTTAGTGCTGCCCTATTGCTAAGCTTAGTGCTGCCCTATTGCTGAGCTTAGTGCTGCCCTATTGCTGAGCTAAGTGCTGCCCTATTGCTGAGCTTAGTGCTGCCCTATTGCTGAGCTTAGTGCTGCCCTGTTGCTGAGCTTAGTGCTGCCCTATTGCTAAGCTTAGTGCTGCCCTATTGCTAAGCTTAGTGCTGCCCTATTGCTGAGCTTAGTGCTGCCCTATTGCTGAGCTTAGTGCTGCCCTATTGCTGAGCTTAGTGCTGCCCTATTGCTAAGCTAAGTGCTGCCCTATTGCTGAGCTTAGTGCTGCCCTATTGCTGAGCTAAGTGCTGCCCTATTGCTGAGCTAAGTGCTGCCCTATTGCTGAGCTAAGTGCTGCCCTATTGCTAAGCTAAGTGCTGCCCTATTGCTGAGCTAAGTGCTGCCCTATTGCTGAGCTAAGTGCTGCCCTATTGCTGAGCTAAGTGCTGCCCTATTGCTGAGCTAAGTGCTGCCCTATTGCTGAGCTTAGTGCTGCCCTATTGCTGAGCTAAGTGCTGCCCTATTGCTGAGCTTAGTGCTGCCCTATTGCTGAGCTAAGTGCTGCCCTATTGCTGAGCTAAGTGCTGCCCTATTGCTGAGCTAAGTGCTGCCCTATTGCTGAGCTTAGTGCTGCCCTATTGCTGAGCTTAGTGCTGCCCTATTGCTGAGCTAAGTGCTGCCCTGTTGCTGAGCTAAGTGCTGCCCTATTGCTGAGCTTAGTGCTGCCCTATTGCTGAGCTTAGTGCTGCCCTATTGCTGAGCTTAGTGCTGCCCTATTGCTGAGCTTAGTGCTGCCCTGTTGCTGAGCTTAGTGCTGCCCTGTTGCTGAGCTTAGTGCTGCCCTATTGCTGAGCTTAGTGCTGCCCTGCTGCTGAGCTTAGTGCTGCCCTGTTGCTGAGCTTAGTGCTGCCCTATTGCTAAGCTTAGTGCTGCCCTGTTGCTAAGCTTAGTGCTGCCCTATTGCTGAGCTTAGTGCTGCCCTGTTGCTGAGCTTAGTGCTGCCCTGTTGCTGAGCTTAGTGCTGCCCTGTTGCTGAGCTTAGTGCTGCCCTGTTGCTGAGCTTAGTGCTGCCCTGTTGCTGAGCTTAGTGCTGCCCTGTTGCTGAGCTTAGTGCTGCCCTATTGCTGAGCTTAGTGCTGCCCTATTGCTGAGCTTAGTGCTGCCCTATTGCTGAGCTTAGTGCTGCCCTATTGCTGAGCTTAGTGCTGCCCTATTGCTGAGCTTAGTGCTGCCCTATTGCTGAGCTTAGTGCTGCCCTGTTGCTGAGCTTAGTGCTGCCCTGTTGCTGAGCTTAGTGCTGCCCTATTGCTGAGCTTAGTGCTGCCCTATTGCTGAGCTAAGTGCTGCCCTGTTGCTGAGCTTAGTGCTGCCCTGTTGCTGAGCTTAGTGCTGCCCTATTGCTGAGCTTAGTGCTGCCCTGTTGCTTGGCCACCAGCTGCAGGCCAGTCCAGGTTTGGTCCCCTTCATCAGCCTAGTGGTGCTGGCTCCCCACAACGGCCCAGAGGTGGCCTTCCAGCGGCCTGCCAGGCGTTGTCTGGTGCATACTCATGGATACCCCCTGAACTAGATGGGGCTCACCGTGCCAGTGATAAAGTTGTTGGTGAGGTCGAGAAGCTGCAGGTACGGCATCTGTGCAAAATTCGCCGGCACCGTCCCCGCCAGGTAATTGTTTCCAAATGTGAGCCCCGTCAGGTTGCGGAAGTTGGCGATCCTGCTGGGAATGGTACCTAGGATTGGGAAGGGGCAGGGCAGAATCGCGCTTACCTCCTGATATATTCTAGATAGTTTTAAGTGCTACTGCGCTGCGCCACAGCGACAACCTGGCTTTCGGCTGGAGAGGCTACAAGTAGCAAGCCCTGCTTCTTGGACCATAGGCAACAGGCCAGTCCAGGTTTGGTCCCCAGCGACTCGGTTGTTGCTGCCCAGCTGCCTGTTTGAGGTAGTCAGGGCGCATTCAAATAAACAATATCCGTCACGCATTTGAGGGGCTGCACGGCGGCCACTATTGGGCCAAATAAGGCCTGTCCTAACTATAAAGGCAGTGTATATTCTACTGCGCACCAGACTACCTTTGACAGCCCAGGACGTCACCCAGGCACAGCCCAGGACGTCACTGTTGCCTCTTTAAAGCTCCATAACTAAATCCATTACGACACAGCACGGATGTGGCTCAAATTGAGCTGTGTCAAGTCCCATAGGGCAGTCGATTGTTCTTTCTTGCATGATGCGGATCAACCGTCACCAGCACAAGTTAGGGGTGGGGTACCCTGTAAACCCTTAACACCGTTGAACCCATTACCCTCACCCGTTAGGTGGTTGGAGCGAAAAAGAAGGACCTGGAAACAGGTGAAGAGCGGTGCATTGATCAGACAGGAGAAGAGCGGTGCATTGATCAGACAGGAGAAGAGCGGTGCATTGATCAGACAGGAGGAGAGCGGTGCATTGATCAGACAGGAGAAGAGCAATAATGGATGAGACAGAAGAAGAGCGGTGCATGGATGACACAGGAGAAGAGCGGTGCATGGATGAGACAGGAGAAGAGCGGTGCATGGATGAGACAGGAGAAGAGCAGTGCATGGATGAGACAGGAGAATAGCAGTGCAGGGATGACACAGGAGAAGAGCGGTGCATGGATCAGACAGGAGAAGAGCGGTGCATGGATCATACAGGAGAAGAGCGGTGCATGGATCAGACAGAAGAAGAGCAGTGTATGGATGCGACAGGAGAAGAGCGGTGCATGGATGGGACAGGAGAAGAGCGGGGCATGGATGAGACAGGAGAAGAGAGGTGCAGGGATGAGACAGGAGATGAGCGGTGCAGGGATGAGACAGGAGAGGAGCGGTGCAGGGATGAGACAGGAGAAGAGCGGTGCATGGATGAGACAGGAGAAGAGCGGTGCATTGATCAGGCAGGAGAAGAGCGGTGCATGGATGAGACAGGAGAAGAGCGGTGCATGGAACAGACAGGAGAAGAGCGGTGCAAGGATAAGACAGGAGAAGAGCGGTGCATTGATCAGACAGGAGAGGAGCGGTGCAGGGATGAGACAGGAGAAGAGCGGTGCAGGGATGAGACAGGAGAAGAGCGGTGCATTGATCAGACAGGAGAAGAGCGGTGCATGGATGAGACAGGAGAAGAGCGGTGCATGGAACAGACAGGAGAAGAGCGGTGCAGGGATGAGACAGGAGAAGAGCGGTGCAGGGATGAGACAGGAGAAGAGCGGTGCATTGATCAGACAGGAGAAGAGCGGTGCATGGATGAGACAGGAGAAGAGCGGTGCAGGGATGAGACAGGAGAAGAGCGGTGCATGGATCAGACAGGAGAAGAGCGGTGCATGGATGAGACAGGAGAAGAGCGGTGCATGGATGAGACAGGAGAAGAGCGGTGCAGGGATGAGACAGGAGAAGAGCGGTGCATGGGTGAGATAGGAGAAGAGCGGTGCAGGGATCAGACAGGAGATGAACGGTGCAGGGATCAGACAGGAGATGAGCGGTGCAGGGATGAGACAGGAGAAGAGCGGTGCATGGATGAGACAGGAGAAGAGCGGTGCATGGATGAGACAGGAGAAGAGCGGTGCATGGATGAGACAGGAGAAGAGCGGTGCAAGGATGAGACAGGAGAAGAGCGGTGCATGGATGAGACAGGAGAAGAGCGGTGCAGGGATGAGACAGGAGAAGAGCGGTGCATGGATCAGACAGGAGAAGAGCGGTGCATGGATGAGACAGGAGAAGAGCGGTGCATGGATGAGACAGGAGAAGAGCGGTGCAGGGATGAGACAGGAGAAGAGCGGGGCATGGGTGAGATAGGAGAAGAGCGGTGCAGGGATCAGACAGGAGATGAGCGGTGCAAGGATGAGACAGGAGAAGAGCGGTGCATGGATGAGACAGGAGAAGAGCGGTGCATGAATGAGACAGGAGAAGAGCGGTGCAAGGATGAGACAGGAGAAGAGCGGTGCATGGATGAGACAGGAGAGGAGCGGTGCAGGGATGAGACAGGAGAGGAGCGGTGCAGGGATGAGACAGGAGAAGAGCGGTGCAGGGATGACACAGGAGAAGAGCGGTGCAGGGATCAGACAGAGCCAACCAGAAGATGTGACCTGGTCATTTCTGACGCCATGCCGAATAGGCTTCCGAACAAGGCTGTTTTTATCTGTAATTCAGAAATTGTGTAAGTAGCTGCGGTCTCTTACTGGTAAATAAGCGGAATTCGCCTTGAAATTACGGTGGCTGAAACTCAGCTTCGTAAGTCAGCCACCGTAAGGATTGTAATCGGCACAGCACTGCATCTGAGCCTGCCAGTCTGTCATGCTCGCAGAGAAACCAATGCCACTGATCTACCTTGGCCCATATTGTCATGTCCCCATTGTCCCCCTGGTGGCACTGTTGTGTGTGTTGGCCCAGGGCTGCTGCACAAGGAACCATTAGGGTAGCCTTAGGGTCCTACCTTAAGGCTGCACTGCAATGGTTCCAGAGCCGCCAAGGCATTCGGGAGCGATGCGTTCAGATTGAGATCCACGAGTTCTATAAGTGTTACCAGCCCCACTTGGCAATCGCAAACTTGCGCCCCCCTGCGCAGAGGGAGAGGATGCTGGATTAACGTCACAGCAGAGGCTTAGGGCAACAGGCAGCAGATGAGGTACGGACGTCAGGGAAAGAGACCGGCACAGTCTGGTCTAGGGCGAAGGGCGGTGGTAAGAGTGGAGGACGCAATTGGCGAGCTTGGTGAGTGCATGGTAGGTAGAGAATAGAGTCAGATCTACCATGTCATGGTAGTGAAGAAGAATTCCCGTAGGAGAAGATACCTGAGGTGGTGATATGCATGCATGCATGCATGCATGCGACACTCACACAAGGGTGACGTAGGGGCTGCACGTTACGTTCGTGCAACACAACACGCCAAACCAGCAGCAGTGGCTGGGCATAGGGATAGTGATGCTGTTCTTTTTCTCAAAGTCCGTGAAGACTGAACTGTTACACATCAACGTGGTGTTCAGCCAACGGTTGCCACTGTTTTCCACGCCACTTTTCAGCCATGACGGGCCGTTCGTGACTTCATAAAACTTGATCAGAGCCTCTTGTTGTTGTGCACTTGTGCAATTGGGTTCGGTAGACTGCGAGGACGCTCCACTCAAAATTGACAGGAGGAACATGGCAGCGCAGGCGCTCCTAGCCGGGAATCGACCCCCTGGGCGAATCAGGAGTTGAGACACCCATATCCGGGGCCGAGAAGGTAAATTTGCCATTATCAAGTGAATTAGCTACCAGTGAATCAGCAAACGTGGGGACATTATATCATCCATCAGAAAGAAACGGATTACAAGAAAAGGACGGAGTGAAAAGAAAAAGAAAAAGAACGCCGATGCGGCGTGGATTTGGGAAGTACAGGTTGACGAGACGCCCAAGCCGCGGTCTGTATACCCTAGGGGGAAAGGGGCTATGGCGGGTCAGTTAGAACAGGGGGAGATGCAGGCCGGCAGTCGGCTGGACTGTTTTCAAGGAAACGTCGGAGACGATGGATGGAAAAGGCAGTATGGACAGTGTGAACTGCTAGTTGTTTAGGGAGTGGGGGGACGTGGAGGGGCGGGATACCAAGGACTGGAAAGAGGCGCATGATATCTTCATAGAAAATGCCAGAGCAACCAATGATGACGAGGTGAACATAGGGGTACAAGATTTCTAAAGCAGGGGGGGTAACGAATTTGGAAGAGGGTGGGCGGGGGGCAGGAGTATGGAGCGGGTTCATGATAGGTGAAGACAGCAGGGTCCATCCGGCAGCGCGAAGCAAATATACTAATTGTGCATGTTGTGTGGATTTGTGGGAAAGGCAGAATTAAAGATTGGAGGTAAACCCGAGCTCAATAATATGGATAGTACAACGTCGTTGGAGGTCAAGAAGGAAGGCAGGGTTGGTTGCTGTGATGAGGGGCTGCGGGCTATCTATGCACGCCAGCTCCCACTTTGTCTATTCGTCGAGGTCTCAGGTGGAAGGTTTTGAGCATGTGGCATGCATCATTGCATGCACGCCTGCGCCTTTCACAAAAGGTGGACGCCGGGTACACGCATACCGGGACAAGTATGTTCGGACATCCCTGCCGTACTTCCGATGCCACGCCGCATCGTTCACGTTCACACTTTGCCGTGCTTCATCCACGCCTCGAACGGCGTTTTCAGATTTCGCTCAACCTTGCCGCAACCTTTCTCATGCTCTCACTTGTATCTGATATCTGCCTTCCTGCCTGTCTCTATATATTCGCTCGGAAATCATAAACCAGGGCCGCTATAACCAGTCAGGGTATCGCAAAAATCCTCGGGGGCGTGGCGTCGGCAAACCACCCCGACGACCGTGCAAAACTGACATGATGACAAAGGCTCTCAAAAATCTCCGAAGCCGCGAGGCCGGCTACCGACACTGCTCCTCTCAAAAATCCCCAGAGGCGTGACGCAAGTACGCAACCACCCTACGCTCAGCTCCTCCACATTCCCCGGGGCCGTGACGCAAGCCTGTAAGGCACTGACCAGGCTACCGACCCTGCTCATCTTAAAAATGCCCGGGTTTTAAAACAAACCCTGAATCCTTAACATATCCAAGGTTCGTGGGATTCAATAATCCCTGGACCCTTACCCTATCCAGGGTCCAGGGGATAAACGAATGCCAGAACCCCTCACCATATCCAGGGTTCAAGGGGTTAAATAATCCCTGAACCCTCACCCTACACAGGCCCCAGGGGATTAAATTATCCCTGAGCCCTCACCATATCCAGGGTCCAGGGGTTTAAATAATCCCTGCACCCGCATCCTCTCCAGGGTCCAGGGGGTCAAATTTATGCCTGGACCCTCACCCTATCCAGGGTCCAGAAGAATACATAATCCCTGCACCCTCACCGTATCCAGGATCCATAGGATCAATGCCTGAACCCTAATCATATACAGGGTCCAGGGGATTCAAAAATGCCTGAACCCTGACCTTATACAGGGTCCAGGGGATAAAATAGTGCCTGAACCCTTACTCTATCCAGGGTTCAGAGGATAAAATAATGTGAGATTGTTTGATCTGAGTGCTATGGATCTCTGTCTCTTGCACCTTTGGAATCTGTAATATTATTTAGGGATCTGAGGGTATGTGTCGGCCCCTCATGTATGCCGCGGAACAATATTCATCCTCATTGCAGTAGACTATTCACATTTCATTACTCTTAGCTGCACCTCGTGGTCCTTCTGGGCGCAGTTTAGATTGCTGCACATGACCTTGCACAGGCACACTCCTGATGATTCCCGGGTGTTTCATTGTCCCCTGTCCACCATGCATGTAGAACATCAATAGCTAAGCAATAATGTCTCATGGCAGGTTTGAAGGCTCGTCACACTCGGTTCACACATAATCTTCACCATGCTTGTCCCGCCCGCCTGCCTGATGCCCACATGGCTCCTCCTTCTCCTTGCATGGCCTGCCTGATCCTCGATTAGCACTCGTACGCGTCACGACAACAGTGCCAGTCATCACCTTTGTCGAATCCACGCACATTGCACCCACGCCAGCGACACTGGATTTGTCATCCCTGACATGAGTCAAACCCAGAAGGTGCTCTGGCTCGGTGGACTCTGGGCCAGTCGGAGCGCTGTGACAATTTGCAGGTGCACTGATTCCCTGTTCTCCTTGACAGGGTGCAACAGGGTGCAGGTACAGCTGCTGGTACCTGTATGATGCGAGAGGTGGTGTGAGTTTGACATGAGCACTGATTTAGGGCCCCTGCCATGTGGACATGTACACAAATTGGAAAATGTACCTTCACACACACGAGGACTGGGGTTTTGCTATCCATGAACATGCGCCGCATGTGCCAGTTGGCACCCCAGTGCATGTGACAATTAAACATAAAAATATCCCTCTCCCTCTCCCAGCTCACTCTGCGGCTGCGTTGGGTAGGCGGATACCACGAGATATCAGCAGCAGGCCGGTCGCCTCCGTTATCCGGCCGCCCTTGCCCTTGGGAGGTTCAGATGGGTAGCTGCGCGGTGCAAGCAGGTGGGTAGCAAGCACGGTGAGCGGCTTTCCCTGTGCTTCTCTTGAAACACTCCAGCATTTACATAATCTTTCCCGACCAGACAGCCGGCGGCCAGGCTTTTCTAGTATGGCCCAGAGGTGTAACGTCATTGACTCCAGCATGGTGGACTAGAAATGAGTCTCTCACACGGGCAATGGTGAAGACAATGTTATATTGGTTGATTGGCAGCACCAGCATGGTTTGGCCTGTCTACCCTACAAATATGCCGCATATACAGAAACTTGCCTCCTTCCCTGCAGCATCGTTGTGGTAAGGTTGACCATATCCAGCACCTCGTCGCCACCCTTGAACCTGTAACCGCCAAGTCGGTAGGCCATCACAGAAGTGACGTACGGCCTGGAGGAACAGGGAGGGAGGCAGGCGGCATATTTATTTTGATTTGCACACAGCCCAGGGGGCGCCAGTCCTGGCGCATAGGACTGTGTAAAGACATATCATGCATACACTGACATGAAAGAGCAAGAAGGAGCATCCTTGGCCCTAGGCAACTGACCTGAGCAGGAATTCTGTCAAGGCTCATATCTGTGCCAGGGGATCCACACTTGTCAAATCGCCAGGTCCACAAGACCCTCCGTCCCTGCTGTTTGTGCTCGTTAATTTACAATGTGCTTGGCAGATGCTCAGACTGTCTGGTGCTGTGGGGTTTCTTATGTCACATTAAATTGGGTGTTGCATAATGTCACCCCCTTGCACCAGTCTTCCAACTCACTCCTGCAATTGCTCCTCCACCAGGTATGCAGACAAGTCATAAATATCCTTGGAGGCACCTGCTGTCTGTCCTAGCTGCTGCTGCTGCTGCCAAGTGCAGCTTGACACCCCTTCTGCCTGGATCTCTGAAGCCAGGGTTGTTGTCGCGGCAGGGATGCTGCAGGATACCTGCATCGACGTTTCCATGGCGCTGGCTGGTGGGTGGCCATAGCCATACTTCTGCCCTTCTGTCCGGCTCACAGCCTTCTCCCTCTGTGCAGCCATGAGATCCTCCTGGGGTGGCTGCTTGACCTGTGCCTCTAAAGCGCCACCTCCCGATGTGCCAGCCTCTGACTCCTCATGAACGGCCGGGAGCCGAATGTGCGCTCCGCTGGAGATGGTTTCAAGATTCCGCATCACTGTTTGCGCGACCTCTGCTTGGCACACCACCTGGCCACCGTGGGCACCTGAGTGGGGGCAGGGACAGAAGGGGGGTCAAATTTGAAGCCTAAACAGGTTGGATAATCATATCAATAACATTTGGGCGTGCAAGTGCTGACAGGCGATTCCCCAGCAGGCCATAATGGAAATAAGAAATCCCAAGGCTCTAACACATGCTGACATGAAGTAGACATGCATCTTGACCAGCCCGGCATACACACACACACACATTTACAGGCGCGCTGTCGCTCCTTGTGGTATCACCTCATGCAGGTGACATCCAACATTGTCCGGCCCACCTGCATCCATAAACCTGGCCGAAAAGTTCACATTGTGACCATGGTAGTCCGCCCTTCCCAAGTGGCAAGCCTGAATGGTTTGCACCACCCCCTTGCTGATGCCCATCTTGAGCCTGTGTATGCAGCAAAGTGGGGAGGATATTTTACAGCACTGTCGCAGTGACATTGGAGTACAATGAGAGTTACGTCCTGCAGAACATTGGGAGCAGAGGGGAAATGACATCATACAGCACACTTCAGCATGCTTCAAACCTTTCGGATGTGACTCATTTATGTCCTGCTATCTCTTTCACCCTCAACATGACGCCCCTGGTCTAGATCCATCTTGCCTGGGTCCCCTGAATATCAGCCGCCTCTCCGGAAGTCCATCAGCGCCCGGTAGCTCTTCGTACTTTGGGGCAAACCTGCTGTCACCGAGCAGGCCTGTGCACCACTCTGCGTACACCATGGCTTCCTGTACCGCCAGGCACCACGCCACAGCAGCCTGCAGCAGGTGAGAGCAGTGGTGCACAAGTGAACTCAACTCCATGCCATAGCAGCCTGATGCGGGTTAGAAAAAGGCAGAACATGTGAACCCTAGACCACGCCACAGCAGCCTGCAGCAGGTGAGAGCAGTGATGCACAAGTGAACCCTAGACCACGCCACAGCAGCCTGCAGCAGGTGAGAGCAGTGGTGCACAAGTGAACCGAACTCCATGCCATAGCAGCCTGATGCGGGTAAGAGCAGTGGTGCAAGCAGTGATGCACATGTGAACCCTAGACCACGCCACAGCAGCCTGCAACAGGTGAGAAAAAGGCAGAACATATGAACCCTAAACCATGCCACAGCAGCCTGAAGCAATTGAGAGCAATGGTGCACATGCGAACCCAATGATCAAAGTGGGTTTGGATCCCAAATTTGACCAGCCATCTCCCCTCCTTCATTTTGTAACTCCCAGTCTCTTAAAATCCTCCCAACTACCTCGGGGGTTGCGAATGCCAGCATGTACTTGAGATCTCCCGGCTGAATGCGGCACATGTAGCCTCCCTCCACCTGCAGCAAGCACACCTAGGTCTAAGAACAGGTATGTTCCTCATGACTTAGGGGGACAAGGATCGACATGCCACATTCAAGAATTTATTTGTGGACACAACAACGACTGGTAAGAAGCCATAGGTCGTTTTTGTTCACACACAGAATATGCTTCAACGTGACTTGTGAAGTCACAGAGTAGGGCATGCTGAGATGTGTGCCAAACTGTGATCACATCCAGTCGGCGTGAACAAGCAGGGACACTGAAGTTACCGCCTGCTACCTTCTTCTGCCCCCTAGTCACATTTCCCCTGTACACTGCCTTGTGCTGCAGGCGCCATGCTCATGCTGATTGGCTGGATAGAGGAGGTTCAGGAAATGTACATTCCACAATGTCCTTTCATTGTTTCTTTCGAATGCATGAAACAAAGACACTGGTGTACAATGCCGCCTGCGGCCAAAGGCTGTATGTAAGTTTCCTCAATCTCCTCTGCCAGGCTATCTTACCACTCGCTTATTCACCTGATGCAATGTTTTCAAGATCTCTTTCCGCGAGCTCCCTTGCCAACTGAAAAATTCCGGGCACCATCATCCCGATCTCTTTCCTACCCAGCTACCTGACTAGCAGCCTACCTGAAGCAGTATCTTCATGAGCAGTTTGACAGCAACGTCGTTGATGTGTGTCATGTATGTACGATGCAGCGTCTTGCCACCCTCGACGATGCAGAACACATTGGTGACCTCGGGCAAGGGTGAAGAAGCGTCTGTGGTTGGCTCGCCAGCTACAGGCACCGCCTTGGAACCTGCGATGTGTACAGTGGTCATTGAGGTGTGCGCCATTCTACCTGAAGGGGGCCGCCGTGCAGCCACCACTTGGGGGAAATCGTGACCCAGCCTTGACCTGCCTGAGGCCGGTCGTCCATGCAGCAGGGCTTGCTGCACCATGCCCTTCCGGCGGTAGGCCGGGTGATGGCTGAACTGTGGCTAAGGCACCCAAGAGTTATCATTGTATATCATATGCAGCCATGATTTGAGCAAGGAAATGTTGAAGTATCTGGCATGGATATAACCCATAAAATCTGGATGCCCCTGGCTATAAATTGATGACAGTATTTCCAGCGATTATTGCGTACCACAACTCTGATAGATAAAATCCAGGGCATTGAGCTGTTTGATTGGCCAAGCTCCAGCTGAGGGTCCTGTTTGGCCCAGCCGCACCTGGGGCACTGAAAAAGGGCCTGTCCACGCACTTCCACTCCTTGCTGAGCCCCAGCGGCGTGACATCCAATGCCCTAGCTCGGTCCATCAGGTTGGGGCAGAGGATCTGGAAGAGGTCCAGTGTCCCTTGGAAGACATCCTGGTCTTTTTCAGGCTGCTGCAGCTGCTGCTGCTGCTTCTGAATCTGGGGCTGCTTTGCATCATGGTCAGGATTGTGCTGCATGTGCAACGAACAAGAGCATGTCAACCCAGACAGGTTTTGTCTGGTACACGGTTCAAGCAAAGAAACGTGGCACACTGACTATACAATCTTAGCTATTTATCCTGTATTCCATTGCAATAGTCACCAGTTTCATGTGGACCGGTCTGACCAGCTCAATGCAAGCAGGAATCATATGGATTGGTAAAGGGCAGAGCACTTGAAGGTGCGTTCATTTTGAAAATATTTGCTCAGACTGAGGGATGAAACCAGTGTCTGCATATTTTAATGATATAGGGCAGGCCAATTTTCTATATATTGATTCACAATCACTGTGCTTTGTTCGTGCCCTGAGGGTTTTTCAGTGTCAGGGCTTATCAAGATGCCCAGACTGAACAGGATGCAGGATGCATGACGGCATGGAAGTCACAGTTATGGATCTCCACTGGGAATCAAAGCTGGGGATGGATCTGAAAGCACTGACCTTGACCAGCAGGCTCGGCTCCTCGTTTCCACATTCCCTTTCGTATTTCCCCATGTCAAGGATGGTCACTGCCAGCACCTCCTCCACCTCCTGGGGATCCTCTGCAAGCCTGCAGCGTGTGCATGCAAAGCAGCCAGTCTCGGCACAGGTTACAATGCGCGGCTTATCCCAATATTATGATAGCAAGCCAGATATCAGACATCACTATCAATCTTGGCAGCAGTACCTATTTCAGTGCACATCGATCCACCAGCAGAGCACTGGGCGGTCACCATTGGCTCTAGTACTCCAGTGGGACCAAACTTAAACCGGCCTATGGCCGGAGGATGAAGCTGCAGGGCTGAGAGCATCAGGCCCCCATGGCCGCAGGCCTTGATGCAGACAGGGCACCCTTCAATATACAGTGTTTCGTACACGTGTCAATCCCTGGCTTATCTCCATTTTCAGTAGATGTGCAACGCCTTGCATGCACATTTGATTGCTGGGATCAAACTGATATGTTGCACCCATCAGTTGATGGCAGTAAAATATCCTACAAGGAGCTATCAGTTGTCGCTGTAGGTAGAGAGGGTATCTGATTCCACGGCCACTAGATAAGTAGACAATATCCAAGTGGTGCACTATGTCGCTGCCTGTACCTCTGCCTCTTAAGTCACTAAAATACGATTTGCACAAAATTGGAGTTTCCATTGCGCGTTTGCCTCAAGTCACACTATTCTACGCACCCACCCGCGCATGAAGAAGTCAACCTTCCTCGCACAGCCTGTCATCCACCACCACATCTTCTCCTGGAAGAGCTTGTGCAGTTTGTCGTAGTTGAGGCCAGCCGGCTCCACTGAGCCCAGGTGTCTCAGCTTGCCCTTGACAGCATGAAAGGTGGCCTGATCCATCAGCACCTGCCCCCCAGGAGCGATATTGGTGATGGCTTCGAGGACAGGACAGGGGGGGGGGGTATTTCAGACGCTCAGCAAACACCTCAACACGCTGTTACAGCATGGATAAAAGCAATCCAGAGACAGGGTAATCAGAGCGCTCGAGCCAGCAGGATTTATAGCTCTCACAAGCGCAAGAACAACACAAGGCATATTTCGGACACTCAGCAAAAACCTGAGCAAGCTGCTACAACAGGGCACCCAAGCAAGTAGGATTTATAGAACACAAAACGACAAACACAGTTTCACCTTCAGACAGAGTTCTGACCACCGGACTCTTTCCCACTTCCAGCTTGGCAACGATCCTTCCAGTAGCAGCGCCCATGCTCACACGCGGACCATTGATAACGCTGGGCTCTGAGCCTGGGAGGGGGTGGCGGTGTGGGCTGTGTCGGGTATTTCCCCCTAGCGTAGGTTGGCATGAGGGCATTATCTTGGGTTTATGCGTGTATTGTGCTGGATGTGGGCAAAAGGCTGGGATGAAAATTATACTGGGCTCGGATGGAGGCATGAATACGCCCCCTGATCACGCTAGGCTCATGAAAGAGGAGCATGCTGGAAGGGGGCAAAAGGCTTCTGGTATGATAAATTAATCACCCCGGGCTTGCACGAAAGGCTCAAACAGGGCATGGATGGAAACATGATCATGCTAGGCTCACTAGGCAGAAGCATGTAACATGGTCACATCAAGCAACGCTGGGCCAGTGCAGATCAGGAATCGACCACCATCTTAATTACAGGAGCATATTCGGCGCAATTGTTCCAAGCTTGAGGCGCTGTCATCATCTATGGCATACTGGCATTCAATGTGGTGATGCTGGATTCATTCTGGAACATGTCTGTGGAGGGAGCCCCTGCAAGTCTGGCTGGACAAATGGGTTTCGGCTGTCCTGAAATCACGAGATTTGCAGGCTAGAATTTCCTTCAGGTCCTTCAGCATCACTTGCACTGTTGCTTTAAGCACGCTTCAGATACACTTCAGCTTCCACCCCGCCAAAAACCGGAAAGGCTTGGTGCAGTAAGCCCTGCTGCTTGGACCAATGAGCAGTCAGCCGGTCGAGCTTTGGTCCCAATCGGCCCAGTGGTCGCCCGGACGCCCCACAGATGTGGAATGGCAAACAATCATGTAAATGACGGCAGGCCCCTCTTGTTCAAGGACCTACAGGTCTACAGAACTTGAAGTACCTGTACAGGCCTCTGACATGTCTGTGGACGCATCGCCTTTCAAAGCGAAATCGCGGCCTCCATCCTCCTCGCGTGGGGATAGCAGGTTTTGCAGGCTTTTCGTGATGCGCTTGAGAGAGAGCTGTCTGAACGATTTCTTGCCGGGGGGAGGGCTACTCTTGCTGGGATCCTCCTTGCATGGAATCTGGGTTCTGCATGGCTCACTGAAGGCTGACAGTGACGGGTTGATCATTGGCATCGAGATTGCTGCCGAGGATAGGGGTCAGGTGGGAGGGGCAGGTTAAAGACGACGACATGCTAGTAGATTGGTATGGATGCCATGCAAATATCACGAGGCTCTGCATGCTGAACCTGCTAAGCAGCCTAGAGCTGGTAAATGTGGTAAGTGCTGGTAAATACCAGGGGGTAAATACTAGCAACCTCACTGTCTAAAACACTGCAGCTTTCAAACAATGCCTCCTCCTAGAAGCCCACGCACACCTTGGTATTTTCTTCCGGGTACCGGTACACAGACACGCTTGGTGTTTTGTTGAGAAGGCCACCTCTGCTGCTGAAGCCTTTGCTGCAACTGTGTTACGAAGCATGCACAGAGACCTGATATTACCAAAACAACAATTTGCATCTGATCTCCATCATACATCCCTGAGAGGCATGACACAAATATTCTTGCCCGTGGGGTTTGATCTGATAGGAGCCACTTCAGTTCACTAGTGGATGCCCATGTGCATCTTCAAATCTGAATGCAGCAAGCCTTCCACTGCCTAGGCACCCAGTCCTCACACAGTAAGCACTGATCCCCAATGCCCCCTCCCCCCCTATAGGCACCACTCACCATAATGCAGAAGGACAGGGCATCAACAGCTTCACGGAAGACAAAGTATTGCACGCCCTTCTGCCTTTTCATGGGAGCGTGGCCGAAATTTTTCTCCCTGGCCTAGGTCGCATCAAAATTGGTTATCAGGGATTAGAGCACATCTAGTCCATGCGTTGTTTGATTTGGCAGAGGCTAATAGATCCATTTAAACAGGCAATCGACCGCGCCTCATGCAGCTCAGTGCATGCTCATGAGCGAAGGGAAATTATCTGGGATTTCAAAGCCATTGATGCTTATGCAGTTGCATAATTTGCCATACCTCTTTAATGTGTCCATCGTAGAGCACCAGTGTTCGATTCATGATGCTAGTCGCTCCGCTCGTGATATCTACAGGTTGCACAAGGATTTGGGGGGTAATAAGATATGCATGCCTCAAGGCCGTGGCTTGAATGAACGATACGATTGGCAAAATCAGGGGGGCCTGGACAAATCTAAATAAACATGCATCATCAGTCCTGTTTCTTGTGGAATTTGCAGGACAATTCCCCCTTGCCTGCTATCATATCCCGTTTAAACCCCACTGATCCTGGTGGAAGCATTGGTCAAGGTACAATTTCGACACCATTCCGGTGTACAACTTTGGTATATAATTTTGAAGATTCGGTCCACAAATTGTGTTAGCTAAATATCTAGGGCGTTACGCCGTGACCTCCTTGGTTGTCAGCCTGCCATTGCTTTACCTGTGAAATTTCGTATCTTGGTTCCCACGATGGTTACGTTGCCTGTACTGGGCTCCTGGCTGCATGCGAAGGCGCAATAGCTCAAAAGCCTCTGAAATGCATGGAAAATAGATTAGGAACAAGTGGGGAGCAATGATAAAAACGTGACGCATGTGTGTTCAGGCCAGGTTTGGATGATTTCCCCCCATCGTAGATTTTAAACAAAAAAAACAGAATGTGCCCAGTCATCAGGGCATGAATCTGCTAATCCAATGAATCCCTTAGTCCACGTGCATCCTTGGAAACGTTGCTAGCAAGGTATTATTTGTCATTCATTTGTAGGATTTGACTGCGCGTCAACACGTGGGATGCATACAGCTCTTTATTTTAGCGCGATTCAGCGTGAAGAGGCTGGTGCAGGCATCCAGCTGTTGGCCAGGCAAGTTTTGGTCCTGTGGCGGCCCACAAAGGTGATCTGGCAAGCAAGCAAGAAAAGACTGACATATGCTGATGCTGAGGCATCAGCTGTGATAAACCAGGGGGTTATTTCACATATACGTTGAACTACAGAGTGAAAAATCGAGCTCAATTTACCGTACTAAAATACCGCTAAAATACCATGTCTGCCATATACCATGTAGGGCTATCAGTGTGGCTCAGCCTGCATGGAATGGCCATGCACTGACTCATGCAGCACATGCAGATCCTCACCTGTATCAGGACAGGCCTGTTCCTCCTGAAAATCGCAAAAAGTGCCAAAGCCACACCGCCAATAACAGCGCACGAGATGGCGAGGGGTTGCTTCCAATCACTGTTTGGTATCCATGGCGAGAAGAGGCAAGCTAGCTGTGGTACAGGGCTTTCTACCCCAGCCATGTCAACTGGCTTCAGGGAATAGTCTTCGTCACAGACACACCCCTGGGAAGGCAGAAAATTACACTGATTTAGGTGAGGGGGGACGCAAACACTGCCATTTTTAAACATTTATGTGATCTTATCGTACGGCAGGTCATCCCTGGGCCGCTGGGCGACCACCACAGGGTCCATTGGGATGAAACCTTCACCGGCCGATGGCCCGAGCAGCAGGGCTTCTATACTGGTCCCCCACGGCCCTTGACCGTCATGTAGCTGGATTTATTTGCTGAAGCACACTAAATTAATCACCTGTATCCATCCTAGTAGACGTGTGGAAGCCCTATCCTGGCTGACAAGCTGCTGGGATCTTATTCAGCAGGCACAACTAAACTAAGGTAAACGTCAGTGCTTCAGCATCATAAATCTGAAACTGTGAAAGATATAGTATTGTTGCTGTAATTTCATGTGGTGCAGTCCTTAGCATCCCCCCATGGTGGCCCTAGCAGTGCCGATGAAAATGGGTCTGCGAGTATTAGCTATGCCGGACGTCAGATAAACTTGGCCCACCTCAAACATGAAGTACATTGGATCAATCATGAGCTGCAGCAAGGCATTCTCTGGGTCCAGTCTGCCCTTGGAATTAATTCGGGTAGACGACAAGACAAAACCTGGGCACCTGAGGTGGATTTGAATGGTGCTAGGTTATGAGTGGGGGAGGACGCAGGACAGAACTCAAATTAGGCTAGAGGGGCAACATCATACTGTTACACACAAGTGGGTGACCATACATGTTTATTTAAATCATGTCCCATGAGGTTTTGCTGCCAGCACTTGGACAGAGACACTGCACATGAAATAGTGCACTTCAGCGCAAGGCTGCAATGATGAGAGGACATGTTACTGTACATTTCAAGCACACTGGAAATTAGAAATAAAGAATAAGTAAAAAATAGTATGCCTGCTAGTTAAGGAACTGCTAAAACTGCACGAAGATGATTGTCTCCCCCAGAGCTCGTATTTTCGTTCACATGGCAACATTAGGCTCGACTGAGACAAAAATTGTACCCGCCAACAGCCAGATGTCAAATGCCAGATGCCATAGGGACCTTGACCAGGGGCCAGAATGTAGCTGAATCATAGGTGAACTGCAGTGGAGCCACAACGCAAATAACACTCACCTCATCACTCCCCAATCTGTTGGGGTGTTGACACCTCTGGGCTGATTCTCGAGGCGGTTTGAAAAACGCAGAAACGTAGGGAGCCTGGACGTATTGAACAACGAACGGGGCATGCCGTCAAATATTTGTGAGGATGGTGACCAAGGAATGCTCATTCCACTCAGATCCAGGATCCAATTGCATGTTAAGCTGTCCAACATTTGGCAAATAAGGACTTTCATACAGTCTTAAGCTAAAAACGTCCTTTAGTCTGGTCTCAAGCCCCAAACTATAAATCAATTTTACTGAATAATACCAATTTTATATTTTAAGGATGAAGACTGAAGCAAGTTTAGGGTGGATTCCTAACAAATGGATCGGGTACTGGTAAAGAGAAGTTTTGCTGAGAAACCCCTATGCACAGCATGTGACCGTCCAAACATGACCCACAGTGCACACTGTGTTGTTCTCATTCAAGAATCACTCCTGATCACACTATTGACTTGCACCCTCTGGTTCTACATGTTGGACAAAAGGAACTGAAACGTTAAGAAGATTCGACTGGTTACTTAAATGCGGTTGCATTAGGTAATCTCAAGCTGTCGCATATCACCATTCACTTTCCGTGAACGCTTACATGCACATCGCACCAAAAGGCAAGCTTAACGTGCATGCACTTAACAACCATGCACACCTGGGGGCCTTGGAGTCGATTCTTGCATATCTGAGCTGAGTGACGTTACCAATCCAGTCAACGCCACAGCAAAATAAGAAGTTGCGTCGCAGGTCCACAAGTGCGGAGGATGCGGCACGAAATGTAGCCGAAAGCGACTCTGTCGGAGTTGAGCAAGCAAGGGGAATACGGAAGGAGGAGGCCATAATCATCTGATACCCTCTGGGAATCGCAACACAGTGAACTGGCAGGTGCCACAGCTACACTTTCAGTACAATCCTGCCTGCGGCCGGCAGGGCTGGGTGAAGCAAGCCTTGTTGCTTGGACTACCAGCTGTAGGCCACTCAAGGTTTGGTCCCCATCGGCCAATTGGCTGGTTGCCCAGCAGCCCACCCCTAGGTGGTCAGTTCACACTAAAAGAAACATGGACTCGTACCGCCTGGGACTATTACATAAATGGACACCAAGGTCTGTTAATTAACACTGCCACTCAGAATGAGACGGGCAAATTTAAATGACTGGCACATTTTATGATATTATGCTGCCATCATCTTTGCTCCTTAAGTGGATATTTTTAGTGCCGATAATATTTGAAAGTTTCTGGAACCTGAAGCCAGAAGTGTTTGATTACCAGGGATTGTACCGTAGAAGGCATTGTCGCGCAAATAAATGGCGGTGAGGGGCGACAACCTGCAGGAGGGAGGGGGGCAGTGGCGGCCAACTCAGGCATGCAAAGCCGGGACTGCAAAGCATTGACGAAGAAACAACAAAATACCTACTTTTGGCTGCATGTCCAAATGTGATATTTCACAGCCTATCTACGGACATAAAAAGGCCATTCTAACCGGACTCAAGAGTGCATCAGTGTTTATGCAGTGCGCACCAAACCAACCCCAGGCAGCCTCCAGGAAGCCACTGTTGGGCCTATTGGGACCATGCCCCCACTTGCCAAGGGCCGGCAGCAGGGCTTCCTGTACCAAATCCGCCCAGCGGCAGGCAGAGATGTAGCTGAAGTGCAGCTGAAGTGCGCTAAAATGAACAGTCACTGAGTGGATTGCACTCACCCCAAAGATAAGGGAAGGAATCCTTCAAGTTTGTTGTTGCTCAAGTCGAGAGATTGCAGAGACAAAAGATTCGGAAACATCTCCTGAGGCAAAGTTCCTGAATGTAAAACCGGCAACAAGATTTGATGGTCAGTATTGAGCAGAGGGTACTGAGCTTGCCGCCACCACCATTCACTGTCTGAAAAAAACGCCGGTGGAAACATCTCTTGGGGCAGTGATCCTGATTGTATGGACAACAGCAAGGTTGAATGCTCAGTCTCCCGTAGTCACCAACAGCATTCACTGCCTGGTACTAAGTAACAAGCAGCCAGACCAGTCAGACACAGTGCACAAATAATGTTCAATGCAGCCATCTTCAGCAAACATGCAGGGACATGTACCCTTATCCTGTCTGAACATACAAGCTGGGTCTGCTTGGGCACTTCAACACTGTTGCTAGATATCCATGTAATATGAATGTAAAGAAAACCGCGTTCCCCATCTAATGTCACAGCCCTATCAAATATGTTACATTCCTGATCCTTTGCTTATCCTCGGCTTACACCTGTCAAATTGTTGCTTGGTAAGCTCAGGGTGGTCAGTAATACCAGCTTCGAAATTGACGCGGGGAAGGATCCATTCAACCTACATTGAAGGCAGACAGGTTCATGGCAGGGGGGTCATGGCCATATTGTGATTGTTCATCTTAGTTTGAACATACAACATACTGGTAACGGCATTTCAGTCTATCCCTGAATCTCTGTCTGAACTTGAAATCTTAGCTGGCCCATAAACCTACTAGGAACAAAATGAAGGCCCACGACTGTTTGTACAGCTGAAACAGAATATATTACCTTAGGCATCATCTATTTCACCATTTAAATTCAAATCATGAACAAGTTATCATTTCCAGGATTCGAATTGATGACTGACCCGTTGCTTGGAGCTGACCACTCTGAAAGCAGCCAGTCTGTCATCAGGGTCTCAGGAAGAGTCGCCTGTATCCTGTTATTACCAAAGCGGAGACTGCGCAAGGATCTGTAACCAGTAAAATCTCCAAGACCTGATAAGCTGTTCCCCGTGACGTCCAGGCTGGCGAGCGCGTTGCAATAGGGAATGTCTGGAATTGCAGAGGAATTGCAGAAGAAGATGCGGCGAATGGATGATGAGCCAATAACAGGCGAGCGCGTCGCAGTAGGTTTATAGAAAATATTAAATGGCATCCTAAGGGGTCTTGAGGCAGAGATACCTAACAAGCTGAGGGTTGATCTGCTGGAATATTGAAGTGCGTGGCTTGCTCCTCTTAATACCCACCCGATCCTTTCGGGCAATAGGGCACCATTATCTTTTTTGTTACCTTTGGGCAGGCCTTACCTTATATTTTTATGTTACTCATGCAGTCATGATAATATTATTTGTATACACGAGTATTTGCACCAGCCTCACCCCATGACCTGTGTTTTTTTCTGTGCGCACTCCACCACTTTTGGCAGGCTGCTGGGCATCCACCACTGGGCGATAAAGAGTCAACCTGGTTTTGCCTAAGGCCGGTGGCCTAAGCAGTATGGCTTGCTGGACCAGGTGCAGCCAGCTATAGGCTGGGTTGTAGCTGATGTGTAGCTGAAACACCTCAAAAAATTAGTGTCAATGACCTCACCCAGTGATCCTGTGAGCAGATTACTTGACAAGAGAAGGTCTGTGATGAGGCTCTTAGCAGTTCTGAGTTTGCACAAGTTTGGTGGCACCTGTCCGGGCGAAGCAAATACAGGCAGTATCATTGGTCGCCCCCATAAGCATCAAGTCTGTGGCATACACTGTCTGGCACTTAAAACTGTGGCTACCATGATAAACAGTCAATATGTAAAAGGAGGGGAAATGTTAAATTTCTGGCTTTGTCTGCTCACCGTCCCAGTCAGGCGGTTGCCTGTCAGGTCGAGAAACTGTAGGCTAGGTAAGGTGCCAAGCTCCGCTGGTATGGTGCCGGTGAGCATGTTGCCTCCCACGCCAAGGATAGATAGATTCTTGAACTGGTCAATGAATCCAGGAATGGTTCCTACACTTTCAGTCAGGTGCATGGATATTTCACTACATCACCAGGCCTGCACTGTCAGCCCAAATTGTAAGGATGCTTGTTGCAAATTGGCAATCAGCAGCAGCATAAGCAAGCAAATATCAATTTGGGGCAAATAAGTTAATGTATTATTTTGATAGTCAGATAAAAGGAATTATAGCATGTGCAGGAATAATACATCCAGGCCTGAAACGTACCTGCAAGGTAGTTGTTTTGAAGCGAAAGCCTTTTCAGGCTGCAGGAAAGAGGCATGAGAATTTCAAGAATTTCGCTTAATGTTCCGTTGATTCCCAAGCGCCCCTGGTCGATCTCTGTTACTGATCCAGGCACAGAGCATTGGCAGGAGGGACTATCCCTGCGTAGCAGCAAATAAAGAGATTCGTGCAAGGCATGCTTGACAGCAAGTGGTTTTTAATATCAACCCTAGTTCTGTCATAATTAACCGAATTATGGTTCGGTATATTGATTTCAGCATCTGCACCATTGATTGAGACTGGATGATCCGAGCAATTATGTTCGACGGATCAGGTTCAAATAAATGCTTAGCAAGTAGCACTCACACCAAGGGGTTGCAGATCAGGCCAGCGCAGCATTTGATGCCCTTTATGCAGCAGTATGCTGCGTCTGGTGGGGCGGCAATAGACCAGAGAGAGCCCTCAACTGTTGGAATAGAGATGGTGCAGGCTTGTCTGGAGGACAGAGATAACGAGAGCTGTGGGAGGGCAGAGTTGCCATCCAAAATATCAACCCAGGTCAGGTCACCGAATGAGCTGTTTGAGCCAATCAGCAACGCTGTGTTCAGTCTGTTGAAGAATCTCAGCAGAGCTGCAGAATGCAAATCCTGACTGCAAGATGCATTATTTCCAGGCCCAGACTCAAGTGCCAGTGGCAACGCTAGCTGCTGCTGAGAATTTCGAGCTTGTATGAGAAGCACCAGCCCCAAAAGTATTACCCTACTGCTGACGGCCCGAGGGAGGCGCATCTATCTGGTAATTGACAATGTCGAAGGTTCGAATGTAGGAATGCTGCTCTATCGACAAGGCTGTATAAAATCTGGTGAACGATTCACAGCCTTTGCAAAGAGCGGTAATTTGAACTGAACTTCGATTGGCTGACGAGGCAAAGCAGGGGCAAAGGCCCCTCGTATCGAACCGGTATTTCCCAACTTCCGTCTAGCTTCTTTCCACCTCTCCCTTTCCCAAGGTTCTTTCAATGCCTCTCATTTTCTGTCAAGATGCTGAAGCCAGTATTCTGGAGAATTGGGCCTTACCACATGCGATCTTACAAATCAAGGCATGCTTAATCAACGTTCTGGAATGACACCCTGCTGACCCCAGCTGCTGACCCTGCTGGCAGCCTTCTAGGAGTTCAGGTGCTTTGTTTAGTCAACACTGTGCATCCATGCTTCAAAACAAGTTTCTGAACCTTTACACCTCTGGTCCCAGAAGGTGATTCTAGCCACGAGACTCAGGATTGTTGCTTGGATCAAGATACCATGCAGTGCGACTGAGCAAAGCAAGGCCCAGCGGACCACCTGGTATCAGCATGGGACTCAGGATCCTTTGCAGAGTAGCAGCCTGGCAGCACCTTAGTGCTCATACGGTGTGTTTGACGGCACTGTTTGCAATGCGTGACCTGCGGGCTAACTTCAGCATGTCATGCGCTGCACGACATACCAGTACACTAATCTGTTGTATGCTTGTGTCTTTTGGTAGGCTTTAAATGCAGCAACAGTGGCATCATTGACGGCCTTCCTCTGGTCGCCATAAGCATGTATGAGGGGTTTGGAGTACGGTAGGCTGGCATCAGTAATCACTTAATTGCGCACCAGACCACCTGATAAGAGGGTTACCGGGCGCCCACCACCAGGCCGGTGGGGATAGTGGGGCAAATGTGAAACATACAGCCTATGGCCAGGGTGACAAGCAACAGGGTCTCAAGCCCTACTGGCGATAGGCCATGATGTAGCTGAATTTCGGTGAAGTTCCCCTAAATAAACAGTGACTGGTATGTTTGGATGGTGCATGGTGCAGCCATCCGAGGGCTCAGGGAAGTTTGAAGCTGAGAAGCTAGGGACGTGGCTGAACAAACATACTGCTGGGTGGCAATTTTATTTACATGCCCTCCACTAGTTAGAATCCAATCGAGTTCATGAGCATCAAGAAGTCAATCATGCACGTGATTATACACGTGTGAACAAGAAAATAGTAGCTTACAGCAGTGGAAGCAATGTTTAGACTGCACACTCACAGATCCTCACAGATCTTCTGGTCTTCCTTGCTGCAGCTGAAGTTTTCCTTGCTAAGTCATGCTGTATTGAGTGGCTAGCCCCTAAATCACCAAGATCCTCACTAACTCACTGAGCTAAATTTGTATGCTTCCTCCAGTCCTCCACTGTTGTTGGCTCAGATTTACAAATTCATCGGCATCCATCTCTTAATTTTGTTTTCCTCTCCTTTCTCCCCCGCTTTTATACCCTTTCTTAGTTATTTTCTTGTCCTCCCTCTGGAAGGCTGGGTGCCCACACGGCTGAGCCTTTTGAGCATGGCCCAGAAGTGCAACGTTATAAATCCATTTCTGGCGATGCCGAAGTTCAGGGCAACAAAATAAGAATAGTGAATGTACAAAAGCCTGTCCAGGAGTACCTATCATCTTAAATCTTCTGCACATGGAATTTGAATCCTGACGTGTGTTTGGTCTGGGGAGAAAACGTGGAGGTAGCGGTTTTGGTTAGCCATGAAATGTATGACACAAGTACCGGTACAGGACAAAAATTAGTTTCCCCCAAAACAGCAGTCTAGCGACACAGTCTTTCAGCTTAAGATATTGTACTATTCCGCATCTTTGCATGACAAAGGTTGCAATCCTAATATGTTGTCCAACCGAAATCCTCCAGTTTGTTCAGAAGTCCCATGGAGCTGCCGCCTCTTTTTCCAGGATTTTGACTTTGGTAACGTGAGCGCCTGCCTCTCCTATTGGTTGTCTGAAGTGTGGGCACCTTCCAGTATAACACTTCACCTTCACGGCATTCCGATACTTCTTCTGTTTGGTTACATTCCTGTACTGGTTTGCTTAGTGCACCTGACCACCTGGTGAAGTCTGCCAGGCGGCCAATATGAGGCCGATGAAGACCAGACTTGAACCGGCCGGCGACAGATGACCCAAGCAACAGGGCTACTCGGGTAAGGGCTACCGGCACCAAGCACCACCAACCGTAGGCCAGCTTTAGCTTAAATATGGCTGAAACACCCTAAAATAGATAGTAGTACTTTCACATACCGATCTCAGATGTGTTACGGCTAGTGGCCGCAGCCTACAAACAGGTGCAACTCGAGGCGACTGGCAGTGGGGACCACAGGGACCCCGCCAGTGAGCACAGGTCTGCAGCCGCCTACCACGCTTGGTTTGCAGCTTACAGCGGGTGCGGGGCAACAGGGCATGTGCTCATGTGCGAGCAAACTTACGCCTGCGGCTTGGTGCACTTAGCATGGCTGACACCAGAGGACGGCGCAGAGGTCAGCATAGGCAGACATGCTTCTGCCAGCGGTGCTGGGCAAGAGGATATGGTGAGCATGTAGAGGACGTGCTACACGTTTGCTTTCATTGCCCTAGCGTCAAGGCGAAGCTCAGGGAGTGGGGTTGGGCAGGCCCCCCAAAGGGCGTCACTAATTTCACCACTTATACCGGGGAGGCGTGGATGCGAGGCTCTGGTCTCTTTAGAAGATGTGGTTGAAATCTTTGCAGGCTTATTTCTAGAGGGCATGGGGTTTCGGTTTTCATTCGAGGGCGGATATTTTTCGTTTGTGTTCTCTTTACTTTCCATCATCTTCTTTATTTTGACTTTTTGTAGAATTGTAGGCTTGAATCATAAGGGGCTGGGGTGTCTCCAGACTTCCTTTCCTTTCTAGGGTGGGATTTTAATATTTCCCTCTTTGCCATCCCTTACATCTCCCTACCAAATAGTGGGGCGCTCAGCCGCTTACTCGGCTGGGCCTTTCTGAGGGCCGAGAGGAGTGACGTCATTGGCATACTGGTACATACATTCACCTCTAGTTGAGGGATCGAACCTGCAACACAATCCTCTCTCCCCGTCTTGGGCACTGATTTCCAAGTTCCTGCCCTACAGTATGCGGTTGGATGTGGGTATCGCTGCACCTTAGATCAGGTTGCTGGGTTCCATGTTCCCGTACCCCTTAACCTAAACCCCTCACATAGGAGGGTGGCATGGATGCACAATGAACCTGGCTGTGCATGGTAGCTGATCATCCCTTACCAGCCCTACGCAGCCGAGCGTTAAGTAGGGCCCAGCGAGTTTGCACTGCGGTATCTTGGTATCTATCCGGCCATGGCAAAATCCAGACTTGTTCATGGGATGTGAGCTATTACCCAAAGAAATTCTGGTATTCACTGGAATTAATTTGTATGCAGTGACTATGAGATTGCCAGATCGTTACATCTGTTGCTGTTGTCAAACCTGTTGTTCAAACACACAACGTAAGTGTGGACTTTCTGTCCACACCGTCGTTTCGCCAGCAGGACGAGGATGGCCTGAGCATGTTTGTATTATACGTTACCTGTCTTACATGTGACACTCTGGCATGAAGCACCTATGAAAAATTGGGGCCAGGTCGCCATGCCAAGACGCAGTGTAGATCTCAACATCCTTACGTACTGTCTTGGACTAGTATGGCTGTTATCCTCAGCTACCGCTGTGGATATGCAATGTCAGCAATTGGCGGACACGTACCTCACGAAACATCACAGGGAGCCGGTCCCCTACACGGGCGACAACATGGTTTACTTTCTCCACGTGCCAAGGACTGCGGGGCGAACGTTCCACTCGTGCTTCTTGAAGTCGGGGACACCACCGGATCGTCGCTGTCCCAAGGCTTACGACCACCTCCGAATAAACGTTTCGATCCCTAACTGCTACCTTCTCAGCTCCCATGACGATTTCAGCGTCGTTGCCATGCTTCCTGAAGACGTTGCTGTACTCACGCACATACGGGATCCCATTGACCGATTCTTGTCCGCTTACGAGTTTGCTGTCGAAGTCGCAGGTAAGTGTAATGCACCGTGTCCCTAGGCACAAGTCTCCCAACCTCAGCCTGCTATTACTTAAATCGAAAGCACTCATGAAGCCCTCTAGCATAACATCTGACATCCGTTCCTGCCTCTACTCACTGAGCAGCCAGGATTATGAAAAAACCCGCCAACTTCAGAAAGAACCCGGCCAAGATAGCTACAGAGGATGTATGGCCCTGGAGCTACCTTGTGCCTTTCTTTTCAAAGGATCAGACGGACCGGGTAGGTGCATGGGGCCTGACATGCTATCATGTGATCCTCATGTGCATGTTGGGATGTGTGTCATATCCTCATGGGCATAGCTATGCCATGGTACTACTTTTTGCCCAGTCATCAGCAATAGCTCAGGATAAGCCGCGGGCGTCGGCATACTGCAATGGTTGCGAGCTGCTGCGGCAACAGAGTTTCTTGTGTACGGGCCAGGGTTGGTCCTCGTTTGCCCAGTTGCGGCAGTATGCCAAACCACCTTTGGGGGCGGCAGGGTGGCCACTACTGGGCGAATTGGGACCAAACTTTAACCTGCCCATGGACGATAGCCTAGACAGCAGGTCATGCTGCACGAAGCCCCCCCGGCCATAAGCCGTGATGCAGCTGAATTGAAGCTGTAGCACTAAAAAATAAGCGTTGCTGCTGCTCCCTTGTAGGCAGCGAAGAAGTGGGATCACCCGCACCCCGTGGGTGGTGAGTGCCTCGATGGGTGGGTGGCTTGGCCTACTTGTGTTTTCAGTGTCAATGCAACCACCTGATATCCTTATGAGACCTAGGCAGTGCCAACCCAGCCAACCGCAGGACAGAAAAAGGGCCTAAGCATACTCTGATCTTGACATCATGGAGAATTAGCTGCATCCAACGCACCGCACGTGGCAGAGGTTTTAGGCTTTCAAACTCCTCCCCCCCTTCACTTGCTATGTCAAGGGTGCCACCCTCCCAGCTGCTCTCACAAACAGCTGTGTTTGCTGCAGGCCATTGGATCCATGTCAAGCATCCTGATGGTGACGAGTATTACTATAACAAGGTGAGTGGTTACGGACGGCTGGTTTTCTGGGCACAATGCCAGTCAGTGTGATAAATGTCTGGATGAATTTGTGTCACCATTCTCGTGTTGCCTCACACACAAGTTCCATTGCCTCTGTTGTTGTGACTCAGCTTATCAGCTACAGTCCAGATACGATTAAACATCATCCTGGCCTTCGGCTGGAGACCCCATACGCTGCCAGCCATGCTGCTGGGCCTATGCTTGAAGGCTGGCCAAGGCTTGGCCCCGATCAGGCCTTTTCGGCCACGGGGTAACCCGTCAAAAGTGGACTAATAGTTGAACAAACAAGCACTGTCATGTTGCTTGCGTCCAACAGGTCCTGGGCAAGTCTGTGTGGAACCTGACTGCGGAACAGCAGGAGATGCTCCTGCCCCCCCTGGACCCGTACAACAACCCGCTAGTGCTGACTTTGGAGGAGTTTGTGAGACACCCCATTGCACACGAGCTCATACACAACGGAGAGACGTTCCAGGTACAATTTCGGAGGGACCCTTGTCCCTGTGGCTGCTGATGCGGACGGGGTGCACAGCCAGGGGCGCAACGCATGGTTATGTGCACAGTTGTGGGCCGGTTTTTCTGGGCAAGGGCATAAAGCTTGAGGCAATGAGCTTGTGACCCAACCAGGGCTCTGATCCTGCGGTCAAGACATGATGGGGAAGGGGAAAGAGAGAGAGCCTGGACCCCTGTGGTGTTTTATTACGAACCAGATTACCTGACCAGCTTCGGGGAGGGGGGCTGCAGGGCAGACACCACTGGTCCATCTGGGACCAAAACATGACCGGCCTTTTTTCGGCGGCATAAGCTACATGGCATGCTAATTCTGGACCCCTCCGCTGCAGGTCAGGACATCTGAAATGTACCGGTAGCTTGAAGGTCCCAGAAATTACAGTGCTGGCCCCTGTTTTGCACCCTCTGATTATCCCAGGTGCTAGGAATTACGAACTACAGCCACTGGGGGGATGCTGGGCCGATGCGCACCTGTGTTTGGAGCAACGAGGCAGCCCGGTCGCACATGCTGGACCTGGCCTTGTCCCGTGTGGACAAGTTCATCCATGTGGGCACCACAAACCGTCTGGCGGAGAGTGTGGCAGCAGCAGGGGTGAGAAAAGGAACATAACACTTACTGCAAAATGCTGAATGCAAAACCTTTACACCAACCAGTCGGCAGAGAGTGGCGACAGCCAGGGTGAGGAGCAGCATATTTTGAACTCTAAACGAACCAATGGCAGAGACTTGTAGTGTTGCGGTAGCAGGAGTAGGGTGCTGAACGTAACCCTAAATTGCAACTCAACGGCTGGCAGAGGCTGTCACGGAAGCGGGTGCAGGACAGAAAGTAACCCTCAACCAATGAATCAACTGGCTGGCAGAGTTTGGGATTTGCTGGAAAGTTTGTTGGCAGCATGGGTAAGGAGCAGGACGCTTAATCTGAAATACATTTTATGCACGTAACAAATGATCGGCGGAGAGTGTAGCGACAGTAGGAGTGAGGAGCTGAACAGAACCCTAAATGTTGTTGGGTTAATGAGCTCCCTGGGGACGGCTGATGGCAGTTCAGAATTGTGTAGGCATGATGGTGAAATTAAGGGCTCTTAAGAACGTTTTGGCCTTCTTTGCTGCCTGGGCATGGCTGTCCTGGCTGCTCCTGTTCCTGCTGCCCTGTCGCTTCCAATCCTTGACCACTGCTCTGTGCACTCCTGCAGGTTGCCATGAAGTTCAAGCTGAGCGGACCAGCTTATGCCGGGGATGAGGATTCGTCGACTGGAGCGGGCAAGAGGCGCATTGGGAGCAGGGCTGCAGCTGCTGCGGACCTCCCTAGTCTAGCTTCGAAAGTCAGGGAGGTGGGTCTAGGGGTAGCGGGTGAAAGGAGTTTACTTCAGCGTTTCGACAGGGGCAATTTTATGTCAGGGTTCGTTGCAGTGATTTCATTTGTTGCCTCTCTGAAGTAGAGGCATGTCGCATCCCCATGTGCATCAACGCTGCTGCCTGCCCCCCCGCCCTTGCAGGCCCGCATGCTGCTCCAGGGTCTGCAGAAGAATCTGTACAGCTCGCACCAAACAGGCGGGCAAGGCTCGAAGGACCATGAGGAGCTGCGGTCCAAAGTGGAGGTGGCACGAAAGGACCTGAGAGACTCACAGGTGTGAGTGGTAGGGGTGAACGGGGCTGCATAAGTGCCCAAGCATGGAGGCTTTATCATAAACACATGGGCATGGTTGCAGCATGTGCATGTGGGCAGCAGATTGCATGTCTGCCTGTTTCAGGCTGATGCAGCGAAGGGGGGGGGGGGGTAGATACGTGGACCAGTTCACCTGGTCTAGGTCACCTGGGACTCCAGGTGCCTGTATTTTTTTGTTTTTCCTGGGGCCTGGAGGAACCCTCTGCTGCTGCCTCCTCCAGGTGCCGTCAGGTCAAGATTATGAGTGCCCGTGCCCTTGTCTGACACCCACACCTGAGGCCCGGCTTGATCCCAGTTGCCTGGTAGCTTGTCAGTGCTGAAGCCCAACGGTTGTGTGAAACACTGGGGTATGGATAAAGCCTGAGTAAAGCCTGGATCGTGGATAAAGCCTGAGTACAACCTAGATCAAGCATGGACAAATCCTGGGGCTTGGATAGTGGTAGAGAATGCCTGTGGAACGCCTTGATCAAGCCTGTAAAAACCCTGAAGGGTAAGGCCTTAATCCATGCCCAGGGCATATGATCTGATAAAAATAAGATTATTTATACCCCCGCGCCCTCGTCTACCCCCTCACCTTTGGTGCCCTCCTGGTATTTTGAATTCTGAAGGAGGCGCTGGCTGCAGCCCGGGCAACGCTGCCCAAGGGCGCTGGAGACCCGTCAGTGGAGATTGAGGCGGGCGCCCCCTTGCCCCTCGGAAACGGCAAGCTCCGGACGCTGGGTGGGTGCTGGCTCCAGAGCTATGGGATCAGTGAATGGGCTCAGCACATAGAGTATGAAAAACACCATGTTTGCTGTTTTGCCAGGATTGTGTGGCTGGGTATGGTTGTGTGTTCGTGATAGGGTGCCTCAGCTACAGTTCATCTACACAGTCTACAGACGGGGCCCCCTGCAAGTCAAGATTCTGTGCCAGCTGTATGCCAAGATTCTGTGCCAGCTGTATGCCAAGATTCTGTGCCAGCTGTATGCCAGGATTCTGTGCCAGCTGTTTGCCAGGATTTTGTGTCAGCTGTATGCCTAATAACTTGCCTCCCATGCCTACCCCGCTAGCAAACCGTTGCTTGTCCACCCTTTCCCAGTTTCCCACCCTGCTAGCTGTATGCCTATCGACTCTCCAACCCGCCTGCAGGCCAGCCTCTGGGTGCGGAGTACCAGGTGTGTGCACAGCGGGCGCAGCAGCGCAACGCCGAGAGGCGGGACAGCAGCCTGGCCAACATCGCCATGCCGGACGGCCGGACTATAAGGTTCAGCAAGGCGGCCAGGGCCAAGATACCTAGGTCGCTCATAGAGGAGATCAGGTGGGTTTGGATGCCTGTATTCACCTGTTTGGCCGGGCTGTTCAGCCGCAATCGGAGATTTGATTAGGGCCTAACCTTGACAGGCCAACAGACACAGGCCCAATCAGCATGGCTGGCCGCGCATGAAACCTCTCTCCAATTTCCTGGAGGTAGCTGAAGTATGGCTGATATGTAGCCTACCGCGAAAAAACACGTACCGGTGGATGTGTGCAGTTGTGCAGCTGGTGGTGAGGAATCCTAGGTATTGGTGTGTCGGTTGGTGTGTCGGGGATAGGGGGTCATTTTGAACGACATTTCAGCTGGATGCAAGCATTGTGTGCTGGGATAGGGGTTTTTTAGTTGGCACTTGAGCCGGATGTGAGCACCTGGTGGTGTAGAATCCTGGGTACTGGTGTGTCTGGGATAGGGGTCCATTAAAACGACATTCCAGCTGGATGTGTGCATTGTGTGCTTGGATAGGGGTCCTTTCAATGGCTTTTCAGCCGGATGTGTGCACCTGGTGGTGTAGAATCCTGGGTGCTGATGTGTCAGGGATAAGGGGTCATTTGAAGGACATTCCAGCTGGATGTGTGCATTGTGTATTTCTGGTGGATATCTTCTGGACATCAACAGGGTCATGAGGTGTCAGGGCACCCACCAGGGTGTAGTTCAGTGAGGACCAGACCACCCCCGGCAGGCCGCCGGATGGCCACCACTGGACCGATGGGGATCGAACATGGACCGGCCTTCCAAGCAGCTGGGCTTCCTTTACTAGGTCCTCCTGGCTGCTGGCCATGATGAAGCTGGGTGGCATAAGACCTTGTCTGCCAGGCCCTATTCCCTTATAGGTGTTCAGAACGGTGCATACCCGCTGAACTCTGTTGAATGCTCAGCCGCATGGGGTTGGTAGGGGATGAGCAAGCTCAATTCCAGCTGCCATGCACAGCCAGGACCATGGTGCAGTTATGCCACCCTCCTATGTGAGGGGGCAGGAAACTGGAACCCAGCGATCTAGAAAGAGGGAGAGAAGATTGTTCGGTCCCTCCCCCTGTAAGAAGTACCAATCGATTGCACAGGAGCAGTTTCCGTGCCCAGTTGTTAATTACAAACAGACAGGGTGCTAGGAAGTGCCTGGGCGTCCATGACGGCATACCCATGGCTGTGAGAAGCGGAAGTTCTGCCTCGCCTCAAGGGATTATGCCGAGCTGAATCTTGCGTTCTGACCTGGATGGTCCTTCGCTTGATTTCCCTGTCCTTGATGACCCTGGCCTTCATTTACCTGGCCTCGATAAATCCGAACATGAGGACCCTGACCTTGATGGTCCTCGATTGCCTTGTCCCTGTTGCTGGTCGCAGGCAGCTCAATCAGCTAGACACTGCATTGCATGCTCGGGCTGAGGCGATCCTGTCACAGCATCGGACAGACTGGCAGGCACAAGTAAGCGTCGTTGCTACTGAATCCACAGTCCTCACCTGAACTTGGTAGCTTGCATTCCCGTGCTTGCACATCTACCCTGGGGATTGCATTTCTGAGCTGCCAACCCTACCCTGAGGATTGTACCTCTGTGCTGGCAACCCTACCCTTACGATTGCTTTCCGTGGTGGCAACCCTACCCTGAGGATAGCATTCTGACACGACTGCAACTTGGACTGTGTGGCCGTAGAGCTTGCTTGAAGACCTAGGCCCAGAACCCCCCGCTGTCAAGATGGCTGCTGGCAAGGCCAAGGGGGGCAAGGTGCCCAAGTTCAACATCCCCAAGCCGCTGAAGGAGAGGGGGGCCGCTGGTGGGTAGTCTGCATGCTCATTGGGATGTGATGGTGAGTGGAAATCCACTGCTTGGAACTTCGATGTGAATCTGTATGTCGCATCTTTCTGATGTCTTTGAGCTGGGTCAGATGTCCCGGGGGGCGTGGCCTGATGTCTTGGGGCTGGGTTGGGTGTCTTTGACGTTGGCCTGAAGGCTTGGGGTTTGGTCGGCGTGGTTGTGAGCTTGATCCGGATACAGGTGATTCAGTGTCATAAGCAATGTTCGTTTCTTTCAGGCCACTGGTGTGCCTGCTTCCTGGCTTGGTGTTTGTAATGGAGTGGTAATGTACAAATGTCTCTCCCCATCCGATTGGTGGTGATGTCTCTCTGCTGGTTTGTGCAGACGAGGAACCGGAGCTTTAATGGTCGAGTCGAGGCGTGATTTCAAGGACTCCAACAGCATCAAGATCTCAGGATGCTTTGTGGTAGGGCCAGAAGATCGCCTGCCGTGCGTGTGGCTAACATGGACAGATCTTGTTAACCGGGCCAGAGGATTGCCTGTTGTGCATGACGCGGCATGAAGGCATACACATTGTTCCCCTGGCTGGCGTAAGGTGCCTCCACCTAGTATCTGTGACCAATGGGTCCGGGCAGGGAGAGAAATATTGTTACATTTGCCTTCTGGTGAAGGAAAAGGGGCCCTGAGAGTGTGCGGGCTGTCATTTGCCTCCTGGAGGGGACTCTAATTGAGCGTGCTTTCTTTGTATGTTATGACACAAAGGTATCTTCATCCTGTTGTGGTACCGTAATATGCAGTACAGGACCTTCTTTCCCCCTGTCTAGATGGCCGGTTTCCATGCCCCTGCTCCCCTCACATAGGAGGATGGAACGGTTGCCCTGGCTGTGCATTGTAGCTGGAATTGAGCTTAGTCATTCCTTACCCGCCCCACGCGGCCGAGCGTTCAGCAGAGCCCAGCGGGTATGTACCGTCCTAAACTTGCTGGCAATACAGCTGCCCCTGTGCCGGGCAGAAGGGCAGACTTCGATCCATCACCGGATTCAGGACAGTATGAGCCCCATGCACCATCTTGGCAGATCATGGACTGAACAAGCCTGCAATATTCTTCAGCCGCTGATCTACAAAGAAACCCCTTCTCAGGATGACCATTAGCTCGTGTTAACATAACTATGCACAACCCAAATTGATTCCTTACACAGAGGTGCCTGCAATTGGGGGGGTTCAAATTTTAGTATTTTGAAGTACACCGGGCACCGTTAGTATAGGCAAAAACATGTAATCACCTTCATGGACAAGAGTACAGGGTCCGAAGAATATGTTAATAACGTTACTTCTCTGGGCCCTGCTTATAAAAATTCGCCGTGTCGGCAGTCGTTACGTCAGCCAGGCAAGTCAAGGGAGAAGGCACAAGAGGAAAGAAAGCCCACCGCCCAAACAACAACAAAAAAGTCAGGCAATCCGTATCCCCAGCCCCTGAAGAGCCTAGCCTTCAGAAAACTCGACAACAAGTTCCACAAAAGCCAGGACCTACCACTCCTGCCTGTGGGCTAGCCCAGTACCTGTCTTGTAGGGAGGAAAAAGGAAAGGAACTGAGGGCAAGAGGAAAGACAGAGAGGGGCATAATTTGGGCATAAAGGACAAACACCCCACCCCCTCCCAGAATATGGATACGCAGACCGAAGATGTGTAGGACACTAGAATAAAAATGTTTGCCCCCCGCGTTCACAGCAGGCATTCAAGTCTTGAGCTGAAAAGAGTGTGGTAGAGCAACACTTGATAAGCATGGCATCGCTGCGGCTCCATGAAATGAAATAAATCATCCGATCTGTTTCTAGACTTCTATGACCCCTGATGACAACCAACTATTCATCAGAATCTTGGTGCAGGACTCCAACTGCTGTTGGTTGCTGAACTTTTCTGAGCGGATGAAAGATAGCGGAGTGGCGGCGCTGTAATATGCCACTCCACAGTCCACACATGACAGTGTGGCCGTAACCATGTCACTACGATCATATATACAAAGCAGGTTGGCTCCTTCCTACAGCCGCCGCTGCTGCTGCAGCTGCTGCTTGGGAATAGCCGGGATGAAGTATCCACTTGCGATACCAGGAGCAGTGGCGGCCACTTTGTCCATGCGGGCTCCAGTTGCATCATAGGACAGCGCCCCGGCCGGCGCAACCGCCAAAGCCTGGTCCCACCCTGCAGGTGCGATGCTGACAGCCGCACTGCCACCCGCTCCCGCAGCCTGGCTTGCTGCTGCGTTGGAAAGAGCCGCACGTCCCCAGCCTACAGGTGCGGGTGTAGGGGGCCCGAGTGGAGCATCCTGTTGCTGCGGCGGCAGCGGTGCCGGCCTTAGCGCTTGCAGCATCCCCTGTGATCCCCGGCTTTCCGGCACGAGGACCTGCCCGGACTGCATCTGACCTGCGGCATCTGCGGAGATCTTAGTCATCGCAGAGCGGCCCCAGCCTCCAGCGCCAACATCGGGAGACGGCGATTGCGCAATCCCCGTCATGTACGATGCCGCCTGGGAGTTCACGCTGCTGTCCTCTGAGATCGCCCCGGACTCGTGCCTTGCCTTGCGACCCTGGATCCAGTAGTCGCTGTTGCTGCTGCTGGCCTTGTTGGCGTGCCTCGTTTTGCCGTTGGGCGGGAGCAGGCCCGTTTTCACGGCGACGCTGTGGTTGAAGGTTGGCCGTCGTGGCGGCGGCTTGCCAGGCGGCTTGACAACAGGCGCTGAGGACAGCTCCTGGATACGAACGCGGATGGCGCGGATGGCGTCGTCGAGCGTGCTGCGCTTCGTGGGTGGCTTCTTTTGGGGGCTCAGCGCCAATACTGGGGATAGCAGGTGACCTGTAGGGCTCCTTTCTGCTTTGTTTGAGCTGATCCACCCTGAAGGCCAGCTGCTGCTGCTGCTGCTGGCTGCCTCCTGTTCCCGCCTGACCTGCATTCTGGGGTGATGGTGGGCCATGCTGCTGTATTCTAGCAGCCCCAGATTGCTGCCCTGCTCCGCTTCTCCTCGGCTGCTGCTGGACGCGCCCAACTGCCGGTGAGTTGTCCGCAGGCCCGCATCCGAGTCCCTGGCTCCTGGTATTCGCGGCAAGGCCGAGTCATGTCGATCAGACGTGGACGTGGAAGCCTCAAAAACACGTTGCGTGCCATCAGCAACTGCCGTTTCGGCGTCCGAGGTGCCGGAAGCAGCTGCGCCTCCAGCCGCGGCAGCTGTCATCCCACCGCCGCCGCTCCCCACGTTGATCAGCTGGGCCTCGAGCAGCTCACTGCGGGCGCGCTCCGAAGCCAGCGCGCAGCGCATCTCATCCAAGGCTGCCTGCAGCTTCAGAGACTCGGCAGAGGACGACAGGCCGCCTGTCAGTAGGAGGGAGGCATGACCAAACTCCGCCATCGCAGACGCCGCCGTGTCGCCGCCCGGGTTGGCCGCCGTCAGCTGCGTCAGCATTTGCCGCAATCTCTGGATTTCTCGCTCCTTGATGGCGAGCACACTGGTCATGTCCCTGCAGAGTAGGCAAAACGGTCAACAGTTGCAAAGGAGAGGCCGCGATTGTCTGAGGGTTGAGGTCAGTGACGAGGGAAGAGGACCAAAGCCGCCACGAGGCCAAACCTTGTCAGGCCCACCGCCGGTGGCCAAAGCTGCGTGACTTGCTGCACCAAGTCGCCCCCCCCTCGCACAGGCCGGGGTGTAGACTAAGTGCACCTTATGCTCGCTAAAACAAGGCTGCTTACCTCTGGACGTTCACCACGGGATTGTTGCCGATGTTTGCCGCCCGGTCTGCAAATTTGAGTGTCGAAACGGACTCCTCGAATGAGTCGGCGGACGGAGAAACGGTGGCGACAATGGTTGTCCGGCAGTTGCCCCCCAAGGAGTCCTTTGGGAAGAGAGGTGAGCAACATGATCAGGAAGCAGGAGACAGGCTCAAGGTTGGAACCTGGTTGAAAGCCATCCAATCACATTTCAACGCTGGCCCTGCTAAAAACGGCCCGGCCTCAGGGGCACTCAACTGTTTAGCTGGAAGGAATGGAAGGAATCCAGAGGATGAGCTCAAGGCTATCACTTGATTGTAATCAATTCAATCACGTTTGAGCGCTAGGCCCGGTTAAAAAAGGCTCCGCCGTATGGCCCCCCATCTGTTCGGCTGAAAAAACAAGCAATATTTGAGGCAATCCAGAGGGTGAGCCCAAGGTTAAAACCTGGTTGAAAGCAATCCAACCTTCAGCTAGGCATCACATGCTTTCGAACGACCAGTGTCACGTCTATTCTTTTTCACTCTCAAGTTGATTGTCTCCACAAATGACCCAAAGATGACAGGGTGGGAGGAAAAATTCACTACCGTAATTACAGGCTAGGATACCCTGACCCCCCTTTGATATACCCCTCCTGCTGACTGGACTGAGATCAAGTGATCGAGCATCCACAGTTCCGGATCTGAGATCTTTATTGGCCATGGCCTCCAGCCCCCAGAGACCACACCTCCCGGCCCCCAGAGACCCCTGCTCCCAGCCCCCAGAGACCCCTGCTCCCAGCCCCCAGAGACCCCTGCTTCCAGCCCCCAGAGACCCCTGCTTCCAGCCTGCAGCCTTACCCCATCAAAGCAACGCACCTGCAACAGATGTGTGAGCTTTGAGGAGCGGTACGGTATGTGTTGCCTGCCCTCACTCAGAGCTGCTACAACCACTGCCAGTGCTGACAAGCTGCTGTTGATGGACGTGAGCTCATTAATGCGTTCAGTCTGAAAATAGGGGATGAGGTCAGGGTTTAAACGCTGAAGGGTTCAAAAAGTTCGGTGGAGCAGCAGAGCCGCGGCGTAACCTTCTCGAGCTCAATTTGGGCCCCATACGGTATGGGCAACGCTTTAGAGAATCAACAGGATTGCGCGGGCGCCCAGAGAGCCCCCCTGCGCAATCCTGTTGAGGTTGAGAGGAAACGCTTTTATTTTAAGCAGCTTCATATTGCTATACATAGGATTCTATGGGAAACAAAAGATTGGCGTTATTTCACCTGCCAAGCCCTCTCCACTTAAGCTTCAGGTTATCAAGGCCAGTGTCATGGCAGCAGGTGGAGGTTTTGGCTGGCTGACAAGAAGAGCTGAAAGTGCGCCATTAAACTCTAGCGGGTGCAGATCTACCACACATCCTCATGCAAAACCAAACATCAGATTTCACAGCTAAATCCGACTTCCATTTATGCATGCCAGTTCTTGTCCTTATAACACAGTAAAAGGGTGAAACACTCGGTGCTTGTTAGTGCGCAACAGACCCCCTTTGGGTGGCTTCATTATGCAGCCACCGCTGGGCGGCTGGGGACAGAATCATGACCGCCTTCGGCCGGTGGCCCAAGCGCTACTGTTTCCTGTTGCCGCGACTCCTCGGCCACAGGCCGTGTCTCCGTGATGTAGCTGATTTGTAGCTGAAGCGCTCTAAAACAACACTGAAACTCACTCCAGCCCCCTCCAGCCCACCTACCGCCATGTCGACCTTGGTGTTCCAGCGCTCATTCCCTGCTAGGTCCACAAAGTTGAGCTTTGAGCGCACGACCTTCCCATCATGTCCATTATTGGGCCACTGCAGGGTAAGTGCAACCGGAGGGTTCAGTTTATGCTCAAAGCAGCCAGAGGGTATATGAAGCTAGTGGACAACCAAAACGCGGGATCACACTTTCGACCATTTCAATTAACACACTGGCTGGCACATGCTGCGACCCTTGCAAGGATAGCAGCAAGGTGGAGTGTGTGTTCATTATCCATGCTCGCTGCGGCGAACAACCCAGCTGCATGGCTACACCCACCTGTTCCATGGAGTTCTGCATGGCATGACACCTGCATGGCTACAACCACATGCTCCATGCAGCTCTGCATGGCATGACACCTGCATGGTCCCTCTCACCAGCATGACACCTGCATGGCTCCTTCCACCTGCATGGCTCCTTCATTGCATGACGCCTGCATGGCCCCTCCCACCTGTTCCATGGAGATCTGCAGGATGGCATGGCTACGGCTGCTGTTGATGTTCATCTCAGTGTGGCGCGTTGCACGGTTGCGGTTGCCCTTGGCGATCAGCTCCAGCACGCCCCTGAGCGTCTTGACCTGAAGAGCAGCAGAGGCTTTTAGGACGCTTTTATAAACAGATATAATACGAGTTGCACTCCCCTGTTTCCACTCTCGTCATCCATGTCTGACTGCCAGAGGTCAAAAAAAGGACAGGCAAAGGCAGAAGCTGGCACTGCTGATTTTAAGTGGCTTCTGAGGTCGCCTTAGCTATCATGCAGCTACACCACAGCCTACATACCTTAACAACCTGTAGGTTGGGAACAATGGTCAGACCCTTGTCCTCGTGGACATCCAGGAATTCCTTGCGCTGAGTCAAGTCCTTGGGATTCCTGCGACGGAATGCAGAGAGGCAAACAAGGTGAACTTCCGTGCTATTGAAGTACACACCCGACCACCTTTGGGGGTCTACCAGGCAGCCATCGCTCAGTCGATGAGACCAAACCTTGAAGTTGCCCAAGCAACAGCACCTGCTGCACCAGGACCCCAGCCATAAGCCATGATGTAGCTGAATTGTAGCTGAAGCGCTGAAAATAAGCAGTGGAAACTTTGTGGGAAAGACTGTCATGCCGTTACTGTTTGTTTGCTGATACCTTTTGGACGGCTGGCAGGGATGAGGTGTTGAGGTCAGCCCTGGCAGTGCGCAACTGCAGAATGCATCATGCTCTACCTAGGCAGGGCGCACTTGCCTTAACTTAAGTGTGCGTCATACTCCCTTTCTGTGGCTGCTGGGCTGAGCCACCACCCTGCCGATAGGGATCAAACTATGACCGGCCTGCGGCCGGTGACCCAAGCAGCAAGCCCTCCAGCCGAGGGTCAGACTGTTGCTGAGTTGAAGCTGAAATACCCTGTACGAAACAGCAGGGCACACAAGAAAGAAGCGCTTCACAACTACCCCTATCCCCTCTTTGTCAGACCCCCTGCAGCTCATCACCTCCCCAGGCCGTGCGTCATCCAGCAATGTCTGTTTACCTGCCTCCCTTGTAAGGCTGCAGAAGATCATACAGCCGGTCATTGTAGATCTCAAGGTAGGATACCACCAGGTTGACCAGGCAGTTCTCCTCAGTCTGCGTTCGGTATGAAGGAATAATAAAAAACAAGCTCGGGAAATTATAATGACGGTCATAATAGCTTTGAAGCTGAGACCCCCGCAGTAGTCTTGCGCGAGAATGGTCACAAGGGTGACCGTCCCGGCTGCCAAGTTCATACAATCAGACATGCTGACAGACAGACAGACAGACAGACTATATTTGCTGCCAGGGACATCTCCTTTATGCAAGATCCGCACTAGCACAGTTTGCTATGCGGATTTGCGCTGCCCAGGACATGGGTCGGTTTTTATTACAGGAGGCCGCCCTTTGGCAGCTGTTATAACTCAGACTATCAGTATTAAATCTGGAAAATAAAATACCAGACAATTTCAGACAAATAGCTTTAAACATAGAGCCTGATCAGCTTCGTCAGGCAAATGACAAACATACATACATACATACAATCATGCACATCCAAACATAATTGCATCACTTTTACTACAAGGGGGGAATGGTCCAGTGATACAAAACTGTCGGCATCCATACCACAGGATTGTGGGATGAAACCCCCCAAACGATCCTGTCTTTCCTCTCCCCTGTCTTAGACCCTGGCGCCCAAGTGCCTGCCCCATCACACAGGGTGTGGGCATGGCTGCACCATGGATCAGGTCACTGGATACCATATTCCTGTCCCCTGGCATAGGAGGGGGCATGGCTGCACCATGGATCAGGTCACTGGATACCCTATTCCTGTCCCCTGGCATAGGAGGGGGGCATGGCTGCACCATGGATCAGGTCACTGGATACCCTATTCCTGTCCCCTGGCATAGGAGGGGGGCATGGCTGCACCATGGATCAGGTCACTGGATACCATATTCCTGTCCCCTGGCATAGGAGGGGGGCATGGCTGCACCATGGATCAGGTCACTGGATACCATATTCCTGTCCCCTGGCATAGGAGGGGGGCATGGCTGCACCATGGATCAGGTCACTGGATACCCTATTCCTGTCCCCTGGCATAGGAGGGGGGCATGGCTGCACCATGGATCAGGTCACTGGATACCCTATTCCTGTCCCCTGGCATAGGAGGGGGGCATGGCTGCACCATGGATCAGGTCACTGGATACCATATTCCTGTCCCCTGGCATAGGAGGGGGGCATGGCTGCACCTTGGATCAGGTCACTGGATACCCTATTCCTGTCCCCTGGCATAGGAGGGGGGCATGGCTGCACCTTGGATCAGGTCACTGGATACCATATTCCTTTCCCCAGGCATAGGAGGGGGGCATGGCTGCACCTTGGATCAGGTCACTGGATTCCATATTCCTTTCCCCTGGCATAGGAGGGGGGCATGGCTGCACCTTGGATCAGGTCACTGGATACCATATTCCTGTCCCCTGGCATAGGAGGGGGGCATGGCTGCACCATGGATCAGGTCACTGGATACCATATTCCTTTCCCCTGGCATAGGAGGGGGGCATGGCTGCACCTTGGATCAGGTCACTGGATACCATATTCCTGTCCCCTGGCATAGGAGGGGGGCATGGCTGCACCTTGGATCAGGTCACTGGATACCCTATTCCTGTCCCCTGGCATAGGAGGGGGGCATGGCTGCACCTTGGATCAGGTCACTGGATACCATATTCCTGTCCCCTGGCATAGGAGGGGGGCATGGCTGCACCTTGGATCAGGTCACTGGATACCCTATTCCTTTCCCCTGGCATAGGAGGGGGGCATGGCTGCACCATGTATCAGGTCACTGGATACCATATTCCTGTCCCCTGGCATAGGAGGGGGGCATGGCTGCACCTTGGATCAGGTCACTGGATACCATATTCCTGTCCCCTGGCATAGGAGGGGGGCATGGCTGCACCATGGATCAGGTCACTGGATACCATATTCCTGTCCTCTGGCATAGGAGGGGGGCATGGCTGCACCTTGGATCAGGTCACTGGATACCATATTCCTGTCCCCTGGCATAGGAGGGGGGCATGGCTGCACCTTGGATCAGGTCACTGGATACCCTATTCCTTTCCCCTGGCATAGGAGGGGGGCATGGCTGCACCATGGATCAGGTCACTGGATACCATATTCCTGTCCCCTGGCATAGGAGGGGGGCATGGCTGCACCTTGGATCAGGTCACTGGATACCATATTCCTGTCCCCTGGCATAGGAGGGGGGCATGGCTGCACCATGGATCAGGTCACTGGATACCATATTCCTGTCCCCTGGCATAGGAGGGGGGCATGGCTGCACCATGGATCAGGTCACTGGATACCATATTCCTGTCCCCTGGCATAGGAGGGGGGCATGGCTGCACCATGGATCAGGTCACTGGATACCATATTCCTGTCCCCTGGCATAGGAGGGGGGCATGGCTGCACCTTGGATCAGGTCACTGGATACCATATTCCTGTCCCCTGGCATAGGAGGGGGGCATGGCTGCACCATGGATCAGGTCACTGGATACCATATTCCTGTCCCCTGGCATAGGAGGGGGGCATGGCTGCACCATGGATCAGGTCACTGGATACCCTATTCCTGTCCCCTGGCATAGGAGGGGGGCATGGCTGCACCTTGGATCAGGTCACTGGATACCCTATTCCTGTCCCCTGGCATAGGAGGGGGGCATGGCTGCACCATGGATCAGGTCACTGGATACCATATTCCTGTCCCCTGGCATAGGAGGGGGGCATGGCTGCACCTTGGATCAGGTCACTGGATACCCTATTCCTGTCCCCTGGCATAGGAGGGGGGCATGGCTGCACCATGGATCAGGTCACTGGATACCATATTCCTTTCCCCTGGCATAGGAGGGGGGCATGGCTGCACCATGGATCAGGTCACTGGATACCATATTCCTGTCCCCTGGCATAGGAGGGGGGCATGGCTGCACCTTGGATCAGGTCACTGGATACCATATTCATTTCCCCTGGCATAGGAGGGGGGCATGGCTGCACCTTGGATCAGGTCACTGGATACCCTATTCCTGTCCCCTGGCATAGGAGGGGGGCATGGCTGCACCTTGGATCAGGTCACTGGATACCATATTCCTTTCCCCTGGCATAGGAGGGGGGCATGGCTGCACCATGGATCAGGTCACTGGATACCATATTCCTGTCCCCTGGCATAGGAGGGGGGCATGGCTGCACCTTGGATCAGGTCACTGGATACCATATTCCTGTCCCCTGGCATAGGAGGGGGGCATGGCTGCACCATGGATCAGGTCACTGGATACCATATTCCTGTCCCCTGGCATAGGAGGGGGGCATGGCTGCACCATGGATCAGGTCACTGGATACCATATTCCTGTCCCCTGGCATAGGAGGGGGGCATGGCTGCACCTTGGATCAGGTCACTGGATACCCTATTCCTGTCCCCTGGCATAGGAGGGGTGCATGGCTGCACCATGGATCAGGTCACTGGATACCATATTCCTGTCCCCTGGCATAGGAGGGGGGCATGGCTGCACCTTGGATCAGGTCACTGGATACCATATTCCTTTCCCCTGGCATAGGAGGGGGGCATGGCTGCACCATGGATCAGGTCACTGGATACCATATTCCTGTCCCCTGGCATAGGAGGGGGGCATGGCTGCACCTTGGATCAGGTCACTGGATACCATATTCCTGTCCCCTGGCATAGGAGGGGGGCATGGCTGCACCATGGATCAGGTCACTGGATACCATATTCCTGTCCCCTGGCATAGGAGGGGGGCATGGCTGCACCATGGATCAGGTCACTGGATACCCTATTCCTGTCCCCTGGCATAGGAGGGGGGCATGGCTGCACCTTGGATCAGGTCACTGGATACCATATTCCTGTCCCCTGGCATAGGAGGGGGGCATGGCTGCACCATGGATCAGGTCACTGGATACCATATTCCTGTCCCCTGGCATAGGAGGGGGGCATGGCTGCACCATGGATCAGGTCACTGGATACCATATTCCTTTCCCCTGGCATAGGAGGGGGGCATGGCTGCACCATGGATCAGGTCACTGGATACCCTATTCCTGTCCCCTGGCATAGGAGGGGGGCATGGCTGCACCATGGATCAGGTCACTGGATACCATATTCCTTTCCCCTGGCATAGGAGGGGGGCATGGCTGCACCATGGATCAGGTCACTGGATACCCTATTCCTGTCCCCTGGCATAGGAGGGGGGCATGGCTGCACCATGGATCAGGTCACTGGATACCATATTCCTGTCCCCTGGCATAGGAGGGGGGCATGGCTGCACCATGGATCAGGTCACTGGATACCCTATTCCTGTCCCCTGGCATAGGAGGGGGGCATGGCTGCACCATGGATCAGGTCACTGGATACCCTATTCCTTTCCCCTGGCATAGGAGGGGGGCATGGCTGCACCTTGGATCAGGTCACTGGATACCATATTCCTTTCCCCTGGCATAGGAGGGGGGCATGGCTGCACCTTGGATCAGGTCACTGGATACCATATTCCTGTCCCCTGGCATAGGAGGGGGGCATGGCTGCACCTTGGATCAGGTCACTGGATACCATATTCCTTTCCCCTGGCATAGGAGGGGGGCATGGCTGCACCATGGATCAGGTCACTGGATACCATATTCCTGTCCCCTGGCATAGGAGGGGGGCATGGCTGCACCATGGATCAGGTCACTGGATACCATATTCCTGTCCCCTGGCATAGGAGGGGGGCATGGCTGCACCATGGATCAGGTCACTGGATACCCTATTCCTGTCCCCTGGCATAGGAGGGGGGCATGGCTGCACCATGGATCAGGTCACTGGATACCCTATTCCTTTCCCCTGGCATAGGAGGGGGGCATGGCTGCACCTTGGATCAGGTCACTGGATACCATATTCCTTTCCCCTGGCATAGGAGGGGGGCATGGCTGCACCTTGGATCAGGTCACTGGATACCATATTCCTGTCCCCTGGCATAGGAGGGGGGCATGGCTGCACCTTGGATCAGGTCACTGGATACCATATTCCTTTCCCCTGGCATAGGAGGGGGGCATGGCTGCACCATGGATCAGGTCACTGGATACCATATTCCTGTCCCCTGGCATAGGAGGGGGGCATGGCTGCACCATGGTTGCTTACATCCAGCCTGCTCATTCTCTAGCAACCCCATGTACCCGAGCGTTAAGCATGGCCCAGAGTGTATGCATGCACACACACAGATAGGGACCGACCGTTGCTGTTAGGAGCCAGGGTCAGCTGCGGCAACGGCTCTGCTACACGAGTGACTGATCGGATGAGGTCACTCAAAAGAGTAACGGAGTAACAATTCGGATGAGGTTACCTACTGACCTCCAGTAATTTCGCGAAGATGAAGAGGTCCTGTATAGCCCTGGGTATGATTCCAAACGAGTGCCTCTGCTTCTCCGGGTCTTGCTCCACAAACTCGACCCCATGTGCGCCCATCATGGTATGTGTCTTCCCCGTCCCAGTCTGCCCGCTGGACAAGCAGGAAGGAACGGAGGGGGCGCAATGTGGAGGAGCTGGTGGAGGAGTCAAGTGTCAAGTTGTGGACAGCCGTGCGAAACGGCGAGACGTCAGGTACCCAGGTTTCAGGTGTCAGGTACCCAGGTTTCAGGTGTCAGGTACCCAGGTGTCAGGTACCCAGGTGCCAGGTACCCAGGTGTCAGGTGTCAGGTACCCAGGTGTCAGGTACCCAGGTGTCAGGTACCCAGGTGTCAGGTGTCAGGTGTCAGGTACCCAGGTGTCAGGTACCCAGGTGTCAGGTGTCAGGTACCCAGGTGTCAGGTACCCAGGTGTCAGGTGTCAGGTACCCAGGTGTCAGGTGTCAGGTACCCAGGTGTCAGGTGTCAGGTACCCAGGTGTCAGGTGTCAGGTACCCAGGTGTCAGGTACCCAGGTGTCAGGTGTCAGGTACCCAGGTGTCAGGTGTCAGGTACCCAGGTGTCAGGTGTCAGGTACCCAGGTGTCAGGGTACCCAGGTGTCAGGTACCCAGGTGTCAGGTACCCAGGTGTCAGGTACCCAGGTGTCAGGTGTCAGGTATCCCAGGTGTCAGGTACCCAGTGTCAGGTACCCAGGTGTCAGGTGTCAGTGTACCCAGGTGTCAGGTGTCAGGTACCCAGGTGTCAGGTACCCAGGTGTCAGGTACCCAGGTGTCAGGTACCCAGGGTGTCAGGTACCCAGGTGTCAGGTGTCAGGTACCCAGGTGTCAGGTGTCAGGTACCCAGGTGTCAGGTACCCAGGTGTCAGGTGTACCAGGTGTCAGGTACCCGGCAGGTGTCAGGTACCCAGGTGTCAGGTGTCAGGTACCCAGGTGTCAGGTACCAGGTGTCAGGTACCCAGGTGTCAGGTACCCAGGTGTCAGGTGCTCAGGTATCCAGGTGTCAGGTACCCAGGTGTCAGGTACCCAGGTGTCAGGTACCCAGGTGTCAGGTACCCAGGTGTCAGGTACCCAGGTGTCAGGTACCCAGGTGTCAGTACCAGGTGTCAGGTACCCAGGTGTCAGGTACCCAGGTGTCAGGTACCCAGGTGTCAGTTGTCAGGTACCCAGGTGTCAGGTACCCAGGTGTACCCAGGTGTCAGGTACCCAGGTGTGTCAGGTACCCAGGTGTCAGGTACCCAGGTGTCAGGTACCCAGGTGTCAGGTACCCAGGTGTCAGGTACCCAGGTGTCAGGTACCCAGGTGTCAGTGTCAGGTACCAGGTGTCAGGTACCCAGTGTCATGTACCAGGTGTCAGGTTACCCAGGTGTCAGGTACCAGGTGTCAGGGTCCCAGGTACCCAGGTGTCAGGTACCCAGGTGCCAGGTACCCAGGTGTCAGGTACCCAGGTGTCAGGTACCCAGGTGTCAGGTACCCAGGTGTCAGGTACCCAGGTGTCAGGTACCCAGGTGTCAGGTACCCAGGTGTCAGGTACCCAGGTGTTCAGGTGTCAGGTACCCAGTGTCAGGTACCCAGGTGTCAGGTACCCAGGTGTCAGGTACCCAGGTGTCAGGTGTCAGGTACCCAGGTGTCAGGTACCCAGGTGCAGGTACCCAGGTGTCAGGTACCCAGGTGTCAGGTACCAGGTGTCAGGTACCCAGGTGTCAGGTACCCAGGTGTCAGGTGTCAGGTGTCAGGTACCCAGGTGTCAGGTGTCAGGTATCCAGGTGTCAGGTACCCAGGTGTCAGGTATCCAGGTGTCAGGTATCCCAGGTGTCAGGTACCCAGGTGTCAGGTGTCCAGGTATCCAGGTGTCAGGTACCCAGGTGTCAGGTACCCAGGTGTCAGGTACCCAGGTGTCAGGTACCCAGGTGTCAGGTACCAGGTGTCAGGTACCCAGGTGTCAGGTACCCAGGTGTCAGGTACCAGGTGTCAGGTACCCAGGTGTCAGGTGTCAGGTATCCAGGTGTCAGGTACCCAGGTGTCAGGTACCCAGGTGTCAGGTACCAGGTGTCAGGTGTCAGGTACCCAGGTGTCAGGTACCCAGGTGTCAGGTACCCAGGTGTCAGGTGTCAGGTACCCAGGTGTCAGGTACCCAGGTGTCAGGTGGTCAGGTATCCAGGTGTCAGGTACCCAGGTGTCAGGTACCCAGGTGTCAGGTGTCAGGTACCAGGTGTCAGGTACCCAGGTGTCAGGTACCCAGGTGTCAGGTACCCAGGTGTCAGGTACCCAGGTGTCAGGTACCCAGGTGTCAGGTACCCAGGTGTCAGGTACCCAGGTGTCAGGTACCCAGGTGTCAGGTACCCAGGTGTCAGGTGTCAGGTACCCAGGTGTCAGGTACCCAGGTGTCAGGTACCAGGTGTCAGGTACCCAGGTGTCAGGTACCCAGGTGTCAGGTGTCAGGTACCCAGGTGTCAGGTACCCAGGTGCCAGGTACCCAGGTGTCAGGTACCCAGGTGTCAGGTACCCAGGTGTCAGGTACCCAGGTGTCAGGTACCCAGGTGTCAGGTGTCAGGTGTCAGGTACCCAGGTGTCAGGTGTCAGGTATCCAGGTGTCAGGTACCCAGGTGTCAGGTATCCAGGTGTCAGGTACCCAGGTGTCAGGTACCCAGGTGTCAGGTGTCAGGTACCCAGGTGTCAGGTATCCAGGTGTCAGGTACCCAGGTGTCAGGTATCCAGGTGTCAGGTGTCAGGTACCCAGGTGTCAGGTACCCAGGTGTCAGGTACCCAGGTGTCAGGTGTCAGGTATCCAGGTGTCAGGTGTCAGGTACCCAGGTGTCAGGTACCCAGGTGTCAGGTACCCAGGTGTCAGGTGTCAGGTACCCAGGTGTCAGGTACCCAGGTGTCAGGTACCCAGGTGTCAGGTGTCAGGTACCCAGGTGTCAGGTACCCAGGTTTCAGGTGTCAGGTACCCAGGTGTCAGGTACCCAGGTGTCAGGTGTCAGGTACCCAGGTGTCAGGTGTCAGGTACCCAGGTGTCAGGTGTCAGGTACCCAGGTGTCAGGTACCCAGGTGTCAGGTATCCAGGTGTCAGGTACCCAGGTGTCAGGTACCCAGGTGTCAGGTGTCAGGTACCCAGGTGTCAGGTACCCAGGTGTCAGGTACCCAGGTGTCAGGTACCCAGGTGTCAGGTGTCAGGTACCCAGGTGTCAGGTACCCAGGTGTCAGGTACCCAGGTGTCAGGTACCCAGGTGTCAGGTACCCAGGTGTCAGGTGTCAGGTACCCAGGTGTCAGGTACCCAGGTGCCAGGTACCCAGGTGTCAGGTACCCAGGTGTCAGGTACCCAGGTGTCAGGTACCCAGGTGTCAGGTACCCAGGTGTCAGGTGTCAGGTGTCAGGTACCCAGGTGTCAGGTGTCAGGTATCCAGGTGTCAGGTACCCAGGTGTCAGGTACCCAGGTGTCAGGTGTCAGGTATCCAGGTGTCAGGTACCCAGGTGTCAGGTACCCAGGTGTCAGGTACCCAGGTGTCAGGTGTCAGGTACCCAGGTGTCAGGTACCCAGGTGTCAGGTGTCAGGTATCCAGGTGTCAGGTACCCAGGTGTCAGGTACCCAGGTGTCAGGTGTCAGGTGTCAGGTGTCAGGTACCCAGGTGTCAGGTACCCAGGTGTCAGGTACCCAGGTGTCAGGTACCCAGGTGTCAGGTACCCAGGTGTCAGGTACCCAGGTGTCAGGTACCCAGGTGTCAGGTACCCAGGTGTCAGGTACCCAGGTGTCAGGTACCCAGGTGTCAGGTACCCAGGTGTCAGGTACCCAGGTGTCAGGTACCCAGGTGTCAGGTACCCAGGTGTCAGGTACCCAGGTGTCAGGTACCCAGGTGTCAGGTATCCAGGTGTCAGGTACCCAGGTGTCAGGTACCCAGGTGTCAGGTGTCAGGTACCCAGGTGTCAGGTATCCAGGTGTCAGGTACCCAGGTGTCAGGTACCCAGGTGTCAGGTGTCAGGTATCCAGGTGTCAGGTGTCAGGTACCCAGGTGTCAGGTACCCAGGTGTCAGGTACCCAGGTGTCAGGTACCCAGGTGTCAGGTACCCAGGTGTCAGGTGTCAGGTATCCAGGTGTCAGGTACCCAGGTGTCAGGTACCCAGGTGTCAGGTACCCAGGTGTCAGGTACCCAGGTGTCAGGTACCCAGGTGTCAGGTACCCAGGTGTCAGGTGTCAGGTACCCAGGTGTCAGGTATCCAGGTGTCAGGTACCCAGGTGTCAGGTACCCAGGTGTCAGGTGTCAGGTATCCAGGTGTCAGGTGTCAGGTACCCAGGTGTCAGGTACCCAGGTGTCAGGTACCCAGGTGTCAGGTACCCAGGTGTCAGGTACCCAGGTGTCAGGTACCCAGGTGTCAGGTGTCAGGTACCCAGGTGTCAGGTATCCAGGTGTCAGGTACCCAGGTGTCAGGTACCCAGGTGTCAGGTGTCAGGTACCCAGGTGTCAGGTACCCAGGTGTCAGGTACCCAGGTGTCAGGTACCCAGGTGTCAGGTATCCAGGTGTCAGGTACCCAGGTGTCAGGTGTCAGGTACCCAGGTGTCAGGTACCCAGGTGTCAGGTGTCAGGTACCCAGGTGTCAGGTACCCAGGTGTCAGGTACCCAGGTGTCAGGTGTCAGGTACCCAGGTGTCAGGTACCCAGGTGTCAGGTATCCAGGTGTCAGGTACCCAGGTGTCAGGTACCCAGGTGTCAGGTGTCAGGTACCCAGGTGTCAGGTACCCAGGTGTCAGGTACCCAGGTGTCAGGTACCCAGGTGTCAGGTACCCAGGTGTCAGGTGTCAGGTACCCAGGTGTCAGGTACCCAGGTGTCAGGTACCCAGGTGTCAGGTACCCAGGTGTCAGGTGTCAGGTACCCAGGTGTCAGGTACCCAGGTGTCAGGTACCCAGGTGTCAGGTGTCAGGTACCCAGGTGTCAGGTGTCAGGTATCCAGGTGTCAGGTACCCAGGTGTCAGGTACCCAGGTGTCAGGTGTCAGGTACCCAGGTGTCAGGTACCCAGGTGTCAGGTGTCAGGTACCCAGGTGTCAGGTACCCAGGTGTCAGGTACCCAGGTGTCAGGTACCCAGGTGTCAGGTGTCAGGTACCCAGGTGTCAGGTACCCAGGTGTCAGGTGTCAGGTACCCAGGTGTCAGGTGTCAGGTACCCAGGTGTCAGGTACCCAGGTGCCAGGTACCCAGGTGTCAGGTGGCAGGTGTCAGGTACCCAGGTGTCAGGTACCCAGGTGTCAGGTACCCAGGTGTCAGGTACCCAGGTGTCAGGTACCCAGGTGTCATGTGTCAGGTGTCAGGTACCCAGGTGTCAGGTACCCAGGTGTCAGGTACCCAGGTGTCAGGTACCCAGGTGTCAGGTGTCAGGTGTCAGGTACCCAGGTGTCAGGTACCCAGGTGCCAGGTACCCAGGTGTCAGGTGTCTGGTGTCAGGTACCCAGGTGTCAGGTGTCAGGTGTCAGGTACCCAGGTGTCAGGTGTCAGGTGTCAGGTACCCAGGTGTCAGGTGTCAGGTACCCAGGTGTCAGGTGTCAGGTGTCAGGTGTCAGGTGTCAGGTACCCAGGTGTCAGGTACCCAGGTGCCAGGTACCCAGGTGTCAGGTGGCAGGTGTCAGGTACCCAGGTGTCAGGTGTCAGGTGTCAGGTACCCAGGTGTCAGGTGTCAGGTGTCAGGTACTCAGGTGTCATGTGTCAGGTGTCAGGTACCGGCAGCCCATGCCAAAGGGTATGCAGCGTTTATGCCCCTCGGCTGTGGGCCGTGATGCAGCTACAGTGCGGCTGAAATTATCTTTCCAATACAAAAAATGGCGCACTTACTATGCGATGACCGTATTGTTGAATCCAGACATAGTAGCCAGCACGCCATCTGGACGGTAGAATGAGATGTCGTTGAAGTTCAGGGTGGGATGCTATCGAGGCATGGCATGCTGGGTGAGTCATGCAGAGAGCCAGGCATTGATGCAATTTGCAGGCATGGATAGATTGGCCATGCAGCTCTGGTGTGCATGCAAATGTGCGTGACGAAACTGGTTGCTTAGATGAATGATCCCTGAGAAGGCATGGCATATTGGCATTCCCGATCAGGATTCCCATGCCATCTTATCAGGAGCCACATGCCATGCATGACACTGCTAAAGACTAGCACCTACGTTTCACTTGCGCATATGCTTCCTCCTGCGTAGAAGCTTCTCCCAAGACAGCATCGTATATAGAAGCAAACTCATGGTTCGCCTTGAAGACAACGACTTCCTGGTTCTAAGTCATGCAAGCGCAGGTCCGTTGGTGTAACGGAAGCGGATGATTGGGATGTGCAACGGTCACATCAAGATACCAGGCATGCGATTTCAAAACTTCAATGCTTACCGATAACACCTCTACTGCTGTGTCGAAAACCAGCTCACGTGGAAGGGGAGGCCGGACCCGGACAATGATTTTCACCCCGCTCCCCTTGGCCATTCTAGAGAATGCAATCGATCTGAGTAAATAAACTAAATTCTAAATTGGAACATGTGAGTGAATAAAGACTGTCCTTCGACTTCGAGAGGGAGTCCTTGGTGAGTGTTTGGTCTACCCAGCAGCCATCGCATGACATACAAATAAAATATGCATATTTTTTGTGGATGCAACCCACCATGTTCTGTCCACCGCTACCGTGCCCATCCCGCATCCACCAACCAGCAACCACCCGTCCACACTTGTGAATGGGAGCATTTGCTTTGATTCAAAATCGACCTGTTCCTGATCGTCCAGCGAATTCTGAGCGGCAGCGTACATAGCACACGAAACTGACACATCGTCCATTCGTGTCAAACCCACTGTTAAATCCACCCCAACTCACCTAGCTTCCTCGCCACGACACTTTGCCACTTCACAGTTCAGCGTTTAGCTCTCGACAGCCCTCAGACATGTCGGACGAGGAAGATTACGATTTTCTGCTTCAGTTGGCCGAGATGGAGGGAACTGATGCACCTGCTCCCAATGGTCTACCTGCGCTTCTCATGAAGGATGACGACACTCTGCTTGAGGAGGCGTACGGGAAGACAAATCTCAGAGAGCACATTCAAAACCAGCCCTCGCTTGGAGCAAAGAGACTCATTGCACATGCTTCAGTGACCGCACGCGAGAAGACGCTTGAAGCTGCAGGTGCAGCTCAGCACCATGGCTGCAGGCTCCCCTGATTTTCTCACACGCATGTGACAATTGATACGTTCCCCATGGCGTAGGAGCAGGTGCAGGAGCAGGACCGTCCTCAAACATGTCCAGCTGTTCAGGTGCAGGATCAGGATCTGATCCAAAGCTGACAACAGGCGGTTGGCCAGGCTTGACAAGCATTGGACGCGGTGCCGCATCCACAGGCCAGGCTGCCTCCATGGTTGCCTGCTACAAGGAGGAGCTCTCCGGCCTCAGAGTAAGGGCAGATTGTAGATTTGGGTCTCACTTTGTCTCCATTCCAATCATCAGCCATGCAGCGTGGCTGACAGCTGTCCAGACTACGTACCTCTCAATGTTCAGATGCCTGCGTTTGGGCCACGAATACGTAGGATGTGGATTCATGAAATTGAAGAAATGCTCATTGCATGAGATCTTAACTTATAGGCATGGGCTCCTCCTGTATTCTAGCGAGCTTCAGCTAAAATTCAGCTAAAATTCAGCTATATCATGGCCTTCAGCAGATGGACCTGGTGGATCAAGCCCTGCTGCTTGGGCCATTGCCCCAGGCCGGTTATGGTTTGGTTCCAATCGGCTCAGTGGTGGCTGGACAGCGGCCCTGTAAGCTGATCTGATCCGTATAAAAATTAGAGATGCTGGGGGATATTTAGCAGGCACATTTGTTGCTTTTGCCTTTCTGCGCATGCAAAATGTTTTGTGTGGTGGCCAGAATTGGTGGAAATAGCTTAGCGCGGTAGCTTAATGTGGTGTGGTGGCATGGCATTATGAGTTTCTAGTGTGGCATTATCAATCACCCGAATCTCCCCAGCTGATCCCTCAGCCGTGCCTCCCCAGCTGACCCCGACCCCTTCTGCCGACCCTGTGTGTCCAGGTGACAAGGCCTGTGGTGGGCAGCCTCATTGTGAGAGATCGACTGACTGACAGCGGCTCCTTCGTTAAGCTCAGCCAGCTCAACAGGTGGGATGCTGAATATCATGATCTAGGGTGAACCGTTTAGTTGAACCGTGAATCCTAAACTCTCATTTGTTTTCAAACTATGCCAGCTCAACAGGTGGGCTGCACATCGTTGGTTGGGATGTGAGATGGCACCTCACGTCATCACGTACACCCTGCGTTTCTCAATGACGTGATTTTTATGAATGAATATTAGCGGTAGGAGGCGCAAAAATAAGTCACTTTCATGGTCTGGATCCAGCTCCCTTGCATGGTGGTGCATACGCCGTGTGGATGCATTACGATGGGGTCACTCACCTGGCAGGAATTCCTGAGTGCCTTTGTTTTGCCTGGTATCACGATCTGTTCGGATGCCATTGCTATCCCTGCTGCAGTCAAGCTGCACAAGACTGCCCTCGGTTGTTTCTTAGCTGCCATATTGGTGAAGCCGAGAACGTCAAATAATCATTAAAGGCTCTTTGGGGAGCCACCCGAGTGACGGTGATGTGTGGCCGACCCTGACTGGGTGTTGAATGTCGACCCCGCTGCCCATGCCCGTCCCCTCCGCCACAGCATCCCTTGTCCCTCTCCCTGCCCATCACCACCCCCGTGCGTGCCCGTCCTCCCTGCCACAGCTCTGGGCCCCCTCCAGGCATTTCCACCAATGGAGCTCCCTCCTGGACTACGGTGGTCATCCTGGGCAGCAAGGCATCCTGTGGGTGGGGGCTGGAGAGGGCAGACATGACGATAGCCAGGATGGATAGTCGGGGGTACCGGTATATGCCCCATGGATACAGAAAATAGGCAGAAATAGCCATACAAAAACTGCCTATAGAAATGCAGCCGTCTTGTGGTGTATAGCCTGAACACTGCTGCAGGTCTGACCTGAGGCTGTCCTTCCGGCTTGCTTGCTGACAGGGACGCGTCATGGGGGGATCACATGTGTCATTTTTATTTCCTGCATGACATCTTGGGGCCTTGGAGGATGGCCGTGGCTGCCACTGGGCTATTTGGAACCGAACCATGAACAGCCCAAGCAACCCGACTTGACGCTCCAGTCCCCCCCTCCATCTGCATGCCGTGGTATAGCTGAATCATAGCTGAATTACACAACCTTACATTGGGTAGCGCCTGCCTTCCTCTGTTTGCTGCAGGCGAAGGAAAGGACGGCTCCTTGTACAGTCGCTGGCAGGTCACTGATTTCACCTCTACGGCCACACTCTTCCTGTTTGGGCAGGTGAGGGGCAAATGATGTGTTAGGTTGCCTCCCCTTGCATCATGGGCAGTTCATTGTTTGTAGGCGCCAGTATGAACATGTGAAATCTGCAGCACAGCTGTGGTGCTGCTTGTGGGGCACCTAAGCTTTTCCGTCTGGGGTCCGGGGGGGGGCAGCCCTGCTAGGGGGATTGTTTTCCAAGCATGCCTCCTAGGCTCCTTCTCTGCATGCACAAGTTGTGCTTCGAAAACGACAGGCTGACCACCTAGGAGCAACAAATGGCACGAGTCAATAGCCTAGTGGCGATTTCTCTGGATCTTCAGGCTATTCAAGCATATGAAGGAATGCCCACTCCTTGGGCAGTGGGGCGTCCTCCCTTTCAAGTGCTCCACCCCTGCATGTTCAAACCCTATTAATAGGCACACAAGGCACTGGGTCTACCCTGTGAGGGCGTCCCCCTTCTCTGGGGCTTCAACCCAGACTGTGCAAACCCTGTTAATAGGCATATAAGGCACTGGGTCTCCTCTTTCCTTCTTGTGCGCTTTAGTAATAGGCACACTGGCACTGGATTGCTCCCTTCTGTGATGGATCCACCCCTGCTTGCAGGCCTATCAAGCACTGGGTTCCCTCTCTCTTTGCCCCCTCTTTGTTCCTCTTGAGGACTCTGGCCATGCTTGCAGACTCCCTGTTTGCAGCCTCGTAGGCGCATCATGCACTGGGTTTCCTCCCTCTTTGCTCCCTCTTTGCCCCCTCTTTTCCCCTCTTGAAGGCTCTGGCCCTGCCTGCGCCCCCCCTGCTCGTAGGCCCACAAGGAGCTGTACAAGGAGTCTGAGGGCAGCGTGTACATCCTGTACAACGCAAAGCACAGCAAGGACGGCAACTCCTTCTCCAGCGGCGGCGGCCATGGCAGGCCCGGCTTCACGCTCAGCATCGATAAGCCGATGCAAGTACAACGTGTGGGGGCAAGCCCGGACCTTGGCACATGCTCCGGAACCAAGAAGGTGAGGAAAGTACTGCTAGTGTGTATTTATTTCCGTATTGAGGATTTTTTTTTAAACAACTGAGTTGTGAAAATGTGTGAAAGGCGGGGCGGAGCGTCGCAGAGGGGCACCCCAGCCTGGGGGTCCAGGAGCCAGCAGTCCCCGGTGAGGGCTCAGGAACAGTGTGTGGCATGTACTCAAGATTTGTGTCCCAAATCTGTTGCAATGTAAGTATTTCAATCCAGTCAGTCAATGTTACGAGTCGCAATGGACCGTAGGCTGGTCAAATGCCTTTTTCTATTCTCCGTCGGGTCACTTTTCTCTCTTTCTAATTAATTATTGATGGCTTCGTTTATGGCCTGGGGCCATTTATGGCCTAAAATAAAAACACTGGGTGTCCTAAAACGGCGGTCCTTCGCTGCGGTGTATGTATACGGCATCCAACAGCATCTGCACCCGTGCACTTGGCTCCCATTCTGGGTGACCTGGTGTGCATAAATAGGCTGCACAGGCCAGGTTACAAGGCGGCGGGGAGGGCAACCGCTTGCCTAACGCATGTTACGCTCAATCGCCTGTTAAAACGTGTACCGCCCAGCCGCCTGTTTAACGTTTGTACCGCCCAACCGCCTGCCTGATGTCTGTACCGCCCCTGTCCCCCCTGACAGGATGGCAACAAGTGTGGCATGCCCGTTAACCGCTCCGAGTGCGAGTTCTGCGTGTACCACGCTCAGACTGCCCTGAAGCGCCTGAATATGACAGGCGGCAGGCCCGATCTGGCAAGAGGAGGGCGGTCCTACAGCACCAAGGTCATGCATCAGGTGGCCAGCAGAGGTGGGCACTCGGCAGGGGAGGAGTGGAAGGGAGGGGAGAGGAGGGAGGGGAGAGGAGAGGAGAGGAAGGGAGTGTAGGGGAGAGGAGAGGAGGGTAATGGAGAGGAGAGGAGAGGCAGGGGGGCAGAGGGGAGAGAGAAAGGGAGCGGATGGAGGGAGGAGTTGAGAGGATGGGAGAGGAGGGGAAAAGAGAGGAGGGGAAGGGAAAAGAGATGAGGGGAGGAGGTGTGGCATTCTGGTGGCTTTTGGAAAGGCGCTATGAGGGAGGCAGCTAGTGGCGGGGTGGCTGTTGCTTGCCGGACACAGGCTTGCCTCAGGAAAGACGCCTCGTCTATTTTTTCGAGACCTTATTTCTGTTCTGTTGTGCACTGAAAAGTAACGCAGAGGCACGCCTGCCCATTACCTTGAGGCCCAAGCCCTGAGGCCCAGAGCCGAGACGTGTATCATACAATGGAGCAGGATGCCTAATTGAGAGACACCCTAACCCTGTGGCCTTCTTTACCCCCCCCACCCTACCACCTTCCGCGGAACCTGACCCGAAGGTCCTGTGCCTCAAAGCCGAGACGTGTATCATGGAATGGAGCAGGATGCCTAACGGTGAGATACCCTTTCCTGTCATCCTCATTAATCCTCCCATTCTCCCACCTTCTGTGGAACCTGACCCGCAGGTCCTGACCTGACGCGGCCGCCTCCTAGAGAGCCCAAGCCCCAGCCCAACAGCACCGGAGCCGACCTGCGCGACCGCTTACTGCAGCGGGCCGACCTGAACAAGCGGGTGGCTCAGGGCAACGGCTTCCGGATGATGATGGCGGTGGCCAAGCAGAACGAGGAAGCAGGAGAGGGTGTGTGTGTGTGTGTGTGTGTGTGTGTGTGTGTGATCAGCAGGGGGGAGGTTCAATCAATCCGGCTAGCAACCTGCCATAAGCCGGCTATACCACCTGCCATCCAGCTTAATCTCCTGTCATAAGCCAGTCCTCATGCCATTCCTGTCCAGCCTGGTCCTTAAGTAGATGCCCCCTGTTGAGCTCCTGCCTGCAGACATGGAGGCATGCACTGGAAATAAGCGGCAGAAGGTGGACGACGTGGGGATCAGCGGTGCCAAGGTAGGGAAGGGGGCAGAGAGTGACTGGAAGGAACGGCGGTTGGTGGGGAGGGTCAGGGTTACCGCTTGTCTTAAGAGGCGGTTGGGGGGGGTCAGGGCTACCACTTGTCTTGAGAGGCGGTTGGTGTGGGGGTCAGGGCTACCCCTTGTCTTAAGAGGCGGTTGGTGTGGGGGTCCGGGCTACCCCTTGCCTCAAGAGGCGGTTGGTGTGGGGGTCCGGGCTACCCCTTGCCTCAAGAGGCGGTTGGTGTGGGGGTCCGGGCTACCCCTTGCCTCAAGAGGCGGTTGGTGTGGGGGTCCGGGCTACCCCTTGCCTCAAGAGGCGGTTGGTGTGGGGGTCCGGGCTACCCCTTGCCTCAAGAGGCGGTTGGTGTGGGGGTCCGGGCTACCCCTTGCCTCAAGAGGCGGTTGGTGTGGGGGTCCGGGCTACCCCTTGCCTCAAGAGGCGGTTGGTGTGGGGGTCCGGGCTACCCCTTGCCTCAAGAGGCGGTTGGTGTGGGGGTCCGGGCTACCCCTTGCCTCAAGAGGCGGTTGGTGTGGGGGTCCGGGCTACCCCTTGCCTCAAGAGGTGGGTTCCCAGCCCCATTCCCGGTGAATATAAGCTGACACTCCCCACTGCAAGGGAAAATATTATGCATTCCTCTGTGCTTCGAGCAGCATCCACACTTCCTGTGCCTCTCATGTCTCCTCTCACCCCTCCCCTTTCTGGTCTACACCTACCTATGTCTCCTCTCACCCCTCTTCTTTCTGGCCTACACTTACCTCTTTCTACTCCCACCCACCCTTCCCCTCTCTGGCCTACACACCCAACACACACTGCCTACCTTCATAGGCCAAGCTGATTCAGCACGTGCTCAAGGCTAAGCAAGTCAAGGAGCATCAGGAGGAGCAGCGGCGCCTGCAGCGCGAGCATGAGGCCCTCCAGCCCGTTGCCGCCGCACCAAAGCCCCAGAGGATACCACAGCCACGGCCATCTCCCGCCGCAGGCGTTGACGAAAAGAACGTCCCGGGGCAGGAGGACCAGGAGGAGACGCAGGCTGAAGACACGTCTGACGCAGGCCAGGATGGCACTCGGGGAGCAGCCGGAGCGGGTCCATCCGCAGGTGCAGCAGGCGAGAATGGGCTCCCTGACAGCTGGGATGAGGACGATGGCCTTGAGATCCTACCTGATGAGGTGGGGTTGGATCCGAGATCAGGATCTGGATCCGGGTCGTTGCCGGATCCAGGATCTCAGATGCGGCCCTGCCTGGCTGCCGGGGCAGATGGTAGTGATGATGACCTGGACATTGTTCCAGATGAGAACGAGGGAGCAGGCAGCGCCCTGCAGGGCCAGAGTGCAGCTGCACCGGCATTGCCGCCGTCGCACAGACATGTGGCTTGTTCCCACCCGGCTGCCGCTGCAACGCCGCCCTCAAACGCTGCCGCAGCGCCGCCGCCCACTAACGTTCTCCGACCTAGCCAAGCGGCCAATGCCAGCATCGGGAAGCTTGTGCCTGCCGCAATGTATCGGGCTCCAGCCTCGAAGGAGGAGGCCGCTGCCAAGAAGGAGGCGGATGCCAAGGCCAAGGACAGGCACAAGATGCTGAACAAGATTTGTCCAAAGGGCAACACGCCCGTAGTGGGGATCAGGCCCATGGCCGTTGGTGGTGCAGCTGTCGCTGCTCCTGGGCAGGGGGCTGCAACGGCTGGCGCCAGGCACCACCAAAGGCCGGTTTCGGCAGCCGGGCCGATTTCCCGACAAGGCGGGGGGCGGCCAATGGCCTCGGGCAGCGGAGTCAGCGTGATGGGCGCCGGCAGGTCGGCTATGGAGGCAGCGTTTGGATCCCTCAGGAGCTCTGGCCCCGAAGCCGGGGACAGCGGAACCAGGTGGGGACCATGGCACACAAATCAGTGACCAAATCAGTGACGAAACATGCGCTCAGCGCGAATATAATGCCCTGTCAAGCTTTTAGGCAGGTAGTGAAGTACACTGACTGCAGCTTTATATTATTATATAGCAGCAGTCAGCTACTTCAGCTACTTTGGGCCTAAGCTCGCGTTCAGAAACTTGGTTTTATGAGAGGAAACGAAGAGGAAGGGGATCAGGTTGCTTAAGCAGCCTCCATCCTTAAAATAGCAGAAGGACGCAGGCATGTCAAGCCAGATCCTAGCCCGTTTGGAATAGTTGCAGCTTCTCCTCCTCAGAGTGCCTGCCTGTCTCTTGGATGGCCCCGTCACCAGTCCGCGGCATATCAAGCTCAATCCATCAAAAACCTAGGACCAGCCAAACCTGTTTCTTGCTGCTGTTGGCTCCATGACCACGTCGTGGTTTAAACGCTGTCATGCAATTCTGCAGGTATCAGGCGTTGGTGGAGGACGCCGAGTTCGACTCCACAAAGCGCATGATGGAGGAATATGAGAAGAAGGACGCGCTGATGACAAAACTGGACAGTGTCTCCAAGCTCGAGGTGTGCAGGCAAGACTAGTGGCTAGGGCCACAAGGAGGGCTAGTGCCTTTCTTGCACTGTGCAGGGGGTGGTCTTTTTAAAAGACCACAGTCCATAAAGCAGGCAAGACACATCCAGATTGAAACAATGCTGATGGCTTTACCCCAGGGCCCTTGAAGTGCGTGCTTGATCTCCTTGGGCTGCCCGTGTGATTTTTCGGAATGTAGCGGGTTCAAGTGGGTTACTGACATTGAAGGGGTTTGCGGTGTAATTCTTCTGCTCGTTGGAATGCGCTGCGTGAGCCGGACTTACAGCATTATTCCCCTGATGCTGACGATTGCCTGCATGCCACCTGTCCAGGTGCAAGCGTGGCATTGCCCGCAGTGCAACCGCTTCTCGGACGCCTTCAACCCCGTCTGCAGGTAAGAGAGCCAGGAGGGTCGGGGTTTGTGCAGCAAGGGAGCCATACAGATCATGCATAGCGCACCTCAGCCTGGCTTGGCTGCATTTCAAATGCCTGCCATGCTCCCGACTCGTCCCCCGTCTTCTGTTTATTTTCATCCCACAGCCTCCTATATTGCAACCCTCCTTCAAGCCCATTAGTTGGGCGCCCACGCGGCCGAGCCTTTTGAGCAGGGTCCTGAGGTGTTATGTCCTTGTAATGACCTCTCCTTCAATCCTCTGAGCGTCATGAGCTCACCTGTGCCCCTGGTCCTGGCTGTGCATGGTAGCTGGAACTGAGCTTGGTCATTCCCTACCAGCTCCACGCGGCTGAGCGTTCAGCGGGGCCCAGCGGGTATGCACCGCTCTAAACCTGTGCCCGCTGACCTTTTGCGTAGATCCCACGGCATCACCCGTGTCAGCACCATGAAGCGCTTCTGGACCTGCTGCCATTGCAACTCATACTTCCACACCTTGGGCGTCATCCACCCGAACAAGAGGTGCTCCAGGTGAGAGAGGCGGGATGCTGTATGCTGGCCCTCCCCAGGCCCTGAGGCCCTCCCCAGGCCCTGAGGCCCTCCCCAGGCCCTAAGGCCCTCCCCAGGCCCTGAGGCCCTCCTGACGTCCTAAGGCCCTGACGCTTCAGGTGAGAGAGGCTGCATGTGCTGGCTTTTATCATAAGGTTTTTGTCCAAAACAAACTCTTAACCCAAAACCCTTAACCCTTAATTAGAGGTGCTCCCAGTGAGAGGTGCTCAATGGGCACATGTCATATCTGACCCATATCTGTCGCCAGGGAAGTGACATCGGGGTTGGCGCCGTGGAAAATAGGCGTAAGGCTCGTTTTCCCCAGCTATTTGGTGATCCTCCTCCTATTTGGTGACCCTCCCCCGGTGGATTTGGGGAGTTAGCGCGACCTGTGCCCGGCCGCAGTTGGTTATTTTTTACAATCTCCATAGCTGTGTTCTCCTCCAAGCAGTAGGCGGATACTGTCAGATGTGAAGGTCGGGATGCACAAGTGTCGCATCTGACCTGATGCATCTCAACAACTCCTAGGATTCGCCGCCTATTTTCATACCACAGTCAGCAAACATGGCGATGGTAATAATCACCGTCTAGTCAAGCGTCCAACAGACATTTTCTTGCTCCTCCGTATTATTTATGCGCGTGCTATACCACAGGGGGCCACGCATCAGGGCTTGATGCATAAGGCCCACCAAAGGTCTTGAGTTGTGTTGTAGCTGAGGTGTAGCTGGAGGACCCTAACATGAACAAGGCTGAACACCCAATCTGCATGTCATGTCCGTCCAAGAAAATATACGCATGACGCCGCACTTTTGGGCCCTGCTGAACAGGTTTGGTCACGTGGGTATTATGGTGGATGTACCACTGTCAGGTTGGGAGGAAAGAATGTGTAGGGAAGAGAGGAGAAGAAGATATGACGATATGGAGAAGGCTAGCCAGGAATGCTTTTGTTTGTGAGGAAATTGCACTCTCCCGCAGGTGTAACGACCATGGAAAAGATTTCAAACCTGCCACCATGCTACGAGGGTCCAAGACATCTGCACCTACTTCAGGCTCATCATCATCATTGGCCCAGCGGGACAATTTCCAGGCCCGAGGAGTGGAACATTCTTTTTCTCTGAAATGATGATGGCAGAGGTACCACGAAAGACTGTGTGGGTGTAAGTATGGCACATGTGATTGATGTAGTGTTTGGGAATGTGTCACATTGTATTGTGTGCTTTGACATTGTTAGATAGTCAGCTGAAAAAATGGTATATACTTTTCAGGATTATTGTATGCGTATAACATTATATTCTCATTATATTGTAGGTCTTATTTTTGCGTAATGCATTTCGTCATGCGTATTTTAAACCTCACATACGTCAACATCTTACAACGGTACGCACCACTTTCAATGAAAGTGGTGGACTTTCATCTGTCTCATTCTGTACGATGGCAAGAGATATGAAGATAATACACGTCTGACAACAGATGGGCACAAAATGTTATTTGTATATGCCAATGAAGAGGACCAATGTTGAAAACTACATATTCTCTCTCAGCTCCCTTCCCAAATTATCAACGAATTGCGGTACCTAAACTATGTGTATAAAAATACAACCTGCCGTACAGTCTATATGCTGTAGAGAGCATTTCTAAGACTTTTCAAAGCAACTAAAATCTAGCGTGCAAGAAAAGCAGGTACAGGTCTGACGGTGCAAGACGTCAACTTCGTTCATATCCAGAACATAGTAAGCTCAGAACAAAGCAGAACCCTTGATGCCTTCAGTGATGCCCAAGGCCACCAGGCCCAGCATGGCCAACCTGTGTAACAGAACATACATACAGGTATCAGATCAGGATGTGAGAAACAAATACGAAGGTAGTAGCATATGTAGAACCACACGGCTTATTCTGAAAAGTACGCACCTGCCATTCAGGAGCTCGGCGTCAGGCCTGAAAAAGGTCGTCTCTTTCACCTTGGCCCCCTTGAGGACAGGGATTACAGTAGCGACAGAGAGGACCACGAATGTCAGCAGCACAGGAGGGAGATATCCACCCAGCTGCTCCCGAAGAGGGGTACCACTGGCCACCTCAGCAGCAACAGCAGCAGTAAAACCGAGCATAGCCTGTACCAATGAAGTGTAGCGAAAGGTGTTGGTGAGACTTTGGACAAAGGAAAGTTCGTATAACAATAATTTGCACGTCACAGTCACAGATGCCACACTGTATATGAAAGGATACTTACCAGGCGACCGTTATTGATCTCTGGGACTGGGCCATCGAAAGCCATGGAAGCTGTAAGATTAGGGAAATAAGGGATGGTGGTGAGAAAACGACGCGACAAAACGATATGATTCTTGAACACCGGGAGCATGCTTGCGTTCTTTTGATCATTTTGTGTTTACTCACTTGTCAGATCTGGTGGCTCAGTGGATACCAGCTTCACAGGAACAGCATCGAAAGGTGGTGGGATCTCCGGTGGCGTCGACGGAGTAGCGTTGGGTGAAGAAGTGGCAGGGTCGACGATGTTCTGTCGCAAGGTCGAGCACATCGTCAGTAACGGTCAAGTGGTGTCATACTTTAAGTTCGCGTGTTTACCTCTATCTTCACCTTTTGGGCGTTGTCGGATCCTTCGGCACGGACGGAAATGACGCGCCTTCCGGTTCGGATCGTGGGAGGCAAGCAAGTTCGGTGGACAGCCCCGACAGAAGCACGGCGAGAAATAATGGCAGACATGTTGAGGGTAAGGTAAATTAGGCTTAGTGATGGGATTCAGCAGTGTTTCAGTCCAGCGGTTAGAAGGAAGCTTCGGAGGGTCCGGTATTTGTGTGGCTAAGGAAGGGTTTAGGGTTTGCCGAAGGGAGGCTATGGAACGACGGAACACAAGCCACATATTTTTAAGAACGCTTCCTGCAGCTGCTTGAAGAATCGACCTTTCTGACAAGCGAATGCGTGGTGAACTGCCTGTGAAGTACCTGCAATTCCTCACAACTTTCCCCCTAGAGACCTAGGCACCCAGCCCATACATTCAGAGGGAAACATGCCTGAGGAAATAGTAATCCATACTGCCATCCCCCCTTTTTATTCTTTCCTGACCCATTCCCCCCGTCCAACAATTAATTGGGTGCTCACGCCGCCAAGCCTCTTTACGCCGGGCCCACTGGGTCCACGTCATGGACTACTGGTGGTACTGGTAAGCAGAAGCTCGTGCATACTGTGGGTATTGCAGTACCTTGGATCAGGTTTCCATGTTCCTGCCCCTCGCATATGAGGATGGATGCATCATGGCCCAGGCTGTGCATGGTAGCTGGAACCATTGTTGAGCCTTGTCATTCCCTACCAGCCCCAGGCCGAGTGTTCAGAAGGGCCCAGCGGGTATGCACCATTCTAAATGATGCTGACCTCATTGGCTCTATCCGCGTGCTTCGGGCAGGCCATGAAACATCACTGTCCTGGGATTTAAGCATGCATGCTACAGAGGAGTTACATGCTGAGGAGTAAAATGCAAGATATTTAAGATCGGCCATGAAATCAAAAAATGGCAACACAACCAAAACCGAGGTTCAGCTTCAGATCACCGAGCATGATCAGAGACTGCCTCACACAGTTTGGGGGCAGCTGCTCCACGTTCCAACTCATTCAACGCCTCCATCAGCTCACCGCGCCATGTGCACTCTCCGCTCCAGTGTTCTGTCGGAGCGCGAGCTGCATGTCGGCCGCCATGCCTGCTGCCATGAGTGGGCTGTTAAAACAAGTGCCTGAGCCAGTTTGCGGGTTCCTGCTGTCTCATGCATCAAATATGATGAGTGCTCCACTGGACTGCAAAATATCCACATTTTGTATCATGCATTTCAAGATCAAGGGCTCCATGTGCCTCCAATGAATGCTTTTCTCACTGATGCTCGTAGACAGATGTCCCGGCATAAAGCAGTCCACCTTACCTCCCTCTCCATACATAGTTATAAAAGTTGGCCCGGGGGGTGGAAGGGTGGTGGTACCCTGATGCTACCTATGTGGGAGAGCCTGGAGGACAGGCAGTGAGGCCTCCAGGGTAAATTGGTGCGCTGATGCGACATGTCGAAGCAAGCCGGCCGTCAACGTCTTTTGACCCAGAGGTGTAATGTCATGGCCCTTTCTGTATGAGGAATACGATGCAGATCTCATGCGAACTCGTACCGGCTTCAATCACCTGAATTGATTGATGTGTAACTGTGTAGGTCCTTTCGCTCTGGCTGACGGGTTCAGTTGGTTCCGTTTTCAGCGTCGTCAGACCGTTCGTTGCTGACGTTTCGTACGACGTGGGACGCACGTCAGCGTCAGCAGCTTCACAGATATTCTTTGCTACCAGGGCTTTCATTTTTTCGAAACCTTCTCACATGATTCGAAACCGAACATCCTGAAGGCTGTACGCCAGCTGCTTGCTGCTGCTCCTCCTCGCCTTGACCACGTGGGTTTCCGCGAAAATCGACTCTGGCGCATTTTCCGGGACTCGCAGGTGGGTGCTGAGCGGAACTGCGAACCCAGGCAATTCTACCAGTGATGCTGCATTACGTTCCAAATCATGGACCATATAATGGCGGGCACAGTATAAGTTTGACTAGGGCTTGATAGCCATACACAAAACAGCTGCTGTACCATACTGTATGCTGTCTCACAGACACGATTGAATCAGTCCTGTCATGCAAAATTTGTTTGGCGACGTAGAACCCACTCTGGCAGAAAATAAAAATAAACCCAACGAGCTTGATTCTTGGACACCCTTTTTCAAGATGAGCATTTTTTTACTGCTGATGTGTAGGCAATTTAATTATGGGGAAATGAAGGAAATCATGCCAACCATGTCGAGTTCAAATTCAAAAACCCGCTCGAATTCAAAAATCTCTGTTCAGGGGCCTGCTCGGAAGGCGCTCACTCAGCGACAGCGGCGGCTATGTTGATGAGGCTTCAGAGCTGGTTGTGACATCTGCCGCTGGCAGCAGCGGGCCTGTCGCTGATGTGCCGAGCACAAGCGACACAAGCGACAGAAAGAGTCTCACTCAAGTCAGCCAGCAAGACACACATCAAGTGCTGGAGGATAAAAGACGCCACCTTAGGTGTGGTGCCGTATGCATATCCCTCCTTTATTTTCTGTCATAACCACAGCTTATCATATACAGGCAATCCGAAAAAGTGCCTGGCCAGCCGGCCAGCTCGCCTACCCGCCTGCCTTTCTGCCTGCCCGCCTGCCTGCCTACCTGCCTGCCTGCCTGCCCGCCTGCCTGCCTGCCTGCCTGCCCGCCCGCCCGCCTGCCTGCTCACCTGCCCGCCCGCCTGCCTGCCCGCCTGCCTGTCCGCTCGCCTGCTTGCTTGCCTGCCCGCCTGCCGGCCAGCCAGCATGCCTGCCCGCCTGCCTGCCCACCTGCCTGCCTGCCCGCCTGCCTGCCTGCCTGCTCGCCCGCCTGCCTACTCGCCTGCCCGCCCGCCTGCCTACCCGCCTGCCTGTCTGCTCGCCTGCTTGCTTGCCTGCCCGCCTGCCGGCCAGCCAGCTCGCCTGCCCGCCTGCCTTCCTGCCTTCCTGCCTGCCAGCTCGCCTGCCCACCTGCCTGCCCGCCTGCCTGCCTGCCTGCCCGCCTGCCTTCCCGTCTGCCTTCCTGCCTGCCCGCCGTCCTGCCAGCTCGCCTCCCAGCCTGCCTTCCTGTCTGCCTGTGTGCCCGTCCCCCGACCCGCCTGCCCGCTAGAAGACTCCACGCCTCCATACTACCTCCGGCATGGCCAAGCCAGGCCTGCAAATAAGTGACACACCAACAAGCCTCTGACTGTCTGTCCACCTACCCCACAAGGAGGACAGACAGTCCGCATATTCAGAATGTTGGATTTTGAAATCTGGGTTGCGAGGTCTGCACTACGCTGTCCGATGTCTACAGCCTGATGTGTAAAACCTGTACAGATTAACCCTGTTATATTTAGATCCTGAAACAAAACCTGGGATTTGGAACCTGAAATGTGATACTGGAACCTGCACCCTGAAGCCTGCTCCACATTCCTCCTCCTGACCACAACAGCGATCAGCAAGAGGTGATGGGGGGCAGTATGATGGCGGCCAACCCGCTGATGACGGGAACCCCAAGCTACGGGATGGCCTCGATGATGAACGTGATCTTGTTTGGAAAGCTGCGTCGTCTCTTCAGGTCAGGGGGTGGGTGGGGGGAATAAGGGGTTGGGGGAGGAAAGGGGGTCCTTGTCCCCAGGTCGGTCGTGCAGTCGTTGCATGTCACAGGGGGTAGCCTACGCATGCACCCAAAGGCTCCTGCTTGGCCAGGGTGACGCACAGAAAGAAGAAAGAAAGGAAAGGACTCCCGCAGGGGCGTGAGGGTTAAGGAAATAATGCGACATGGGCCTGGGCCGCGTCCGAGCCGTTACCGTTATAGCAAGAGAAAAGCCGTACAAGCTACGGTGGCTTGCGCTTCCGGCTGTGATTGACTGGCTGACTGGTGTACCTCCTGATGTCGGGAAGTACTCCCAAGGTGATGGACATGATATCATATGATCGGAAGGCTGTGTCGCCTCAACAGGAGGGCTGCGGTTACTGGGTGGCCTTTGCCTGGACTCATTGGCCTTCCTTTGAGGCAAGGCCAGGAAGCGCATCCCTGGACGCATGAAAGAAAAAGGCACAGATTTGGCTAAAACCTAGAAGAGCGCGGAGCAAGGAACCCTACTCTAGGGGAAGTTATGAAGTCAGTTAAGATCACGTGCGAAGGGAAGGGAGTGAGGAATAAGGAGGTATGCTACCGGTATGTTGGTTATCGCCTTATGGGGGGGCTGTTCCTCTAAAAGCAGCAACAGGACTTGTTGTCAAAAGGGAAGAGATGAATCTATGCCCATCAAGGCTTCACAAGTCAGATTCCTGAAACATTGGACACCCTCCTCCCAATTCGGTCATGTGCCGCCACTGACATCGGGAAAGAAAGGTAGCGGTCGAACGCTCGCGGCTCACCCGAAAAATTGAACTGGAAAGCTGGAAAACCTGAAAAACGGGATGAATCAAAGTACTGCAATTCTTGTGATGCGATTTCTGGCTGTGTGACCACTATCGGCTGCTGACAGGGGCAGGAAGCTTTCAGAACTGGCGAGCGAGGCAAATGAAGCGGCAAAGCTGACCAGGCTCATATATTGGACGACCACGGGGAGTCTCAGACCTGCCCCAATCGCTGCAGCCCCTTGCTATCCCATCAGTAACTTTGCAGACCCCAAAGAAAAGACAGGGTGAGTGTCGAGTAGTAATCTCGCGGCATGACCTTAATGCCCAGCCAGCCCAAGATGTGTGGTATGGACATAAAAGGCGTTCACACCTGTTGCAACATCTGAAGTCCTCACTTCTGCCCGCCTCAGCTCATAACTCTTTCTTTCGCAGTATCTTTACGGTGTTATGCACTTTATTTATTTCAGCTTTGCAGGAGTCTCTACGTGCTGAGCAGACGCATGAGGTTGGGTCGCGAGTGCATGGCACACCCTGCTGCCCAACTGATGGTCAAGAGTTTCCCTCCTAGGGTTTAGGGGTGAGTATTTAGGGTTTCCCCCCGGTTTTCCCCATAGGGTCCACCAGGCCACCTTCTGCTGGCCGTATGGCGGTCAGCACTGGACTGCTGATGAGGACCAAACCTGGAATGGCCTATGGCCGGGGGCCCAAGTAGCTGGGTTTGCAGCACCAGGCCCCTCACAGCTGGAGGCCGTGATGTAGCTGAATTGTAGCTGAATCACCCTGAAATATGGACTGATGTGACAGCAGCGTAAGGCCCTACCCCTGATGCCCCCCCCCCAAAAGCAATGCTTGCCCTTCTTAGTCCACCACTTATTAAGTATCTCCACCCCTTATAAAGTATCTCATTATTTTCATTTCTGTCTTGCCATTGGCGTCTCTAGCGCCCTGTTTTTTCTGGTGTCATCAGGGCACCCCTCCCCTGAAGCCCAGATTAGTAATTCTTTAAGAACTTCAATCCAAAGGAACATGTGCATTGTTATCATGTCTCTCTATCTGCTGCTCTGCTGCAGTAGCGGTGATGTTGAGGAAGGCAGCAAGCAGCCGGCCCCGAGTGGTGGCGCACATGGGAGGCGCAGGTGGGTAGGCTCCAGACCTTCCAAGGATGTTCAAACCCCAATAACTTGGCGCAGCAAGTAATGTGTCTCCCTTTCATTCCGCATTGAAGACCTCCCTGAATGGCTGATGTGGCGCATTGTCATGCAGGATCCTCGATGCACGTTATGCCTACCCCCCTAGCTACATGAATCCCTCAAATGGCCGCCGCAACACCTCAGAGCTCAGGGACCTCTATAGCTAATATCGCCACCGTGATGAACAGTCTTGGAAAGCTGCGTCGTCTCACCAGGTGTGCTCCTTTTACAGGCCTGGCCTGTTTACGGACCTGGCCTTTTTCCGTTTTTTTTAACAGGCCTGGCCTATCCATGCACCCAATGGCTTTATGAATGCCAGGCATTGCGGACATGTACCAGCACCGGTATTATCTGTTTTAACATTGATACATATTGATGCTCGCCTTCAAATATCACGAAGGCGAGAATCCCCAAACCAGGAGGGGAAGCATGGCAGTGTGTGATGACGGTGTTTGAGGGGGACTGAAGACTTGACTGAACCACTGACGTGGCGCATCCTGCAGGGTCCGCCAAGAGCGCAGTAGCTCCTACCCCCCTGGATACATGAATCCCATGTTCGCTGCCGCCACGCCTCAGTCCTCGGGGACCTCCACGGCCAATATCGCCACCACGGTCGGCATGATCAACATGTATGAGGGCCCAGCACCCGCGCCTGTGCCCGCCGGCGGTCCGATGGGAGTGGATGGAGGAGGCAAAGCAGTGGCCGTCACGGCATCAGCAAAAACGCCCGCAGAGGGTTATGCACCCTCGCCCTCAACGGGGCTTTTCACCGGTACCTTCAAAGGATGATGGGGTGGAGGGCTCCTAGGGAGCTTATCTGCCCGCAGGGTGCAGGCGGGCCATGTCTAGGGGCCTGACACAGAGGGACACGCATCATGCAGGATATGCTGTCGTGCGTGTTTATATTTTTGTGGCTCGGCTAAGATTCAGTCACAATCAGGTACCACCTGGCCTCCAGCTGGAGGCCCCATGCACGGCCAGCTATATCTTTTAGGCCAATGGCTGTAGGCCAGTCGAGCATTGCTACCCAATCCCAGGGCCTTTGTTGGCCTCAGGGAGGCTTGCCAGGGTGGATTCGTGGCAGAAAACGAAAGACTGATTCACCAAGCCGGGGACGAGCATGCCGGAGCTGCTGGCTGGTTGCCTCCATCGATGCCCCAGGAGGGACCTAAGGGCCAGCTGTCCCAGCCTGCCTCCCCACGCCTTCGCTGTGGGATGCTTAATACCAGTACTTACCAATGCCTCCTTTTCCTGGCCTCTTGATTAATTCCCGTGGCATATCGAATAAATGGCGGTTGCCTGTTCACCCAAAATCTTACGGGTCGTGAGTTGCAATTGAGCTTGTACCATATAAGCTTAAGCAAAGTTGCTCAAGCTTCTTATTATGTTTTTTTCTTCTGTAAGTCCATGCATGTGCGTAAGTCCCAATGAACCACCATTAGGGCACCCAATGGCCTGCAAACCCTAATATGAAGGCCGTTGTATAACCAATAAACGGCACTGCGTGTGTGAGTCATAATCCAGGGCTGGCTGCTTTATCGGCCACTTGCATTTATTAACCCATCATCCTCTGGTGCAGCTATGATGGCGTTCAAGTCATGTCGGAATGATGAGAGGCTATTGCGCAAATGTTCGTCCAATATCAACTTTTTGTCTGATCGTGTTTTAGCTGGCATTATCTTTTTATGGTTTGCTCCAATGATCGTCTTTCTAGATCGAATGTGCAAATATGAAATATCGTTAATCTAATTGCACTCGATTTTGAAATTTTTTGTTTCGGTCAGTTATCAATGGAGGTCAGTCATTTGCGAGCTTGCCCCGATCCCAAACTATTGAAGTTCATTTGCTTGGTGAACTAGGAGACGTTTGATACTTACATTGCACTCGAGCACTGTTCTACTGCAGGCATCTCTGTGTCGGTAATAAGAGCCGATTAACACCTAGTTCAGTTCGCCGTTTCGGTTGGTTGGTTCGGCGTCAGAAAGCCCTCTTGCGGGAAGCTCAGTACGTGGGGCTGGTAAGGACTGTGTTTGAAAAGCTGCCCTGGCTTGCATTATTGTTGAGGGCTATACTGCTATACACCACTGGGGAGGGGCTGGGGTCGATGGCATGTACTTGTATCAGATGCCCACACGGCCGAGCCTTTTTTAAGCAGGGTTCAGAGGTGTAACGTCGTTGACTTGTACCGGTATCAGACATAAGTCCTGAGACTCCGGATACCTGAGGCATGGGACAAGGGAAGCAACGGTCGCCAGAGGAAACCGGGAAACGTAGGATGGGGTCAACAATCACTTGTCACATCAATCTAGCAGCAATCGATACCGCTAGTAATAAGGCTCACACAGCCTGACCTGACAGTCACAGCAACAACAATATACCAACAGACCGCGAAAATCGAGAGTGCATAGGGACAATTCAGTGACATCGTCATTTGAAACCGCCATATACCGGGTGGCAGAAAACGTGTACGATTAGGAAGCTGGGCTGCAACAGGCAAGCCAGCTGTCGATTCAAAAAGGGGCAAAAAGACAGGTGCACGTTATTAATAAAATTTAGGCCGCTCGGAGCATGGCACGACGCTTCACCCACAGTGAGACGCCGGATTGTTCGGGCGTGTGAATGTCACAACTTCATTTATTAGTAAGCAAGGGTTGAAGGCTGGTACTTTGGTACACTGCTCAGTACATTCCTCGTAGTACTAGTGGGTGGGCCGCTGGTGGCATGAAGGATCCTCATGCGCCTGCGTGCATTTGATTTTGAACCCATGCGCCCCCAGGTGAAAACACCAAAACATGAAAATTCTCACAATGACCACTGTTGGCAGCTAGAGTAATTTCAGGACCTTGTTGCATCGCTCGGGAACCCCAAATTTGCTTCAAATTCACCCATAAACACCAACTCCCCTGGAACACCGGCTCCCCCCGAACAACCATGCTCCGAAAAACATGCCATGCTCCTCATTGACTGCCTTTCGCACAGGTTCAGATATACCAGCGCGCGGATCGTTGCTGGAAGACTAAGCTGCAGGCCGCTGCTGCTGCCGCCGCCGTCCCACTGCTGCTGCCTGCTCGCCGAGGTGCGGGGCTGTGATGAGCGGGCGAAGCCGCCACCTCCTGACCGCTCCTGCTGGCTGGTGAGGAGTCTGCAGTGGCCGCCTGCAGTGCACTGCCTACAGAAGCGCGCGGCAGGCCCCAAAAGAGGCCAAGCTTCCTCAGCCTCTCCGCCGGTCCTCCTGAGACCAAGTACCTGTGCCCCAGGGCGGCTTTTGTGGAGCCCTCGCCCCCGCCTGGCCAAGCGAACAAAACGGTCAAGGCCAGGGCACCCTTCCCTGGACGCCCACCTGCTGCCGTCAACGGGGCAGTGACGGCGGGCAGCAGGCAACAGGCAGCGTCCACCGAGCCAGCCGCCAGTAGCCGGCCACCGCCCGCAGCGCGCCTATCTACCGCCACAGCCAAAGAATGAGAAGCGCGCCTTGGCGGGCACACGGCCCTCCTTGCCCCGACCTCCAGCTCCTCCCAGGTGCGGGTGGTCGCCTATGCGTGTCGCCTGTGCTGCAGCTATCCCAGACGCACGCGGGCCAAGGGCAAACAGCGCACCGTGCTTCACTGCGGATGTCGAGGCGCCCAGGCCGTCTCCTGCTGCCTCATACTCGCTGTCAGCTCTCACAGCCCGCTTAGTTTCCATTTTGTCAGAAAAGCCTGGCAGTGACGGCACAACCGATGCGGCAGTATCAGCAGTAGCAGATGGCTGCCAGCCCCCCACAACGAAGGGTGGGGAGGATCCAGCTGCGGCCAGGGCAGCTGCCGGGGCCTTGCAGCAAGAGGCAGATGCCGCAGCAGTCTTGGGCAGTCTTGGGCGCGGCAGGCGGAAAAAGCTAGCAAGGCTATTGAGCAGCCCCAAACCTCGGGTCCCGCCCGGGGCAGGCCCGCTGCCAGATCCAACACGCCCAGATCGAGAAGATCCGTATCCAGGATCTACATCAGATCTAACCGCTGCGGCATCCCCGCTCTCAATGCAGATCGGGCCAGCAGCGAGCCTCGTCCCAACGGTTCCCGCTGAGCGGGCCACAACGCCTGCGGGTGGCTGCTTGCCCTGTGCGGCGCTAGCAGCCGCCGCCTGCCAGCCGCCGCCCCGCTCGCAACCGGAGGCGTGCGTTGTGCTCAACAGCACCTGCCCACACAGGGCTACGCCCGATGCCGAGGCTCGCTCCTCTCCTTTTCCTTCTTCTCCGCCAGCTCCCCGCGGCCGAGTGGGTGCGTCTGCCTGCTCTCGCCCGCCGTTGACTGCCAGCTGGGCAGCGTGGACCACCCTGGAGAGAGGCTGCACCAAGCCCCCCGTCAGCCGCTTGAGCCACACGGGCATCACGATCGGCCGCGGGGACACCAAATTCCGCAGCTCCGCATGCCAGCTACCAGGCAGCTTCCTTTTATCATCCGACAGACAGACAGTGCCCGACAAAGCAGCACCATCGTCCAACCTCTCACCCCCGCATCTGACTTCAGTTCCAGATCCACTACCATCGGATCTATCCGACCTGGATCCGCAGGCAGATCTGGATATTTTGCCAGGCAGCGCAAAGCCACTGGCTGCTGCTACCAGAAGCGGCGAGACACACAGGGTAGCGACGGAGGCTGCGTTACCAGATCCAGCAGCTGCGGCCACCAAGGCAGATAATGACATTGCGGGTGATCGCGGGCGCGCCGCTTGAACCGTCTTGGAGCTACTGCTGACCCGGAGAGTAACTTCCGCAAGGCCTCACACCCAGCCAGATGCTGCTAGCCCGGCGGACGGGGATAGCGCCGCAAGCGCCCTAGCAGAAGCCAGGCTCAGTGTCAGCGACCTGCGAGCACGGGGCATAAGTTTTAAGCGTGCACACTTAACCCTCCACATCCTGGCAGTCAATGACCTGCCGGCACAGGCTTCACGTTTTGGTCTTTTAGGGTGCAACCTAAGCCATTTCAGGGTGCCACGTAAGCCCTTGTGCCACCTAAGCCTCTTTCAGGGTGCCACGTAAGCCCTTGTGCCACCTAATCCTCTTTTAGGGTGCCACATAAGCCCTTTCCGGGTGCCACCTTAGCCATTTCAGGGTGCAACGTAAGCCCTTTCAGGCTGCCACCTAAGCCATTTCAGGGACAACCACCTGCTGGCCGGTAGGCGCTGCTGCTTTCGGCGCCAGCAAGCTTGAAGGCCAAGGGCAGGACAGAAACCTGGATGCAATGATTAGGTACAAGGGTTCCCCGCTTCCTTTCACCGCTAACAGTGCTTGTTGACTTGTTCTGAGGATCACTGGGTTGGAGTTACAAAGTTAACGCATCCACCCACAGCCTTTTTCGAAACGGCCAGGCAGAGCGAACCGGGGAGGGTAACCAGCAACAAGAACCAAAACAGAACCTGAAACAATTGGATCGAATGCCATTCCATCCCACGCCCCACATTCTCACATTCCCACACCCCACATTCAGGACCTGGTGGCACCCCTGGGTAGCACAAGAGGGTCAAAGGATTCATCCCCGGCCCAGATATTAGGGTTTCTCTTGCGCAGTGGTAGGGTTGATAGTTCCTACGAGGGTGAGGATTTTTAACGTTAGGATACAAGGGGGTGTTGACCCCACAGGCCTAAGGGTTTAGGTCCTGAAGCTTTCAGGGTTTCCACCCTCTTCAGGTTGGACTTCAAGGGGTCCCTTTTCAAAACACAGAATTATTTATAAGTAAACTGTACCGTACTGTATATTAAAAAAACAGCCCCAGCGGCCTGCCCGTACTAGACCAAAAGCATATTTCGTTCGAGATAACCGTAAAGAAAAAATAGTTGTTTTAGGGCCCGACCGGCCCTAGCGCTGAATTTGAGAGATACGGGTCCAGTTCGTACCTGACGATCATCCATGCATGCCATCCACAAAGGGACGCCACCGCTGCCGCTGATACGTCCGCGGATCGCCGCACTGCACCCCAGTTCTCCACAATCCACATCAGTCACCACCTGCAGGAGGGGAAACAACACATGCTTTCTAGTCTGCAAATGATTTCCACCTACTTTCTACCCTACGATACCGATACATGATCGATAGTTTGTACATGATTACCACCTAATTCATACCGCACACAATTTATACTTTTTACATGATTTCCAGCCATAACCACTGCCCTTCCACAGACCGCCGCAATGTGCCCCATTCCTCCACATCTATGTCCACCGCACGTCCATCATATCAGATACTTGAACACTTCCATTTCTCTCACTCATGTGCACCCCTCACCCACCCACACCCCTCACATGCACACCCCCCCCGCCACACACACACCCTTAAGCACCACACCCACCAACTCATGCACCTCCCACCTGTGACAGCGAGATGAAGGGCCGGTGTATATGGCTCAGAGCCCCCTCCTGCTTCACCTTGCACAAGTACTGCAGGGGAGGCAACGCCAAACAGGAGGTCAAGCTGAGACAACGCATACCAGGCACACAAAGTGCGCAGATTCAAGCGGACACACATATGCAGATGGCTCAGCGTCCCCTCCTGCTTCACCTTGCACAAGTACTGCGGGGGAAAGCAACGCCAAACAGGGGGTCAAGCTGAGACAGGAGGCAACACCAAACAGGGGGCAGGCTGTGACATGAGACAATGCAAAACAAGAGGTCAGGCTGAGACAACGGCAGGGCCGCCGCCGGCGCCGGCGCCGCCAGTTGGCGACGTCGGCGTTAAGATGTTCCTCACTGTCTGAGCCATCTGTAGGAACTGGTGGGGGTAGCTGAGCACCATCAGGCTCATCTCGCCCTGCATGCACATATACACGTGTGCCTGCGGCTTTGCCGCCTCCACAAGTGCGTATGCCAAGGGCTGCACCATGATCTGGTAGTAGGATCGGCCAGAGTAGTTGGCCAGCGGATCCATGATCAGCGCGTTGCGCCACAGGCCGTGGCTGTGTCCAGTGCTGGCGTCGTCCAGGTGGGGAGTGACCTCGAGGTGTGTGAAGCCATGGTGCACGGCAGACGCAAAGCAGAGCCGCATGCCGGCGCGCTGGCCTGCGGCCATCTCATTAGTGATCGGTGCACACTCGGAGTCCCTCATGTAGCAGAATGAGGTGGGCACGTTGTTGCTGCCGCTGATGCCGTCGCTGTCGTTGTCGATGATGAAATGGCCATTGATGACGAAGTTGAGCTTGGTGCCTCCGCAGTAGCAGCGCGCGCACCCTTATCACTGAGGCGATGCATGCAGACGGTGTAACAGGGGCAGAATTTAAGGTAGGAGCAGCAGGATCCGCAGCTGCAGCAGAGCTTGTGGTGGTGTTGGAGTCATCATGTGCGACGACCTCCCAATCATTGAGCAGCTGATTTCGACGCCGGGTTCCAGAACCTGGTCTTGCTGTTTATTTTCTGCGCATTGGTCATAGCGGCAGCAGTGCTGACGAGGGAGCTGCAGGCAGCGGCCATGAGGAGAAAAAGTATGAGAGCAGAGATCGGTCTGCTGGTATTGCAGCCGATTCTGGCGGCATCATCGCTGCTGCTGCTCCTGCTGCTGCTGCTGCTGCTGCCTCTAGCAGCTACGGGGTTGATGGAGTGCATGATGACACTGTGTGGCACGGGTGGAAGGATATGTGGGGTGAAGAATGAGCATGCAGTCGCGGAGTGGGGCACAGTGAAGTCTCATTCATTTGCCATGTGCTTCAAATCTGTCGACATCACTCGCCATGATTTAGATATTTTGTTACTTGCATAGTCCATTGAGGAATCAGGTGGACGCAGTTTCAGTGTAGGACACAGTGAAGGGGACCATGTCTCATTTATTTATCACATGCTTCAATTCAGGTGAAAAATCTAGGTATCACTGGATTCAGATATTTTGAAACTTGGGTCACAGTCCATGGAGAAATCAGGAGGACTAGTTTGCAATATGGGACAGTGAGGATTGGAAACAATCCCAATATAAAGTGCAATTTCTTTGTCGTAAGCTTCAATTCTGCTTCAATTCCTTAGATTGCGATAGTTTGATACAAGTTCTTTGGGTGCCAAGGTGGGAATGAGTGTTGAGAAAATCAAATATGATAGCTCTGATCCCAGCATGTGATAAACAGCTGTCTTCAGCGGTGGTGAGAATCTATAAATTGTCATCACTTCATCAGGATTTGAGCCTACTTCTGACCGTCTTTTGAAATACCGTAGTCGGTTCAAGTTCGATCATCTGTCTCCATTTTTACTGCCCCTGGTATGCAGCATTACAATTTATCTATCGCAAATCATGATGACCAGTCCTTGCACATCCATGGACCGGTCATTTGACACACAATCCTTGATGCTAGGCTTCACTTCCCCAGTGATGCATACTGGTGCACGGTATGCTAATTTTTAAATATCATTTTAGGCCCGAAAGTAGTCACGAGATGGAACACAGTGACGGAAGCAAGAGAGTTTTGACAGAGGACAGTCTCTGACTCGCTGCCACGGGGATTCCCCGGTGCTCACTGTCGTTTGTAGTTTAAATCTGAATCCACCAGGCTAGAGTTGACAAGCATGCAATAAAAACCAGAGGATAAAAACTCACCAGCTCGAAGATATAAAATAATACGGCGATGGATTCTCATAAACGACGAGATTCCGTCAAGATGAAGAAGCGACGGTCTCGATGATATATCATAAAGTGAAGAAAATCGCTCTGACTTGAGAGTCGCACTTTAAAAGGGCCTGCCATTGACCTGCCTGCGCCAGCCTGGCCGGATTATCAGGTATATCGGTAGATTCTTAATTGATGAAGAGCTAGGGATGAAGAGGCATTAATTAAAAATAGTCATGGGGTGGATAATTATAGCATGATGATCCTGATTCATAGTAACTTATCAGGCTTCCATGTGATTATGGTGGTCACCCAACCAAGGCCTCAGTAACCAACCGTGCTGTTGCGGACAATGAGCCAGGTGAACCCCTCCATGCTTTAATTGAACCTCTGCCCACCCTGTGAGACCAGAGGCACGCCTTGCCACCCTAGAGGCGATTGAGATGCAGTGCCCTACTGGAGCATTTCCCTCGTCTCAGCCACTCAATTTCACCTGGCAGATCAGGATAAACAGCTTCAGGTCAACGTCATGAAGACAGAGATCTTGGTGTTTAGCAGCCGCTAGGTAAGTTGCAAGGTAGTGAAGCACCTTAAGCTGCCTCTTTGCAGTGTGTACACCACGTGGCCGCCAATGTGAGTCTGAGGCACCATCTGCCTACACCCATCCTGCTAGCAGCTGTCTATGCAGCGCCTTCAGCGAACTACAAAGATGTGGACCACCGGTCACTGCAGGCCGCGGCACTGCGTAAGGGGCAGGATGTAATCCACCTTACTTCAGCACCTGCGCCAGGCTGCGTGGCTTCACGCGTCCGCTGCCAGCTGGGGGGTTATGCCAGAGCTGCAGATTTAGCCGTTACAACAAGACTGGTTGCAGCCCTTGCTCCGCTTCTACAATGCAGCGGTTGCACCGGCATTACAGCAAGACAGCCCACTCATGGCGGCTGACCTGCAGGTTGCGGTCCGGGAGAACACCGGAGGGCCTACATGACACTGTGAGCTGATGGGGGCACTGGAGTGTAGAGCAGCTGTTTCCATTTTGTGTCAGGCAGTCTCTAACCTACAGCCACTCCCATTCTCAGAGGTGCTACAGCTTGTGGACGCGGCCTGCAAGCAGGTGCAGTTGGAGGCCCCAGGGACCCCGCCACCTAGCACAGGCCTGCAACTGCCCACTGCGTCATGTTCCAGCTTCACCAGAAACAGGGCGTGTACTGGTGTGCACATGAACCGATTGCAGCTCGGTTATGGTTCGCACAATTGACAACAGTGCAATCGTCAACATCGTGAGATCTGCTGATGTCGGCAGTGCTTGGCACCTGGAGGATTTGCTATATGTTTGCTTCCAGTGTCCTAGTGCCATGAAGAAGCACAGAGACAAGGGTTGAATAGGTCTCCTTGGAAGGTTGCAATGTATTTTCACCAGTTGTCTGGGCAGGCGGGCAGCTCTATCTTTCGTAGATGACGTCATTCTTCAAGGAGGGCAACTTCTTGGAGGGGGTGGGGGATTGAATTTTATCCCTCTCAGGGTCACCTGTACCTTATATACTTTCTTTTCTTCTGAATTTGTCCAGGACTTTTGGATCCCTGTTTGGTTTTTGTTGTGTGGTCTTCGGAGCATAACTTGGTTGCTGTTTACGGAACAATGTTGTCCATTTTTGAATCACACTGTTCTCTGAGAGTTCATTCCTGCTGGACCTACTTAGGTTCTCCACATGACAAATGGAAAGGGATACAAGTATGTCTAATTGTGGTAAGCTTCCTCCGTGTCGTGGCAGACAGGTTTCGAGAGTTTGACACATTTCAGCATGATTTATACCCAGACAGTAGTAATAACAGATATTACAATTTTTGACATGTTTCTTCTATCCATCTGGCACAAAGGATGTTAGTCCTAAACAACTCAAACATCAAGCTTAACAAGCCCAAGCAAGAAATGATAAGTTTGAAGTCCGTGGTTAGCAATGGATTCATTCTTCCTAGTTGCCTACCTACAATATTTGCACTGCAAATTATGCATTCCATCCATCACTCTGTGTCAGGCAAAAGTACGATGTGTTATGCACTACAATCCAGTTCACGATATGCTTGGACGATGTTCAGTCACATGCAAAGTGGACTGTGCAAGACTAGAGTTATAGTACACTGGATATGGTCAAGAGAAGAAAATAATTACTAGCCTGGCATGACACCAGCAGGGGGAGAAGGGCTAGGGCTAGGGGGGGAAGGGCTAGGGGGAGAAGGGCTAGGGGGAGAAGGGCTAGGGGGAGAAGGGCTAGGGGGGGAAGGGGGGCTAGGGGGGGAAGGGCTAGGGGGAGAAGGGCTAGGGGGGGAAGGGCTAGGGGGAGAAGGGCTAGGGGGAGAAGGGCTAGGGGGGGAAGGGCTAGGGGGGGAAGGGGGGCTAGGGGGGGAAGGGCTAGGGGGAGAAGGGCTAGGGGGGGAAGGAGGTAAAGGAGAAGGAGGGACAGGTGGAGAGAACACAAAGGAAGGAGGATGGGGAGGGGACGGGGGAGGGGAGGGGGGCAGAGGAGGGCTTGGAAGGGGTGGAGGTGTTGGAGGGGGAGAGGGGCTAGGAGGCTGTGGAGGAGTAGGGCTTGGGGGTGAAGGTGAAGGTGGGGGAGGACTAGGGGGAGGAGGGGGAGGGGGGCTAGGAGGTGGGGGGGGAGGAGGGGGGAGAGGCGATGGAGGGAAAGGAAGCCCAGCAGGTACAGGGGGAGGTGAAGGGCTGGGGGGTGGCAGGGAAGGGGGGCTGGGGCTGGGGGGAGGGATCACATATCCAGGGGGGAAAGGAGGTGGGGCCGGGAGTGGGGGTAAAGGAGAGGGAGATGGTGGCATGGGAGGGGGGGGCGTGGGAGGTGTTGGGGCCGTGCGGGCACCATAGACAGCAAACTTGCGGATGGCCTTGGGGTTCAGGGAGGTGGGGAACCACTTCTCTCCAAACCAACTGATGTAGGTGAAGAGCGCGTATGGCAAGCAGATGGAGAATTGGACGCAGGTGTTAGTTTCCCAATACAGGGCAGGGTTGTTGATTGTGTTCTGGGCATATGGTCCACCAGTCACGCTGTAGATTCCGCCTCCAGACGCGTTTAGTGAGTTGGGGTTACCGGAGAAGTTGAAAGACAGGACGGAGCTGAAGGTCGCCTTTACGTAGTCAGAACCAGGCGTCTCTGGTAAGGAAGTAGGCCACGCGCTGGCCTCGATCGAACCAATGAACACTGTCTCGAGCGGATTCGTGAGAGACTTGGGTGTTGGCACGAAAAATACCTGGTGAAGGAAAAGAGAAATTAGACCATGCATGGCATAAAGCACAGTAAAAATACTCCGGCCCTCAGGTAGGTTCCCGTCGCAAGTTTATCAAGAGCCAACGGCATCGTCTGGATCGGGCAGATCTGGCGGGGAGATTTTGGCCTGGCAGGTCCGCCCCCGACTTCCATATACTACTGTAAGCATACCTGGGCGATGGCAGCGGCCAAGTCAGCCTGAAACTCCAAAGCTGTGCCACCTGGGTTGGTGCCGTTGGTAATGGCGGAGAAGCTGGTCCTGATGTACAGGACCCAGCGCTGAGGGAGGCTGAAATTGAAATGCTGACCGTCCTGGATGATGGTCATGTCGCGGGTCTGGTTGAGGTTGGAGGTGATCGCCATAGGGGGCGACGGCGGGGCGGGGGAACGCGGGGGGGTGGGAGACAGGGGAGTTGTTTGGGCGTATGCAGAGGTGGCGAGAACTACGAGCATGACAGCCATAAGGCTGCAACGAAATTGGGAAGTCATGACTGGCGCTGAAGGGCCTCCGAAACGAGTGTAGAAGGATTGCAGCAAGCATCTAATGCTGCGCTGTCGAAATATATGAATCGATTCAGCTTCTAACAACCGGAAACAGTGGTACTAACAACCGGGGGCACGTTACGGTCATTAATTGGCACATCTTTATGTTTACGTGCATTAATGTGGTCGTAATGGTGGGCGTAAACGACCGACTCCTCCACAACCGACTCCTGAACAACCGACTATTAAACAACCGACCGTAAACAGCCGATCGTAAACAACCGACTCGCGGCGACACAGGTGGAAGACGAAATCACCGTCGCCATCACCGATAGTCGCCGGTCGTCATTATTGCTAGCATTATGTCGGCCTCAATCTGCATGCCTGGGGCCAAGTTGTTAAACATGCTGGATGAACGATGCGTTATCGTTGTTATTTTTCGCACTCTGGTATGCAGGCCAGTCAATTGGCGCCTTCATTGCCAAAATAAGTTGTTCGCTTAAGGCACCATGATGACATGGTGGTCATGTGTGGTTTACCCAGACCGAAGTGTGTATGACTCAATGCTCTGGGGTAATGTGTGGGGTTGTGCTGTGTTGTAAAAATCTTGGGCCCTAGTCAATGTGTGCTGGAATGGCGTGGGCATGTGGGCGCTGACTGAATGATGCATGATTGCATGGCGTTGCACCTCTAGGTCATGTTAAAAATAAACTGGCTCGGGCCCTGAACTGTGTGTATGCGACATGTCAAGTAACAATCTGGATATGTGATGGTAGGATGGGAGGTTCAATAGTTTTCTCTGTTGCTCAAAGCGGTTTAAAGCTGTGGACATGGGATTCATGTACGCATACTAAGTTAGCACAACCGGCAAAACATGTCTCGTATTTGGAGCATATTGCTACACCGCTCCGGACACTATTATAAAGCTCCGAACCGAACATTTTATCATGCAGAAAAAAAAATGTGCAGCCCTTCCGGGCAACATGACAGGCTTACAGCTCTTGCATATGTGCGGTTTCGACGACTCACTAGAGGGCTGCTTTATCAACCACGCGATAGTACGTTTCCACAACATGTCCAATAGCATTGAGGACGGGCTGACGTTCTAGACAAATTTTATAACCTCGGGAAGACGCTCACACAACCTTCCTTCTCCAAGCTGTCTTCCAAGCAATACGCAATAGCGTTAGGGGAACCCGGTACGGAAACATGGTACGGGAATACGGTACGGTACGGTTCGGATACGGTACGGACAAAAGGGACAATATGGTAGGGCAATACGGTCCAAGATTTCCCCCCATTTTCAAGGCTCAGAACAGCAGGGAAACACATGCATGCAACACTCCCATGACTGTTTGACCCCATTGCATGCACATCCTGTCATACTGCATGGCTGCATGACAGCCCCCATGCAATTGTGCATGGCCCCCAAATAACCACCAAGGATCTCCATGCATGCATGCAGATTTACCATCTAACATGCTAGGGAAAAGTATGATCATTGATGCAATCCCACACTCCTCACACTGTCACACATCGCCATTACAGTCTTCCAACATGCAATTCAGCATTTCAGCAATTCAGCTAGTCCATATAAACGCTACCCACCAGCATGGCACATGAAATTTTACATGCAGGAATATAGCAATAGAAACAAGAGGCATCAGAATCACCTGGCATAGTTGCTGAGTTGCATCATTGCATGGCATGCATGGAAATCACTTCGTAAGGAGACGCGGAGCTCCTGTGTCTTGCCTCCCTCCTGGGAGTCATGGACTCCTGGGCTCCTACTCCTCCTAGCCTCCAACATACCGTACGTACACTTTTGATAGAGTAAAAATGCACATCGATATAAGGCATCGGTTCACACGACATCACCGTTGTATGCCTATATCACCCGTCCTAACGTCTTACCTTTTTACACGCCACAACTTGTCATGTTATGCCTGCGAGGTGATTGGTAAATCGCGAAGTCCCGACGATAATCTTAACGCAAAATTTGCATTGCCCACTCTTGGCGTGGCCAGCCTTCGATGACCGCTGCAAAATCCAATGCGCATCAGCCGTGTACGCTGCCTTCCTAGGACTTGTTCTCAACGCTGCCTCTACCTCCATCCTGCTCTCATGCAGTGCAGGAAATGGCGACCGTACTTGGCCGTGTTGCAAACGGTACGGTGCGCTGATTGGGCGGCAGGAAATGTGCATGCGGATGGGTGCGGGGCGCATAGCATACGGGTTGGGAACGGTAAATGCGGGCGGGACCTGTGCATACAGGTGGGGGCCTGCGGGTGGGTAACAGTGAATGCGGACGGGGGATGGGGGATGGGGACCGTGCGGGCAAATGGGGGTAACAGTGCATACAGGTGGGGCCATGTGCAGATTGCGGATGCGAAAGGCAGATCGGGATGGGGGGCTGTGCGGGCAGGTGGGGGTAACAATGCATACAGGTGGGGGCATGTGCATTGTGCAGAATGCGGATGCGAAAGGCGGATGGGGATGGGGGGCTGTGCGGGCAGGTGGGGGTAACAATGCATACAGGTGGGGGCATGTGCACTATTGTGCAGAATGCGGATGCGAAAGGCAGATGGGGATGGGGGGCTGTGCGGGCAGGTGGGGGTAACAATGCATACAGGTGGGGGCATGTGCACTATTGTGCAGAATGCGGATGCGAAAGGCGGATGGGGATGGGGGGCTGTGCGGGCAGGTGGGGGTAACAGTGCATACAGGTGGGGACATGTGCAGAATGCAGATGCGAAAGGTGGATGGGGGATGGGGGATGGGGGGCTGTGCGGGCAGATGGAGGTAATAGTGCATACAGGTGGGGGCATGTGCAGAATGCGGATGCGAAAGGCGGATGGGGATGGGGGGCTGTGCGGGCAGGTGGGGGTAACAATGCATACAAGTAGGGACATGTGCAGATTGCGGATGCGAAAGGCGGATGGGGATGGGGGGCTGTGCGGGCAGGTGGGGGTAACAATGCATACAGGTGGGGGCATGTGCAGAATGCGGATGCGATAGGCGGATGGGGATGGGGGGCTGTGCGGGCAGGTGGGGGTAACAATGCATACAGGTGGGGGCATGTGCAGAATGCGGATGCGATAGGCGGATGGGGATGGGGGGCTGTGCGGGCAGGTGGGTGTAACAATGCATACAGGTGGGGGCATGTGCAGAATGCGGATGCGATAGGCGGATGGGGATGGGGGGCTGTGCGGGCAGGTGGGGGTAACAATGCATACAGGTGGGGGCATGTGCAGATTGCGGATGCGAAAGGCAGATGGGGATGGGGGGCTGTGCGGGCAGGTGGGGGTAACAATGCATACAAGTAGGGACATGTGCAGATTGCGGATGCGAAAGGCGGATGGGGATGGGGGGCTGTGCGGGCAGGTGGGGGTAACAGTGCATACAGGTGGGGACATGTGCAGAATGCGGATGCGAAAGGCGGATGGGGATGGGGGATGGGGGGCTGTGCGGGCAGATGGGGGTAATAGTGCATACAGGTGGGGGCATGTGCAGAATGCGGATGCGAAAGGCGGATGGGGATGGGGGATGGGGGGCTGTGCGGACAGGTGGGGGTAACAGTGCATACAGGTAGGGGCACGTGCAGAATGCGGATGCAGAGGGGTATGGGGGGCGGATAGGGGTAAGGTTACATACAGGTAGGGGCCTGTGCATACAGGCTGTACCTATGGGTGGGTAACAGTGGATGCAGATGGGGACAAGGGGTCCGTGCGGGCGTGCGGAAAATGTGCATGGTGGTGTGGAGTGAGCACACGGGTAGGGGATGGCTTATGCGGTTGGCGGCTATGTGTGCAAGCCTTGACTGTTTTTGTACGGTAGTACGAATGAGATTGAGAAGATAACTACGCCGTCCTTTTGTGCCAGCCGTGCTAACCGCACCGTGCCGCAACCGTAAGTTGGTGCGCACACAAGCACACGCTCTATGGCTGGTGAGCTTCCAGCATGCAGGAACCAGACAGGATGCAGGCAGGCAGCATGCATGAACCATGCACAGTATGTGGCTGCAGACATGTGCTCGGTGGTGGGGTCCCTGGGGGTCCCCTCTGCCAGTCGCCTCGAGTTGTGCCTGCTTGTAGGCTGCGTCCACTAGCTGAAGCACCTCCGGGATGAGGAGCGGCTGCAGGTCAAGGACTGCCTGGCAAAGTTTGGGGACAACTGATCCCCGCTTTATCTCCTCCAGTGCCCCCATCAGCTCACTGCACCGTGCGCCCACCCTCCTACCTACATCTACCTATGCTTTACATTACGGATACATGGTCGGGTGTCATTGAGTATTTCTTTAAGAGGTAGGCACCCTCTATTGTTCTGTCGGACCGCAAGCTGCAGGTCGGCCGCCATGGCTGCCGCCATGAGTGGGCTGTCTCGCTGTGTTGCCGGTGCCACCGCTGCGTTGTAAAAATGGAGCACGAGCTGCCACCGGGCGTGATGTAGCGGCTGGATTTGCAGCTCCCGTATGACCCCCAGTTGACAGGAGATGCAAGAGGCCCAGCGCCTGGCACAGGTGCTGAAGTAGGCTGGACAGGCTTTCTGCCTCGTAGGCAGTGTGCTGCGGTCGAAGGTGACAGGTGGCCCACACCACATCCCTGTAGTTTGCCATAGACGTTGCATAGACAGTCGCTAGCCGGATACATGTGGGCAGATGCTGCTGCAGACGCACCCTGGTGGCCATGCGGCACACACGGTGCAGCGCGGCAGCCAAAGGCATCTATTTAGTCTACATGGCCTTCCTCATGCTGCCGCTTTCGTGCTGAATGATGCCCATGAACTTGGACACGCTTCAGCCCTGTCCTATCTGGGCCGTACATGCAGACATGGGCTCACTGTTGGCGTTGCGCTGCTGAGCAGCTGCCAAATTCCAAGATCTCTGTCTTGCTGACATCGACCTGAAGCTATTTATCCGCTGCAAACGCATGAAGGGCATCTCGCATGCGTCGCCCCGCCTACAGCACAACACCCTCCGCATGGCACATGGCTGCGATCATGCCTGGCAGGTCGCTAGGGTAGAGGCTGAAGAGTAGAGGGATCATTGGGCAGCCTTGCTTGATGCCTCGGGTGCACGGCACAGGGCCGGTACGTTTAAGGCCATCTGCCAATGACGTTACACCTCTGGGCCCTGCTCAAATAAGCCACAGAAGGGGCAGGACAAAAGAAAGGGGTAAAAGTGGGGGGAAAAGGGAAAAGACAAAACAACAGGCTCAAAAACACAAAATACAAAGGAAGTTCCAACCTCTGAAAATATGTAAGCCTAAACGATATCTACCACGTCGTCCACAAAGGCCAGGGCATCGCGCCCAAGCCTGCCCCGGTATAACTCTAAAAAGTTAGTTCTAGCACCGTTCGGAGGACCTGCCCATCCCCGCTCTTTAAGTTGATCCTGCACGCTGGGGCATTGAAAACAAGCATGCAGCGCGTCCTCGCTCCCGGCCTGACACATGCCTGCCATGTGAAGGTGCTGAGACCGATGCTGCCATAGCTGCCTCTGCGGCACGTTGTCATAGGCCTTGGTTAATGACATTACACCTCTGGGCCATGCTGAAATGAAGCTTGGCCACGTCAGCAACAAAAAGACAGCTAGGAAAGTCAAGGGAGAAAGCAAAAGAGGAAATAAGGTATAGCAAGTTCACCCACCAAACAAAAAGAACACAAAGGTCGGGCAAACCATATCCCCTGCCCCTGGCCTGAGGGGACTAGCCTTTAAAAAGCTTCACTAAAAGTACAAAATCCTGGGCCTCCCACCCCTGCCTGCGGGCTCTCTGACGTCCTGTCTGGTTGGTAGGAAAAGGAAAGGAAGCAAAGGCTAGAAGAAAGACAGAGAGGCGCACAATGGGCGAAGAAAACACCCCTCCAGAAAACGGAAAGGCAGACCGAAGGATCCCTACCTCTGAAAGCAGGAGAGACGAAAAGGGAAAGAGCCAGCCCCCTGGGAGGCAAAAAACAAGACAGCAGACTAGCCCTCAACAAAGTCTACCATGTCTCCAACAAAAGCCAGAGCCTCCCACCCATGCCTGCCCTGGCAGAACTGCTGAATATCCGTGGTGCCCTCGGGGGGGCCTGCCCAACCTCTCGCCCTCAGCCTCTCTTTTACGCTAGGGAAATTGAAAGCACACATGCAGCGCATCCTCCACATGTTGGCCGTGCCCCTCAGCCCAGCACCGTTGGCAGTAGCGTGTGTCACGCTGCTGATCGTTGCGCCGTCCTCTATTATCAGCTGTGCTAGCCGCTCCGAGTCGCAGCCTTAAGTTAGTGCACACACGAGCGCACGCCCTTTTGCTAGTGCGGTTCCTGGCTTGCGCCAGCAAGCGCCTGCTGTAGGCTGAAACCAGGTGTCTTAGGCTGCCGCATACCTGTGTCTGGTGGCGGGGTCCTTAGGGTCTTCCCGGCCGACGACCTCCATTTGCGCCCGCTCATAGGCAGCGTCCACTAGCGCTAGCACCTTTGCGACTGGAGAAGCTGTAGGTCAGCCACTGCTTGACGCAGTTTGGGGGCGGCGGCCTTGGTGACGTCCATGACTGCCACATGCAGCTAGCCACGGCCTCCAGCTGCCCGCTGTGCATGGACTGCATGCCACAAGAGGACACCAGCCTGAAGCGTGCCCCATAGCGCTGCCAAAATCCAAACTGCTCAGGAGGGATGTGACTGTGCAAACATGCCCAATCATCAGTAATGCCTGTGAGCATGCTGGCGTGAAGCCCGTAAAGCACGCTGGTGATGGCAATAGGCCGGTACTTGCCTGGCTCAAGAGGGTCGCCCCTCTTGTTGATAGGCTGGATCCTGACTGGCTACCAGGCAATAGGCATCCCCCCCCTGCCCCGTCATCGAAGTCATCCAGTCTTGAAACAGGTCCCCCAGGAAGTGCTGTTGCTCCCTCTTGTTGTCCTATACCACGGCCAGCTTGATGAAGGGTGCTGCCATACCGTCTAGGCCCGCCGAAAAGGTGAGGATTGTTTTCCTCATTTTTTTCCTTTCTCTCTCATTTCCACTCATGCCTCAAGTTTTCTTATCCCAATTTGACTTCTGGGCCGAGATTTTTTGAGCAGGGGCACAGGGCCCAGAGGTGTAACGTCATTGATGACTTGCGACAAGAACAAGAATATAACATCCTAGGTCCAAGATATTATGTCAGAACATACATATAAAAAGAAACATAAGGCATACAGTGATATTGAACATAACAGTGTCGGCCTGGATTACTGGAATCCTGGATCGGGGGATGGAAGGGTGGTGGTACCCTGATGTTACCTATGTGGGAGAGCCTGGAGGACAGGCAGTGAGGCCTCCAGGGTAAATTGGTGCGCTGATGCGACATGTCGAAGCAAGCCGGCCGTCAACGTCTTTTGACCCAGAGGTGTTATGTCATGGCCCATTTCTGCATGAGGAATACGATGCAGATCTCATGCGAACTCGTCCCGGCTTCAATCACCTGAATTGATTGATGTGTAACTGTGTAGGTCCTTTCGCTCTGGCTGACGGGTTCAGTTGGTTCCGTTTTCAGCGTCGTCAGACCGTTCGTTGCTGACGTTTCGTACGACGTGGGACGCACGTCAGCGTCAGCAGCTTCACAGATATTCTTTGCTACCAGGGCTTCCATTTTTTCGAAACCTTCTCACATGATTCGAACCCGAACATCCTCAAGGCTGTACGCCAGCTGCTTGCTGCTGCTCCTCCTCGCCTTGACCACGTGGGTTTCCGCGAAAATCGACCCTGGCGCATTTCCCGGGACTCGCAGGTGGGTGCTGAGCGGAACTGCGAACCCAGGCAATTCTACCAGTGATGCTGCATTACGTTCCAAATCATGGACCATATAATGGCGGGCACAGTATAAGTTTGACTAGGGCTTGATAGCCATACACAAAACAGCTGCTGTACCATACTGTATGCAGTCTCATCACAGACACGATTGAATCGGTCCTGTCAAGCAAAATTTGTTTGGCGACGTAGAACCCACTCTGGCAGAAAATAAAATAAACCCAACGAGCTTCATTCTTGGACACCCTTCTTCAAGGTGAGCATTTTTTTACTGCTGATGTGTAGGCAATTTAATTATGGGGAAATGAAGGAAATCATGCCAACCATGTCGAGTTCAAATTCAAACTCCCGCTCGAATTCAAAAATCCCTGTTCAGGGGCCTGCTCGGAAGGCGCTCACTCAGCGACAGCGGCAGCTACGTTGATGAGGCTTCAGAGCTGGTTGTGACATCTGCCGCTGGCAGCAGCGGGCATGTCGCTGATGTGCCGAGCACGAGCGACACAAGCGACAGAAAGAGTCTCACTCAAGTCAGCCAGCAAGACACACATCAAGTGCTGGAGGATAAAAGACGCATGCAGCCGCTCCCCGTCCCAGAGGTGCTATACCTAATGGACGCAGCCTACCAGCAGGTGCAGCTTCAGGCAACTGGCAGAGGAGACCCCAAGGACCCCGCCACCGAGCACAGGTCTGCGGCCGCCTACCGGGCTTGGTTCCAGTCTACGGCGGGCGGCGTGTTGGCGCAAGGTAGGAGCCGCACAGCCCGGTCATGTGTCATTCCCGATGCATGGGACGCATTGCTTGAGACTGGGAGATTAAAGGAGACGGCAAGCGGGGAAGCGGTCGGCGATTATTTGCTACATCAACGTAGCAGCGCAGGTCACTGGTTGCAAGGCTCAGTCAGACTGTGATCACAGTAGCATAAAGATCATGAGAGTCTGCAGAAGTCTAGACTAAATAGGAACATACCGGTAACGTACGCCAGTTCAAACAGGCAGGCCATAAATACGTGGCCTGCAGAAACAGTCATGGACGCTTGGCGGCGTATAAACAACCAGCTATCGGTTTCAGAGAGCAGTCAAACACAAGTACGGAAACGCGTCGAAGCATGGCAGCCTAGCTGCCAGCTCTGTAACACGCACCAACAATAGGGCGTGCACTCGTGTGCGCACGAACTGAAATTGCGGCTCAGTGCGGTTAGCGCAGCTGACAGGATGCCGGCCCTGCATTTCCGCTTCCAACGTGAAGGAGAGGCTTAGGGAGAGACGTTGGACAGGCCTCCTGGAGGGAGCCACAGAATTTCAACAGTAGTACCAGGGCCGGCTTGGGTGGGAGGCTCTGAGTTTTGTTGAGGACGTGGTAGGCATTGTTGAGGCCTAGTTTGTTGCTTTTCTTTGCCATCTTGGGGAATAGGCTTGAGAGCGAGGGGCAGGGATACTTCGTCTTTTCCTTTTTGGGGGGGTATTTCTTTCTCCTTTGTGTTCTTCTCCTTCTTTCCCTCTTACCTTAAGTTCCTTTTCTTTTCTCCCAACGGAACAGTTAAGCGCCCACGCGGCCGAGCCCTTTTGAGCAGGGCCCAGAGGACAGAGGTTTTATGTCATTGACGACTAGGACAGCAAGCAAAAAAACAGAGACCCCCGTATGGTCGCATCTTCTTGCTCGCGTTTGAGGCTTTAGGCACAGCACCGGAAGCAATGTGCACCGAGCGAGTGCAATTAATTGCTGGGTGGCTGGGTGCATTGGGGGTCGAGAAATGGGGAGCAGCCGTAACTTAACTTCGTCAGGCAAGTAAGCAACGACTGACCAACAGCCGCCACACGTCACATAGATGCAAGCGTGGATGGATGCAGCATTCAAGCAGGCGGACACCGCCAGCGGCCAGGGGGCCCTACCGCCCTAGGGACCCTGCCGGCACCGTACACATGTCTCCCTCCCGCAACGTGTGTACCGGTAACCATTAAACCTGGGTGCAAGGGAGTTGAGCAGCAAAAGCCCGGGGCGGGCGTGGCCAGGACTCCGGGAGGTGGAAGTATTAACGTTGGTGGAATAAATAGGATACCTATGGCGGTTAAGGCCTGCCGTGGGCTGGTTGGATTTTAAAGGGAAAATCATTCCAACTAACACTGTTGAAAAATGTTCTGTTATCTCCCTAACTTAGTAGGCAGGGATCAAGTTAACTCCTTTGCACCCACGCCATGTTTTGTGATTGGCGCTTATCTTCTGTAGGATGCCACGGCTATAGCCAGGAAAAGGCAGTCTTGTTGTCTTGCTGGTGCCATCGCCCCCTTTTAGAAGCAGAGCAAGTGCTGCCAACAGGCTCATTGTAACGTCTTGATGTATAAGTAGCTCATGACCCTCCAGCTGGTGGCAGATGCAGGTAGCCCCGCAGTCTAGCGCATGTGCTGAAACAGTGTAGACTACATTGTGTTATTGAGGCAGTGCCGCGGCCGGTGGCCCACACTTCATCTCCGTAGTTGGCCGCAGGCGCTGCACAAGCGGGCACTAGGATAGCCGGATGCATGAAGGGAGATGTTGCCTACGACGCACCTTTATAAGCGGTCATGCAACGACCTCGTTGCGGCATGGCAGCCAAAGATGCCTCACTGGAACCTGTGGATCAGAACAATACTGGACATCCTCCACATCCTACCTACTCTGAGTGTGCCAGGATTTCGGAGAATGGCAGCTCTCAATAAGCATCATCAGTCTTCTCTATGTGGCTGTATGCTGGTTGCTTGCTCAGGAGGGTCCCTGGCTTTGTGCTTGCACTTCGAGTCCATTTCGTGTTCGTCCCAGTTTACGAGCACCAGTCCCACACAATCCAGGATTCCAGGAATCCAGGCCGACACTGTTATGTTCAATATCACTGTATGCCTTATGTTTCTTTTTATATGTATGTTCTGACATAATATCTTGGACCTAGGATGTTATATTCTTGTCCTTGTCGCAAGTCATCAATGACGTTACACCTCTGGGCCCTGTGCCCCTGCTCAAAAAGTCTCGGCCCAGAAGTCAAATTGGGATAAGAAAACTTGAGGCATGAGTGGAAATGAGAGAGAAAGGAAAAACATGAGGTAAACAATCCTCACCTTTTCGTAAGTGCTATTGCGGCATCAAATGCACGTCATAGGATGCTTTTACAATGTGAATATATCGAATCCGTTGCTAGCACAAAGAAGACAAACAATGGGAACCGGAAGAGCAGAGATAAAAACATGTAGCATAAAGGGAAACCATACAGAATGGACAATGGCCTGGCTCACTCAGCAGGCTCAACAAGCTGCTAGACTGAATAAGAACATGTCAATAACGTTACACCTCTAAGCCCGCTCAAAGCTCGGCCGCGTGGGCGCCCAACTGTTCAGAAGGGAGAAAAGAAGAAACTAAAAGGAAGAGGGGGGGGAAGGAACAAAAGGAGAGGCCGGGAAGGCAAAGAAGACCAAGGCCGACACCTGAGTTCCACTAGAGAGAATATGTACACAAAAACAACATGTAGCCCACCCAGTGTGTCCAAGGAAGTAAAGGGCGTGAACATATTGACATATGTGGTATACTGGTGCATGCATGCACGCTTGCGTCATGGCAATATAGCCAAGGCCCTCAATAATACCGGCCATGCCTCCCTGAGTCTTGGATGAGGGTTCTGACCGTTCGTTAGGATAAAAGGTTTGTCCTTAACAAACCCTAAACAAGGTTGTGCTTACCAAACCCTAAACAGGGTTGTGCTTACCAAATGACTACCAAAGAAAAGTGCTCACCATAGAAGTGTTACCGTCGTACACAAAATGCTTTCAAAAACGAAGCCCTTTGTCATCTGCTGCTCAAATCAGCGCTTACACAGCCCAACAATCAGCACGGGGCACACTATGCGGCCATCCCAATAACAACTGCACTATCGCCTCATGCCCTCTGCCAGCAGCTCTTGTCAGAGCTATCCAGTTCTGGCAATCAGCACGAGGCGCATGTTGGGGCTGTTCTAGCAACAGCTGCACCACTGCCTCATGCCCTCCGACCGCAGCTCGTACTAGCGCCTCACCGTCTTGGCTATCAGCACGGGGCGCATGCTCGGCCCATCCCAGCAGTAGCTGCACCATCGATTCTTGGCCACGAGCGGCAGATCCCAACTGGGCAGCTCCGTACTGGCAGTCAGCATGGGCAGCATGCTGTGGCCATTCCAGCAACAACCGCACCACAGCCTCATACCCTCTGCATGCAGCTCGAATTAGCGCCCTCCCATCCTGGCAATCGGCGCAGGGTGGATGTTGGGGCCAACCCAGCAACAATTGAACGATCGCCTCATGCCCTAAATCTGCAGCTCAAAACAGCGCCATGCCATCCTGGCAATCAGCGTGGGGAGCCATCCTAGCAACAGTCGCACCACGGCCTCATGTCCTCCGCCCGCAGCTTGAATCAGCGCCTCCCCATCCTGGCAGTCAGCGTGGGGCGCATGCTGAGGCCAATCTAGCAACATTCGCACTATTGCCTCATGTCCTCCGCCCGCAGCTTGAACCAGCGCCTACCCATCCTGGCAGTGAGCGAGGGGCGCATGCTGAGGCCATTCTAGCAACATTCGCACTATTGCCTCATGTCCTCCGCCCGCAGCTTGAACCAGCGCCTCCCCATCCTGGCAGTGAGCGAGGGGCGCATGCTGAGGCCATTCTAGCAACATTCGCACTATTGCCTCATGTCCTCCGCCCGCAGCTTGAACCAGCGCCTCCCCATCCTGGCAGTGAGCGAGGGGCGCATGCTGAGGCCAATCTAGCAACATTCGCACTATTGCCTCATGCCCTTCCTCTGCAGCTTGAACCAGCGCCTCCCCATCCTGGCAGTGAGCGAGGGGCGCATGCTGAGGCCAATCTAGCAACATTCGCACTATTGCCTCATGTCCTCCGCCCGCAGCTTGAATCAGCGCCTCCCCATCCTGGCAGTGAGCGAGGGGCGCATGCTGAGGCCAATCTAGCAACATTCGCACTATTGCCTCATGCCCTTCCTCTGCAGCACGAAACAGCGCCTTCCCATCCTGGCAATCGGCGTGGGGCAAATGTTCGGGCCATTCCAGCAACAGGCGCACCATGGCTTCATGCCCTTTCTTTGCAGCTCGAATCAGCACCAGCCCGTTTCGGCAATCAACGCATGGCGCATGCTCGGGCCATCCCAGGAACAGTCGCACTACCGCCTATGCCCTTCCTCTGCAGCTTCAATAAGCGCCCTCCCAAACTGGCAATCAGCACGGGGCGCATCCTGTGGCCGGCTCAGCATCAAACTGCACCACCCTCTCCTGTCCTTTACCAGCAGCTACCACCAATGCCTTGATTGCCTTCTCTTGCTGTTGGCCGTATCCTCTGCTGGTTTGCTTTGAAAGCTGTATTGCCCTGACCAGTGCCTCCTGCTGGTCCCCTGTCTTGATGGTGCTGTGCACAGCCCTAATAATAGCATCACCTGGGTCATCGTGAACCTCCAGCAGCAGGCTGGCCACTAGGCTGGGGCAGGACCACAAGCAACCCGCCACTGCCTGCACACACTCCAAGGCGCGATCCAGCGGCCGCGGAAGCCAGGGCGCCATGGGCGGATACCGTCTAGCTTCCACGCACCCACGCTGCTAAGAATATGGCCGAGGACAGACTGGTCCTGAATGCAAGTTTCGCCCAGGTCGTGGGTGCAAGTTGTGACAAGAGTGTTCTCAAGATGCGCGATCTGGGCGTCCATAATATCGGTTGGGGAGGCGTGGGCTAGAATACTAGTACGTGTGTTTATCTCGCAATCAAATCACGTATTCCAGTATTTAATATGGGTAGACGAGCCTATGCTGCAAACTAACGTAAATAAGCCTCGGTGGATTTGCTTCAGATTTCAGCATCCGTGTTTTCAACATCGGCGCGCCATCCATACCACCGATCCATACCACTGATCCATACCCGCGGTGTACACACCATGGCGCGCCGATGCTGCAAAGCAAAGCAAGCTCGTTTTGGATTTTCAAACCCACCTTTCCGTTTGAATAAGTTCCAGGCTACGGTGCACCGTGGTGATCAGGGTTTCGGGCACGACGGGCGCACCTACGCCAACGAATGAATGCATCGCCCACGACGAGCTTTGCGAAGGTGAGCAGGGCACGAGCGGTGACTGGTGCCGTGCCTGCATAGCTGTGGAGACGGCAATTCTAGTTCGGATTTCCGTGGGCCAGATTGGGTCGATGCATGGGGATTGGCCGGCGTCGTCGTTGTATAGCTGACATGTATGGTTGTAGCGTTATGAGAACGCTAGGAAAGCTTGTATAATGATACACGCCCCAACCTCGCGTGAATCTGTCTGGCACATCCATCCCAACTCCCAAGGGATATCAGCCCGTCCAGGCATGCCTAAATGGGCATGCCGTGCGGCACTAAGCCATCAATCAAAGTAGCAGCGTCAGTACCCAACTGGGATCGCTACAATGGTCTGCATCAAACCGGTAGAGTTGCCATCGTATTTTGCATGAGATAAGTGCATGCAGTGTCTCTTGAGTATGAAGTACTGATGGGGGCCCATGTCCTTGAACACCATACCATATTATTATATTAACACTCTGCATAGCCTCGTCGTCCCTAGTTGTTTGTTTCACACTTTCCCCGCCCTGGGCTTCTTGTTCTGTTTTCGGTTGACTGTCTGTTACCCCCCTGTCTCTGCTTCTGTTTAAATCTTCACCCGTTTTCTCTGTGTGTTTTAGTGCCTGTCTAGTTCGAGGGGGGGGGCAAAAAAGAAAGCCAAACACCCCATCCTAATAAAAACATCAAACGACCCCTGACTATCCCCCCCCCCCGCCTCCGGAACCTAGTAACACCTTAGTTTCTTAGTCAAAAGTCAGGATTGAAGTATGGGAGCGGGGTCAGTTTCAATCAGCTTATCAGTGCGCTTCTGATATCAAGTTACCCAGGGTCTAACGACAAGACGAACTAGTAATAAATGGACACACTGCGATCCTAGCACAGCAGAGGGGTCACGGTTCCACACCCTCAGAGCGCTTTGACCAACAAGAACAAACAAATCGACTAACAAAGGAAACAGTCAGGAAAGCCACATTATAGCGCGCTATTTATTGCAGGGTTAGCACTGTCCTCATGAGGTGCAGGAGAAAACTGAACATTCTTGGAAAGTAAAACAGTACCAAAGCTGGTTTGGAACAACAAATCGGCAGATATAACGTGTGACAAAAGTAACTTTCTTGAGGCAGAGCTAGTCCTTGCCAAGGGGACATTTCTTGACCTAACAAAGCCCTAACCCTTGGTAATGTACGTGATGGCCGGGATGAGCAGCATGCCCTCATTCATGGTGAGCATGTAGCTCGGCTGTACGTAAGAGAAGCCCTGGAACACGCTCTGAGAGTGAGCGCCCGGCGAGCAGGCCGGCGAGTCCTCGGGCTTCTGATCCGTCCAGATCTTATCAAAATTCTCAACACTCAAGTTGCACTTGACGGTGGGCTTGAACTTGCTCTCAATTTCGCGGCGCTCCAGCTTTGCCCAGTCGATCGTCTTGAAGAATGGATGTTTTTTTATCTCCAGGGCACCCGTGGGACCCGAACCCAGGCGTCGCTGTGGGTCACGGGTGAGCAGTCCCTGCAGCACACACAGTTTGAAAACAAGTCAGCAGGCTGGGCATCGAGTAGGGATCGTGGCAGAAAACCGGTCTCAAAACAAGTGACCTCAAGTGTTCATTTTTTGGCTGCGCAAAACAGTTTGAGAGAAAATCTGGACAGGGCTACAGCGGGCGGCGGGCCCTAACATCATAGCAGGCCATGTACGACACCTCCCATCCCTCGCCAGCATGCTAGTTAAATTGTTGCTGAGCAGCTTAAAAGCTGCAAGACAACAAACATTGAACGACCCAATCTGTGTGCTCGTCTCTGTTGCCAATCGCCAGACAGGAGCCCAACCCCGTTGTTATTTTCCTGCCTCCCATTCCTGCACACCTTAAGGATGCTGAGCGAGTCGTTGGAAAGGAATTTGGGGAACTTGGGCTTGCCCGTGAGAATCTGCAGCTGCAGCGCCTTGCGGCTCTTGGCGCGGAAGGGGGGAATGCCACACAGCATCTCAAACAGCAGGATCCTGATATGCAGGGGGAGAAGATACAGTCAAGATCTGGCAGAGGACCAGGTAGAGGCTCATCGACAGAAATATTGCTGCAACTGCACAAGTACAGGATGCAGCCCGATAAGCCCTCAGCTTGAAGAATGTACAAGCACTCAATGCTGAGTCAAAACGGTCACTTTCGTGCCCTCAGTATTCCTACTAAATTGCGTATGTGGGCACTTCATACACCGTGTAAAACAAACAGGCACACAAAACTGTGACAACAACCTCCATGCTGACTCATCTCCCACCCACAATTCTCCACCCACCCCACCTACCCGGTGCTCCACCAGTCCACGCTCTTGTCGTGTCCCTTGCTGTCAATGATCTCAGGCGCCATGTACTCCATTGTGCCGATGAAGCTATTGCTGCGGTCATTCGCACCCTCCACATTCCCCTGGCCAAATAATGCGGGACAGGTAAGAGAGTGCACAACTGCACACATGGAAGCGTTCTACAGCCTTCAGAAAGGCATGGCAATATTTCGGGGCTGACATGAAAGACACAACACCACCGTTTCATTATCATCTCATGTCCACTGTCATCAATTCTCCAGCAGGCTACGCCATCTCGCGCACCTTGGCCAGCCCAAAGTCTGTCAACTTGATGTGTCCAGTACTGTCCACCAGGACATTCTCCGGCTTCAGGTCTCGGTGCATGATGTTCTTGGAATGCAGGTAGGACAGCGCACACACCATCTCGGCACAGTAGAGTCGGGCAACATCCTCGCTGAAAACACCCTGGTGAACCAAGAAGAGAGGAGCAGAGACGTTAAGGAAGTGGATATAACACTATAGAGCACAGGCAGTCAGGTCCTGACATTTACGTTTTCCACATGGTACACCAGTCAGGATCTTCTGGGCTGGACAGACCAGCGGGGCTTTTACCGCACCAGGCCCCCACAGCCATAAGCCGCGATGTAGCTGAACCGTAGGTCAAGCACTCAAAAATAAATAGTGAACTTAAACCTGACGTCCTGACCTGAATCAAATCATGAGCTTTTCCACATGATCGAGGGCAATCACTGAAATTCAGACTGTGCGTAAATCCCACCTCGCGATACAGGTTGAAGAAAAGGTGGCCACCGTTGATGAAGTCCAGGACCAGGTACAGCTTGCTGGGGGTCTGTTAAGGCAGAGCAGCAAGGACAGGCGAGTAAGTCAATGAACACGAGAAGAGCTCGGCTGCAAGAGGAGAGCCAAGCGAGTTTGCTTTACGCATCGGGCCTCCAAGACAGATCATCCCAATTCACAACATGGACAGCAGGGACAACAGCAATAAACAGCCAAGCATCGCCCCCACTCCAGTGGCCACCCAACATCTAACCAATTCAGCCAGCATGATCATGGATACTCGACGCTGGCACAGAGAGATAATAGGGTCGATTGGAGTTTCGAATCAGTTGAGCAGCTCACCTGGAAGGAGAATCGAAGGGACACGATGTAGGGGTGCTCTAGGTCAGAGAGGACGTCGCGCTCTGACTTGACATACTCAGAGTGCTCTTTGAGCAGGATCCGCTCCTTGCGCATGACCTTGAGAGCGTATATCTTCTTGGACTGCTTGTGGACGACCTGAAAAACCTGCAAGGGGTGGGGTTTACAGCGGGCCTCACATCAGGTGGACGACAAACTGCTCATGGACATGGCAATGGTAGGTACAGGTGAAGGTGCCTGAAGAGGAGAGGCATACATGGGAGTCGCAACGAGTTAAAGAGGGACGCACTCACAGGTGTGAAGTGCCAGGGGAGGAGCTAGGGGCTATGACAGTGGGTATGGTGGACTACCCTAGCTAACAGGTAGCCAAGCAGGCGATTAGTGTAAACTGAGTTGAGCATGGAGTTATCGGCACCCCATGCATTCAGCAATGGATGGCAGCATGGTGGTTGATTGCGTTTTGGCCGGCTCGCCAGGGCCTACCTTGCCAAAGGCCCCTTGGCCCACCACGCTGAGCAACTCGAAGTCCTTGAGGGCTGGTTTGTAGTCCTTCATGTAAGGAACCCCTGCAGGGGGAATGGCCACCTGAGAGGCCAGGACCGGGCCGTCCTGCTCCATCTCCAACTGTGCGTCGTGCAGCGCCTCGACGTGCTTGGCAACGGCGTCCTTGATGGCGAGCGCGTCATCGAGACTTCGGCGGCCGTCGCGAGGTGTCAAGTGAGAGATCTCGTCTGAGCAGAGTGTGGTAGCGTTGCCATCAGAGTCGCCGCCGATGCTGCTGCCCTGCACCTGAGTAGGGAGCGCGGCGTCAGAAAGGCCGGGTGGTTTCCGGAGTGCTCCCGGTGCGTTTCAGCATCTGGGAGTCATCTTCCTTACCGAGTCCAAGTCATCGTGATCCCGGCACGGAGACTGGTTGGCTCCAAGTGACAAGGAGAGCAACGAGATTGCAGGTGATAGAGCAGAGGGCGTCCTCAGCACGGGAGGCTCTGCAGGGTTCTTGGCGGTAGGTGTGGTCAGGCGTGCCTCGGTAGGAGTTGCAACGCCAGGAGGTGCCCAGGCTGACGCAAAAGGATTGAGGACACGCATTCCTGAGGGTAATAGTTTGATGCTGGAATATGAATTGTCGGCTGAGTGAACCGTTGCGTACTCTCCAAAGGTTTCTATACTATATGCACTATACTGATTTATCCGTAAAGAGCAGAGTAGTAAGAAAAGTTTGCTAGAATTAGCTTGTTGCTACCTGCACAGAACCTGTGCACGCGAGGAGAAATATAATGTATGCCTTTGAAACACATAGAATGTCGATGCGTTTTAACTTGCTTGCTTTCAAATGTTGTTGACGACATGGCATTTATCACACCAGACGCAGACGAGTTTGGCGCGTCCCGAAACCCTAAAACCCAACGTACACGTCATACCACGACTAGCAACTTCAAATCTCGAGTCCCTAGCCTGATACCTCTTATTCCCACTGAAATACAGTGATAGGCACAGTTGTACATATTTGTGTTGTTGACGAACCCACTCATCGCCTTCCATTGTTGTTTCTTATGGGTAACGGGTTATCTACCTCCTCACACAGATCCATCTTCGTTCGCAAGCTGTAACAGAAGTATTTTTCTAATTAAAACATGGCCGATGGTGCAGGCCGGCATGGGTTGGGACGTGGGAACCAGCCGGAATGGTATGGACCGGAGAACGACATGGGAAGACATCCCACAGATCCCAACTGCAGCAGATTTGAAAACCAGCTACTTGAGCAGCAGGTGCAGAGACGGCACCACGCAGGAAGTCAACAGTCTCATGATGCAGAACAACATCGCTACCGCCATGCACACTATGATGTTCAGCATGGACCAGAACAGCAGCCACAGCCCAGGCAGCAGGAGCAGGCGCAATATCATCAATACGGGTGGGAACAGCAGCCGCAGGACAGGCAGCGTGAAAAAGAGCAATATCAGCAATCTGGGATGCGTCGGTGGGAGCAGCAGCCGCAGCCTAGGCAGCGTGAAGAGTGGCAAAATCAGCAGTCAGGGATGCGCCGGTGGGAACAGCAGCCGCAAGGCAGGCACCATGAACAGGGGCAATATCTGCACTCCGGAAAACAGCAGTGGGATCCGCAGCCACAGGAAAGGCAGCAGTATGGGCGTGAGCAACAGAGGGGTCATAACGCAGTCCAGGATCAAGGCCAGCCCAGAGGGCATTTCAGAGGGCAACGTGGCTACTACCTTGTTGGTGCTCGGGCGGCTGATCTCCCTCGAGAACCGTACAACCCTGACGAGCCGGACTCGCGCATCTTCGATATTCCTTCTAATCCCCCACCCCAGTCCCCTCCCTACGAGCTAGTAATCGAGGAGGGCCTGGATGGTTCTGTGACAGATTTGGATGCCTTGATAGCAGCAGAAGTACTGATTTAGGGCAGCTCTGTTCCCTGGTCGGCCTCAGTTTCAGGTAGCACAGGGCTCAGTTGGGGCGAATGGGGTCATACTTCTAGCTTTGTCCTTCAAGCATGAGCTGTATGCCTGGATAGTTTTGTTACTTTTGGATGTTGCATCTTGAAGCGATATGCACAGGATACTGGTGCATGGCAACGGTGTTGTGTCCATAACGAGGACTTCACACGATGGAACATTACTAACAGGAGATTGGGAGGAGGCCCTTGCTGTCTTACGTTTTACTTCATGTTGCTTGCCTGATGTGTGGAGGCCATGATCAGTTTCTTGTCACACGGCAAAAACTAGCTACTATTGACAGTTGGAAGTAGAAAGTACCAAAGGACCACTGTCTGAACATAATGTATGACAGCGATATCTCTGCTGTGCATTTGTCTGTTGTGCATCAGGTTGGAGTTGGGTGCACTCTCAGGGCATGAAGCCTACAGGCGTCATCACAAACTACAGCGTTGCAGAAATTTCCTATAGAGTTCAACAGATTTCCCGCTTTCCTCATGGAAGCTGCTGGTGTGATTCTGAATAGCCAGGAGGGACCACACTCACCATGATCACAGTTGCTCCTCCTACCTGGAATGACCCGCTGTCACTGAACAGGTCGAGTTATAGGACATTGCTTTGGGCTCCCGCATCAGGCCATTTTCCATCCGCAAGTAGCAGCTTCCATACGACCTTTTGAATCAAAGATTCACAAGCAGCAGAAACAGGGATCACTCCACAGTAGCATTCGAATGCTCGCTTTGTAGCTCATTCCGAATGTTTCAGCAGATGTGAGGTGCAGCCAGCTAGCCTTGCGCAAACTGAGATTGCATAGCCAGGATTGAGGAGTCCAGGGAGTTGGCTTGATGGAGAATTTATCATGGCCGAAACAGTTTACTGCAGTCTACCAGGAAAATCGACCGCAGGTGGACAGCCATGATCTTCCCCCCTGATTCCAATGTCTACTGTGTGCTGCCTTTCCGTTGGGGGAAGGGAGGGAGGCTTCTCCTTTATGTTCCTCTTTCTTTCCTCCCTCCTCTTGCCTTCAGTTTTCTTCTCCCAACTTGATTGTTGGGCGCCTACGCGGCTGAGCCTTTAGAGCAGGGCCCAGGGGGTAATGGCACTGACAGCTCTCTGGGTCATGGGAAGGTGCATGGGGCTTGGCATCACACTGCTCCGTTCACTCCAACTTTCAGCATATGTACTCTGCCAATACAACAAATGGAGGCTTTGATGCAGACGATGCTGAGATCAGTCCAGTATTTTCGACCTGTTTTCGATTCTTTCAAGTATCCAATCAAGCAGTTGAAGCTTCTACTAGTGGGGACCAGAGGTGCAACGTCATTGGCTGTGGTGACAAAGACTAGCGAATGTAGAAGTAGTTTTCATCCGGAACTAAAACCTTTTTGTACTAGTGTACCTAGCAGACGACAGAGGGGTTGAGTAACTGTCACTTCCTTTCTACAACAAAAGGTACAGGATAAATCACTCTCGTGGTAACAAACACTGTCAGCCGTGTACTCCCGGAGAGCAGGTTTATAATAAATTGCTGCCAGGTCAATCTGACCTCCTGCAAAGGATATTAGCTGATGTGCAGGAACATTCGACAGTCGAAGTCCAGGGGGCAAACAATTCACATGTCTTAGACTCCTGGATTCCCAGTTCGAAACAACTACACATTATTCGTTACATGCGACGTTGATGAATCCAATTACATCGAAGAGTCCCCTGATGCTTGTACATAAGTCGTCCCATGTCGACCTTCCTTGGTCTCTGCAACCAGAACCCCAGAATGCCACACGCAGGGCACTGCACTAGGCACTTGTCATGTCATTCTGGGTCCCGAAAAGTGCTCTGAACCATGCTTTAAAGCAAACAGAGGATCTGCTATGCCAGGCAGCATTTACAGGTTGGGTTGGCGCTCCTCGCCAAGGACGGTGAGCAGGTTGTATCCGAAGGGGTCCGCAACGTGCTTGGACCAGTTCGCGTAAGGGCCCTCGCCAGTGACCGCGCTCTGGAGAGCGAATCCCTGCAAAGGTTATGAAATATGTTGAGCAGCCACTCGGCATGCAAAGGATACATAATATCCTTTAATGTTCCATGTTGGCAGGCAGGACAGCACTTCTGAGATATGTCCTGTTGTACTGAGCCCCTGGTACTGAGTCACTTCATCATGCACTTCCGACTTGTACCAGCACTTCCTGTACATGTGATCTGGGCAAACCTTCGAAGGCTGGAGACAAGGCATAATCACAGGCAGTGGCGGCATAGGGACTCACCAAGACAGAGACCATGGCCAGGCGTCCGTTCTTGATCTCCTTAACCTTGAGCTCAGCAAAAACCTCAGGGTCATCAGCCAGGCCCAGGGGGTCAAAGGGGCCACCGGGGTAGTCCTTGTCAAGGCCATCGAAGACATCAGCGTCAAACTTGCCAACACCTGCATCGCAAGATAGGGCTCACATATAAACACATTCTCGCCAGCACCGGTACTTCAGCTAGCCGTAGAGGACAGGCATACCATAGCAGACCAGAATTGCAAATGTGTTCCTCCCATTCCTGCAGCAGTGCGCACCTGGGGAGAAACCAGGAGGGCCAGCGCCTTCCTTGCGGAACTTCTCAACGGCTCCCATCAGCAGCACGTTTACGGCCACCACCGCAATAAGGGGCAGCGGGTTCTCGATAACTCCCCATGGCACAGCAAAGTAGTTCAGCAGGCCACCGTCAAGCATCTTGGAGCCGGTCTCAAAGTAGGTGCCTCCGACAATGGGGGCTCCATTGGCTTGCAGGCCCTCGGGGATGATAATGCCGGCAGCGGCGAGCATGGCCCAGCGGGCATGCAGCAGCTCGTTAGAGCGGTACTTGGCAACTTGGTCAGTGTCCTTGCCCAAGCCCAGAGGGTCGTAGCCGTAGCTAAGAAACAGCATGGCATATGCAACATGTTAGGATGGACAGGAATTTCAAAAAAAGTGTCAACAACACGAACTGTTCTGTTCCATGCCATTGTACTACAACTTACTCTCCAGCGAGCTCTCCGTTCAGGTACTCGGGCAGATCGTTGATGTCCAACAGACCGCTGGGCAGGAACAGGTCGCGATCCTGACCTACAGCAGAACAACATGGTGTTGAGGGCCTTCCGACTAAAAGATGGGAGCAGGTAAGGTGCGGTGGAATGGTCTCCTGCGGAATGACGCTCTCCCTCCCGATCTGCTCCCAGCGACCCTGACGTTAAGTTCAAGGCTTTTACCCGGCAGGAAGACATCGGACAGTGGGCGCATCTCACCATACCACTGGCCGAGGTTGGTAGAGGAGCCTCCCTCGCCACCGAGCCAGCCCTTGGTGGGCTTCGTGGACTGCTTGGACTTGACAGGGGCCTTGGCGCCAGCCTTCTTGGTACTCTTGGTACCCTTGGCGGCACCCTTGCCGAGCTTGCCGAGCTTGCCGAAAAGAGCCTACGAAGCAGACACGGCATTCGGAACACGATGCGGCCTGTTGAGCAGATCCTAAAGGTACCCTACCTGGACCTGCATTCTCGTAGTGTAATTCAAAGAATGAAGACTGACTCTGGCTCTAGTCCAAATCAAGTGCAAAGCCACGATGTGTCTGTTGATATGGACGGGACCTGATCCGTTGGGGTTCAGTAAGGCGAACTCGACGAACCCTATTCAACCGCACCACGACTCATCGATTGCGCAGCACATTCGCAGCACCATGCTGCTGCCAATCGTATGGTTGAGAGCATTTTTTTGGAGAAATGTGAATGCTTCGGTGTAAGAAGCCAGCATCCAGGTGAGCCGCAGACCGCTGAATCATACTTATCTGAAGTTGAGGTTGCATGGCATGACACAGACAGGTGACCAATGGTACAGGGAGGTACGGAGACAAGGAAGCAAACTTCTGCTGATTTCAAGTGCAACTCAAACATCACTACGTGCCACAAAGGCATCAGCTGTCAGATCTTATGCGTGCAACAATCACATCCTTTTGCGGGTGACATCAAACTCAGGTGACCTAACCTGTCGAGCCTGAGTTTTGACCAGGCAGAGTGAAACAATATCCTATATAACCGCACCATTATATTCAATTTGTTTATCCGTTGATCAAGAGAGGCCGAGCATGCCATAGGGAAGAATCTCAGGCTGTCGTTACAGCTTCTGGTCATGATATCACATACCAGCATTCTTAAGAAGGCACTCAGGATACTGTACCCATCTGGTAGCCTTGAATATGTCAATAAATATGAAGCTCTGAGGCTGAGCTAAAAAGAACCAGCTTTTCGGTTGTATCACTCAATAGGTCACCATGCAACTCAAAATCTCGAACTGGGTTCTGATATCAATGTCGGTGCTCGGCATGTCCTGGTCGATTCTTTTGCATGCCTATCTACCAGAATCATAGTTCTGGAGGAGGTAACAGAAACTGGCCGGATCCCTTTCCAGATCAAAGCCGGCGCAGCCCGGGATGCAAGGAGTGACATCCATGGGGCCAACTCCTGGCGTAAACTATTTGCAGTCCAGCGGAGCTTTCGCTACATTTATCCACTGTGCAAAAGGTAATCTTGCAAACAAAATCTTGGGTGAAGATTGCGGTCCTGTGGGGCCAAGCAGCTGCAGGAGCAGCGTTTCGGGAGGGAGTTAGCCGGTGTAGGAATGGAGCTACCAATTTGAGGGCCACGGAAGGGCACCAGTATGGGCATAGATTGGAGAAAGACATGTGGTGGCTATACACAGCCATGACTATCCGCAGCCTGGACAGCCCGGGCCACGCCAATACTAGGGTTTTTATGTACCAGTATCCATGTACCAGTATCCAAGTAACATAATGGGCGGGTGGCAAATAGCTACCAGGGCGCTATCTCGAATGAGCGTAATAATCGACGCATTTGGACATGGCCTTGCTTCGTGAATCAGGATAGAATGCTGGCGGGTGTGGTCCCCAACAGGCAGGATGAGGTGCATGGTTTGAGGGTCAAAAAAGCCATGGCCTCAGAAAATATGAGGTGGAGGACTCCTCACTGACTGGGTGTGGAAGTGTGTTGAAGATGGACCGTCCAGGTGACTGCCTCATGTTAGGCTGGGTGCTCTTACTGTACAGGGCTGATCCAGAGATGTACGGCAGCGTGACTGGTGCCATGGCCAACACTGAGGCTAGCCCTTGGACCTAGGCAGGCCCCAGGCAAGAGGCTCTTAAATTCATTTCAGTGATGCGAGGCCGTAAGCTCTCCAGTAAGCTTTATTCAGCACAACCGATGCCAGTTAATGACGTTACACCTCTGGGCAAACGATGTCAGTGACTTGACAAGCGGCTTTGAGAGTCATGAAGGAGCTACTAAAAGGTTTAGAATGGACCGTATTTTTTGGACAGCTCAATTATAAATGGGAAAGGTCCAGGGGAGGAGCTGGCTCCTATGTGTGCTGGACTGCTGGTACCGAATTGGTGAGAAGTATTTATCTTGCTTGTTCCTGATGGAATTGGGCAGTGAAGCCCGTGCCTCCAGTACATACCGGCTGGCAAAAAGGTAAACAGTTGGCTTAGCAGAGACACTTCGGAACCTGTGGATGGCCAGCTTGGCTCCCTCGAGCTTACACCTGGCCTAGTCAAAGGGTAATACACTTCAAAGAGCTCCCTCTAACGGGCCAACTTCACTTGCCGGGATGAGGTGCACTTCAACGAGCGCAAGCATGGCGTTGGCGTCTGACAGATGGCCAACATCGAACACGTATTCCACACTTTATGCCCTTCACACTTCAGTTCAAATTGAAGTAGCATGTCGCGCTGCAAAAATCTACGCTACGGCGTTTACTTTCTTTCTTATCAACCTGCACATAGCGTCACCATGCGCCTCTTATATAGATTCTGCGCCTTATTTTTGCTAATTGAATCAAGCTTCCTGTCAGCTGCATACGCACAACGCACAATCTCACAACCTTTCACGAGCAAGTCTTGCGCCTTGAATCTTTTCTTTGACACGTCTATTTTGGCATGCCAATCTTGTCCAACGGCAAGTAATGTCAGCAATCAATGCACACTATTCGTCCCGACTGAACTCCACCAAAAATCTGGTTGCTGCAGAACTACTTCCCAACTGCTGATCAGCTGTCATGTCAGCAGGTGACTGGCAATCCTCCTCATAACCTTACATGCAATTCAGTATGAAGCAGCTGCAGAGCGTGCGTCAAAAATGTACCATGTCACTGCAGCTGCTGATACTTCTTGTCAGTCTTGCACCATGCATGCCTCACCGTATGGCCATACTAAAACTTGCTTTATTTTTACGCAGTGTGACATTAATTCAGGGTTTTACTATGCGACAGAAGATGGATTTGGTGTTTCCATGGCATACGTTGGCTCTCCGAACATAACCACCTGTTCGTGTCCAGTTCCCCCCGACATTCCCTCCGGAGCTGAAACAATCAAGGCCACCATCTTTACTAATGGTGCCTTCCGGCAGCGCTGCATCGTCTGCCCAACGAACTACACGGTAAATCAGTTACTTTCACAGGGCTCCATGCCAAGTTTCCCACTCTCTTCACCCGTCTTCAGGCTGGCACCTCCAGCAGTGGACAGGAAAGCTGCATCCCTCCTGCTGAAACCACATACGAGTCTAGCACAACTCCTGAGCAAGACTACAACACGGCTTCCGCTGTCCTTTCCCTTGGAGCTTACTCTGCTGCCACCACAGTGAGATATAGATGATCCACTCCGACCATTTAAACTGAGCAAACTCTGACCACTCAAACTGAGCGAGCATGCAACCTGTCGGACACCACATATCAGAGCCTTGCCTTTGGCTCAGCACCGGCACAAGTCTAATCCACACCATGCACCACACCTCTTATTTCCTGCATTCTGTACCTCAATTACGTCTGTACCTTGTTCCACACCAATACCCTACCTATTGAACACACTACCGGTATTATTTGATTGCTCGTGAGGTTGCCCAATGTGAATTGAAGCCAGGCAGAGATTGTAGCAGTCACAACAGAATGAGAATAGGGAACTTCAAAATTAGACGGACATGAGCCTCAATCAGATCATGCAAGTTACCAAGTGTCTCTGGACTGCCTGCCTGCTGCAGTCCCACATCACATGTTATCTCTCTTACAACATTTATTTTCATGTGACAGGCTACGTTCCCTTCATCTGCTGCTGGCCAGCCAGCCCCTGTCTCCAATTCGTACCCGCTGGCAACATTGCTCGGCCCCTCAACTTTGGCCTGCCTCAAACCGCCATTTGACAGGGCGGCCTGCAATGCAGTGGCTAACTTATGTGCTCTTCAGCTATATGCCACGTAAGACATCAATTACATAATTAAAGTGCACAGGGTTGGCCTTGGTTTCCTACTGGTATAAATGCCACATGTGCTGATGCTAATACAAGCAAGTGTTTTGTCTGCGCTCCATCTCAGTGCTTCTGCCTGCAGGACAGACTGACGTAGCGAGCATGAGATTTGAGTTGCCCTCATACTTTCCTGCTGAGGATGCCTCCTTATTATGTGCTCAGTGGGGGGGGCTCTCAAGCTGCATCGCAAGCATGTGTGACGTACGGCAGGCTTGTGAACAGTCTGGCCAACGCTTCAAACGTTGGCATTGGGACGGCAGCTGCTCGGCCCTCCACAGACCCTTTGCCGTGGCTTTTCTATGAAGGAAACAGCTACTCCACCGCTTCTGACGTCGGCCTCAAGTGAGTGCACAGCTACATCATGTACCAGTATGTTATAGACTGGAGAAGTCTTTGATTGCAAAGTGTCGCTCTTATAAACCCCGTCTCATCAGGGATTTTAATTATGTCTGCTCTCCTCTTGGGACGCCTTTACCTTAGTCCGTGCTTTATCCCTCCAGCTTTCATATGAAAGGAGGTGCCTCGGACCTGTCATCGACCATCTCGGTTGTCAGAATCGTTCTTTCCATGTACGCTATCAACGGCACCTGGCTGGGCTACAAAAACTGGACCAAACAGTTCCAAATCTGTGGCACAGATAAGGCCGAGGCGGCGAACTGGCACAAGTGAGTAACAGTACATATATAACATCTTCCTCGTGGAATTTGTTGCTCTTGTGCCCCTCCTACTCCTGGAATGACACCTGCAGCTCCACCCTGCTGGGACTGATGCTCAACCAAAATCAAACCTCTGACATACAAAGAAAGATGCAACGAGAAACGGGGAACTCGGGCGGCGGGCCCCAATGCCAGCCCTATGATATAATATTGTCTGCGCAAGGCCTTGCTGGACCTACTGGCTGGGGCACTCTCTGTTAATCCGGCTTGACCCTTGGGTCCCTCAGCTGAGCACTGCATCAGGAACATTTGTTGAGAATATCTAGTTCAAATTCATCAGGCTCACGGCAGAAGTTCCGTTATGATTTGAGACATTTGTACCAGAAATAAGAAGAAATCTCTCCCCTGCGCAGTTTTGGCTGGGACTATCGCAATGCGTGTGAGATCAGTCTTGCTGATATCATGTTGGAGCTCCAAGACGGATCTGACCAGACGCTGCTTTACGACATCTTCATCCAAAACGGCGCAACCTCTCTCTACCCAGTTCCAGTCATGATATCTCCAAATTTGCAAACCCCCGGCGCTAACGGAGGTAGGATTTACAAAGGATTTGCGTGCCTTGTTTTTCTCGGTTCCTTTTTCTCGCTCAGTCACCCGTGCATGTTTCCTGTGCTTTCATAATTAGCAAAGGGTTTCCTGCGTTTTGCAGGTGCTGTGCGGAGGTTCTTTTACGTGGATGGATCCATGGGCAGAGTACGGAACCCAGATGGGACGGTGGGAGGTGTCCAGGTGAGGTGCAAGTTGGCTAAAATTACCACACGTCTCTACAGCTACATCCTGTCAGCAATGACAAATGCTGACTTGTACGTTTTTCACCTGGCTGCAGGTTGTTCAGTATCCCACCAGCATGAAGCTTGTGTTCACCATCAAGTCGGACCCCAGGAATCAGATCTTCCCACCAATGTTGCACATCACGTAAGTACAACATCACAGAGCTGCAACAGCTCTTGTATGATTGACACAAGCTGGTGCATTGGTTTTGTACTATCCAGGTCAACCGTGCCGCTTTGTCATACTTCTCTCGTCTCGTTCTAGATTGAGAGCTGGTGTATTTATCTTGATCTCATTGCAGTGCACGCTTAGATGTAGTGAACCGACAAGCCACTGTTTGAAATTTGAACTCGCAGCTACAGCGCCAGGTCGGCATCTTCGAGACAAAGCATTACGGATGCGGCTGAATTTTCTGTATCTTGGGTGAACAACGTTGATCTTGATGAGAAGTTCTGGTATGCCTGGCAGGTAGGAATTTTCCTGAAGCCATAACCAGTTCCTATGTGCACCCTCTCTATAATTTCCTCTGTCTGGTGCATAACTTCTCAAAGCTAAGAAGTAAGAATTGGTTTATTATGAGCACCCACTTGATTACATTCCTGTCTCTTGCAGGTCACTTTGATTGTGATAGAGTGCACCATAATCTTCCCATTTTTCGTCTTCCGAATGTTCCGGTTAAATAGCAAGAGGCGGGCAATGGAGCAGACAGATCAGGTAAGAAGTCTCAGTGTCTAGTCGGCTCCTCCTTGTAGGGCTACTTCAGAGGACATGCGTGACCTTCTATTTGAATTGTCCTCTCCCTTGGGCATTAAATTATGCCACTGATCTTGCAGGAATTGATCTTTCAAGGCCTCATCCAGGCCATCGATCTCGGCTCGTCTGGCTTGACCGCGGTCCTCTTGTTTGTCTCTATCTACTACCTCATTTTATACAAGCTGCAGAAGGTGAAGCAGGCCGGCCCATGCTCTGACATTCTCCTTGTTGACTCCAGGGTTCTCACTTCAGGGTTCTCACTTCAGGGTTCTCACTTCAGGGTTCTCACTTCAGGGGTCTCACTTCAGGGGTCTCACTTCAGGGGTCTCACTTCGGGGGTCTCACTTCAGGGATCTCACTTCAGGGGTCTCACTTCAGGGGTCTCACTTCAGGGTCTCACATGTTGTTCTTCCGTCCCCGTGCAGAAAGTTTACTTCATGATGCTGGAAGATGGCTCTCTGCAGAATTTCCTGATCAGCGTTATCTTGGCAATTTTGGGCCAGTCCGTAGGGCTCCTTCACATGATCTACGTGCAGACAAAGGTCGACTTCTTCTTCTTGGACTGGGAGAAACCTCGGAAAGTCCTGGCAAAAGAGGGTAAGCATTCCTGGCGTCGCTATTCCCCCCCTTACACACACACACATGTTCCGGCAGCATTTGCGAACCGCACATAGCATTCGCTGAATAAATGCCACATTTAAGTGCCCACTCATTGGCCAGCATGTCCGCTTTAAAAGCTCGCTCGTCCATCAAACATCCACTTTTATTCGTCTTGCTCCCTGGCCTAAGGTTCCCTCAAGTATTATCATATGACTCAAGCCTGCACCCATCCAACAGGAAAATGCAGACACCTTTGGCCAGCAAATTATGATACCTATCTTAGTGTAGGCTGTTGCAGGTGGGGCTCCTATCTAGCATGATCTGAGAGGATTTAACGACAACAGTGGCAGCGCCTGCCGCGGCAATCCATGAGGATGGGCTGAAAAGTTAGACCAAAGGATCCAGATGCCGTTTACGTCCTCTAAGGTTATTAGGATCGTTACATACATCCACCCACCTTGATTGTTCAGCACTGTTTTATTTTGTGCGTGCTTCAGCTACCCCTATTTTGTGCAGATTCATCACTGCCGCAAGGCCTGGTGCAACAAGCTCTGCTGTCCGGCCGTAGACCGGTGAAGGCTTGGTGCCCATCAAACCAGTGGTGGCCGCCCTGCAGACCGCCAGGGCTGGTCTGGTACACACTAAAATAAACACTGGTGTACAGAATTTTATAACGTAAATTGCATAATTGAAACCCATGTATGGCATGCCTTCTCTTGGCTCCCAGGTGGTCGAGAGGAGGCTTCGCCAGTCAGCTGCTGGAGAACACTCATGCTTGGTAACGAACTGAACGAACTTCAGACCTCACGGCTGACATCCCCGGCTTTCACCTACTTAATGCTGGTGTGTGCTGTGCTGCCTGACCAGATGGCTCGGCATTCTGCAAAGCTTGACATGATCCCCGCAAATTTGTATTGCCTATTTCCCCGCAATCACCCGCATATTATCCTTGACTGTAGACTTGGCATGTGCAGACCCCCTGATTCAACTTTGTACCATCTGACTTGGTGCTGCAGCTGCTGTGTGCTAACTCAGTGCCAAGTGCTGACTCGGTTGCTCTGTAACTCTGTTTTTATGAGCTGCATGCTGACTTGGTGCTGCAATTGCTATGAGCTGCGGTTGGACCTATCTATCCCGATTGACTTGTGTTGTGGTGGTGCGTCCTTTACTTTTTCCAGAGCTTGATCCTCATCGGCAACGGAGTGATAGCCTCTGAAAGCATTACGCCCTACGGGAAGGACTTCACAACATACAGCAATAACGTCCCCTCCATCATCTTGCGTTTTGGCATTGAAGCCGCGTTTCTGCTGGTGCTATTTCTGGGGCAGGTACAGTATATCGATCATTCCACCTTTGCACCTCGGAGACCTCAGCCTTGCCACTGACACTCATCTGATGTTTACAGATCATCTTCTACCGTGTTATATATTTCCGCTACATCTCCAGCCCGATTTCGAGCATTGTGGACCTGGCCTTTCTGTCCAACATCTCTGTCTTCATTTTTGACGACCGCCTGTCTGGGTACTACATTCATGGGCGCAATCAAGCCCAGCATTCCGATGCCGGTCTTCGGTGAGTGCTGCTTAAAAAAACCAATGTCAGAGAGAATAAGTTTTGAATTTACACTTTTTAGCATGCCCGCATGTATTTAGCTATGTTTGTCAGAAATACTTCAGCATCAATGAGTGTGTTCTTTCTTGGTGTCTCAGGGACTTGAACATGGAGCTCTTAAAAGAAGAGGAGGGTCTGGTCAGTAACCGAGGTCTCATTACAACGTACAACGGCGAAACCGCTCAAACTCTGAACGATAACCAGATCTTCAATATTTACATCCCCAGTGAGATCCGACGTGCATTTGACGCCAAGATGCTGCGCCAATCAGCTCAGGTATCAAGGGCTGTCCGCATGCATTTGTGGATTTTAGTTCAAACATGGAATCCTTGCATCACGTTGATGGTTTTTCTGTGTTTCTGCAGGCTGTCGAGGCAGCAAAAATGCGCCGGGGCAACATTTCCTCGTTCCTGAATGGAGCTGGGAAATCGTCAGACAGCAACGCGACTGCTCAACAAGACATCACAGCAACTTTCAAGCGCATGATTGACGATGTTGAAAGAAATCATGTGAAGCGGGTGAGTCTGTGATGAACCAGAGGAATGAAGGGACAGGGGTCATGAGAGGAAAACAATTGCTTTTGGTATCTAAAAGCACAAAATGGTAGGCTTCACTGAGAATCGAGGTTTACTGGATTAAAACAACTTTATTTCTTTCTTGGCTTAACATGGCCGGCATGTTCGTTTTCATGTGAAGGAGTTGCACAAACTATGAGCACCACTTTTAATTATTGATTCCCCTGTTGCAGGTGATCGACCCTTCCTATTTCCAGATGCTGACCATGCTTCCTCCCGAGGGGGCAGACAAGGAAACTATGTTTGTGCATGACTACTTCAACAGCTTCACTAACACCATGCTCATCGGCAAAGAGATCCGCCTGTTCACGTTTGAGGCCTTGTTTTTCTGCTCCATCGACACGCAACTACAAAACGTAAGTCACTCTTCCTTCCAATTTCATCCGTCTCTCATTCCATCCGGCTTCAATTCCATGATCGTGGCCTGCGTCAATCAATGTCTATTAATTCTTACATTGCTTGTCCCCTATGTCCCCAGGTCACCAGCTCTGCGCTGATCACCTTCGTGGTGTCGTACTTCATCCTCTGGGTGCGGCATCAAATGGGAGAAAGCAACTTTTCACGGAAAACCTTGATCGATAAACACTTCCTCGTATGACCTGCACATACAACAAGGACCCACCCTTTGGCATGGGACCCACCCTTTGGCAACGAGGACCTACCCTTTGGCAACGAGGACCCATCCTTTGGCAATGAGGACCCACCCTTTGGCAACGAGGACCCACCCTTTGGCAACGAGGACTCACCCTTTGGCAACGAGGACCCACCCTTAAACAACGAGGACTCACCCTTTTGCAACGAGGACCCACCCTTTGGTTGAGCCAAGCTATGTGTTAGGGAGCAAGGAGCGTTGCTCATCATCAATGTTCTGACCTGGTCTGGAATTGTCCCTGTACATCTCAAAGCCATTTATTTGAGGCTTGCCTGTGCAGCTCACGCCAGGAGGACCAAAGAAGGAAGATTATTTCCATTTTTTTGTTTGGGGGGCTGCCAGGAAAGTGCAAAACGAGCTGCATGTATATTCCAACTTGGCTGATATACCCAATACGGTATGGACCTTTTTAGTTTTCGTTTTTGTGTCATGCTGCTAGCGTACATGTTGCCACATTTGCTAGATGCCGATATAAGTCACGATTTGGTGAGATATGAGGGGTGCCGGTGGTGTTGAAAGACAACAGTAGCGCCGCAACTGCATTTCAAAATTTGAACAAATTTTGACCTCGTTCATAATATTTTGTGAAAAGAGTTTGTCTTCGATGCTGAGGCAGGTTATCATCTCATTGATTTAAGGCCGGAATATTAGGACTGGTCCAATGGTCTTCGTTGATGTGTCCATTTGTTTTTCCCGGTGTAGGGGCCCTTCACTTCTATCCTTGAATGGTGACGTGCATGAACGTCATTATTGCCTGCCGGGGAGTCTTGGTTACCAAGCTCTATTGCCTGCCGGGCACGTAGAGCCTTCCGGGAGTCTTCCACCGCAGCAGCCGAAATCGCAACAGCTGCCGGCTGAACATGGGCAAAAGAGTCTTAAGCCGGTTACCAGTACAACTTCCAACTCACTGTCGGGTGCGCACCAGTCAGTAGATTGAGGGGTGCGCTGCAAGTGACCTGGACGTTACCCGCATGTCAGCTGATCCATATGTTGATATGTGACCACATCATGCCGTGCTAACTGGAGTGTGCATTGATTCAGCACTTTGGGATCGTTGTCCTAAACCGGTGCCGTAATTTGACAAGTGCAATCAAAGAGTCCACGGGTTAAGGACGTTACACCTCTGGGCCCTGCTCAATATGCTTGGCCGTGCGGGCGCCCAACTAATCGGATGCAAGGAAAGAAACGAAAATGCCGGCCTGCGGGGCAGGAAAAAGGGGGAACAGATGTAAGGGACACACAATAGGCTGGAGAAAAGGGGTGGGGTAAAATTGTACGACATTTGCTATTTGATTGGCTGTAATGATTTTTCTGGCCCTTATCCTCTTATTCAGCGTGAATGCCGATGCCGGTAGGGAGCAGCAAAAAACAGGTGAGCTGTACCGTTAAACATGTGGAAGGTCGGGGGTACTGCACCCACCGGCCTGGCAAAACAAAAGCATACAGGCCGGCCTAGAGCATGTGGGCAAGAAATACGTCCAGGATTGTTGCCGAAATGAATATCCCATGCAGTGGGACGTGCCTGTATGTGCATTGCAACCCATCGTCGATAACTCATACTTCTCTTGTCGTTTGCACATCATTTATTTCTCGCATATTGGACATGCACTCGTGTCAAGAAAGTCTCACAGGAATGAGTCTCGCAGGAAACAAAAGTGCCAGGTTCGGGTTTGTCATTTCAAGAGCGGGAGACAACAAGCTCCAATCATAAAAACGACGCAGGTGCAAAGGATTCAATTTATGTACCAAGGAAAAACGTCCATACACATAGTAAACGAAGCGCAAATCTAGAGGCACAGATATAAGCATTTTCCTGTCGCCATCCGCCATTCATATCTCTTTCTATAGCCGGCTCAACTCAAACTACCGTAAATCGACATAGGGTCCTCGCACCCCGCAAAAATCATTTATGTTTTTCGTCGCGCAGGTAAACATGTAATTGAAAACGCAGTAGCGGAATTTTATTGTAATTTAATGCCACGCAATAGGTAATTTGATTTATCATTGCACATCAGTTGTAATAATTTTATTTTCCGTCCACGCAGCGCTTTCAGCCAGTACAGTAAAACTCAGTCAAAACACTCGTTTGATGCTATGAAGGAGAGTATACGGTCAGCAATACTCCAGCATAGTCATCCTGCTCCTCCGCCGGTTCCTTCAGAACCGAACCCTCTGGAGAAGAACCCCTGGCCGGTTCCTCAGGAAACGTGTGGCTGTTGGGGCCCCGAAACGCCAGCAGTCGTCAGGAACCGTATCTGCCTCCAGGATCGAGCTTCGCTACGTGGCCTAGCGTAACGATCACTCGACGGATGTCAAGTCAAACAGCATTTTTGATATTTGCTGTTTTTAATTCAAAGTGCGCACCCCCCAAAAAGTTGTTTGGGCACCTGACTGAAACTCCGCGCAGCGGCGATTTTTGAATTATTATAAGCGCGCAGCTATGTCCTCTCAGGCCAATCATTAATTATCTTTAAGCGAAGTCTACAATTTACGGTAAGCAAAAGTCTGTAGGACGGGCAGGCAATCATGTGCAACTCCTTCTACCTACACTGAAGTGTCAATGCGGTGAAAATAAGCTTTACCTGTATTTCAATATTTCCCAGGTTATGGTATCTAGGGGAGAGGGAAAAAATAGCTAAAACCCCCATCCTCGAATAGTTAGAAAATCTTCTTTGTCAGAAGAATCTAGCTGTCAAAAACTTGTTTTAGCCCCCAAACTGCAGATTTTATAATCTCAATCCCATGCATTCGACGGGTACATTGCTCTTGACCCTATACACGAATTGGAATACACTTGCTAAAATGGCTGCATGCAGCATGCCAGCGCCCTCAGCCCCCCACTGACCCCTGAAGGTGACTAATTGACCAGACTGACCATGCTTTCATTCAATCCACCATGCATCCATATTTGCCATGCTAAATGCTGTAAGCATCGCACAAGCTTGCAGCAACTGGGCCTGTTATGGTGTAGAATGGCAAAACAGCCCTATTCCATGGCCCTAGTCCCAACCCATTGCCACTGCTGTTCTTTCTGACCCGCCATATTACCATTTCCCATTAAGGGTATACAGACCGGGGTAGAGAGGACCTTGGGCTTCGGCTTCTCGTTAACCTGTACTTCCCCAAATTCACGCCGCGTCGGCGTTCTCTTTCTTTTTAACATCTTACATCGAGCAAGAAACTCACAGTAGATCCTTTCCATTGGACGAAGACGGTTTGCCATGATCGTATGTGTCGCCGGGCGATTGGATGACTCGACCCAGCAGCGACAGCGACCCACCTGCACTTTTCAAGCGATAGGATCTGTGACATGCAGCAGGAACGGCTTCGGATCAGTAACTGCTGAGCATGGACCTGAAGTTATAGCAGGGCATCAGGACAGCCGTGCACATCCATGCAAGCAGCAGCGTTGTGAGCCGCAGCTTGACATGGGCAGCAGAGTTCATGACCAACAGCAGCCTCACTCTGCCTCGCCTCAAAAAAATGTGCAGCATTCGGTCAGCACCAGCAGGTGCGGGACCACGCCGGGCAGCACCATAGGCATGCCATCCCCTGATCTGCCGTGTTCCTACCGCCTGCTGACCCATCCCACCTCATGGTGCCAAGCCTGTGTGCTCTGCACAACACACGATGCTCTCTGCAAAGTAACAGCCAATAGCAGCCGGAGCAGCAGTGGCAGCCGCAGTGACAGGTCTCCAGCAGCGGCTTCAAATGCTGTTGTGGTAGAGAGCGCAGGGGCCCAACCTGCGGCTGATAAAGGTTTCCGGCTTGGTGCCCTGCTTGACAACTCGCCCGCCACAACATCTTGGAGGCTTGTCAGTGCAAGCGTGGCATGGGGGGGCTGGATGCTTGCAGTCTCGGATGGCGGAGATCTGCTGCAGGCACAGCCGCCCCTCCCACATGCTGGGTGAGACTGAGTCCTTTGCAGTTTGCACCATCACAATTTATTGAGAGGGACCACATGGATGCATCATGATATTCATAAGTGAAAGAATTTTAGCTCAGGCACAGATGCATTGATGTGAATGTTTCAGGTCTGAACAAGCTGATGCCCTCGCCTAGTTTTTGCTTTTGCTTTTGCTTTTGCTTTTGCTCATGCTCATGCTCATGCTCATGCTCATGCTCATGCTCATGCTCATGCTCATGCTCATGCTCATGCTCATGCTCATGCTCATGCTCATGCTCATGCTCATGCACATGCTCATGCTCATGCTCATGCTCATGCTCATGCTCATGCTCATGCTCATGCTCATGCTCATGCTCATGCTCATGCTCATGCTCACGCTCACGCCCACGCTCACGCACACGATCACGCTCACGATCATGATCACGATCAAGCTCATGCTCACGCTCACGCTCACGCTCACGCTCACGCTCACGCTCATGCTCATGCTCATGCTCATGCTCATGCTCATGCTCAATTGTGCAGGTCCCCATGCACCACCACACGGGCATGGCCCTGGGAACGGGTAGCTGATGAGTCCCAGGGCATTATATTTCAACAGGTGGCAGCAGGTGTGTAAGCCAGGTACTCAGGTAGGATATGTCGAATCTGCTAGGTGTATTGAGGGTACCATACTGTGAGCCCTCCCGCTGTGTACTATTGGGGATTTTTGCGTCCTCCCCTCTGCCACCCCTGCTCCCCTGTATGGCCACGTTCCTTGCAGGCGAGAGCACCGCACTAGCTCTGGACTGTTGTGGATCTGTCTGGCAGCTTGAAGTGCAACATCTGCGCTTGGATGGGGTAACCTCAAGCTGCAGCCATCAGCTGTGGGATCAGCATAGCGGGGGCGGAAGAAGCTGTGGCAGTAGCAAGGTCAACCCGTTGCTGGTCCGAACGCTGGGCGACAGCTGCTGCAGGAAGACCAAATCCGACCTAGCTCCTGCTGCGAAACCTGCTGCTGTTTCTGCCTTAACGGCGGCGGCTGTGGTAGAGGATGGTTCCCTGTTGCGGTCGCAGCAGCATGCTTTTCCTTCAGAGCGTTCTGGGGCGGGTGCGTCGACGCTGGCAAGTGCACTCAGGTTGCAACCCTGGGTGGTACCTGTGGTTGCGGTGGCCGGGCTAAAAATTCGTCAGGTGGGGCCTGTTAAGAAGGAGGAGGAGGAGGAGGCCGGATTGGTTATGGACTGCGTGGAGACAACGGGAGGACTGTGAAAGGATTGAATGTAAATGTGATGAGGGGTGAAGGGCGTGGCAAACAAGGGCTGGGGAGGTAGGAGAGGGCGCAGGAAATTTAATAAACATGATGGGATAGGGAGGAGCGTAGGAGAGTGACCTGGGGAATCAAGGTGCAGGGATGGAGTAGACAAAAGACAGAGGGTATCTCTACCGGGGGGGACCCCGAATCGTGCGCTTTTAGGGGGCCGCGCGCTAGTGGCTGGTTGGGAGCCCAGGGTCCGTAATAAGTAGGTGGATAATAAGGAGGTACTGGGAGGGTGACATGTTGTCACTGACATCGGTGAGGTGGGAGGTTGGAATGGCATGGTATTCGTACTGGATCTGTGCTGCCTCATCCCTCTCAGGCTCTCCCTTTTCATCTTGTTTCCACAGGTTTGCTGCGGGGGGAAGCACTGCGTTGCTGTATCAGAGCATGGTGCTGTCTATAGCTGGGGATGGGGCGGCCAGGGTGCCACAGGCCAGGGCCATACTGCTGCTCCTGCTGCTCCTCCTCCTGCTGCTGCTGCTGCTGCTGCTGCTGCTCCTGCTGCTGCTGCAACTCCTACTGCTGGTTCAGCTGTGGAATGCCCTCGCCTAGTGCTATCCCTGGCTGGAGTTGTGCACGTGGTTCAGGCTGCTGCTGGACTCTCCCACACGTTGTTGCTGTCAGGTAGGAGCAAAGATGATGTGCACTCGTACCTGCACACAGCATGTTGGTAAAACTAAACCAAAAAAGTAGCGGTTGATGTCAGTTGATGCGGAAAATCTTGATGTTTTCGACAAAGGATCATGTATTCATGTATGACGTCGTACGCAGCTGACTTGTTGTGTCTCAATGTTGTCCCAAGTATGTCCTTGCCATTTTCATGGGCCGCCCGTAGGGGTCTGAAGCTAAAATACAATGCACGGTATACGGTAATTGTGAGGCTACAATGAACAACCGCCCCCCCCCCCCTCAGCATTGGTGGATTTCAGCATCCACCCATATGAGATGAGGCGCCCGTTTATAACTTGTACACGGTTCATTCTTTGAGCTCCTTCAATCTCAATCTTTCAGATCTGGGTGATGTCTACAGCTGCGGTTGGAACGGGAATGGTCAGCTGGGCCAAGGTGACCGCCTCATGCGCTCCGAGCCGACACTCATCGACGCTCTCTCTGGGGGCGTGCTGAAAGTAGGTGAAGGGGCAGAAGGGCTCAGTATTTTTGCATGGATAGGGACTTCAAAAAGCAGGCCACCAAGCGGGAATAGGCATGAAAACGAGGGAGGGCAGTGCCAAGTCCACGCCCAGGCATTCATGCTACCATGATCTTTGAGTCCCACCCCCAAGCCCAGCCACAGGCCCAAGCACTGGACCAGAGCCAGGCAAGGCCAAGGCACCGTACAACTCCAGAATAACACTTCAAAGCCATTGGCTAATCCCTGTTAAAATTTTAAACATGAGAAATGAGACATGATAAATGCATGAGAAATGAGACATGATAAATGCATGAGAAATGAGACAGGCATGAGAAATGAGAATGAGAAATGCATGAGAAATGCATGAGAATGAGACATGAGAAATGCATGGGACTGAGACTGAGACATGAGAATGAGAGAAATGCATGAGACATGAGAAATTACACATGCTAAGTGAATGGACTGGCCCGTAGACATGCTCGTGACCGTGTTGCGTTCTCTCTGTTTCCGATTGGTTATGCCTGGTCCCTCGAATCCTCCCGCTAATGGCATAGCCGGAAACTCATCTGATCTACATTTCCATTTTGGCTGACAAACTGGAAAACGTGCCCCCCCAGGTATCCTGTGGTGGTCGACACTCCCTGGCCCTGGTGGATGCAGGGGATAATAATCGGGAGCTGTGGGCTTGGGGCTGGGGTGCGCAAGGGCAGCTAGGCCTAGGGCCTCCAATGGCCGCTGCAGCTGTCTCGGCTACCAGGGGCCCTGCCACCACCAATGCGGACGATGCAGCTGCAAGGGAAGGTTTAGCAAAGACGGGTGTCGGGGCCACTGGCATGGTGGTGCCACGCTCTTGTGCAGTGCCGCAGCTGGTCCCGCTGCCAAGGTTTCTGGACCCTCTTGTGGGAGGGGTGCACATGGGAGTGGGAAGAGACCGCAATATTATGGATGTGGGGCAGGAGAGAGCGGAGCGGCCTGCATGCCAGTTGCTGGATGTAGAGGGTGGTAGGTGGCACACATTGATTTTGATGTCGAAGTAGGACTTGAAAGCAGTGGGAACAAGATGCCATGCCTGCCAAAAGAGACAGTTGTTTACTCTGATCCGAGCATGGCCTGCTGACCAGCAAATGTCTTGCGGGTAATGGGACATGATGCAATGTAAGGGTGGCCGTGGCCGTGGCCCTGCTTCTATACCTTTTAGAGACAGTGTAGAAATAAAGTGGGATCATCTAGCCAGCTGGTTAATTAGGGAGCATTGATATATGTGGAAGCGTTCGGGATAGGTCCATCTTGGCCATTTGTTTTTGTTTTTGCCGTGCATTGCAATGGTTCATCATGACCATGGACACGTAAGTCTCTATATTTTTCTTTGCATGACAAAGGCCAATCGTGGACAAGACGAGTTGTGCGGTGCATTACCAACGTCCTTGATGGACAGATGTAGTTTTTTTCTGTTTTCATGTGCATTGCAAGATTTTTACATTATCTGCCAGCTATCGGTGGTTCAAAATTACGACATAAATGTGGCCGCAAGTATGTCGGTATCGCACACCGTGCCCTTCCTCTATAGAAGGTAACTGTATGGGCGAAGCCTTGGCCCATGCCGCAATTTTCCTCAACCCTCACGCACTCACCCACGTTATGATGAAGTTTTCTTGCTAATTGTTTACCTACCGTATATCTTTTAGTCGCTTTCGTCGAGACCCCTAGCAGGAGAAAACATGCAAAATGATTTCTTCAACTTCACTTAACTTATGGACAATTAACAATTGGCGCATTTAAAACGTTGCCATTCTACCAAAAAGCCACGCATTGGCGAACATTTGGCTGATTGGTCAAGTAAGTGCTGACATGCCGTACGTTGGTGCCGACAACCATCTGGATTATTTCCGGGATGTTTCTTGCAAGGCCTCTTCATTCCCGGGATCGATGTCACATAGCTTCTCTTACTTCTCTCCGTGTTACAATATAATCACATGAACTTCTTTGCAGAGCAGCTGTGAGTCGTGAGCCCCTCCTCTGTCATGAATCACGCAGTGAAATCATCGCCGGTATTCTCGTAGATGCTGACCAGATCCCCCGTGAACTGCAGCCAGTGAGAATGTTCATGACTCGTAAATCCTTGGCTGGGTTCTCTAGCATACAGTCACGAGAGATGCTGCAATATTGGCAGGTGGCTATGTGTGCAAGCGGGGGGTAGTGTGTATGCGGGCGGGGTGTTTGCATGTGGGAAGGAGCTGAGAATGCAGGTGGAGGGTCGCGAGCGCAGCTACGTGATGAGAATGCAGGCAAGAACCTGTGCATGCAAGGAATGCGCATGCGCGTGGGGCGCTCCGCAAGCAGGCGGGATGCTGTGCATGTGGGCAGGGGTGTGTGCATGTAGGCAGTGTGCATGTGGGTGGGAGCTGTGCATGCAAGGGGTGCGCATGCGGCCGGGGGTAGTGCATGCAAGCGGGCGGGGTCACGTGCATGCATGCGGGGGGCTGGGCATGCAGTCAGGGGCTGCCAGTGCTGATGGAAGCAGCACATGCATGTAAGATGTTGCCCTAAAGGGTGGGATGCAGGGTTCGCTGGCTCAATGCTGTGCATGTGGGCTAAAACAGCACACTAAAATGCAGTGAATGCTCTTGTAGCAGGCAAAGGTTCAGGCAAGCTTCCAGTAAAAGTAGGACCTGCAGATTTTGATAATCGCGCCTCAGGATGGGCTGCAGCATGCAGCGAATAGTCCACCCTCGCCTGCAACACTCCCGCTTCCATGGAGGCCCTCTGGGCACTTGGTACGATCGGAATCGAGGTCGATAAATAAAAAGTAATGCAAGTATTTAATGGCATGTGCTCCTCTTCAAAGATGACCGACTTAGGAAAAAATGACGTCACTCACTTGCCAACGTTGGCAGGTAATGCCATGTCATTTGACTGAAACGTTGGAGAGTAAAAGTACGTTTTTAAGGGAGATCGATACCTCTACCGAACACGACGACGAGCGTTCCCACTTTTTTTAAGTTTTACGCCCCTATATCGTCAGTACATACCCAACTGAGATCGCTACAACGCGTGACGTACGGTGTGCGCGCGCGTAGCCTAACGCTTTGTCGTACTTGCATGGTCGGACCGACCACACTCGTTTTCGCTAAAGCATATGTCATCACTAACAGCCTGTTTCTGATTGGACCTGGGAAACTTTCCGGGCTGTTTCCGGGGTGTTTTGAGCTGAAACGCTGTACCTGGGAAAATCTCCGGGCCCTTTAGATCACGAAGAGTCGTACAGTACTCTTATTTTTCCGGGGACCTCCCCCCATCCCCGGAAATTCCAAAGACCCCGGAGAGTTTTCAGGCCTTCGAATGGCTTTTATTTATAAATATTAATCGCTGCATTTTCCTCCTATGAACTTATCGGGCGGTAGTGATGGGGATTGGGGGCGGCCCTGCAGCAAGGCCGTGGGCCGCCTCGGCCTTGGTCACTCCGCAAGCGAGTCATCCCAATATTGGGATGATTAATCATCATCATTATCACCAGCAGCAGCAGCAGAAGCAGCAGCAACAGCGCAGATAACATATAGGTGCACATTCGGCAATATCGCAGTAAACCCTGAACCACGCAAGATTACGCGGCCTCACGTTCCGGTGTCTGGCTCCGGGGTGTTTGCAGAAACACCCAGCCCGGAACTTTCCCGAAGACCAGAAGACCGTCGTACACGACTTTTCCCAGGTCCCAGTCGGAAACGGGCTGTAAGTAGTTATGTGCAGAGATACAGCGCTGACATGCCCATGTCACCGATCGGGCCCATCGCGTGGTTTACCGAGACGCACTTACAGCCCGTTTCTGATTGACGGCGGAGAAAACAAATGTACAATGGTCTAATGGCCTGCGGAAGAGTTCCGCAGAGGTCGTTTCTGATTGGACCCTGCGGAGCCTGGTTGTACAGGGCATAGGTCGTACACATGGATGGCTGCCGATTTTGAATCGCTTTGGTGTCTATCTCCTATTCTTTCGAGTCGACTAAGACCTGCTCGACACCATGCCGCATTTCTACCCGCTCTGCTGCATCTGCTGATTCGCTCGCTGTGCTTCATGAAAGGCGCGGCCTGACGCGGCCCATGTCCAGGGGCGCTCACACGACCCACCCCCGATACGGCCATGAGCAGAAAAATATGGCGATTCTAATAGATAATTAATATCAGTTCGAAGGCCTAAAATCTTTCCGCAGACTGTGGAAGTTCCGAGGAGGGGGGGGTCCTCGGAGAAAAGGCCGCACGTGGGTCTTCTAAAGGCCTGCGGAAGAGTTCCACAGACCCCGTTTCTGTACGACAGGGCCTGCGGAGGAGTTCCGTGGTCAATCAGAAACGGGCTATTATTTGGCCCGCGCGCCTTCGTTCTTCAGCACTGCCGTGTTCGAACGCGCTTCCAAATGCACGGTGTACATCAATAATGCCGTACGTACTGCATCAAAAGCCACGCCAAATGGAGTCTTCTTTCTTTCCTGGTTAGACTGCATGCGCGCCTTGCTGGGTTCCATTCGCCGACTTCAAACGTTGATACCTCTCCTGAACGTGGCACGGTATCCGCTTGGCTAGAGTTGTGTGCGCGTGCTCGCCTATCGACCCCTGCTGCCTGGCTGTCATTGATCGACCACGGACACCGACCGTCCGATCAGAGTTGGCGTCATCATCGGCCGGCCTCATATCGCCTACGTGCACTACTTCCCAAACAACGAGTTATAAACGAAGGTATGCTTTTGCACCGACACATGCGATCATGGCCACGCTGCACGGATACGGTACGTGCATTATATCCAATAAATCACCACTATCACCACTCCACATTGATAAGTGTACATGCACACCGCATCCAGACATCCACGGCATGTGTCAGAGGGGTATGTGTCCACTCCATCCAGATATCCACGGCATTGCAAATTTGCGATGCTAGGTGGATATTATTACGCGGTGGCGACCGATCGGCATCTGGAAACGCACGTATGAATGAAAGCGTGTAAATGCATGTACATCATCATCCACCATGCTCCAGTGCCTCGTCGATCCGATGCCGACAGAGCCAGCAGGCGAGTTGAGTGGCGACAATCTTTATCAGCCTTGCAAGCCGGCAGGCGGACGCGTTATTGCGGTACTAGTGGTATGCCCGCCTGACGCCACCATGATAGCCACCATCCAGTTAATGCAGCTAGCATCCATGCTACCTCGTGTGTGTGTGCTCTCCTCCATGCTATATATCGCTTTTGTCTACAGGGGCCAAAGCAAGCCTTCGGATCAATTCAAAGGCTATGATTCCCTGTTGCGAAGCTAGCGTGTTACTAGTGTTACTGCTGCTTTAGTCACCACGCACGTCAACCATAGACAGCCATGCATCCCTCCATCCAGCCAGGCTGGCATGTACGACGCCGTGCGTAAGCATTGACATTCGCGTGCGCGGCAAAATCTAGCCTCACAGTGCATTTATAACAAAGAAACCAGCAGATCCAAGATTCCTGGTTTTATGTTCATTCATTCATCCGTTTCCGTCCGCCCGACGGCAACCGGCTTGCCCCCCCTACCCTCTGCTCTCTCTGGTCCCATTTCCATCTGTAAGGGTCAGTGTACATAAGTACATACCAGACTCTCTAGTACAGACCGACTGCCCGCGGCTTGTGCGTCTCGCCAACCTGTACTTCCCCAAATCCACGCCGCATCGACGCTCTCTCTTATAAGTGGGTTCCTTTGTCACATGTCCCGTGAGAAGGGTCAACCGGTAGAATAGGAGATTCCACTTCATTGTTTGTGTGCCGAGTGGCCTGATAAATTTTGAAATACTAGACCTACTAGACATGTAAGACCTATATTGTTGACCTCCTAGACCTCCTAGACCTACTTACATGATCCTATACATGAAGAGGTCCTAGGTGCCCTAGGGGGCAGGACTCTTATATCTAGTCAAGGACTCACTGTTGAGGAAGCGGAGAGTAGCGGAGAGGAGCGGAGAGGGAGTTCCGGGACGGTGTTGAGGGTAGACGAGTAGTCGGAGAGTTGACTGAGGGGGGACTAGGTGCTCACGAGGGGAGACTGCTGGAGACTAGAGATTTGATAGTGGGACAGTCAGGTATTGAGCCTGATGGATTGATCTCGTCTGAGACTTCCCGATAACTAGCAGAGCTCGCATATATGGGAGGTGCAGGGTTTAACCCGTGAGGGTTCTGGTCTGGGCTTGCCAGGCGACCCTGCAACTTCCGTATGGAGCGTAAGCGCCGATAGCGTAAGGCAGGTCGCGTCAGCGACTGAGTGGTAATTCTGGGGTACTGGTTACATGACCATTACAATACCTCCTAGACCTCCTAGACCTTCTAGACCTTTAGACCCACTAGGCCCTTTAGACCTGCTAGACCCGAAGACCTACTAGACCTACTATACCTACTACACCCATAGAACTACTACTAGACCCCCAGCCGTAGACCCGTAGACCCGTAGATCTACTACTAGACCTTAGCTACTAGACCTATTACACCCATAGACCCGTAGACCTACTAGACCTGCCTACTAGACCCTTACACCTACTAGACCCTCAAGACCTCTAGACATACTAGACCTCCTAGACCTCCTAGACCGATATATATCATCCTAGACCTCCTAGACCTCCTAGACCGCTTTGGCTATGGAAATCGGCCACTTGTTCAAAACGAGCGGACATTCAGATACCGGTATTTTTTCGAGCGAGAGAACTACTACGCGACACGGGGCAACGTTTTTGTCGTCTTGCTCCGGATGGTAATAGTTTGGTCGAATGTGGCTGGGCCGCTCGGCTGTCGCGACAAGCACCTACGACGTATCGAAAGATCGGTGTCGTCAATCCATATAGTACTTGTGAAGTAAGACCCATCTGCGTGCGAGCGTGTATGCTTGCTTGCGTGACTTTTACTTTTGCGACGGAGCAGACCAGCGAACGAACCCGCTCATCACCCGGGACATGAAGAGTGACCTGCCGAAAGTCGGTCTCTGATCGCACGAGCGGTCGCAGAAGCTGCGAATCAATGAGGAATGAAGGAGAAACAACACAGTTGGACCAGCTGCGAATGCATTGCTGGAACGAATGCGGACTACGCGGCATAATTGCGAAGCATGCATGAATAATTCATTGCGAAGCCAAGAGTGCGCTGACGGTTGCGTGGGCCCTCGTGTCAGAGCGGACTTGCGCCACGCACGCAGCTTCTTGATTTCTTGAAGCAGCGATGCGAGGATCTGGCCCTCGGCCCGATCTAAACTGCTCGATCTAAAATAGCTCTCGTCGAGGGCGTCTTTTGATAGGTGGTTCGCGTGCTGGGACGCTTGCAGGACTGATACGTCAACCTTGACGGGACGGTGTTGCATCATGCATCATCCTAGGAAAAGCCTGCCCAGATCGATTGCAACACAAATTGTACGATAACTTCCCGTACAGGCCATTATCCCTAGCCCCGACCTAAATTGCGGCAGAATGCCCTCGTCAAGGGGCATCGTTGCATCAAAGTTGCACATGAAGACAATGTCAGCTGCACAAGATATATACAATGCTCCATACCGTAGCCACGCGCCAATGCCCATTGCGCTATTTGCATGCCATGCAAACGCAACTCTACGCTAGGAATCCAGTTTTACAAGCAAAGCTTTGTGAACATGTTGCAGCACTGGGCCATTGCTGTGCCAACTTGTGAAGCTTCTTTCGCATGTCCATGGCTCCATGCTAACATCTGAGCAAGATATTGTGATGCGCAACCCATGACAAGATATATGCCGTGCATGGCACCATGCGGCACATGCCACACTTCCGCACCTCATAATTCCTCAGGGCAGCGAGCTGCAAGCGAGTCATACTTGCGCGACATATTGCTATGCGAAACCCGCAGCACGACGCATGGCACCATGTCAACTCGAAGGCTACACCATTCCTCAGCTTAATCTACATCCCAGTCTTCAGCCTGGTACACAGCTCATTCCCAAGCCTGGTTCACTTATGCAGGCTAAAATCTCTGCAGCATATTGCGATGCGAAGCTCGGGGCACGCTATGTGCCATGCATAGCACCATGCAGGGTACCATGCAACACATGCAGCGAAGCCCGACACTCTTATTTCCATTCTCACCAGTTCCAAACCAGATATTGCTGGTTCCTTGTCATACATTGTTTCGCATGGCCACTAACAATTTCCTTGCCCAACAGGAGTCACATTCTTGACCATCTTTGGGATCCTGCTGCTGGTGGCCTATCAAGTGTGAACGGGCTTCCTCCTCCATCATCATCAACCGACGTTAACCACTTATAACCGAGAGTGCAACAATGTCTCTTATTAACAGCCAATGTCGCCCAAAGCTGTGGCCAATAGAAAGATCCATGCAGCTTTTGCTGATGATAGTGGTGGCATCATGTGGTGAGTGCGTGGGTAGGGTGTGCGGGTCAGTCAGAAGGTTGCGGGTGTGGGGTCAAGGGATTGGGGTGAAGGGTAAGGGGCAACTGTTTGTTAGGGCGCCTAGTTCACCTCAAACCCGGATGAGCCGGCCTAATCAAATTTTCATAAGCTTGACAGTTAGATGGCTTACAGTTTACCAGGGTTTATAATAAGGGACTCAGGTCATTCGGCATACTCATATGTGAAGCTTTCAGAACAACTAAAATCGACAAAGTGAAGAGACAGGCGCTTATGATTGGCCATAATGTCCCATGCGTGCCACCAAATCCTTATATTGCATGCAATTGAATCCTGCTACATGCAACTCAATTCTGTTATTTGCATGAAACTGAATCCTGTTATTTCCATGCAACTCAATCAATTATGTTTTTTGATGCTACTGAGTCCTGTCATTCCCATGCAACGGAATCAATTTAGTTTTTTTGACACAATCCTGTTATTTCCATGCAACAGAATCTTTCTATTTCCATGCAACTGAATCCTGTTATTTCATGTGCCTGTTCCTCACAGTGGCAGCCGCGGTGGTGGTGACGGACCTTCCGTCGACCTGCTCCAGCAGCATCGTGGCCAACGGCAAGTATTCTGCCACCTTGACTATGCTGACCGAGAGTGTCCCGTACACCGCTGCTGACGGTCAGACTGGCCCGCGTGTGGGCGGTGAGAACACAACCATGCAGCTGGGGGTCCAATACATGCCGCTGGAATGCGGCGGGTCAGCCAGCGACGGAGTTGTGTACTCCCTCCGAATCACGGGCATGACGGGATGCATCCGGAGTGTGCTTGGTGCTGCAGCCAATGGCGGAAAGCTGCCGCCACCGACACCGCCGCCGTCGGCGTCAGCGTCTAGCGATGGTGCTGTGACCAGCAGCTGCATGCTTGAGTCACAGTGCTTGGTTGGCGTGCTGGGAGTTATGCATGCCACGTTCCTGCATGAGGCCGATGGGTCGGTCGACATGGCCGGCGTCATCGCTGGCGCAAATGACGACCTTGACGAGGCCGCTCTGCTGCAACTCGCAGCCCAGGCGTGCGGCGATAATATGACAGCCGGCTTATCCACAGTCGGATCGGCAAAACAGATACTAACCTTGATGGCTATCCAACTTCACTCCAGGTGAACTTCATAAGGCTGCGTGTTGACGTTTTTTTTTGTTTCCGGTATTTTAGGGTGTAGAGATAAGGGGTTAGGGTCAAGGGTTCAGGTCCATTCAAGGGTTCATTATGCAAGGTGTGCCCACACACCTGGCACCTGACGCCTCAGACGTCACACCTCTCACCTGATTATAAAATAATCAACAGGATAGTAGTCTAGATAATGGCTATCCTTAATACCTTAACCATAACCGGCCACCCTAAACTCTGAACCCTTAAACCTTAGCCCCCAGATACTGTCCTTTGTCGCTTATCCTCTAGCTGCCTGCCCTTATCCCCTGCCCTTAGCCTTCTGCCCTTAGCCCCCTGCCCTTAGCCCCCTGCCCTAAGCCCCCTGCCCTTAGCCCCAGCCCTTAGCCCCTGCAAGTAGCCCCCTGGCTACCCTTAGCCCCCTGCCCTTAGAGCGCCCTGGCTGCCCTTAGCCCCCTGCCCTTAGCCCCCTGCCCTAAGCCCCCTGCCCTTACCCCCTGCCCTTACCCCCCGCCCTTCGCCCCCTGCCCTTAGCCCCCTGCCCTTAGCCCTCAGCCCTTAGCCCCCTGCCCTTAGCCCCCGGCCCTTAGCTCCCTACCCTTAGCCCCCTGCCCTTAGCCCCCCGCCCTTAGCCCCCTGCCCTTAGCTCCCTGCCCTTAGGTCCCTGCCCTTAGCTCCCTGCCCTTAGCCCCTGCCCTTAGCCCCCTGGCTGCCGTTAGCCCCTGGCTACCCTTAGCCCCCTGCCCTTAGCTCCCTGCCCTTAGCTCCTTGCCCTTAGCCCCCTGCCCTTAGCCCCCTGCCCTTAGCCCCTGCCCTTAGCCCCCTGGCTGCCGTTAGCCCCTGGCTGCCCTTAGCCCCCTGCCCTTAGCTCCCTGCCCTTAGCTCCCTGCCCTTAGCCCCCTGCCCTTAGCTCCCTACCCTTAGCCCCCTGCCCTTAGCCCCCTGCCCTTAGCCCCCTACCCTTAGCTCCCTGCCCTTAGTCCCCTGCCCTTAGCCCCCTGCCCTTGGCCCCCCGCCCTAAGCCACCTGCCCTTAGCCCCCTGCCCTTGGCCCCCTGCCCTTAGCCCCCTGCCCTTAGCCCCCTGCCCTTAGCCTCCTGCCCTTAGCCCCCTGCCCTTAGCCCCTGCCCTTAGCCCCCTGGCTGCCCTTAGCCCCCGGCTGCCCTTAGCTCCTTGCCCTAAGCCCCCTGCCCTTAGCCCCCTGCCCTTAGTCCCCTGCCCTTAGCCCCTGCCCTTAGCCCCCTGGCTGCCCTTAGCCCCTGGCTGCCCTTAGCCCCTGGCTGCCCTAAGCCCCCTGCCCTTAGCTCCCTGCCCTTAGCTCCCTGCCCTTAGCCCCCGGCCCTTAGCTCCCTACCCTTAGCCCCCTACCCTTAGCCCCCTGCCCTTAGCCCCCTGCCCTTAGCCCCCTGCCCTTAGCCCCCCGCCCTTAGCCCCCTGCCCTTAACTCCCTGCCCTTAGCCCCATGCCCTTAGCCCCCCGCCCTTAACCCCCTGCCCTTAGCTCCCTGCCCTTAGCCTCCTGCCCTTAGCCTCCTGCCCTTAGCCCCCTGCCCTTAGCCCCTGCCCTTAGCCCCCTGGCTGCCCTTAGACCCCGGCTGCCCTTAGATCCCTGCCCTTAGCCCCCTGTCCTTAGCCCCCTGCCCTTAGCCCCTGCCCTTAGCCCCCTGGCTGCCCTTAGCCCCTGGCTGCCCTTAGCCCCCTGCCCTTCGCTCCCTGCCCTTAGCTCCCTGCCCTTAGCCCCCTGCCCTTAGCTCCCTGCCCTTAGCCCCCTGCCCTTAGCTCCCTGCCCTTAGCCCCCTGCCCTTAGCCCCCTGCCCTTAGCTCCCTGCCGTTTGCTCCCTGCTGTTAGCCCCCTGCCCTTGGCCCCCTGCCTTTAGCCCCCTGCCCTTAGCCCCTGCCCTTAGCCCCCTGGCTGCCCTTAGCCCCTGGCTGCCCTTAGCCCCCTGCCCTTAGCTTTCTGCCCTTAGCTCCCTGCCCTTAGCCCCCGGCCCTTAGCTCCCTACCCTTAGCCCCCTGCCCTTAGCCCCCTGCCCAAAGCCCCCTACCCTTAACTCCCTGCCCTTAGTCCCCTGCCCTTAGCCCCCTGCCCTTAGCCCCCCGCCCTTAGCCCCCTGCCCTTAGCCCCCTGCCCTTAGCCTCCTGCCCTTAGCCCCCTGCCCTTAGCCCCTGCCCTTAGCCCCCATGGCTGCCCTTAGCCCCCGGCTGCCCTTAACTCCTTGCCCTTAGCCCCCTGCCCTTAGCCCCCTGCCCTCAGCCCCTGCCCTTAGCCCCCTGGCTTCCCTTAGCCCCTGGCTGCCCTAAGCCCCCTGCCCTTAGCTCCCTGCCCTTAGCTCCCTGCCCTTAGCCCCCGGCCCTTAGCTCCCTACCCTTAGCCCCCTACCCTTAGCCCCCTGCCCTTGGCCCCCTGCCCTTAGCCCCCTGCCCTTAGCCCCCCTGCCCTTAGCCCCCTGCCCTTAGCTCCCTGCCCTTAGCCCCCTGCCCTTAGCCCCCCGCCCTTAGCCCCCTGCCCTTAGCTCCCTGCCCTTAGGTCCCTGCCCTTAGCCACCTGCCCTTAGCCCCCTGCCCTTAGCTCCCTACCCTTAGCCCCCTGCCCTTAGCCCCCTGCCCTTAGCTCCCTGCCCTTTGCTCCCTGCCCTTAGCCCCCTGCCCTTGGCCCCTGCCTTTAGCTCCCTGCCCTTAGCCCCCTGCCCTTAGCCCCCTGCTCTTAGCCCCCTGCCCTTAGCCCCCTGCCCTTAGCTCCCTGCCCTTAGCCTCCTGCCCTTAGTCCCCTGCCCTTAGCCCCCTACCCTTAGCCCCCTACCCCTAGCCCCCTGGCTGCCCTTAGCCCCCTGCCCTTAGCCCCCTGCCCTTAGCCCCCTGCCCTTAGCCCCCTGCCCTTAGCCCCCTGCCCTTAGCCCCCCGCCCTTAGCCCCCTGCCCTTAGCTCCCTGCCCTTAGCCTCCTGCCCTTGGCCCCCTGCCCTTAGCCCCCTACCCTTAGCCCCCTACCCTAAGCCCCCTGGCTGCCCTTAGTCCCCTGCCCTTAGCCCCCTGCCCTTAGCCCCCTGGCTGCCCTTAGCTCCCTGCCCTTAGCCCCCTGCCCTTAGCCCCTGGCTGCCCTTAGCCCCCTGCCCTTAGCCCCCCGCCCTTAGCCTCCTGCCCTTAGCCTCCTGCCCTTAGCCCCCTGCCCTTAGCCCCTGCCCTTAGCCCCCTGGCTGCCCTTAGCCCCCGGCTGCCCTTAGCTCCCTGCCCTTAGCCCCCTGTCCTTAGCCCCCTGCCCTTAGCCCCTGCCCTTAGCCCCCTGGCTGCCCTTAGCCCCTGGCTGCCCTTAGCCCCCTGCCCTTAGCTCCCTGCCCTTAGCTCCATGCCCTTAGCTCCCTGCCCTTAGCCCCCTGCCCTTAGACCCCGGCTGCCCTTAGCCCCCTGCCCTTAGCTCCCTGCCGTTTGCTCCCTGCTGTTAGCCCCCTGCCCTTGGCCCCCTGCCTTTAGCCCCCTGCCCTTAGCCCCCTGCCCTTAGCCCGTACTATTGCCCCCCTGCCCTTAGCCCTTAGCCCGTACTATCAGCCCCCTGCTCTTAGCCCCCTGCCCTTAGCCCTTAGCCCCTAGCGCCTAGCCCTTAGCACTTAGCCCGTAATCGTTAACCCTTTATCATTCCCTTGCAGGCGTGACAATATCTCTGAGGAGGTGTTGACCAAGGCCAGCCGTGTGGAGGACCCTGAATCCGACCTGCAGCAGGTGGACACCCACTACGTGTACAACACTCACACGGAGGCAGCGCTGTACATCGCTCCATCAGCGTCTCAGCCGCATGCCGACGCCTCAACAGCTGACAGGGCAGCACCTGACACTGCAGATGGGATACCCAGCAAACTGGTGCGCCTGAATCAGGACACTCGGCGGAGCAGTCGGATTTTGCGGTCCGGAGGTTTGAGCCCAGCTGTATCAGGGGACAGCGGTATGGTCGACAGGATTCTTCCCGAAACGCCTGCTTCTCAGTACGTGATCTCCGTCTTGAATGACGATGCCACCATCTCTGCCGACCCCCCTGTTGCCACCGATCCTACCGTCAACCCTGACGCTACCAATGTCACAATTGCCACCGATGACAGCAACAACAATGACGCCACCGCTCCCAGCCTGGAGATTGTCACGCGTCGGGCCTACCTGGTTCCTTCTGATGACGCCTTCCAGGTAATCCAGGAGTGGAGCGTGGAAGACCACCCTCAGCCCTCAGCTCTCAACCCTCAACCCTCAGCCCGTAACTCGTAGCCCGTAACTCGTAGCCTGTAACTTGTAACTGGTACCTGGCAACCCTACATTCTGGATTGGAAAGTTCAAATTATCTGAAGCCTAAATCCTGAACCATGAGCCATTTGCTTAAAACCTGCACCCAACACGCTCGCCTTGCGATGCCCTCCAGGTGTTTGAGGGCTCCGTGCACAAGGTCTACGCGGCAGTCACACAGACCAGCCTCTTCCAAAACAGCATCCAAAGGGCTCCAAATCCTGCCAAACCCGATGTCACGGTTGCCGCATATTCCCATGCGGCCTCGGAGGATGCAGCAGACGCTGAGGCGACCCCAGTGACCGGCGGTACCGGCGACGGCTCTGGATCTTCAATCCTGAGGTACACCTTCTGGCAGGAGGTTTCTGAGATACCCATAACCAACCCCGATGCCGGGATCGGCAAGCTCATGCGATGTACATCCAGCGTGCAGTTGCGCTGGCTAAGCCCGGCAACTGTTGCCGCGGATAGCGCTTCCGACGATCAGCCCGCTGCTGCCGAAGCAGTGGCCGCGGCGGCCCTTGAGCTGGACCTGTCAGTCGCGCACCGCAACATGGCCCGCAGCTCAGCCCTTGACATGTACCCTGAAGGAAACTATGACGCTGCCTTGGAGGGATTGAAGGCTCGATATGATATGATTGCCAATGTGCGGAACCAGCAGCAGCAGCAGCAGCAGCCTGCTGATGGCGCCCCTAAAACGGATTGGTCTCCCACTGCTTCCGCCTCCGATGCTGGCCAAGCAACTCGCACGCTGCTGGCAGATGGTTCCATACAGAAATCCTGCACAGAGAGCCAGATGGCCGCCAAAGGCAGGACGGTGGGCAATTCGGACACGACACTCGGCTATTATCACGGCTTAGGTAGCAGCGCGAAGGCCGTGACATCCGCAGACGGAAAAATTGGCAACTTGGCGGGGGTTGTGACTTCAGACGGGGGCGGCGAGTATTTCGGAAGGAGCTACAGCAGCCTGTTGGGCACTCAAGCTACCTTCGACTTGAGTGAGTACTGGGGGATCATGACTGGCCATGCCTACTTTGCTAGTAGCCACTGCTCTTCATTACAAATCTACCCCCCCCCCCTTATTGACCCGAAATACAAACCCTGAGCTAGCTAGCCATTGCTCTTTGGATGGTGGCTATGGCGCGATTGTGGCCTTGGACCATGTCGCGCTGTCTCCTTAATCCTTGTGCCCCTACGGGGATCAGTTTTCTTACAGTCTACCTGATGAGTGTGTGTTGAAAAAATGTGGCTGACATGACACCTTTCAGACCAGTGCGGTGAGTGTGGCAGAGGCTGTTGCAAAACAACTGCGCTAACGGTCCCTAACTCCTATTTTTTCGATAATCACAACATGTGCCTCACTGACATGTGAGCATGCGGTTTAGAGTGCAAGGGTTGGGTTTCAGGATTTAGGGTTCCTGGTGCATGAAAGTTTCTTCAAAATATATTTTTACTTCTGGTGTGACAGCGATGCTACTACAGACTCAAGATGTCCACCTGGGCAGAGTTCATTAATTACTATAATGCATTCCAGTACCCCTCAACTACATAGATGGGTAGATGCTCTGCTACAAGTCAATGACAATGCACCTCCGGGCCCTGTTCAGAAAGACTCGGCCGCTGGGGCAGTCTGGGGCAGTTTAAACCCTAAACCCTAACTGTCTAGCTAGGATGGGAAAGAAACAGGATGGAGAGGAGCAGGGATAGAAAATTACATAAAAAGGGAAAACAGAAGGCAGGGGCTGAAGGTGTGACGCAACAAATGATGTGTACATGTAATGAGGACTGCAATACTTCACAAAATCACTTCAAATTTTCTTGTTTCCTCCTCAATTTTCCTAGGAGGCGTCCAACCGAACTCTTTTGCACCCACGTCATGTTTTATGGCTGGGGCTAATCTTTTGCACTCTGGGGTTCATTCCCACGCTACTACTCGGTGGTTGTGTGTTGGTTGCTTGCCCAGGGGGGTCACTGGCTTTCGCTCGCCGTCCTAGCGTATTTAGTGCCTGTACCGGTTTTCGGGCACAAGTCCCATGCATCAAATGCGATGCCCCGCTGGACTGGAAAAACTTCACATCACATCACCCCGCTTCTCCTTGCCCCTGGCCTCAACAACGCGCCGATTCCGCCATCTCCTTATTCCCGATGACCTGTTTGCCCGATGCCCGTGTAGGTGGATCCCAAGGCAGCAAGCGCGCCCTCAACGCAAGCTTCATGACCAATGTCCAGGGCTACGGCAGGAGTTACAGCTCCATGGGCAGCTCCTCACTGACTGGTGCTCAAGGCTCATGCTCGTCCCTAGAGGGGCGGCAAGCATTCAAAGTCAGACTCGTGGGCATCAGTCAGACCCTGTTCTTTGCCGCAATCTATGGATTTTACTTCTCAGCTAGTATCGACCTGAGAGCGAGGCTCGACACTTATGCATACACGTCATGGTGCACCGATCAAGGCAAGGAGATGGTCGGTGCAGGTTCAATCGTTCAAGGTGAGGGCTGTGGGGCCAGGCTTACGGTTTGGATTGAGTTTGGGTTTGGGTTCAACCCTTAAAGGTGGGGGGCTGTATACAGTGGGATGGAGGTTTAGGTTACATGGCTCAGGTATAGGATGACGTGTTCAGTGTTTGGGATAAGGTGCAGGATCATTGGTTCAAATGTTTGAGGCACAGCGCCGGGGGAAGAGGTCAAGGGTTAGGGTTTGGGGTATATCCGAATATGGTGCAGAGTTTTAAGGTGTACCGTAGGATTAAGGGTTCATGGTCATACCCTCGTAATAGACCTTCATGTAAAATATTGGATTCGGTGCGGGGAGGGGAGGAGGTTAGAAAGGGTGGGGCAGGGTGGGGCAGCAGGTCGGGACATGTCGGGTCAGGCAGAGCAAAATGGCGGGGCAGGGCGAGGTGAGGAGGGACTACGGGACGGGTCAAGGGGGGATGTAAAGGCGGATGAAAGGATGGCAGCTCACGAGCTTAGAAGAAATTTTTGCCAAATGTCCAGGATTATACTTTAGATAACACTGTTTTGTACCCACGTCATGTTTTATGGCTGGGGCTAATCTTCTGCACTATGGGGTTTATTCCCACGCTACTGCTTGGTGGTTGTGTGTTGGTAGCTTGTCCAGGGGTTTTAGAGGTCACTGGTTTTCGCTTGTTGTCCTAGTGTATTTTGTGCATGTACCGGTGTACGGGCACAAGTCCCATGCATCAAATGTGATGCCCCGCTGGACTGTAAAAACTTCACAAAAACTTAAAACAGGGGCCGATGAGATATCAGACGAATGGACAGAAGAGTGGAAAGTGGGCAGGTGAGCAGGCGATGGGCTGACAAGCAAGGGAGTGGGGGAGCGGGCGGGTACAGGGCTAAGAGGGGGCAGGCAGGCCAAGCACGGGCGGGCACAGGGCCAAGGGGAGGCAGGCAGGCCAAGAGGGGGTGGGTGGAACAAGGGCAGGGATGGGCGTGTGGGTCTTTCAGAATTTTCTTTAGTTTAGGGCATAGGATATGGGGTTAAGAGACATATCCATTATTTGGTCGCTCAAGAAGACAACCTCTCCTCTTCCTTTCTTTCCGGCAGGTTCTTTAACAGGCGGCGGGTCTCTTAGTGTCTTCTTTGGCCTCTACTCTGTTTCAGCTACCGTCATGTTCGTCGATGCCAACATGGAGTCGGGCGTCCTCTATGATGTCAGTGGGTCCTCGGCGGCCTCAGCCTGCTCATACACCAACGTTTACATCAAGGGTCTGGGAGTGGAGATCACTTACAGAGGTCTGACGACATTCTGTGAGTCTTGCACGATAACCCGGTATGAACGGTATAAAGGTTGGAGCGATATGAACGGTATAGACGTTGAAACTGTGAATTCTATTTGGGTCGAGGAGCGTAATGTAATTTCGATTCCGTGCAGATCCTAACTTGCAAATGATTTGGGTCAAGGAAGCGGAAAATTCCATGGAGAGGAGATTATATTTCGAAATCGATATTCGAAACCTGCTCCCTACTTGAAGTCAAGTCAATCAATTCAGCACTTCCTCACCTTTCTACACTAGAGCTGAAGACACGCTTTCTATCTAAAACACTGCAGGGCACGACAAACCGTGGTGGAGTAGCAACGCGCTGGTCCTCGCCGGGGATAGCAGTCGCCTCCAGTGCACCTCGGGAAGCGGGCGGCACCGCCGAAGCCTTGCCGCTCAAGACAGCAGGCCGCAGTGCACCCAAGTCAGCGCTCCTCCGAGTCCACGATCTTCCCCCACTCCTATCCAATCTCCCCCCCCTCCTATCCGATCTCCGCCCCCTCCTATCCGATCTCTACCCCCCCCCATCCGATCTCCCCCCCCTCCTATCCAATCTTCCCCCTCTCCTATCCGATCCCCCCCCCCTCTCATCCGATCACCTCCCCCCCTGGGCGGCGTCTCCTCAGCATGTGTTGAGTGGTTACAAAATTGGCGTTGCAGCAATCCTGAAAGCGTATGTGCATCCTTTACCAGCGAGGACATCACTTGCTGCCCAAGTGCCTATCCTGTTTGGTGTGGCAAAGAAAATGGCTACTGCTATGCCTCAGGCAAACAATGCCCCCGCAGCATGACAGTGAGCGCACCGCCTCCAAATCCCCCACCCCAACCCTTTCCTACCCAAACCACCTCTTTAATATGTAACAAGCTAGTGAAGGAGAACGGCGGCAGTCCGGTGTGTTACTCTGACTTCGTTTGTGCAAGCTACAACGAAGAGGATGCCTACTGCTGCCCAGAAGGCTCTCCTGTATTGTGTGGAGACTTCCAGTGTCACTCTGCAAGCTTCCAATGCCCAGGTACAAGCAGCCCACCGCCCCCACCATCTCCACTTCCCGACCCACCACCTCAACCGCCTCCCGTTACGGGCAGAACAAGTCCCTCCGGGCCATGTGACAACAACCTTGTGCCTACTAACCCCCTTGTCTGACCCCATGGCCGACCCTCTCCTTGACCCACTTGCCTGGCCCTCCAACCTGCGCCTATGTAAGCCCCTTGCTTGTATGTGACCCTTACAGTAAGACCCACTCACATCTGATCCTCTGTGGGCCCCCTTGCCCAACCCTCCACCCTGACCCCCTGCCTAACACAATGGCCGACCCACTGTGTGTGTCTCGAAACATGAAATCTTGACCTCACCTGCGCTGCCACCTTCCAGGAACTCCCCTCTCTGTCCTGCAACATTAACTCTCATGCTCCACCACACAACATGACCATCAGCATGATTCATGCAATTCGATTAATGGTGTGGTTGTTAGGTTCAAGTCTTCGTGCTTCATGCCTACCTGCTGAAGTACCCTCATCAAGCATGCTCCCCTACCAAGCTCACTACTTGTCTCCTGCTTGCCCCCGCCCCTGCTTGCCCCCCTTGTCTTGCCCCCTCCTGCGAGGGTCTTCCTCACCCTACTAATGCCTATCCTACTTCCCCCCCTGCCCCCCCACACCACCCCCTTGCCTGCTCCCCAACCTGCCCCCCTACCTCACAGTCCCTTAATTACATCCCCTATATTCCTCCATACATGCCCTTTCTCCCTTCCCCCCTGCCTTCCCCCCTGCCTTCCCCCCTGCCTTCCCCCCTGCCTTCCCCCCTGCCTTCCCCCCTGCCTTCCCCCCTGCCTTCCCCCCTGCCTTCCCCCCTGCCTGTCCCCCTGCTTGCCCCCCTGCCTGCCGCCTTGCCTGCCCCCCTGCCTGCCCCCCTGCCTGCCCCCCTGCCTGCCCCCCTGTCTAGTCCCTTTTTTGCTCATCATCAGTGTGGCTGAAGAGTACCGCCTATTGCCTAGTCAAGTCCTCGCCCTCCTTCCTACCAACCTACCCAGGTCAAGCTGATTGGACATGTCACCTCGGGTCAAGCTGCATAGCTCCAGTCAAGATCACGTGGGGCTTCACTGTTGTGGATGCCACTTGGGCGTGCAACGAGTGGAACTCAGGATGCTTGGGGAAGTGTACCGCCCTACCAAAGCTTCCCAATTCCCCTCCTTGTGGTAAGGTCCCCCCACTCCACTTCAAACCTTGACATATCAATGAACAGGTCCTTAAGCTGAGGATTACGCCTAGTACTTGTATCGCCTACCTGCCTCCCTCTCAACCATCCACCACCTACTCCCCTGCTGACTTTGTATCCCTACATCTTGCATCATGGCTTGCCTCTCGCCCTTTTTAACAGAAAGATATAATGTCAACAACTCAAGGGGTGATTCGGGCAATCATGACATGAAATGGGTAGACGCAAGATAATGAACAACAACACCTCATTGGTATCTATCACTGACTTTCCGCACCCCTAATTCAAGATATGAAGAAGGCCGAGAGGGTGCCCGTTCTCCAGCTGTGTGTGTCTCGATACATGGAATTTGACCTCACTTGTGCTGCCACCCTCTGGGACCTCCCCTCTCTGTCTTGCAACATTGAATCTGTAACTCTCATGCATGCTCGACCACCGAACATGACAAAACAGGACCAAAACATGCATGTAGTTTGATAAGTGGTGTGGTTGTCGGGTATAAGTATCTTAACTTCAAGCTCAAATGCTTACCCTCATCCAGCATGCTCCCCTACCAGTCTCACTGCTTGTCTCCTGCTTGCCCCCGCCCCTGCTTGCCCCCCTTGTCTTGAAGAGTACAGCCCATTGCCTAACAAAGTCCTCGCCCTCCTTCCAACCAACCTACCCAGATCAACCTAGTCAAGCTGATTGGACATGTCACCTCGGGTCTAGCTGCATAGCTCCAGTCAAGATCACGTGGGGCTTCACTGTTGTGGATGCCACTTGGGCGTGCAACGAGTGGAACTCAGGATGCTTGGGGAGGTGTACCGCCCTACCGAAGCTTCCCAATTCCCCTCCTTGTGGTAAGGTCCCCCCACTCCACTTCAAACCTTGACATATCAATGAACAGGTCCTTGAGCTGAGGCTTAAGCTTAGTACATGCATCGCCTACCTGCCTCCCTCCCTACCATCCACCACCTACTCCCCTGCTGGCTTTGTATCCCCAGTACTAGCATCATGGCTTGCCTGTCCCCTTTCCTAAAAGATATGTCGTCAACAACTCAAGGTGTGATGTGTCACTCCCATGACATGTGGGTAGACGCAAGATAAAGAACAAGAACACCTCATTGCCTCATTGGTATCACTAACTTTCCGCACTCCCAATTTAAGATCTGAAAAAGGCCGAGAGGGTGCCCGCCCTCTAGCTATGTGTGCCTCGAAATAAGGAATCTTGACCTCTCTTGCGCTGCCACTTTCCAGGGCCTCCCCTCTCTGTCCTGCAACATTGACTGAATCTTAAACTCTCATGCCCCGCCACCCAGAAGGACCAAACAATTGTATGTAGTTCGATTAATGGTGTGGTTGTCGGGTATGCGTATCTTTGCTTCAAGCTCGAATGCTTACCCACATCCTGCATGCTCCCCTACCAGGCAAGCTCACTGCTTGTCTCCTGCTGGCCCCCCTGCACGCCCCCTTTGTCTTGTCCCCTCCTTAGACGATCTTCCTCACCCTAATGCCTATTCTACTTGCCACCCAGCCCCCCACCCTGGCCCCCCTTGCCTGCTTCCGTACCTGCTCCTCCCCCTGGCTGTCCCTGCCTTACCTACCCCCCCTATATTCCTCCCTACGGGCCCTTTCTCCTGACCCCCCTGCCTGCCCCCTTACCTGTCCCTTTTTTTGAAGAGTACCGCCCATTGCCTAACAAAGTCCTCGCCCTCCTCTCTACTAACCTATCCAGCTGATCAAGCTGATTGGACATGTCACCTCGGGTCAAGCTGCATAGCTCCAGTCAAGATCACGTGGGGCTTCACTACTGTGGATGCCACATGGGCGTGCAACCAGTGGAACTCAGGATGCTTGGGGAGGTGTACCGCCCTACCAAAGCTTCCCAATTCCTTTTCTTGTGGTAAGGTTCCCCCGATTCCACTTCAACCCTTGGCATACCAATACACACTTCCCTGGGCTGAGGCTTAAGCCTAGTACGTGCATCGCTACCTGCCTCCTTGCGCACCACTCCCGTGACACAGGATATGGTAATACAATATGATGCGATACAATACGGGACCTTGGCAGTTTGGCCCGATACGGGATTCGTTACGATCCCTCAAAACTCACACAATTGAGGGGGAGGTGTCATGGTCCAGACTGGTATGGCTGCATGCCAGCCCCCATGCAATCTTGCATGTCCCCCAAGTAACCCCCAAGGAACACCATGCATGCATGCAGATTTATCAGGCGGTATGCTACCCACCAGCATGGCACATGTAGGATGCAAGAATATAGCAATAGGTACAAGAGGCCTCAGAATCACCTTGCGTAGTTTCTTGGCATGCATGAAAACCACTTAGTAAGGACTTAAGCGCGGAGCTCCTGCAGTCCTGCCTCCCTCAGGGAGGCTCCTGGCCTCCTCCCTGACTCCCTCCATGGAGCTTTGAAGGTTGTAACTCGGCGCCAAATTGCATCTTCTTGCCACTATGTATTGGGTTCCAAATAGACATTTACCATCTACCTATGCCCTCTTTCATCTGCAAGCGAGCATGCTTATGAAGATTTCAATGTCCTGGAGGTGTGGAATGGACGGACATTGTGGACTTGCCAGATGAGGGAGCTGCGTAACTCACCATGCAGATGTAAATAATCTTCAATAATCATAAATGCTGCGCGATATATGCCTTCAACGTCACGACTGCTGGGCCTCCTAGTGATGGCGATGGCTGCCTTCCTGTGTGAAATCTCTTCGCGGCTATTCCACACCTACCCCCAAAAAGTGTGAATGTTCAGTCGGTGCACCGCAGTGGGCCGTATCGATACAAATATACCATACAATGCTGGAGTTTCTTTTGCCCAAACGGGCCGTATCCTGTGCCCCTTGTCCACTCCTCCTTTTGGCTGAGGCGGATACCTACCTGCCTGTCACACTGCATGTCTCCCCTAAGTGCCTCCCTGCGGCCTCGCAGCCTACCCCACATTCTCTCTTTTATGCCTCGCTTCCCACCCCCCTTCTTTCTGTTCCATTGCCTGTCGCCATTACAGGTTAGATTTCCGAATGGCAGCAGGGGCCCTGGGGGAATCCAGCGGTTTCGCTATGCGACATCGTGACGGCGCCAACCACCCTTCCCCATAGCTACAAAGGATATTCGGCCATGCAGATTATCACCAAGTGCAATGGTGGCTGTAGGCCCCGGTGCTGTTTACAGCTGTGGGGGGGGGCACTTTGTATTGGTTGGTCCAACCTGGTATGAACTGAGTATTTTTGACGTGGCTTTACTGAAATGGCTTTACTTAGATGGCTTTATTCATGGCTTCATTCAGACTTGTCTCATTTCATATAACAAAAAATCCAACCACGGAGGCCACTGTCAAAGTCATCGGATACCATCATGCACCACATGCATCATGAAAACTAGGAAAGGCTACCCATCCGGGAATGTGCAGAGGGTGGGGGCCAGGGGGACGCACCCATGGGAAACCAACACACGCAATTCAGTATTTTACACAATGTGCGACATCACAAGGGTCTGAATATACATGCGGGGTGCAGTACTGGTGTGCCTGTCGGGGCTGTATTAGCAAGCGGTGGTGCTGAGCAAGCGGGATCCCAGTGTGCATGTGGGCGGTAGATATGCATGCATGTAGTGCGCATGGGGGCGGTGAGTTTGAGGGCGGGTTAATGTGTACTCATGCAAGGGCTAGACAGGGGGAGAGACATGATCGTGTGACGGGTTCGATCCCTCAACAGGGCCCTGAGGTGTCACGTTATTGACCACCAATAGCCAGAAGTCTGTGGTACAGCAGAGACCGAAGATTGCAAACGGAGCTTCCGGACAGGCCAGCGAGCTCAGCAAGGTGAATAGAAACAGGAAGCTTAGAACTCGGGTGTCGATTACAAAACTGTTGATACGATTATTGATGTTGGGCCCGCCGCGCTGGACCCACAGTATCCCACATACTGTACTTCAAATATGCTGTATGTCAATGACAGGACACCTCTGGGCCACTTCCCCCTTTTCCTTTTTTTCCTGCCCCCTTAAGTTAGGCGCCAGTCAATCTGTCAATCTGTCTGTCTGTCTGTCTGTCTGTCTGTCTGTCTGTCTGTCTGTCTGTCTGTCTGTCTGTCTGTCTGTCTGTCCGTCCGTCCGTCCGTCTGTCTGTCTGTCTGTCTGTCTGCTCGACTTCTTCTTCTTGGACTGGGAGAAACCCCAGAAAGTCCTGGCAAAAGAGGGTAAGCAATCCTGGCGTCGCTATTCCCCCCCTTACACACACACACATGTTCCGGCAGCATTTGCGAACCGCACATAGCATTCGCTGAATAAATGCCACATTTAAGTGCCCACTCATTGGCCAGCATGTCCGCTTTAAAAGCTCGCTCGTCCATCAAACATCCACTTTTATTCGTCTTGCTCCCTGGCCTAAGGTTCCTTCAAGTATTATCATGTGACTCAAGCCTGCACCCATCCAACAGGAAAATGCAGACACCTTTGGCCAGCAAATTATGATACCTATCTTAGTGTAGGCTGTTGCAGGTGGGGCTCCTATCTAGCATGATCTGAGAGGATCTAACGACAACAGTGGCAGCGCCTGCCGCGGCAATCCATGAGGATGGGCTGAAAAGTTAGACCAAAGGATCCAGATGCCGTTTACGTCCTCTAAGGTTATTAGGATCGTTACATACATCCACCCACCTTGATTGTTCAGCACTGTTTTATTTTGTGCGTGCTTCAGCTACCCCTATTTTGTGCAGCTTCATCACTGCCGCAAGGCCTGGTGCAACAAGCTCTGCTGTCCGGCCGTAGACCGGTGAAGGCTTGGTGCCCATCAAACCAGTGGTGGCCGCCCTGCAGACCGCCAGGGCTGGTCTGGTACACACTAAAATAAACTCTGGTGTACAGAATCCTATAACGTAAATTGCATAATTGAAACCCATGTATGGCATGCCTTCTCTTGGCTCCCAGGTGGTCGAGAGGAGGCTTCGCCAGTGAGCTGCTGGAGAACACTCATGCTTGGTAACGAACTGAACGAACTTCAGACCTCACGGCTGACATCCCCGGCTTTCACCTACTTAATGCTGGTGTGTGCTGTGCTGCCTGACCAGATGGCTCGGCATTCTGCAAAGCTTGACATGATCCCCGCAAATTTGTATTGCCTATTTCCCCGCAATTACCCGCATATTATCCTTGTCTGTAGACTTGACATGTGCAGACCCCCTGATTCAACTTTGTACCATCTGACTTAGTGCTGCAGCTGCTGTGTGCTAACTCAGTGCCAAGTGCTGACTCGGTTGCTCTGTAACTCTGTTTTTATGAGCTGCATGCTGACTTGGTGCTGCAATTGCTATGAGCTGCGGTTGGACCTATCTATCCCGATTGACTTGTGTTGTGGTGGTGCGTCCTTTACTTTTTCCAGAGCTTGATCCTCATGGGCAACGGAGTGATAGCCTCTGAAAGCATTACGCCCTACGGGAAGGACTTCACAACGTACAGCAATAACGTCCCCTCCATCATCTTGCGTTTTGGCATTGAAGCCGCGTTTCTGCTGGTGCTATTTCTGGGGCAGGTACAGTATATCGATCATTCCACCTTTGCACCTCGGAGACCTCAGCCTTGCCACTGACACTCATCTGATGTTTACAGATCATCTTCTACCGTGTTCTATATTTCCGCTACATCTCCAGCCCGATTTCGAGCATTGTGGACCTGGCCTTTCTGTCCAACATCTCTGTCTTCATTTTTGACGACCGCCTGTCTGGGTACTACATTCATGGGCGCAATCAAGCCCAGCATTCCGATGCCGGTCTTCGGTGAGTGCTGCTTAAAAAAACCAATGTCAGAGAGAATATGTTTTGAATTTATACTTTTTAGCATGCCCGCATGTATTTAGCTATGTTTGTCAGAAATACTTCAGCATCAATGAGTGTGTTCTTTCTTGGTGTCTCAGGGACTTGAACATGGAGCTCTTAAAAGAAGAGGAGGGTCTGGTCAGTAACCGAGGTCTCATTACAACGTACAACGGCGAAACCGCTCAAACTCTGAACGATAACCAGATTTTCAATATTTACATCCCCAGTGAGATCCGACGTGCATTTGACGCCAAGATGCTGCGCCAATCAGCTCAGGTATCAAGGGCTGTCCGCATGCATTTGTGGATTTTAGTTCAAACATGGAATCCTTGCATCACGTTGATGGTTTTTCTGTGTTTCTGCAGGCTGTCGAGGCAGCAAAAATGCGCCGGGGCAACATTTCCTCGTTCCTGAATGGAGCTGGGAAATCGTCAGACAGCAACGCGACTGCTCAACAAGACATCACAGCAACTTTCAAGCGCATGATTGAGGATGTTGAAAGAAATCATGTGAAGCGGGTGAGTCTGTGATGAACCAGAGGAATGAAGGGACAGGGGTCATGAGAGGAAAACAATTGCTTTTGGTATCTAAAAGCACAAAATGGTAGGCTTCACTGAGAATCGAGGATACTGGATTAAAACAACTTTATTTATTTCTTGGCTTAACATGGCCGGCATGTTCGTTTTCATGTGAAGGAGTTGCACAAACTATAAGCACCACTTTTAATTATTGATTCCCCTGTTGCAGGTGATCGACCCTTCCTATTTCCAGATGCTGACCATGCTTCCGCCCGAGGGGGCAGACAAGGAAACCATGTTTGTGCATGACTACTTCAACAGCTTCACTAACACCATGCTCATCGGCAAAGAGATCCGCCTGTTCACGTTTGAGGCCTTGTTTTTCTGCTCCATCGACACGCAACTACAAAACGTAAGTCACTCTTCCTTCCAATTTCATCCGTCTCTCATTCCATCCGGCTTCAATTCCATGATCGTGGCCTGCGTCAATCAATGTCTATTAATTCTTACATTGCTTGTCCCCTGTGTCCCCAGGTCACCAGCTCTGCGCTGATCACCTTCGTGGTGTCGTACTTCATCCTCTGGGTGCGGCATCAAATGGGAGAAAGCAACTTTTCACGGAAAACCTTGATCGATAAACACTTCCTCGTATGACCTGCACATACAACAAGGACCCACACTTTGGCATGGGACCCACCCTTTGGCAACGAGGACCTACCCTTTGGCAACGAGGACCCACCCTTTGGCAATGAGGACCCACCCTTTGGCAACGAGGACCCACCCTTTGGCAACGAGGACTCACCCTTTGGCAACGAGGATCCACCCTTTAACAACGAGGACTCACCCTTTGGCAACGAGGACCCACCCTTTGGTTGAGCCAAGCTATGTGTTAGGGAGCAAGGAGCGTTGCTCATCATCAATGTTCTGACCTGGTCTGGAATTGTCCCTGTACATCTCAAAGCCATTTATTTGAGGCTTGCCTGTGCAGCTCACGCCAGGAGGACCAAAGAAGGAAGATTATTTCCATTTTTTTGTTTGGGGGGCTGCCAGGAAAGTGCAAAACGAGCTGCATGTTTATTCCAACTTGGCTGATATACCCAATACCGTATGGACCTTTTTTAGTTTTCGTTTTTGTGTCATGCTGCTAGCGTACATGTTGCCACATTTGCTAGATGCCGATATAATTCACGATTTGGTGAGATATGAGGGGTGCCGGTGGTGTTGAAAGACAACAGTAGTGCCGCAACTGCATTTCAAAATTTGAACAAATATTGACCTCGTTCATAATATTTTGTGAAAAGAGTTTGTCTTCGATGCTGAGGCAGGTTATCATCTCATTGATTTAAGGCCGGAATATTAGGACTGGTCCAATGGTCTTCGTTGATGTGTCCATTTGTTTTTCCCGGTGTAGGGGCCCTTCACTTCTATCCTTGAATGGTGACGTGCATGAACGTCATTATTGCCTGCCGGGGAGTCTTGGTTACCAAGCTCTATTGCCTGCCGGGCACGTAGAGCCGTCTGGGAGTCTTCCACCGCAGCAGCCGAAATCGCAACAGCTGCCGGCTGAACATGGGCAAAAGAGTCTTAAGCCGGTTACCAGTACAACTTCCAACTCACTGTCGGGTGCGCACCAGTCAGTAGATTGAGGGGTGCGCTGCAAGTGACCTGGACGTTACCCGCATGTCAGCTGATCCATGTGTTGATATGTGACCACATCATACTCAGGCCGTGCTAACTGGAGTGTGCATTGTTTCAGCACTTTGGGATCGTTGTCCTAAACCGGTGCCGTAATTTGACAAGTGCAATCAAAGAGTCCACGGGTTAAGGACGTTACACCTCTGGGCCCTGCCCAATATGCTTGGCCGTGCGGGCGCCCAACTATGCAAGGAAAGAAACGAAAATGCCGGCCTGCGGGGCAGGAAAAAGGGGGAACAGATGTAAGGGACACACAATAGGGTGGGGTAAAATTGTACGACATTTGCTATTTGATTGGCTGTAATGATTTTTCTGGCCCTTATCCTCTTATTCAGCGTGAATGCCGATGCCGGTAGGGAGCAGCAAAAAGCAGGTGAGCTGTACCGTTAAACATGTGGAAGGTCGGGGGTACTGCACCCACCGGCCTGGCAAAACAAAAGCATACAGGCCGGCCTAGAGCATGTGGGCAAGAAATACGTCCAGGATTGTTGCCGAAATGAATATCCCATGCAGTGGGACGTGCCTGTATGTGCATTGCAACCCATCGTCGATAACTCATACTTATCTTGTCGTTTGCACATTATTTATTTCTCGCATATTGGACATGCACTCGTGTCAAGAAAGTCTCACAGGAATGAGTCTCGCAGGAAACAAAAGTGCCAGGTTCGGGTTTGTCATTTCAAGAGCGGGAGACAACAAGCTCCAATCATAAAAACGACGCAGGTGCAAAGGATTCAATTTATGTACCAAGGAAAAACGTCCATACACATAGTAAACGAAGCGCAAATCTAGAGGCACAGATATAAGCATTTTCCTGTCGCCATCCGCCATTCATATCTCTTTCTATAGCCGGCTCAACTCAAACTACCGTTAATCGACATAGGGTCCTCGCACCTCGCAAAAATCATTTAAGTTTTTCGTCCCGCAGGTAAACATGTAATTGAAAACGCAGTAGCGGAATTTTATTGTAATTTAATGCCACGCAATAGGTAATTTGATTTATCATCGCACATCAGTTGTAATAATTTTATTTTCCGTCCACGCAGCGCTTTCAGCCAGTACCGTAAAACGCCTTAGACTCCGCGCACCCCCCCAAAAAAGAATTTTATTTTCGGCCGCGCACCCCAAAAAGAATTAAAAAAACGGTCGCGCAGCGACGAAATTTTAATTTAATTTAACGCCGCGCAGCACAGAATTTAATTACACATCGCGCATCACTGAAATAATTTGAATTTCCGTCCGCGCAGCACTGTCAGCCAGTACCGTAAAGCTCAGTTAAAACTTTGGGTGATGCTAGCACCCCCCTGCTAGCAACGATCCCGTAATCGTCATCCTCCTCCCCCGCCGGTTTCTGGCCTCAGGAAACGTGTGGTTATATAAACGTGGGCGGCTCAGTGTTACAACGCAGTTTGGCAGTCCACCCTGAAGTCTGCGGTTCAAATCCTGTCAATGTTCATTTACCGCTTACCGGAGAGGCGCTGGCGATTCGACTGGCGAGCCGAGTGGATGGAGGCTGAACTGAGCAGTAATGCTACCTATGAGTACCGGTAGTGCTCATCTGAGTCATCAGTAGTGTTGCTGTGCATGGCTATTTGAGCAGACTTGACAAGGATGACTAAACGGATGTCGAATCAAACAGTCGCGCGCTAGCGCACGATTTTTGTAAAAAGTGTTGTTTTTAATTCATACCGCGCACCCCCAAAATAGTTTTTGGGCACCTGACTGACGCTCCGCGCAGCGGACTTTTTTGAATTAATATTATCGCGCACCATGTCCGCGCACCCCTATAATTATTTAATTTCGAGCGGAGTCAAAGGCGTTTTACGGTACAGTAAAACTCAGTCAAAACACTCGTTTGATGCTGTGAAGGAGAGTATACGGTCAGCAATACTCCAGCATAGTCATCCTGCTCCTCCGCCGGTTCCTCCAGAACCGAACCCTCTGGAGAAGAACCTCTGGCTGGTTCCTCAGGAAACGTGTGGCTGTTGGGGCCCCGAAACGCCAGCAGTCGTCAGGAACCGTATCTGCCTCCAGGATCAAGCTTCGCTACGTGGCCTAGCGTAACGATCACTCGACGGATGTCAAGTCAAACAGCATTTTTGATATTTGCTGTTTTTAATTCATAGTGCGCACCCCCCCAAAAGTTGTTTGGGCACCTGACTGAAACTCCGCGCAGCGGCGATTTTTGAATATTATAAGCGCGCAGCTATGTCCTCTCAGGCCAATCATTAATTATCTTTAAGCGAAGTCTACTATTTACGGTTAGCAAAAGTCTGTAGGACGGGCAGGAAATCATGTGCAACTCCTCCTACCTACACTGAAGTGTCAATGCGGTGAAAATAAGCTTTACCTGTATTTCAATATTTCCCAGGTTATGGTATCTAGGGGAGAGGGAAAAAATAGCTAAAACCCCCATCCTGGAACAGTTAGAAAATCTAGCTGTCAAAAACTTGTTTTAGCCCCCAAACTGCAGATTTTATAAACTCAATCCCATGCATTCGACGGGTACATTGCTCTTGACCCTATACACGAATTGGAATACACATGCTAAAATGGCTGCATGCAGCATGCCAGCGCCCCCAGCCCCCCACTGACCCCTGAAGGTGACTAACTGACCAGACTGACCATGCTTTCATTCAATCCACCATGCATCCATATTTGCCATGCTAAATGCTGTAAGCATCGCACAAGCTTGCAGCAACTGGGCCTGTTATGGTGTAGAATGGCAAAACAGCCCTATTCCATGGCCCTAGTCCCAACCCATTGCCACTGCTGTTCTTTCTGACCCGCCATATTACCATTTCCCATTAAGGGTATACAGACCGGGGTAGAGAGGACATTGGGCTTCGGCTTCTCGTTAACCTGTACTTCCCCAAATTCACGCCGCGTCGGCATTCTCTTTCTTTTTAACATCTTACATCGAGCAAGAAACTCACAGTAGATCCTTTCCATTGGACGAAGACGGTTTGCCATGATCGTATGTGTCGCCGGGCGATTGGATGACTCGACCCAGCAGCGACAGCGACCCACCTGCACTTTTCAAGCGATAGGATCTGTGACGTGCAGCAGGAACGGCTTCGGATCAGTAACTGCTGAGCATGGACCTGAAGTTATAGCAGGGCATCGGGACAGCCGTGCACATCCATGCAAGCAGCAGCGTTGTGAGCCGCAGCTTGACATGGGCAGCAGAGTTCATGACCAACAGCAGCCTCACTCTGCCTCGCCTCAAAAAAATGTGCAGCATTCGGTCAGCACCAGCAGGTGCGGGACCACGCCGGGCAGCACCATAGGCATGCCATCCCCTGATCTGCCGTGTTCCTACCGCCTGCTGACCCATCCCACCTCATGGTGCCAAGCCTGTGTGCTCTGCACAACACACGATGCTCTCTGCAAAGTAACAGCCAATAGCAGCAGGAGCAGCAGTGGCAAACGCAGTGACAGGTCTCCAGCAGAGGCTTCAAATGCTGTTGTGGTAGAGAGCGCAGGGGCCCAACCTGCGGCTGATGAAGGTTTCCGGCTTGGTGTCCTGCTTGACAACTCGCCCGCCACAACATCTTGGAGGCTTGTCAGTGCAAGCGTGGCATGGGGGGGCTGGATGCTTGCAGTCTCGGATGGCGGAGATCTGCTGCAGGCACAGCCGCCCCTCCCACATGCTGGGTGAGACTGAGTCCTTTGCAGTTTGCACCATCACAATTTATTGAGAGGGACCACATGGATGCATCATGATATTCATAAGTGAAAGAATTTTAGCTCAGGCGCAGATGCATTGATGTGAATGTTTCAGGTCTGAACAAGCTGATGCCCTCGCCTAGTTTTTGCTTTTGCTTTTGCTCATGCTCATGCTCATGCTCATGCTCATGCTCATGCTCATGCTCATGCTCATGCTTATGCTCATGCTCATGCTCATGCTCATGCTCATGCTCATGCTCATGCTCATGCTCATGCTCATGCTCATGCTCATGCTCATGCTCATGCTCATGCTCATGCTCATGCTCATGCTCATGCTCATGCTCACGCTCACGCACACGATCACCATCACCATCACGATCACGATCACGATCAAGCTCATGCTCACGCTCACGCTCACGCTCACGCTCACGCTCACGCTCACGCTCACGCTCACGCTCACGCTCACGCTCACGCTCACGCTCACGCTCACGCTCACGCTCACGCTCACGCTCATGCTCATGCTCATGCTCATGCTCATTTGTGCAGGTCCCCATGCACCACCACACGGGCATGGCCCTGGGAACGGGTAGCTGATGAGTCCCAGGGCATTATATTCCAACAGGTGGCAGCAGGTGCGTAAGCCAGGTACTCAGGTAGGATATGTCGAATCTGCTAGGTGTATTGAGGGTACCATACTGTGAGCCCTCCCGCTGTGTACTATTGGGGATTTTCGCGTCCTCCCCTCTGCCACCCCTGCTCCCCTGTATGGCCACGTTCCTTGCAGGCGAGAGCACCGCACTAGCTCTGGACTGTTGTGGATCTGTCTGGCAGCTTGAAGCGCAACATCTGCGCTTGGATGGGGTGACCTCAAGCTGCAGCCATCAGCTGTGGGATCAGCATAGCGGGGGCGGAAGAAGCTGTGGCAGTAGCAAGGTCAACCCGTTGCTGGTCCGAACGCTGGGCGACAGCTGCTGCAGGAAGACCAAATCCGACCTAGCTCCTGCTGCGAAACCTGCTGCTGTTTCTGCCTTAACGGCGGCGGCTGTGGTAGAGGATGGTTCCCTGTTGCGGTCGCAGCAGCATGCTTTTCCTTCAGAGCGTTCTGGGGCGGGTGCGTCGACGCTGGCAAGTGCACCCAGGTTGCAACCCTGGGTGGTACCTGTGCTTGCGGTGGCCGGGCTAAAAATTCGTCAGGTGGGGCCTGTTAAGAAGGAGGAGGAGGAGGAGGCCGGATTGGTTATGGACTGCGTGGAGACAACGGGGGGACTGTGAAAGGATTGAATGTAAATGTGATGAGGGGTGAAGGGCGTGGCAAACAAGGGCTGGGGAGGTAGGAGAGGGCGCAGGAAAATTAATAAACATGATGGGATAGGGAGGAGCGTAGGAGAGTGTCCTGGGGAATCAAGGTGCAGGGATGGAGTAGACAAAAGACAGAGGGTATCTCTACCGGGGGGGACTCCGAATCGTGCGCTTTGAGGGGGCCGCGCGCTAGTGGCTGGTTGGGAGCCCAGGGTCCGTTATAAGTAGGTGGATAATAAGTAGGTACTGGGAGGGTGACATGTTGTCACTGACATCGGTGAGGTGGGAGGTTGGAATGGCATGGTATTCGTACTGGATCTGTGCTGCCTCATCCCTCTCAGGCTCTCCCTTTTCATCTTGTTTCCACAGGTTTGCTGCGGGGGGAAGCACTGCGTTGCTGTATCAGAGCATGGTGCTGTCTATAGCTGGGGATGGGGCGGCCAGGGTGCCACAGGCCAAGGCCAGGGCCATACTGCTGCTCCTGCTGCTCCTCCTCCTGCTGCTGCTGCTGCTGCTGCTGCTCCTGCTGCTGCTGCAACTCCTACTGCTGGTTCAGCTGTGGAATGCCCTCGCCTAGTGCTATCCCTGGCTGGAGATGTGCACGTGGTTCAGGCTGCTGCTGGACTCTCCCACACGTTGTTGCTGTCAGGTAGGAGCAAAGATGATGTGCACTCGTACCTGCACACAGCATGTTGGTAAAACTAAACCAAAACAGTAGCGGTTGATGTCAGTTGATGCGGAAAATCTTGATGTTTTCGACAAAGGATCATGTATTCATGTATGACGTCGTACGCAGCTGACTTGTTGTGTCTCAATGTTGTCCCAAGTATGTCCTTGCCATTTTCATGGGCCGCCCGTAGGGGTCTGAAGCTAAAATACAATGCACGGTATACGGTAATTGTGAGGCTACAATGAACAACCGCCCCCCCCCCCCCTCAGCATTGGTGGATTTCAGCATCCACCCATATGAGATGAGGCGCCCGTTTATAACTTGTACACGGTTCATACTTTGAGCTCCTTCAATCTCAATCTTGCAGATCTGGGTGATGTCTACAGCTGCGGTTGGAACGGGAATGGTCAGCTGGGCCAAGGTGACCGCCTCATGCGCTCCGAGCCGACACTCATTGACGCTCTCACTGGGGGCGTGCTGAAAGTAGGTGAAGGGGCAGAAGGGCTCAGTATTTTTTGCATGGATAGGGACTTCAAAAAGCAGGCCACCAAGCGGGAATAGGCATGAAAACGAGGGAGGGCAGTGCCAAGTCCACGCCCAGGCATTCATGCTACCATGATCTTTGAGTCCCACCCCCAAGCCCGCCACAGGCCCAAGCACTGGACCAGAGCCAGGCAAGGCCAAGGCACCGTACAACTCCAGAATAACACTAAAAAGCCATTGGCTAATCCCTGTTAAAATTTTTAACATGAGAAATGAGACATGATAAATGCATGAGAAATGAGACATGATAAATGCATGAGAAATGAGACAGGCATGAGAAATGAGAATGAGACATGAGAAATGCATGAGAATGAGACATGAGAAATGCATGGGACTGAGACTGAGACATGAGAATGAGAGAAATGCATGAGACATGAGAAATTAAACATGCTAAGTGAATGGACTGGCCCGTAGACATGCTCGTGACCGTGTTGCGTTCTCTCTGTTTCCGATTGGTTATGCCTGGTCCCTCGAATCCTCCCGCTAATGGCATAGCCGGAAACTCATCTGATCTACATTTCCATTTGGCTGACAAACTGGAAAACGTGCCCCCCCAGGTATCCTGTGGTGGTCGACACTCCCTGGCCCTGGTGGATGCAGGGGATAATAATCGGGAGCTGTGGGCTTGGGGCTGGGGTGCGCAAGGGCAGCTAGGCCTAGGGCCTCCAATGGCCGCTGCAGCTGTCTCGGCTACCAGGGGCCCTGCCACCACCAATGCGGACGATGCAGCTGCAAGGGAAGGTTTAGCAAAGACGGGTGTCGGGGCCACTGGCATGGTGGTGCCACGCTCTTGTGCAGTGCCGCAGCTGGTCCCGCTGCCAAGGTTTCTGGACCCTCTTGTGGGAGGGGTGCACATGGGAGTGGGAAGAGACCGCAATATTATGGATGTGGGGCAGGAGAGAGCGGAGCGGCCTGCATGCCAGTTGCTGGATGTAGAGGGTGGTAGGTGGCACACATTGATTTTGATGTCGAAGTAGGACTTGAAAGCAGTGGGAACAAGATGCCATGCCTGCCAAAAGAGACAGTTGTTTACTCTGATCCGAGCATGGCCTGCTGACCAGCAAATGTCTTGCGGGTAATGGGACATGATGCAATGTAAGGGTGGCCGTGGCCGTGGCCCTGCTTCTATACCTTTTAGAGACAGTGTAGAAATAAAGTGGGATCATCTAGCCAGCTGGTTAATTAGGGAGCATTGATATATGTGGAAGCGTTCGGGATAGGTCCATCTTGGCCATTTGTTTTTGTTTTTGCCGTGCATTGCAATGGTTCATCATGACCATGGACACGTAAGTCTCTATATTTTTCTTTGCATGACAAAGGCCAATCGTGGACAAGACGAGTTGTGCGGTGCATTACCAACGTCCTTGATGGACAGATGTAGTTTTTTTCTGTTTTCATGTGCATTGCAAGATTTTTACATTATCTGCCAGCTATCGGTGGTTCAAAATTACGACATAAATGTGGCCGCAAGTATGTCGGTATCGCACACCGTGCCCTTCCTCTATAGAAGGTAACTGTATGGGCGAAGCCTTGGCCCATGCCGCAATTTTCCTCAACCCTCACGCACTCACCCACGTTATGATGAAGTTTTCTTGCTAATTGTTTACCTACCGTATATCTTTTAGTCGCTTTCGTCGAGACCCCTAGCAGGAGAAAACATGCAAAATGATTTCTTCAACTTCACTTAACTTATGGACAATTAACAATTGGCGCATTTAAAACGTTGCCATTCTACCAAAAAGCCACGCATTGGCGAACATTTGGCTGATTGGTCAAGTAAGTGCTGACATGCCGTACGTTGGTGCCGACAACCATCTGGATTATTTCCGGGATGTTTCTTGCAAGGCCTCTTCATTCCCGGGATCGATGTCACATAGCTTCTCTTACTTCTCTCCGTGTTACAATATAATCACATGAACTTCTTTGCAGAGCAGCTGTGAGTCGTGAGCCCCTCCTCTGTCATGAATCACGCAGTGAAATCATCGCCGGTATTCTCGTAGATGCTGACCAGATCCCCCGTGAACTGCAGCCAGTGAGAATGTTCATGACTCGTAAATCCTTGGCTGGGTTCTCTAGCATACAGTCACGAGAGATGCTGCAATATTGGCAGGTGGCTATGTGTGCAAGCGGGGGGTAGTGTGTATGCGGGCGGGGTGTTTGCATGTGGGAAGGAGCTGAGAATGCAGGTGGAGGGTCGCGAGCGCAGCTACGTGATGAGAATGCAGGCAAGAACCTGTGCATGCAAGGAATGCGCATGTGCGTGGGGCGCTCCGCAAGCAGGCGGGATGCTGTGCATGTGGGCAGGGGTGTGTGCATGTAGGCAGTGTGCATGTGGGTGGGAGCTGTGCATGCAAGGGGTGCGCATGCGGCCGGGGGTAGTGCATGCAAGCGGGCGGGGTCACGTGCATGCATGCGGGGGGCTGGGCATGCAGTCAGGGGCTGCCAGTGCTGATGGAAGCAGCACATGCATGTAAGATGTTGCCCTAAAGGGTGGGATGCAGGGTTCGCTGGCTCAATGCTGTGCATGTGGGCTAAAACAGCACACTAAAATGCAGTGAATGCTCTTGTAGCAGGCAAAGGTTCAGGCAAGCTTCCAGTAAAAGTAGGACCTGCAGATTTTGATAATCGCGCCTCAGGATGGGCTGCAGCATGCAGCGAATAGTCCACCCTCGCCTGCAACACTCCCGCTTCCATGGAGGCCCTCTGGGCACTTGGTACGATCGGAATCGAGGTCGATAAATAAAAAGTAATGCAAGTATTTAATGGCATGTGCTCCTCTTCAAAGATGACCGACTTCGGAAAAAATGACGTCACTCACTTGCCAACGTTGGCAAGTAATGCCATGTCATTTGACTGAAACGTTGGAGAGTAAAAGTACGTTTTTAAGGGAGATCGATACCTCTACCGAACACGACGACGAGCGTTCCCACTTTTTTTAAGTTTTACGCCCCTATATCGTCAGTACATACCCAACTGAGATCGCTACAACGCGTGACGTACGGTGTGCGCGCGCGTAGCCTAACGCTTTGTTTTACTTGCATGGTCGGACCGACCACACTCGTTTTCGCTAAAGCATATGTCATCACTAACAGCCCGTTTCTGATTGGACCTGGGAAACTTTCCGGGCTGTTTCCGGGGTGTTTTGAGCTGAAACGCTGTACCTGGGAAAATCTCCGGGCCCTTTAGATCACGAAGAGTCGTACAGTACTCTTATTTTTCCGGGGACCTCCCCCCATCCCCGGAAATTCCAAAGACCCCGGAGAGTTTTCAGGCCTTCGAATGGCTTTTATTTATAAATATTAATCGCTGCATTTTCCTCCTATGAACTTATCGGGCGGTAGTGATGGGGATTGGGGGCGGCCCTGCAGCAAGGCCGTGGGCCGCCTCGGCCTTGGTCACTCCGCAAGCGAGTCATCCCAATATTGGGATGATTAATCATCATCATTATCACCAGCAGCAGCAGCAGAAGCAGCAGCAACAGCGCAGATAACATATAGGTGCACATTCGGCAATATCGCAGTAAACCCTGAACCACGCAAGATTACGCGGCCTCACGTTCCGGTGTCTGGCTCCGGGGTGTTTGCAGAAACACCCAGCCCGGAACTTTCCCGAAGACCAGAAGACCGTCGTACACGACTTTTCCCAGGTCCCAGTCGGAAACGGGCTGTAAGTAGTTATGTGCAGAGATACAGCGCTGACATGCCCATGTCACCGATCGGGCCCATCGCGTGGTTTACCGAGACGCACTTACAGCCCGTTTCTGATTGACGGCGGAGAAAACAAATGTACAATGGTCTAATGGCCTGCGGAAGAGTTCCGCAGAGGTCGTTTCTGATTGGACCCTGCGGAGCCTGGTTGTACAGGGCATAGGTCGTACACATGGATGGCTGCCGATTTTGAATCGCTTTGGTGTCTATCTCCTATTCTTTCGAGTCGACTAAGACCTGCTCGACACCATGCCGCATTTCTACCCGCTCTGCTGCATCTGCTGATTCGCTCGCTGTGCTTCATGAAACTCATGATTCGCTCGCTGTGCTTCATGAAGGCGCGGCCTGACGCGGCCCATGTCCAGGGGCGCTCACACGACCCACCCCCGATACGGCCATGAGCAGAAAAATATGGCGATTCTAATAGATAATTAATATCAGTTCGAAGGCCTAAAATCTTTCCGCAGACTGTGGAAGTTCCGAGGAGGGGGGGGTCCTCGGAGAAAAGGCCGCACGTGGGTCTTCTAAAGGCCTGCGGAAGAGTTCCACAGACCCCGTTTCTGTACGACAGGGCCTGCGGAGGAGTTCCGTGGTCAATCAGAAACGGGCTATTATTTGGCCCGCGCGCCTTCGTTCTTCAGCACTGCCGTGTTCGAACGCGCTTCCAAATGCACGGTGTACATCAATAATGCCGTACGTACTGCATCAAAAGCCACGCCAAATGGAGTCTTCTTTCTTTCCTGGTTAGACTGCATGCGCGCCTTGCTGGGTTCCATTCGCCGACTTCAAACGTTGATACCTCTCCTGAACGTGGCACGGTATCCGCTTGGCTAGAGTTGTGTGCGCGTGCTCGCCTATCGACCCCTGCTGCCTGGCTGTCATTGATCGACCACGGACACCGACCGTCCGATCAGAGTTGGCGTCATCATCGGCCGGCCTCATATCGCCTACGTGCACTACTTCCCAAACAACGAGTTATAAACGAAGGTATGCTTTTGCACCGACACATGCGATCATGGCCACGCTGCACGGATACGGTACGTGCATTATATCCAATAAATCACCACTATCACCACTCCACATTGATAAGTGTACATGCACACCGCATCCAGACATCCACGGCATGTGTCAGAGAGGTATGTGTCCACTCCATCCAGATATCCACGGCATTGCAAATTTGCGATGCTAGGTGGATATTATTACGCGGTGGCGACCGATCGGCATCTGGAAACGCACGTATGAATGAAAGCGTGTAAATGCATGTACATCATCATCCACCATGCTCCAGTGCCTCGTCGATCCGATGCCGACAGAGCCAGCAGGCGAGTTGAGTGGCGACAATCTTTATCAGCCTTGCAAGCCGGCAGGCGGACGCGTTATTGCGGTACTAGTGGTATGCCCGCCTGACGCCACCATGATAGCCACCATCCAGTTAATGCAGCTAGCATCCATGCTACCTCGTGTGTGTGTGCTCTCCTCCATGCTATATATCGCTTTTTGTCTCTATGGGGCCAAAGCAAGCCTTCGGATCAATTCAAAGGCTATGATTCCCTGTTGCGAAGCTAGCGTGTTACTAGTGTTACTGCTGCTTTAGTCACCACGCACGTCAACCATAGACAGCCATGCATCCCTCCATCCAGCCAGGCTGGCATGTACGACGCCGTGCGTAAGCATTGACATTCGCGTGCGCGGCAAAATCTAGTCTCACAGTGCATTTATAACAAAGAAACCAGCAGATCCAAGATTCCTGGTTTTATGTTCATTCATTCATCCGTTTCCGTCCGCCCGACGGCAACCGGCTTGCCCCCCCTACCCTCTGCTCTCTCTGGTCCCATTTCCATCTGTAAGGGTCAGTGTACATAAGTACATACCAGACTCTCTAGTACAGACCGACTACCCGCGGCTTGTGCGTCTCGCCAACCTGTACTTCCCCAAATCCACGCCGCATCGACGTTCTCTCTTATAAGTGGGTTCCTTTGTCACATGTCCCGTGTGAAGGGTTAACCGGTAGAATAGGAGATTCCACTTCATTGTTTGTGTGCCGAGTGGCCTGATAAATTTTGAAATACTAGACCTACTAGACATGCAAGACCTATATTGTTGACCTCCTAGACCTCCTAGACCTACTTACATGATCCTATACATGAAGAGGTCCTAGGTGCCCTAGGGGGCAGGACTCTTATATCTAGTCTAGGACTCACTGTTGAGGAAGCGGAGAGTAGCGGAGAGGAGCGGAGAGGGAGTTCCGGGACGGTGTTGAGGGTAGACGAGTAGTCGGAGAGTTGACTGAGGGGGGACTAGGTGCTCAAGAGGGGAGACTGCTGGAGACTAGAGATTTGATAGTGGGACAGTCAGGTATTGAGCCTGATGGATTGATCTCGTCTGAGACTTCCCGATAACTAGCAGAGCTCGCTTATATGGGAGGTGCAGGGTTTAACCCGTGAGGGTTCTGGTCTGGGCTTGCCAGGCGACCCTGCAACTTCCGTATGGAGCGTAAGCGCCGATAGCGTAAGGCAGGTCGCGTCAGCGACTGAGTGGTAATTCTGGGGTACTGGTTACATGACCATTACAATACCTCCTAGACCTCCTAGACCTTCTAGACCTTTAGACCTACTAGGCCCTTTAGACCTGCTAGACCCGAAGACCTACTAGACCTACTATACCTACTACACCCATAGAACTACTACTAGACCCCCAGCCGTAGACCCGTAGACCCGTAGATCTACTACTAGACCTTAGCTACTAGACCTATTACACCCATAGACCCGTAGACCTACTAGACCTGCCTACTAGACCCTTACACCTACTAGACCCTCAAGACCTCTAGACATACTAGACCTCCTAGACCTCCTAGACCGATATATATCATCCTAGACCTCCTAGACCTCCTAGACCGCTTTGGCTATGGAAATCGGCCACTTGTTCAAAACGAGCGGACATTCAGATACCGGTATTTTTTCGAGCGAGAGAACTACTAAGCGACACGGGGCAACGTTTTTGTCGTCTTGCTCCGGATGGTAATAGTTTGGTCGAATGTGGCTGGGCCGCTCGGCTGTCGCGACAAGCACCTACGACGTATCGAAAGATCGGTGTCGTCAATCCATATAGTACTTGTGAAGTAAGACCCATCTGCGTGCGAGCGTGTATGCTTGCCTGCGTGACTTTTACTTTTGCGACGGAGCAGACCAGCGAACGAACCCGCTCATCACCCGGGACATGAAGAGTGACCTGCCGAAAGTCGGTCTCTGATCGCACGAGCGAGCGGTCGCAGAACCCGGAATCAATGAGGAATGAAGGAGAAACAACACAGTTGGACCAGCTGCGAATGCATTGCTGGAACGAATGCGGACTACGCGGCATAATTGCGAAGCATGCATGAATAATTCATTGCGAAGCCAAGAGTGCGCTGACGGTTGCGTGGGCCCTCGTGTCAGAGCGGACTTGCGCCACGCACGCAGCTTCTTGATTTCTTGAAGCAGCGATGCGAGGATCTGGCCCTCGGCCCGATCTAAACTGCTCGATCTAAAATAGCTCTCGTCGAGGGCGTCTTTTGATAGGTGGTTCGCGTGCTGGGACGCTTGCAGGACTGATACGTCAACCTTGACGGGACGGTGTTGCATCATGCATCATCCTAGGAAAAGCCTGCCCAGATCGATTGCAACACAAATTGTACGATAACTTCCCGTACAGGCCATTATCCCTAGCCCCGACCTAAATTGCGGCAGAATGCCCTCGTCAAGGGGCATCGTTGCATCAAAGTTGCACATGAAGACAATGTCAGCTGCACAAGATATATACAATGCTCCATACCGTAGCCACGCGCCAATGCCCATTGCGCTATTTGCATGCCATGCAAACGCAACTCTACGCTAGGAATCCAGTTTTACAAGCAAAGCTTTGTGAACATGTTGCAGCACTGGGCCATTGCTGTGCCAACTTGTGAAGCTTCTTTCGCATGTCCATGGCTCCATGCTAACATCTGAGCAAGATATTGTGATGCGCAACCCATGACAAGATATATGCCGTGCATGGCACCATGCGGCACATGCCACACTTCCACACCTCATAATTCCTCAGGGCAGCGAGCTGCAAGCGAGTCATACTTGCGCGACATATTGCTATGCGAAACCCGCAGCACGACGCATGGCACCATGTCAACTCGAAGGCTACACCATTCCTCAGCTTAATCTACATCCCAGTCTTCAGCCTGGTACACAGCTCATTCCCAAGCCTGGTTCACTTATGCAGGCTAAAATCTCTGCAGCATATTGCGATGCGAAGCTCGGGGCACGCTATGTGCCATGCATAGCACCATGCAGGGTACCATGCAACACATGCAGCGAAGCCCGACACTCTTATTTCCATTCACACCAGTTCCAAACCAGATATTGCTGGTTCCTTGTCATACATTGTTTCGCATGGCCACTAACAATTTCCTTGCCCAACAGGAGTCACATTCTTGACCATCTTTGGGATCCTGCTGCTGGTGGCCTATCAAGTGTGAACGGGCTTCCTCCTCCATCATCATCAACCGACGTTAACCACTTATAACCGAGAGTGCAACAATGTCTCTTATTAACAGCCAATGTCGCCCAAAGCTGTGGCCAATAGAAAGATCCATGCAGCTTTTGCTGATGATAGTGGTGACATCATGTGGTGAGTGCGTGGGTAGGGTGTGCGGGTCAGTCAGAAGGTTGCGGGTGTGGGGTCAAGGGATTGGGGTGAAGGGTAAGGGGCAACTGTTTGTTAGGGCGCCTAGTTCACCTCAAACCCGGATGAGCCGGCCTAATCAAATTTTCATAAGCTTGACAGTTAGATGGCTTACAGTTTACCAGGGTTTATAATAAGGGACTCAGGTCATTCGGCATACTGATATGTGAAGCTTTCAGAACAACTAAAATCGACAAAGTGAAGAGACAGGCGCTTATGATTGGCCATAATGTCCCATGCGTGCCACCAAATCCTTATATTGCATGCAATTGAATCCTGCTACATGCAACTCAATTCTGTTATTTGCATGAAACTGAATCCTGTTATTTCCATGCAACTCAATCAATTATGTTTTTTGATGCTACTGAGTCCTGTCATTCCCATGCAACGGAATCAATTTAGTTTTTTTGACACAATCCTGTTATTTCCATGCAACAGAATCTTTCTATTTCCATGCAACTGAATCCTGTTATTTCATGTGCCTGTTCCTCACAGTGGCAGCCGCGGTGGTGGTGACGGACCTTCCGTCGACCTGCTCCAGCAGCATCGTGGCCAACGGCAAGTATTCTGCCACCTTGACTATGCTGACCGAGAGTGTCCCGTACACCGCTGCTGACGGTCAGACTGGCCCGCGTGTGGGCGGTGAGAACACAACCATGCAGCTGGGGGTCCAATACATGCCGCTGGAATGCGGCGGGTCAGCCAGCGACGGAGTTGTGTACTCCCTCCGAATCACGGGCATGACGGGATGCATCCGGAGTGTGCTTGGTGCTGCAGCCAATGGCGGAAAGCTGCCGCCACCGACACCGCCGCCGTCGGCGTCAGCGTCTAGCGATGGTGCTGTGACCAGCAGCTGCATGCTTGAGTCACAGTGCTTGGTTGGCGTGCTGGGAGTTATGCATGCCACGTTCCTGCATGAGGCCGATGGGTCGGTCGACATGGCCGGCGTCATCGCTGGCGCAAATGACGACCTTGACGAGGCCGCTCTGCTGCAACTCGCAGCCCAGGCGTGCGGCGATAATATGACAGCCGGCTTATCCACAGTCGGATCGGCAAAACAGATACTAACCTTGATGGCTATCCAACTTCACTCCAGGTGAACTTGATAAGGCTGCGTGTTGACGTTTTTTTTTGTTTCCGGTATTTTAGGGTGTAGAGATAAGGGGTTAGGGTCAAGGGTTCAGGTCCATTCAAGGATTCATTATGCAAGGTGTGCCCACACACCTGGCACCTGCCGCCTCACACGTCACACCTCTCACCTGATTATAAAATAATCAACAGGATAGTAGGCTAGATAATGGCTATCCTTAATAGCTTAACCATAACCGGCCACCCTAAACTCTGAACCCCTTAAACCTTAGCCCCCAGATATTGTCCTTTGTCGCTTATCCTCTAGCTGCCTGCCCTTATCCCCTGCCCTTAGCCCCCTGCCCTAAGCCCCCTGCCCTTAGCCCCCTGCCCTAAGCCCCCTGCCCTTAGCCCCAGCCCTTAGCCCCTGCCATTAGCCCCCTGGCTGCCCTTAGCCCCCTGCCCTTAGCCCCCTGCCCTTAGCCCCCTGCCCTTAGCCCCCTGCCCTTACCCCCCGCCCTTAGCCCCCTGCCCTTAGCCCCCTACCCTTAGCCTCCTGCCCTTAGCCCCCAGCTCTTAGCCCCCTGCCCTTAGCCCCCAGCCCTTAGACATCAGCCCTTAGGTCCCTGCCCTAGCCCCATGCCCTTAGCCCCCTGCCCTTAGCCCCCCGCCCTTAGCCCCCTGCACTTAGCCCCCTGCCCTTAGCCCCATGCCCTTAGCTTCCTGCCCTTAGCCCCCTGCCCTTAGCCCCCTGCCCTTAGCCCCCCGCCCTTAGCCCCCTGCACTTAGCCCCCTGCCCTTAGCCCCCTGCCCTTAGCCCCCTGCCCTTAGCCCCCTGCCCTTAGCCCCCTGCCCTTAGCCCCCCGCCCTTAGCCCCCTGCCCTTAGCCCCCGGCTGCCCTTAGCCCCCTGCCCTTAGCTCCCTGCCCTTAGCCTCCTGCCCTTAGTCCCCTGCCCTTAGCCCCCTATCCTTAGCCCCCTACCCTTAGCCCCCTGGCTGCCCTTAGTCCCCTGCCCTTAGCCCCCTGCCCTTAGCTTCCTGCCCTTAGCCCCCTGCCCTTAGCCCCCTGCCCTTAGCCCCCTGCCCTTAGCCCCCTGCCCTTCGCCCCAAGCTCTTAGCCCCCTGCCCTTAGCCCCCTGCCCTTAGCCCCCTGCCCTTAGCACCCTGCCCTTAGCCCCCTGACCTTAGCCCCCTGCCCTTAGCCCCCTGCCCTTAGCCCCCTGCCCTTAGCCTCCTGCCCTTAGCCCCTTACCCTTAGCCCCCTACCCTTAGCCCCCTGGCTGCCCTTAGCCCCCTGCCCTAAGCCCCCTGCCCTTAGCCCCCTGCCCTTAGCCCCCTGCCCTTAGCTCCCTGCCCTTATCCCCCTGCCCTTAGCCCCCTGCCCTTAGCCCCCTGCCCTTCACCCCAGCTCTTAGCCCCCTGCCCTTAGCTCCCTGCCCTTAGCCCCCTGCCCTTAGCCCCCTGCCCTTAGCCCCCTGCCCTTCGCCCCCAGCTCTTAGCCCCCTGCCCTTAGCCCCCTGCCCATAACCCTCAGCCCTTAGCTCTCTGCCCTTAGCCCCCTGCCCTTAGCCCCCTGCCCTTAGCCCCCCGCCCTTAGCCCCCTGCACTTAGCCCCCTGCACTTAGCCCCCTGCCCTTAGCCCCCTGCCCTTAGCCCCCTGCCCTTAGCCCCCTGCCCTTAGCTCCCTGCCCTTTGCCCCCTGCCCTTAGCCCCCTGCCCTTAGCCCCCTGCCCTTAGCCCCCTGCCCTTAGCCTCCTGCCCTTAGCCCCCTGCCCTTAGCCCCTGCCCTTAGCCCCCTGGCTGCCCTTAGCCCCCGGCTGCCCTTAGCTCCCTGCCCTTAGCCCCCTGTCCTTAGCCCCCTGCCCTTAGCCCCTGCCCTTAGCCCCCTGGCTGCCCTTAGCCCCTGGCTGCCCTTAGCCCCCTGCCCTTAGCTCCCTGCCCTTAGCTCCCTGCCCTTAGCCCCCTGCCCTTAGCCCCCTGCCCCTAGCCCCCTGCCCTTAGCCCCCTGCCCTTAGCTCCCTGCCCTTTGCTCCCTGCTGTTAGCCCCCTGCCCTTTGCCCCCTGCCTTAAGCTCCCTGCCCTTAGCCCCCTGCCCTTAGCCCGTACTATTGCCCCCCTGCCCTTAGCCCTTAGCCCGTACTATCAGCCCCCTGCCCTTAGCCCCCTGCCCTCAGCCCTTAGCCCCTAGCGCCTAGCCCTTAGCACTTAGCCCGTAATCGTTAACCCTTTATCATTCCCTTGCAGGCGTGACAATATCTCTGAGGAGGTGTTGACCAAGGCCAGCCGTGTGGAGGACCCTGAATCCGGCCTGCAGCAGGTGGACACCCACTACGTGTACAACACTCACACGGAGGCAGCGCCGTACATCGCTCCATCAGCGTCTCAGCCGCATGCCGACGCCTCAACAGCTGACAGGGCAGCACCTGACACTGCAGATGGGATACCCAGCAAACTGGTGCGCCTGAATCAGGACACTCGGCGGAGCAGTCGGATTTTGCGGTCCGGAGGTTTGAGCCCAGCTGTATCAGGGGACAGCGGTATGGTCGACAGGATTCTGCCCGAAACGCCTGCTTCTCAGTACGTGATCTCCGTCTTGAATGACGATGCCACCATCACTGCCGACCCCCCTGGTGCCACCGATCCTACCGTCAACCCTGACGCTACCAATGTCACAATTGCCACCGATGACAGCAACAACAATGACACCACCGCTCCCAGCCTGGAGATTGTCACGCGTCGGGCCTACCTGGTTCCTTCTGATGACGCCTTCCAGGTAATCCAGGAGTGGAGCGTGAAATACCACCCTCAGCCCTCAGCTCTCAACCCTCAGCCCTCAGCTCTCAACCCTAAGCCCGTAACTCGTAGCCTGTAACTTGTAACCGGTACCTGGCAACCCTACATTCTGGATTGGAAAGTTCAAATTATCTGAAGCCTAAATCCTGAACCATGAGCCATTTGCTTAAAACCTGCACCCAACACGCTCGCCTTGCGATGCCTTCCAGGTATTTGAGGGCTCCGTGCACAAGGTCTACGCGGCAGTCACACAGACCAGCCTCTTCCAAAACAGCTTTCAAAGGGCTCCAAATCCTGCCAAACCCGATGTCACGGTCGCCGCATCTTCCCATGCGGCCTCGGAGGATGCAGCAGACGCTGAGGCGACCCCAGTGACCAGCGGCTTAGGAGCCAGCACCAGCGGCACCGGCGACGGCTCTGGATCTTCAATCCTGAGGTACACCTTCTGGCAGGAGGTTTCTGAGATACCGATAACCAACCCCGATGCCGGGATCGGCAAGCTCATGCGATGTACATCCAGCGTGCAGTTGCGCTGGCTAAGCCCAGCAACTGTTGCCGCGGATAGCGCTTCAGACAATCAGCCCGCTGCTGCCGAAGCAGTGGCAGCGGCGGCCCTTGAGCTGGACCTGTCAGTCGCGCACCGCAACATGGCCCGCAGCTCAGCCCTTGACATGTACCCTGAAGGAAACTATGACGCTTCCTTGGAGGGATTGAAGGCTCGATATGATATGATTGCCAATGTACGGAACCAGCAACAGCAGCAGCAGCAGCCTGCTGATGGCGCCCCTGCAACAGATTTGTCTTCCACTTCTGCCGCCTCCGCTGCTGGCCAAGGAACTCGCACGCTGCTGGCAGATGGTTCCATCCAGGAATCGTGCTCAGAGAGCCAGATGGGTGCCTCTGGCACGACGGTGGGCAATTCGGACACAACACTCGGGTATTATCACAGCTTAGGTAGCAGCGCGAAGGCCGTGACATCCGCAGACGGAAAAATCGGCAATTTGGCGGGTGTTGTGACTTCAAATGGGGGCGGCGAGTATTTCGGAAAGAGCTACAGCAGCCTGTTGGGTACTCGAGCTACCTTCGACTTGAGTGAGTAGTGGGGGATTATGACTGGCTGGCACAAGAACCATGATGCCTAATTAGTTAGCCGCTGCTCTTGATAGTAAATCTACCCTCCCCTTATTAGACATAAACACGGACCCTGAACTAGCTAGTCGATGCTCTTGCATGGTGGCTATGGCGCGATTATGGCCTCGGACCATGCCGCGCTGCCTAACCCTTGTGCCCCTGCGGGGGTCAGTTTTCTTTCAATCAACCTGATGAGGGAGTATTGGAGCCTTGTGGCTGACATGACACGTTCAGTCCAGTGCGGTGAGTGTGGCGAAGGCTATTGCCAAAGATAGAACTGCGCTGACTCCCGTTTTTTTCATTAGTCACAACGTGTGCCCAATATGAGCATGCGGTTTAGGGTTCAAGGGTTGGCTTCAGGATCTAGGGTTTATGGTGCATGAAGGTTTCTTCAAAATGTATTTTTACATCGGTGCCACTACAGACTCAAGATGTCCACCTGGGCAGACTTAATTACTATAATGCACCACTCAGCTATATTAATGGGCAGACGCTCCTCTAACACTCAATGACGATGCATCTCTGGGCCCTGTTCAAAAGACTCGACCGCTGGGGCAGTGGGGCACCCACCTTTCTCGCTAGGATGGGAACGAAAAAGGATGGAGGGGAGAAGGGGGAATAAGAAAAGAAAGGGGAAACTGAAGGAGTGACGCCACAAATAATGTGTGCTTGTAATGAGGACTGGAATACCTCGCTTCTCCATGACCCTGGCCTCAACAGCGCGCCGATTCCATCATCTCCCACATTCCCGATGGCCTGTATGCCCGATGCCTGTGTAGGTGGATCCCAAGGCAGCAACCGCTCCCTAAACGCAAGCTTCATGACCAATGTCCAGGGCTTGACAACGAAGTATAGCTCCATGGGCAGCTCCTCACTGACTAGTGCTCAAGGCTCCTGCTCGTCCACAGCGGGGCGGCAAGCATTCAAAGTCAAACTCGTGGGCATCAGTCAGACCCTGTTCTATGCGGTAATCTATGGAGGTTTCTTCTCGGCTGATATCAACCTCAGAGCCAGGCTCGACACTTATGCATATACGGCATGGTGCACCGACCAAGGCAAAGAAATGGTCGGGGCAGGTTCAATCATTGAAGGTGAGGCTGTAGGGTAAGGCTTGGGGTTTGGATTTGAGTTAAGGATTGTGTTAAACCCTCGAGCTTTTGGGCTGTATAAAGTGGGATTAAGGTTTAGGTTACGGTGCTCATGTATAGGGCTCAGTGTTTGGGATAAGGTGCACTTTCATTGGTTTACGTGTTTCAGGTACGGCGCAGGTGGACAAAGTCAAGGGTGCAGGGGTTGGGGTATGGTGCACAGTTATAAGGAGTGGGATTAAGAGTTTAGTGTCATACCCTCATGAAATACCTTCATGTATAAGACTGGATTCGGGGCGGGGCGGGGCGGAGGGTTGAAGGGGTGGGGCAGGGTGGGGCGGCAGGGCCAGACGGGTCAGGTCAGGGCGGGGCGGAATGGCAGGGCGAGGTAAGGCGGGACAACGGGACGGGTCTAGGTGGGGTGGAAAGGCGGATGTAAGGGTATAGGGGCGGATGAGATATCAGTTGATATCAGACAAAGGTGCGGAAGAGTGAAAAGTGGGCAGGTGAGCAGGCGATGGGCTGACAAGCGAGCAGGCGGGCGGGCGGGTATAGAGCTAAGAAGGAGCAGGCAGGCCAAGAGTGGGCGGTTACAGGGCCAAGAGGAGGCAGGCGGGGCAAGTGCAGGCAGGTGGAACAATGGCGGGGATGGGCGCGTGGGTCTTTCAGAATTTTCTTTAGTTAAGGACATAGGATATGGGGTTTACGGACTCGCCACATACATATCCTTTATTTGTTTGCTCAAGAAGACAACCTCTCCTGTTTCTTTCTTTCCGACAGGATCTTTTACAGGCGGCGGGTCTCTCAATGTCTTCTTTGGCCTCTACTCTGTTTCAGCTACCGTCACCTTCGTCGCTGCCTCCATGGAGTCGGGGGTCCTCTATGATGTTAGTGGGTCCTCGGCGGCCTCAGCCTGCTCATACACCAACGTTGACATCGAGGGTCTGGAAGTGGAGATCACTTACAGTAGTTTGTTTTATTTATGTGAGTGTTGCACGATAAACCGGCATGAACGGTCCGAGCGATATGGACGGTATTAATGGTAGATACAGTATATCGTAAACGGTATTCCTGGGGATTTCAGGTAAAGACGATTCCTCATGTAGTCAATGGAAGACAATCTACTGGGTTAGAAGATGATCAGATTACTGATGGAAGCATGCGGTATTAGTGCGCACCATGTGAACTTTGGGGGGTGGCCGGTGGCCACCACTGAGCGAATTGCCAGTTAGGACCAATACTTGACCTCCTTGTGACCTTAAGGCTGTAGCCCATGCACCAGGGGTTGATGTGACTTGCCCCACCGGCTGCAGGCTGGGATTTAGCTGAGGGTTACCATTACCAGAGCAAGATTTACTAGTAACAAGGCAGATCGGACCGGTGCCGATTCTGAGACTGTCAATCCGATTCAGGTCGAGGAGTGCAATGTAATTTTGAAACCTTGCAGACCCTAACTTGCGAATGATTTGGGTGGGGGAAGCCGAAAATCCATTGAGAGGAGATTCAACTTCGAAATCATAATTCATAATCTGCTTCCAACTTCAAAATAAATTCATTAAACGCTTCCTCATCGTTCTGCACTGGAGCTGAAGACATGCTTTCTACCTAAAACACCGCAGGGAACGAATATCTGTGGTGGAGGAGCAACCAGCTGGTCCTCGCCATGGATAGCAGTGGCCTCCAGTGCACCTCGGGAAGCGGGCGGCACCGCCGTAGCCTTACCCTTCAAGACAGCAGGCCGCAGTGCACCCAAGTCAGCGCTCCACCGAGTCCACGATCTCCCCCCCCTTCCATCCGATCTCCCCCCCCTTCTATCCGATCTCCCCCCCTTTCTATCCAATCACCTCCCCCTTCTATCCGATCTCTACCCCCTCCTATCCGATCTCCTCCCCCCCTGGGCGGCACCTCCTCAGCATGTGTCGAGTGGTTGAAGAATTGGCGTTGCAGCAATCCTGAAAGCGTATGTGCATCCTATACCAGCGAGGACATCACTTGCTGCCCAAGTGCCTATCCTGTTTGGTGTGGCAAAGAAAATGGCTACTGCCATATCTCAGGCTACCAATGCCCCGGCAGCATGACAGAGAGCGCCCCACCTCCAAATCCCCCACCCCGATCCCCTCCTACCCAAACCATCTCTTCAAAATGTAACGAGCTAGTGAAGGAGAACGGCGGCAGTCCGGTGTGTAACTATGGCTACGTCTGTGCAAGCTTCGACCAACAGGATGCCTACTGCTGCCCAGAAGGCTCTCCCGTCTTGTGCGGAGACAACTACTGTCACTCTGCCAGCTTCAGATGTCCAGGTACAAGCAGCCCACCAGCGCCGCCATCTCCACCTCCCTACCCACCTCCTGCACCACCTCCCGTTACGAGCAGTACAACTGGCTCCTGGCTATGTGCTGAGTACGAGAGGTCGCACAGCGGTATGTCCTTCTGCAACCCAGGCACCGTCTGTGCATCCTACGGCAGTCAACCAATGGCCTGCTGCTCATCAAGCCATCCTGTCTTTTGCGGTTGGTCAGATGGATGCTACCTTGCGGGCTACCGATGCCCCGGCGGTAGCAGCATATCCCCTCAGCCGCCCACCCGTCCCAGTCTTCCACCAAGGCCACCCGCAGCCGTCACTTGCGCAGAGTTGAACCGGCAAAGCCCAGTTGGCCATTGGTGTGACATCGGACGCGTCTGCAGGCCCTACTACTTTGAGAATCCCATTTGCTGCCAGGAACAGTATCCAGTTTGGTGTGGCCGCGTGGACGGTTACTGCTATTCGGCAGGCCACATATGCCCCAATGGGAATTCGCCAGAGGAGCCAAAGGAGCCACCCTCCTTCCCAATCCTGATCCAAGATGTCTACCTTCCCCCACGTTAAAGTTCCGTTCCTAGACTAGAAAGCCAAGAGGTTCAGAGCTTAGGGCTTCCATTCCTAGCCTACAATATCCTTTAGTCCAGCTCCTAGTCTACGACCCTCACTCAAGGCAGAATTTTGAAAATGGCTGTACCATTTGCCACGTACGTGCCATGGAGAGCTGTTACTAGATAACCAGCCATACAGTGATGTTACTAGATGAGGGAACATGCAAGATTTGCTCAGGACCATTAAATTGAAGGGCGCTGGGTTTACTTTGAAGTTGAATTTCGGACTTTGAATAGAGAACAACCGATTTTGCAAGGCATTCTGTGTACCTGAGTCTTGTCCTTACAGCATACAAGGATCCTTACCTGTTTTCACGTGTGCCTGTGTGCGTGCCGACGAATCGCTGATTACTCATTCCTCTCTTGTCATCTGAGCATGTTAGGCATATCGACAGCTGTAACTCGTGGCACTAATCTCTCTGATTGTTCATGCTGCCTGGACTTGAGCTCTTGGGGGACAGGAGTAGGGAGTCAACGCAGCTCAGTTCATGCATACCTTGATATTTGGCAGCATGTAGCTAGGCAGGCAGGCGGACGGGCTGGCAAGCAGGCAAAGCAGGGGCAGTGAGGCATGCACCCAAGACAATTAAGACGGAACATACGAACATTGCAGCAGCTTCTCCACTCCTTGGTACCAAGCCGCATGAGCAGCGGAGAGCCTTAACCAAACCACATGAGCATCACAGTATGAGCAGTTCAGCACGAGGCCGTCAGAGCATCCGTGTTTTTGTGCTGAGCTCCAAGTGCAGCAGGGTACCGGCAGCCGCTTCCACAGGCCACTCAGCAGATCCCACGGTCTTTCAATCTCGCCTTATTTCCCCCATCTGATACCCCTTGAAGCCTCTCATCTCCCTTAACTCATGCCACAAGGGATCCAAGCACCATTAACCCTTCCTTGTATTTTCCAAACCCCGCAAATTGGTCTTTAAATCTCTTGCGGGGACATTGGTATCAGTCTTGAAGATGCCCGTACATCTTGCCCGCCTACCCACATTACCACAGGTACTGTTTGTACAGAGAAAGCTACAATCGCCGACCTCCGTCCTATGCACCTGAGGAAGTGGTATGCACTTCCTTGTGGTCACCTTAAGCTGTGTCATGGACCCACGTGCTCTCTGACGCTCCATGCCACCAGCATGGGTAAATGGGTTACGCAGTCCCGACTGCCTCACAATTGAAGGTGATAGAGATAAAGAAAAAATGCGCCCCGACCCCTCCCGTGCTCCCTCTGTCACTCCCATTCTGTACAAAGTACTCACAGGCTTTCAGATGATAAAAAGCGACATTGCGACTACCGGTACACAATCTCTGATACCGGTAAGAACTAAGAAGATCATTTGAAAAATGAACCTCCTCACACATATTTCAAAGAAACAGCCCTAATCAGCTTCGGCCCCATTAGGACAGACTGCTCCTTTCTTTAAATCTGCAGGTGAGATTTGGATGACAAGCGCTCCCATCAAGCCTCACGAAGCTCCCTCCTTTTTCGAAACCTCCATTTGTAAGATTTTCGGCAGAGCCCCCCCGGGCGGCCGAAGGTCTCGGGGGCGAAGCCCCCAGAGTTACCCCGTATTCGTCAGTCAGTCAGTCAGTCAGTCAGTCAGTCAGTCAGTCAGTCAGTCAGTCAGTCAGTCAGTCAGTCAGTCAGTCAGTCAGTCAGTCAGTCAGTCAGTCAGTCAGTCAGTCAGTCAGTCAGTCAAGTCAGTCAGTCAGTCAGTCAGTCAGTCAGTCAGTCAGTCAGTCAGTCAGTCAGTCAGTCAGTCAGTCAGTCAGTCAGTCAGTCAGTCAGTCAGTCAGTCAGTCAGTCAGTCAGTCAGTCAGTCAGTCAGTCAGTCAGTCAGTCAGTCAGTCAGTCAGTCAGTCAGTCAGTCAGTCAGTCAGTCAGTCAGTCAGTCAGTCAGTCAGTCAGTCAGTCAGTCAGTCAGTCAGTCAGTCAGTCAGTCAGTCAGTCAGTCAGTCAGTCAGTCAGTCAGTCAGTCAGTCAGTCAGTCAGTCAGTCAGTCAGTCAGTCAGTCAGTCTGTCTGTCTGTCTGTCTGTCTGTCTGTCTGTCTGTCTGTCTGTCTGTCTGTCTGTCTGTCTGTCTGTCTGTCTGTCTGTCTGTCTGTCTGTCTGTCTGTCTGTCTGTCTGTCTGTCTGTCTGTCTGTCTGTCTGTCTGTCTGTCTGTCTGTCTGTCTGTCTGTCTGTCTGTCTGTCTGTCTGTCCGTCTGTCTGTCTGTCTGTCTGTCCGCCAGCCCGATGTTTCTGGAACGTCCAGGAAACTTTACGCGCTACAGCTCAAATCAGTCAACTGTATTTATAAAGTTCGCATCAGCTACCAGGATCGCACAGCGGATGACGCAAGGTGTCACGCTGTCCCCTGGTGTCACACGACAGCTGCAACTTCGCCTAACTATGCGCAATTTAGATACGCATAATCAACAACACGCACTTAGCCAGCGATAGAGTTGTGACACATATTTCGGAATCCTGCAACATGGCGAGGGGGGTTGCATGGGGTCCAGGTGACCCCGTCCGCACCTGTGCCTCCCCTCTGAAAAGTCACATATCCGACTGCTCTGCCGTTTTGCATGCCGCGCAGCAGCACCTCTGATTACTTGCCACCATCATGAGTTTCCAGACCTGTTGTCTCTGCCTCCTTACCGTACCATTTTAAACCCGGAGGCTATAAGTCTGTGCGAGATGGAGGACGACAAAACATCGACCATATCTGTGTGTTGCTTCATTTGCCGTCCTTGCAATCACCAACTCCTAATCAGTATGTATCATGATACACCGCTGCGAAATCCTCTCTTCTGCAAGTGGACGTCAAGGACAATAATGCGAATTTGGGATAATGCTAGCATGTCGATTACATCTTTCCCGGTGTTGCAAGAAGTTGTCTTTTTCTTTCGGCTAATGACGCCCATGCCGGGCTGCCGCAGATGGCTGGAGGAACAGCAGTGCTTGTTGTCCTCTTGGGCTAAGATGGAGCAGCAATTTTCTTGGCTTCGGACATCGCCTCGCTGATCAGGCATGGCTACGTGACGGCATGCACTCTCCTGACTGCCTCTGAGACATGGCTGATGGATTGTGGTACCGTATCACCTATGCGGCTATGCCAGCATAGACCTACTGCTTGAGGCGCAGAGAAGTGAGCATGCGTGGGACCATGCTTTGTCAGACATCCTCTTCTAGTCTTAATGGCCTAGTACTGGTAATCTGTCTCCAAAACGCAATGCAAATCTGTGAGCGGCCTAGAGCACACGGAGGAACTGGGTCCCATGCCCCCATGTGCTGCCATGCATCACCATGCATGCCATGTCAGGACAAACCTGCCAGAAAGCTCTGCCCCGAGCTGCCGCCGGGCCCACAAGCACCCCCTGCCTTGGCCCTGGCTGCATGCATCGCCGTTCCAAAAGGCCCTTGTGGGTGCCATGCGTTGGTCTCTTGTTGCCATGCAGGCCGCTCTCCCTCCGCCCAGCCGAGCCACGCCTGTCTTCAAAGATGCACCTGTCTTGAGTTTTTTAAGCACTTTGGCTCACTGTGTGTTATCAACCCTCTGCCGAGCCCACGCGCACCCTCTTGGGATGGGCCTGGGGATTTCTTTTACTCTCTCTGCATGGGGCCCATGAGCCCTCCCCCCTGTGTAAGGGTTGCGTGGGGTTGCATGGAATCAAGGCCATTGAATTACTGTTCATTTTCTCACTGCGTGGTTCCGGATGAAATGGCTCCTGCATGGACCAGTCTGCATGCTTTGCTCATTTGAATCCTTTCCTGACACTGTGATGTGCCGGATGACTGCAGAGGCAGCGCAGGCGGGTACCGCGATGCAGGCTGTAACAGCGATAGGTGGGCAGGATACACATGGGGTCCATTAGTCCTCCTCTCCTCTTTACCACACTCATTAATACTCATGCAGAGGTGCATGCATCCTGCCCATCCTCCTGCTGTGTCGTGCCCTTCAGCTGCCGTGCCCTCCTACCACTGGTGGATGCACTCTTGTTGCAGTCACCATGTTGCTCCATAAGGCCACACCGCACCCAGCTCTGACACTCAACGTAATTATCTTGTGAACCTGAGCTATGTCTCCCGAGCTCCCCTTTGCCCATGTAGCTGGAGCACACGCTGCGAAAGTCATTCCCTTCTTACTGCCCGGGAGAGCATCCCCAGGGTGGAGCACCTCCCTGTCATGCTTGTCCCTGAGCACCTGCTTTAGAGCACCCCCTGCTATACTCTGGATGTCCTCCCTGCCTTGGACCTGGGAAGGAGGCACATGGGATTTAAAGTTAAGGGACTGACAGAAGACTGGAAACGAAAGGCAAAGGAAGTGCCAGCCTCTGAAAAACGTCTACGCCTCAACGAAATCTGCCATGTCAACCTTTGGGTATGGATACCACCAGTGTTGTAACACTGGACCATTTCCCCCCACAAGTGAAGCCAATCTTTAGGGCCCCCGGCCAGAGACACTGGCCAAATTTCACACTTTCACAACACTGACAACAATTCACACTAGCTTCAACATGCTTACAGTGCCGTACATGCAAAATTAATAGGGCCAACAACAAACAACGGCATAGAATGAAGTAAATGACGTTACACCTCTGGGCTCTGCTCAAAAGGCTTGGCCGCATCAGCGTTCTCCTGTCTGGTTGAAAACTTGAGAAAGGGATCAATGTAACGAAAAGACCCCACATATAAGAGAGGTGGTAAGAATAAATTCTCTAAACTGCCATAGGTGATTAAGATGTACATGACGTTGCACCTCTGGGCCGTGCTGAAAGGTGATTGCAATTTGTGGCTTCCTCATGAGGCCATTCCAGTATTCCACGGCTTCACAGGAGCAAAGACATTGTGATAGCCATGGCAACATACGCTGCCAGACGGAGCCAGCTGCTGAGGATCTCGCCTGTCACCACACCAGGCTCCATCCCACAGAACCAATCGAACCGCAGGTCCACAAGGTGCAGCTGTCCACGCGACAGGTGGCCTGCGATGCGCCCAGTTTCAGAGCAGGTTCTTATGGCCGTGGCGTATACTGAAGCAGCAGCCCGAGTTGCAAGGGCAGGGCAGGGATGCCGCTCGTAACGTGACTGCAGAGGAAGAGTAGAATAGGCGGGTTTAGATCAACAGGCAAGCAGGTGGGTGGGTGTCACACCAGTCGTGTGCAGCCAGGCAGGAGCGAAAAGGGGCAGTCTGAGCGACCAGTTTCAAATATGTTTATGTTCAAGACAAGACGTGATGAAGGTTCTGTCGCTCACTGCGTTCCTGAATCTTATTCAGCCTACCGCTGCCAGCATTTGCAGGTGACCGCACATTTCCAGTTTGCCCATGTCACGGTACTAGATGGAATGGGGGTTGCATGTGTGGGAGTCACTCCACCCCACGGTATAAGGCGATTGAATGTTGGATGTAAGCCCAAGGAGGCCATACTTTCACAGCCATCTCTCATCGTTATTGCAGGCCACCAGTCAGGCTTGTGGGCACAGCTCCCTGACAATGACGATGCTCCTCAGGACTTACAGAAAAATACAAATCCAAAATTGGGGGCCTGTAAACTCTTCCAACCATTGCTCGCTTTCCCCATTCCTCGCCCTAATCGCCCCCCTTGGGTTGCAGGACTCCATCCTATGAATCAAACCTATCCTACTCACTGCGCCCAGGAATTATAAATGCACAGTTCTCCCCACACTCACTTTGAGAAGTAGGTTTTTCATCAGGTCCAACAGGCACTCGGTCAGCAGCACTGCCATGGCCAGCCGCCCCCAGGGAATGTCCGCAAGGGCGATAGCAGCTGATGAGGCACCGGTTAGCGGCTCCAGGAGTGACGGGCCCATGCCAAGTACCGCGGCATCCCCATGGCCTGCCATGATGTACAGCAAGCCCTTCACCAGCCAGGCCGAGAGCTGGATTGTGATCAATGACCAAGCTAGCTCGGCCGCTGCAGAGACAAGAAGTGTAGTCAATTAAGATAATCCTGCTCCAATCGAAACCTATTAGAGGCCTTGCACAGCTACACAGACAACAAAGTTTTCCTGCGAGACCTTTGCGCCAAATGTCACCTCAGGGTTTCCGACTTTTCTGAAATGGGTATGACACCTCAATTATGCAAATGGCGGCAGCTATGGCATCAGCTGACTGGCTAAACGGAACGAAGTGTGAACCGCTGCTTGCAGGAGGGCAATGAGGCTTAACGGAAGACGCAAGCGTGCACTTGGCAGCAGGAGACCATTCTAAAGCCTACCCACCGTTGGGTGCAGCCCTGTAGGTGAGGTGGGGGTACATTCCTGCCAGCTGCCCATCCCCGTAGGACCACATGGCAAAGCGCTTGAAGCAGGGACCACCGTTGTTCCACAGAGGGTGGTGGGCGACACCCTGGGGGGCACCGACAACATGGTCCAGGGTTAAGCGGCAATGTGACACATGACTGGAGGCGCATCTGCTGGCTCAGCAGTGGAGTCAGGTTTGAGGCCCCATTGGGGGTGTGGAGGCTGACGGCTGACGCAGAACAAACTTGGTGTCAATGCATGTCCACGACAGTATAATACAAAGTGCATAGGGAGCTTAAAACAGGCCATGCCAGTTTGTGAGTGGATTAGTTCTCGCATACCTCCTTATCCTTGTAGGTGGTGCCCAGCTTCATTCAATTGGACCCATTTCATGTTTTGTGACAGGGACATATCTTCTGCATCATGTGGCTTATTCCTTCACCACTCTTATGAGGTATGTTATGCTTCCCCAGCGGGGGTCAGGGGAAGAGCTTTTTGCCCGCTGCTCGCTTACCAAGGGGACTGTCAGCAGGCCACCGGGAGACACCCTCAAGCAGAAGTCAATGTCCTCCCCCCCTCCCGTCTTGGGGAAACGCAGATCGAAGCAGGCATCGGCGTTCTTGAAGCCCACATTGGCGGTGACCGCCCATGGCACCTGTCAAGAATGTGGCAACATGAAAACCTGGGGCCACTACCACTCAGGCCTCCGGGTCAGCCATAGATCAGCCATAGATCAGCCACAGGTCAGCCTCGAAACCTGGTGTTCCACCTGGAGGCTCATTGGCATCAACTATTGCCCAGGGCGTATTGAGGAACAATAAGGAGCCAGTGGTTAAAGGCAGCCATCCACTTGTTGAAAGCCCCAGCAACAGCTCAGCTGCACTCTACATCGGGTCACAAGTGAGGCCATCCTGGCATAGTTGCATCAAGCCTCCTCAAGCTGCTAAACTGTTTTGTAGAAACAAGCCGGATTGGAGCGGACCTTTCTGTGTGGACAGGCGCAAAGGGAACCGGCCCACCAAAGTGCTAATTGGGAGTTTCTCGTGTGTGAGGTTAGACTGAAATGGAGCCTCTTGCTTTATAAGCTATTTCCAGGTCAGGTCCAGTGCTGCTCAATACAACATCCACTAGACACTAGCGGTGATGCAGCCCTTCCGTGCCGGTCCTGTATGGCTTACCTTTGGCATCGAGGCTGGGGCATCCCAGAACCAGCTGACATCACTCAGATGAGTCCCACATGATACCAGGGTTGGCTGCCTCGGAATGATGGTGGGGCCGGCAAATCCAGACATCTACAAAGTCAGGAAAGAGGATTGTTGCCACAAGGCAGCAAACTCAGAGAAGTCAAACCCCAGCAAAGGAGTTGATAAGAAGCTGCCTCATCCCACTTCCCCGGCGAATGCGGATGGGATGTCAATGGAGTGCAGGGTGGGAGAGTTCCACAGAGCTGTCTGGATCTCAAATTATAAAAGCACTCGTATTTTGTCTTTGCCCAAATCTGTGCAGGCACACACGCACACACATACATACACGCATACACACACACACACGTACACACATACAATCATCCACCTCGGGATGCTTCACAAAGGCCTCGACATACGCAGGAACAAGGCGAGCACTTGGGATGACGTCGTCATCAAGGAAGATAACGTGCGTGGCAAGGCTCTCCTCCAGCAGCTTGTTCCTTTAAGTTTAGGGGTGGGGAGGAGAGGGGGAAGGCTGGGAGAGATCGGGAGGAGGGTCGTATACAATGGGTGAGGAGAGGTTCGAATCATGAACGGGCAAGTGAGAAGTGGCAGGAGAATCGGGGTTCAAGTTTGAGCGGGAGGTAGAGGAGAAGAGGCGGGGGGGGGGCAGGATGATGCAAATGAAAATATATGTGTAGGATCAGGAGAGCAGGTAGGGGCTTAGGGGAAGTAGGGGAAGGGCAGGGCAGGGCAGGGCAGATATGTAGGGCCGTGCCATGGAGAGAGAAAGGTGGAGGTAAGTGGAAGCGAGGTGGGCGGCAGGAGAGAGTAGGCGAAGGGAAGAACAGAAGCCATGGTAAACACCCTCCGCAGTGGCCTGCAAGAGGAGGCGAATGGGTGGGGCGGGAAAGGTGGGGAACAGGAAGATTACAGGCAGGCAAACATGTCGGCATATGCATTTTAATTGGTACCCTTACACTTGGTCTCAGTCCTATTTCCCCACCTGGCTCCTGGTGCTCCCAGGTTGATTGCGTTGAAGCGGAGCCGGATGCGCCCATGCCACCTGCGGCTTGCCTGCAGGGACCGCAGCTTTGTGCGCACCTCGGCGGGGCAGCTAGGCCGGTCAATTACAAGACCAAAGCGGATATCAACCCTCAGAGGACCGACGTCTTGGCTGCAAGGCACACAGGCCGGAATGTGTGCGGAAGCAGGGTTGGGCAATATTGGGTGGGAGGGAGGGAGGGAGGGGGGGGGCAGAAATATCTATTATGTGAACAAGAAAGAGCCCGGCCACCCTGGTCTAGGACTGGAGTACTTAGTAGGAACTGCCGTGAGAAATATGTTCTCCAGAGAAGCAGAAACTTAGCGAACTCAGTGTGATCCGTTTTTGAGGCATGATCCATCTATTTGAAACACCCTTTTCCCAGCAGGGCGTCCAGCCTGTCAGTGTGCATGCTTGTGTTGCGTCACGTGCCTGTCGTCGCAAATTGTGAGTATGCGCTCCAGGGCCTCCACATCCGCTCGGTAGCTGGGCACCAGAAGATCCACAGTGATGGCAGAATGTGGCGCCCCGCTTGCTGCCCGGGCCACCTCAGACCAATCGTCCAGCAGGCTGAGGACTCGGCACTTCTGGAGGTATTGCCGAGGGTAGCGCGGTCCCACATATGTTGGGTTGTCTGGGAGCTGGATGCCACCCACCTGTGCAGTAGGGAGGCGGTGAAGGGTAGACATATTGCCGCCTGCTGCTGTTGGCTGGTGGTCAAGGCAGATCGACGAGCAGCAGTAGGGTAATGGAGCGATGATGAAATATTACAGCTTGACTGTCTGCAGCTCTCCTTGTAGCTGCAAAACAGGGCATAGATAGTGCGAGACGCGGTTACAAGCCACCAATGCCACTCACAACACTTGGTATGATGATCTGCCAGCAATAAACCCTCAGCCATACATTAGCAACCCCGTCACAAAAGCGGTATCGTGCCACTCCAAGCCAAGAAGTACCAGCGAACAAAGCTCTTCAATGGGGGCAGAGCCGAAAAATGAAGCATGCAGAATTATGGAACCTTCTCCGCCTGAATATTGCAGGGCCACATGGGAAAGAAACTGAAGTTTCCCAACCCTTGAATCAGACCACAGAAGGAAAAGATGATGAAGGACTCGCCATCAGTGGAACAGCTGGTAACTCCTCTCAAGGCACAAACTCGTAACAACGGGAAGAAAGAGCAGGCTGGAGGAATCTCCAAATATGGGAGTATTTCACAACACAACAAATAATGACAGGTACGTGACACTTCCTCTTGCAGGTAGGGCGTGACCCCAGCCCCCACCCCGGCCCCCACTGACAGGGAAACACTCAGGCCCCCGCCCCCACCCCGGCAACCCTGGACAGGGGGACACTCAGGCCCCCGCCCCCACCCCGGCAACCCTGGACAGGGGAACACTCAGGCCCCCGCCCCCACCACGGCAACCCTGGACAGGGGAACACTCAGGCCCCCGCCTCCACCCCGGCAACCCTGGACAGGGGAACACTCAGGCCCCCGCCCCCACCCCGGCAACCCTGGACAGGGCAACACTCAAGCCCCCGCCCCCACCCCGACAACCCTGGACAGGGCAACACTCAAGCCCCCGCCCCCACCCCGGCAACCCTGGACAGGGGAACAGTCAAGCCCCCGCCCCCACCCCGGCAACCCTGGACAGGGGAACACTCAGGCCCCCGCACCCACCCCGGCAACCCTGAACAGGGAAACACTCAGGCCCCCGCCCCCACCCTGACAACCCTGGACAGGGGAACACCCAGGCCCTCGCCCCCACCCCGGCAACCCTGGACAGGGGAACACCCAGGCCCTCGCCCCCACCCCGGCAACCCTGGACAGGGGGACACTCAGGCCCCCGCCCCCACCCCGGCAACCCTGGACAGGGGAACACTCAGGCCCCCGCCCCCACCACGGCAACCCTGGACAGGGGAACACTCAGGCCCCCGCCTCCACCCCGGCAACCCTGGACAGGGCAACACTCAGGCCCCCGCCCCCACCCCGGCAACCCTGGACAGGGGAACACTCAGGCCCTCGCCCCCACCCCGGCAACCCTGGACAGGGCAACACTCAAGCCCCCGCCCCCACCCCGGCAACCCTGGACAGAGGACCAGTCAAGCCCCCGCCCCCACCCCGGCAACCCTGGACAGGGGAACACTCAGGCCCCGGCACCCACCCCGGCAACCCTGGAAAGGGAAACACTCAGGGTTGTGCACCCACCCCGGCAACCCTAGACCAGGGAACACTCAGGCCCCCGCCCCCACCCTGGCAACCCTGGACAGAGGAACACTCAGGCCCCCGCCCCCACCCCGGCAATCCTGGACAGGGGAACACTCAGGCCCCCGCCCCCACCCCGGCAACCCTGGACAGGGGAACACTCAGGCCCTCGCACCCACCCCGGCAACCCTGGACAGGGCAACACTCAGGCCCCCGCCCCCACCCTGACAACCCTGGACAGGGGAACACCCAGGCCCTCGCCCCCACCCCGGCAACCCTGGACAGGGGAACACCCAGGCCCTCGCCCCCACCCCGGCAACCCTGGACAGGGGAACACTCAGGCCCTCGCCCCCACCACGGCAACCCTGGACAGGGGAACACTCAGGCCTCCGCCCCCACCCCGGCAACCCTGGACAGGGGAACACTCAGGCCCCGCCCCCACCCCGGCAACCCTGGACAGGGGAACACCCAGGCCCTCGCCCCCACCCCGGCAACCCTGGACAGGGGAGCACTCAGGCTCTCGCCCCTCCCCCAGCAACCCTGGACAGGGGAACACTCAGGCCCTCGCCCCCACCCCGGCAACCCTGGACAGGGGAACAGTCAGGCCCTCGCCCCCACCCCGGCAACCCTGGACAGGGGAACACTCAGGCCCCCGCCCCCACCCCGGCAACCCTGGACAGGGGAACACTCAGGCCCCGCCCCCACCCCGGCAACCCTGGACAGGGGAACACTCAGGCCCCGCCCCCACCCCGGCAACCCTGGACAGGGGAACACTCAGGCCCCGCCCCCACCCCGGCAACCCTGGACAGGGGAACACTCAGGCCCTCGCACCCACCCCGGCAACCCTGGACAGGGAAACACCCAGGCCCTCGCCCCCACCCCGGCAACCCTGGACAGGGGAACACTCAGGCCCTCGCCCCCACCACGGCAACCCTGGACAGGGGAACACTCAGGCCTCCGCCCCCACCCCGGCAACCCTGGACAGGGGAACACTCAGGCCCTCGCACCCACCCCGGCAACCCTGGACAGGGCAACACTCATGCCCCCGCCCCCACCCTGACAACCCTGGACAGGGGAACACCCAGGCCCTCGCCCCCACCCCGGCAACCCTGGACAGGGGAACACCCAGGCCCTCGCCCCCACCCCGGCAACCCTGGACAGGGGAACACTCAGGCCCTCGCCCCCACCACGGCAACCCTGGACAGGGGAACACTCAGGCCTCCGCCCCCACCCCGGCAACCCTGGCCAGGGGAACACTCAGGCCCCGCCCCCACCCCGGCAACCCTGGCCAGGGGAACACTCAGGCCCTCGCCCCCACCCCGGCAACCCTGGACAGGGGAGCACTCAGGCTCTCGCCCCTCCCCCAGCAACCCTGGACAGGGGAACACTCAGGCCCTCGCCCCCACCACGGCAACCCTGGACAGGGGAACACTCAGGCCTCCGCCCCCACCCCGGCAACCCTGGCCAGGGGAACACTCAGGCCCCGCCCCCACCCCGGCAACCCTGGACAGGGGAACACCCAGGCCCTCGCCCCCACCCCGGCAACCCTGGACAGGGGAGCACTCAGGCTCTCGCCCCTCCCCCAGCAACCCTGGACAGGGGAACACTCAGGCCCTCGCCCCCACCCCGGCAACCCTGGACAGGGGAACAGTCAGGCCCTCGCCCCCACCCCGGCAACCCTGGACAGGGGAACACTCAGGCCCCCGCCCCCACCCCGGCAACCCTGGACAGGGCAACACTCAAGCCCCCGCCCCCACCCCGGCAACCCTGGACAGGGGACCAGTCAAGCCCCCGCCCCCACCCCGGCAACCCTGGACAGGGGAACACTCAGGCCCCGGCACCCACCCCGGCAACCCTGGACAGGGCAACACTCAGGCCCCCGCCCCCACCCTGACAACCCTGGACAGGGGAACACCCAGGCCCTCGCCCCCACCCCGGCAACCCTGGACAGGGGAACACCCAGGCCCTCGCCCCCACCCCGGCAGCCCTGGACAGGGGAACACTCAGGCCTCCGCCCCCACCCCGGCAACCCTGGACAGGGGAACACTCAGGCCCCGCCCCCACCCCGGCAACCCTGGACAGGGGAACACCCAGGCCCTCGCCCCCACCCCGGCAACCCTGGACAGGGGAGCACTCAGGCTCTCGCCCCTCCCCCAGCAACCCTGGACAGGGGAACACTCAGGCCCTCGCCCCCACCCCGGCAACCCTGGACAGGGGAACAGTCAGGCCCTCGCCCCCACCCCGGCAACCCTGGACAGGGGAACACTCAGGCCCCCGCCCCCACCCCGGCAACCCTGGACAGGGGAACAGTCAGGCCCTCGCCCCCACCCCGGCAACCCTGGACAGGGAAACACCCAGGCCCTCGCCCCCACCCCGGCAACCCTGGACAGGGGAACACTCAGGCCCTCGCCCCCACCACGGCAACCCTGGACAGGGGAACACTCAGGCCTCCGCCCCCACCCCGGCAAATCTGGCCAGGGGAACACTCAGGCCCCGCCCCCACCCCGGCAACCCTGGACAGGGGAACACCCAGGCCCTCGCCCCCACCCCGGCAACCCTGGACAGGGGAGCACTCAGGCTCTCGCCCCTCCCCCAGCAACCCTGGACAGGGGAACACTCAGGCCCTCGCCCCCACCCCGGCAACCCTGGACAGGGGAACAGTCAGGCCCTCGCCCCCACCCCGGCAACCCTGGACAGGGGAACACTCAGGCCCCGGCACCCACCCCGGCAACCCTGGAAAGGGAAACACTCAGGGTTGTGCACCCACCCCGGCAACCCTAGACCAGGGAACACTCAGGCCCCCGCCCCCACCCTGGCAACCCTGGACAGAGGAACACTCAGGCCCCCGCCCCCACCCCGGCAATCCTGGACAGGGGAACACTCAGGCCCCCGCCCCCACCCCGGCAACCCTGGACAGGGGAACACTCAGGCCCTCGCACCCACCCCGGCAACCCTGGACAGGGCAACACTCAGGCCCCCGCCCCCACCCTGACAACCCTGGACAGGGGAACACCCAGGCCCTCGCCCCCACCCCGGCAACCCTGGACAGGGGAACACCCAGGCCCTCGCCCCCACCCCGGCAACCCTGGACAGGGGAACACTCAGGCCCCGCCCCCACCCCGGCAACCCTGGACAGGGGAACACCCAGGCCCTCGCCCCCACCCCGGCAACCCTGGACAGGGGAGCACTCAGGCTCTCGCCCCTCCCCCAGCAACCCTGGACAGGGGAACACTCAGGCCCTCGCCCCCACCCCGGCAACCCTGGACAGGGGAACACTCAGGCCCTCGCACCCACCCCGGCAACCCTGGACAGGGGAACACTCAGGCCCCCGCCCCCACCCCGGCAACCCTGGACAGGGGAACACTCAGGCCCCGCCCCCACCCCGGCAACCCTGGACAGGGGAACACTCAGGCCCCGCCCCCACCCCGGCAACCCTGGACAGGGGAACACTCAGGCCCCGCCCCCACCCCGGCAACCCTGGACAGGGGAACACTCAGGCCCTCGCCCCCACCCCGGCAACCCTGGACAGGGAAACACCCAGGCCCTCGCCCCCACCCCGGCAGCCCTGGACAGGGGAACACTCAGGCCCCCGCCCCCACCCCGGCAACCCTGGACAGGGGAACACTCGGGCCCTCGCCTCCACCCCGGCAACACCTGGACAGGGGAACACTCAGGCCCCCGCCCCCACCCCGGCAACCCTGGACAGGGGAACAATAGGGCCATCTGAATCATACCATACTTGCTATTGAAGAGCCATTAGTAAAGAGTCATTTGACAGCCAGTTATCACCTTGTTGTGAACTTGGACCTCTGGACAGGTTTGCAGCCCGCCCAGCCTGCGGTACAGCTCTGCCAGGAATGGGTCGCCACCTAGAGAGAGTGTGCGATGTACATTTGTGTGAATAGTTAGAATCGTGACAGGACAACCTTCAATTCTCGATCGCTTCTGTGACCTAAAGACAGGCTGGGACAAACTGGTATGTTGGCTCAAGCAAGGTAAATTACACAATTCCAGACTTGTTGGTCCTCTCCCTGGTCATAATGCATTTATGCCGCGCATATGGTAAAAGTCAGGATCACTACATGCGGTACTGTTTCAAGCTTGCTGGAGGCTTCTTCGCCACAAATCTAGCCCCAATCTTCATTATGGCCCAATGTAGCAGCCTCACAATTAGTTAATGATTGGAGAGCGCGGACCTGGGTGCGCGCTTATATTAACTTAAAATTACCCCTGCACGGAGTGTCAGCTAGGTGAAATTAATATTATCGTACCTGATGCGCGGTGTTAAATGAAATGATCTGCAAAATATTCGCCGCTGCGGAGCCGTTTTTAACTGTTTTTAACTGTGCGACGAAAATTTAAATTTAGTTTTGTAGGGGTGCGCTAGGGAAGGGCCGGGGGTATCCAATTAGCCTCTCTTGGCTGGGAAGGGTATTTCTTTTGACCGGCCCAGGCCGGCTGGGGGGTATAAAGTGGCAGGCAGTATGGCCGCTAATTTCTTTTCACATTTTTTTCATTTTCAGAAAGTCGAAATCAACCGATTTGTTCTCTCTACCTATTAGTAGTCGTCCGGTGCGCTATCTAGTTTAACTGTATATTGCATCCCTCTTCCCCCGAAGGCTGCAGTAATTTTTTTACTCAGCACCAAAGGACAAGCTCTGGCAAGCAGCCCTGTGGATACACAATCTATCATGGCCGTTCAAAAGTTTAACGACCTTGCTTTTCTCGATTCTTGCATGGTATATATTGCGTGTCACACGAGAAACACGTTCTACTTCTTTTGTCAGTGAAGGTTTCCACCCCTTGTGTCACTTATCAAATCTTGGAGACTTAGTTGAGCACCCCAACTCGCACCTTGGTTCACAAACTCGGGGGGAAGCATGGTGCCAAAGGTCTGCAAGTGGCATGCCCTCACAGCAGGAAAGCTGGGGTATCCGGGGTCTGCCTTGTCATTCAAGAGCAAACACATCAAGCTGGGGTCATCGAAACGCTGCAGCACCAAAGCCGGCCAGCCTGGAGGCGACATTTCCGTGTCGTCACCTGCATGGTCATGAGATTTGAGGGAGGGATTTCATTTACCGGTAAAGGGGAATGAAGCCTTATTTAGGGGAATAAAGCTACTTATTTAAAGGAGAGGCCAGCAGGTCGCCCCCAGTGTTCCAGCATATATTAGGACAATTGAGAAGTGGAGGCTTGAGCCCTAGCTGCCTGTTGTGTCACCCAATGGACTCAGAGGCGGCCGGGGTAAGATTTAGCAAAAACGACAGCTACAAGGAGGAAATTCAGTCTTAGTTTGGAGGCACAGACAGGCCATACATAACCGTGCCCCACCCAGCAGGAGCAGCACATCCGGGGGCTTTCCAACTGCCGAGGCCCTCTTCGCGAGTTTGTCCCACATCCAGCACACGGGGCCGGGAGGGAGTCCCGCAAGGGTATCCAGGGGGAAGTGTTTGAGGAGAGTCTCCACGCCAGCCTGGGAGAAGCAGTCTTGAATCGTTGGGAGCATCTTGAGCATCTCGCCATCATCTTCGTCGATACCTAGCACAACGACCACAGTGGCAGCTACACCAGGGGATGGTTGGGAAAGAGGGTTCAGGCAAGCAGCAAGGTGCCTCATAATTTTTCTTTGCCCGTCATGTTGCCCCTGGCTCTACCATCATAGATTGAATCACTGCATGCATGGTGGAGGCGGGGTGCAGTCAGTTAAAGCCATAGCTAAGCCCACAAAGGATGTTCTGCACGGGGTGGATGTGCTGCTGACCCTGACTCAGAACAACACTTCAAATTTTATGAAGTTCAAGGGGGAAATTGGGGTCTGAAGTTTTGCTTGAACCGTCCCTCTCTCCCTCTGTCTTCTGGGTCCGTCTCAGCCACAGCCTGAGGTTCCTGGCGGGCAGGCTCACAGCCAACCAGCCTTTGCACCTTCAGTTAGTATCAGAAAGAAAGAAAGAAAGCCACACCCCGCCGTGGGTGGTGTGAGAGTTAACTAAGGAAACAACACAGCCTAGGCCGAAGCCACATCCGGTCATCCGCTCCGTTCCCATTGTAATCAGACCTGACATGCAGGGCGGCCCTTTAAGGTATTGTCCCTCCCTAGCTACTTTATCAGCAGATTATGACCACCACATGTTTCCATTGTTGTAGGCAGCTAACTAGAGATTGAATACGGTACCTAGATTGAAGTAATCGAACCCGCCGGTGACCTAAGTAGCAAAACCTGGAATATTTTCGGCCAGTAGCATATACAACATCGGGATCTGACCTAGCAATTCATGACCTTTTCTTTACCTTCGATAGCTTTGCCTTTGGGGCAGAGAGAATCTATGAGCGATTTGATGCCGGACAGCTGCGTGGACTTCTCGGCATGCAAGTACCTCTTCGAGGTGAGAGGCAGGAGAATGGCGAGTTGGCGCATTATTCGTCCACTCCAATATCTGACGCGTCGTTCGGACTGGCTAATCCGAGCCCATCCAATAAGAATAATGAAATAGAAAAGACACTTCAGTGTGAACACGCGACGTGGGTGAACGAACGCATGGCACGGGTGAACGCACGGCGGTCGGCACGCACGGGTAAATAAAGCACGGGGAAAGCATGACAAATTGCCCCCCTGCCCGGAACTCTGCCGGAATGCTTCGATGCCGTACCATCCAGCTTTTTTTCCCAGGCCTCATACATACCCGAAGGGCGCCACAGACTTTCAACAGTTGTACCGGGGAAGGCTTGGATGGAAGGCTCTGACTTTTGTTGAAGACGTCGTCGTACGCATTGTTGAGGCCTAGTTGTGTTGCTTTCTTTGCCTTCATGGGGAATAGGCTTAGGAGAGGCAAGGATACTTCGGGCTGCCTTTTCCTTTTTTGGGGGGTATTCCTTTTGTGTTCTTCTCCTTCTTTCCCTCTTACCCTAAATTTCTTTTCTTCCAACGGGACAGTTGGGCACCCACGCGGCCGAGCCTTTTTGAGCAGGGCCCAGAGGTGTAACATCATTAATATACCCATGGCCCCCATGCGAGGGAGAAACCCCCAAAATACACCCACGCCGCTAGCCTTCGACGCCCTTTGTCAAAGCATGCTTCCCTACACCTGTACCTGACAATTGCGTACTGGCAGATTGGTTCCCGCAATCCCCATACTTTGGGGCGTGCAGACTGCCGAGGGCCTTGCTTCACTCTGTTCCTCACTGGACAGGTCACAGTACGGCCGGCCGGTCCTTATATAACTGCCCGGGTGCTGTGCCCATGGACAGGGTCTTGTGCATGTTGTTGGGGCACTGGAGGGAGGAGTCGGAGGACCTCTGTCATTATTTCCAAGGCCAGTCGATAGCCCCATCGTTCACATCACCTCTAAGCACCCATGAGCCAATGCACCGGGTTTCTTACCTTATGAGCAGCTGGGGCCAGGGATTTCATTCACCACATGGCTTCTCGAGCTGCACCACCCTGCCTGAAATTGGTATGCGAGCATAGCATGTCCTCGATTGCCATGGAGAGGCCTAGCGCAAAGATTTTGACCTGCAGGGTTAGGAGAAAAGAGGAAAGGGTATTCGTGATTAAGCTTAAAGCATGTTGCAGATACTGTGACCAGCAAGATATGAAGCTGATGAAGGGTTTTGGGGTTCAGGTTTGAGATTGTGTGGCCAGGACAATGAGGAACCGGCACATCGCCGCATGAAGTATTTTGTCAAGCCGCAGGGTGCAGCAAGGAGCCGGTGCAGATCAGTTCATCCACACCGTTACAGCTCAGCAGGTAGGCAGGTAGGCAAGCAGGTGGGCAGGAAAGCAGGTAGGCAGGCAGGCAGGCAGGCAGGCAGGTAGGTAGGTAGGTAGGTAGGTAGGTAGGTAGGTAGGTAGGTAGGTAGGTAGGTAGGTAGGTAGGTAGGTAGGTAGGTAGGTAGGTAGGTAGGTAGGTAGGTAGGTAGGTAGGTAGGTAGGTAGGTAGGCAGGCAGGTGGGCAGGCAGACAAGTAGGCAATTACACAGGCGAGTAGGCAGGCAGGTGGGCAGGCTAGCAAGCAAAAAGGCAGGCATGTAAGCAGACAGTTAGACAGGCAAGTAGGCAGGCAGGTAGGTAGGCAGACAGATAGGCAAGAGGTAAGACAGACAGGCAGGCAGGCAGGTAGACAGGTAAGAAGGCAGATGGGCACGCAGACAGACAGGTAGGTAGGTAGGTGCGTAGGCAGACATGCGGACAGGTAGGCAGGAAGGTAGGCAGACAGACAGGTAGACAGGCAGGTAGGCAGGTAGACAGGCAGGTAGAGAGGTAGGCAGGCAGGAAGGAGGTATGGTAGGCAGGCAGGTAGACATGCAGGTAGACATGCAGGTAGACAGGTAGGTAGGCAGGAAGGCAGGCAGGTAGACAGGCAGGTAAATAGGTAGGCATGCATGAAGGAGGTGTGGTAGACAGGCAGGTAGACAGGCAGGTAGACAGGTAGGAAGGCAGGTGGACAGGCAAGTATGCACTATGCAAGCAGACAGGCAGGCTGGTGGACAGGTAAGTAGGCAGGCAAGTACACAGGCAGGCAGGCAACTAGGCAATGCAAAACACGGCAGGCAGGCAGGCAGACTGAAGACAATGCATGTTGCAGCTTCTTCTCTGCTTAGGTGCCGAGCCGTAGGCGCAACAGAGAGCGTTTATCAAATGATCAAATTGCATGAGCAGCATGGCATTGGCGTAAGGCCGTAACATCATGGGGATGTAGGCACAGAGCTCCAAGAGTATCAGGGCATTGACAGCTGCTTCCACAGGCCAATAAGCACATCCAGCTGGCTCGTCCACTCTCGCCCCATCAGGGCCTTTTTCCCACCTTTTTGAAGCCTCCCATCCTTTTGAAGCCTCCCCCCCCCTCCTGGCCTCCACCGGTGCTCCTAGGGATGCAAGCACCATCAGCCCTACCTTCTATTTCCCATCAAACACCATAGGAGGGTAAACAAGTCCTGATAAGGGGGCAATGGTATCAATCTTGAAGGAGATGCCGGCCTGTTTACCAGTGTTGGGCGATTACGCCTTCAGAGGGATTCGGTTGTAAGAAACGGTAATCGGTTTACACCGTAATCCGTTAATCACTGTAAAATAAAAATCTGACGGTTTTCCGGACCGTAACAGTGTGGAGCCCCACCCGTGTGAACATTATGCTCACAAACGACTCAGCAGACACACACCTTGGCTACTCAGGTGACCAAAAGGAAAGCGTAAGGTGCCAAGCCTAATTCAGCAGCATTTTTGAGGCTAGACATCGAAAAGAGGAGGCATCAGATGCCTGTAATCCGGCCGGGGACCCAGCTCACTGGGCCCAGTGAGGGCTCGGCCGAGGGCTGGGATTTTCTGTTTATCGGTAGCGGTTTTCCGAACAAAATTGGACAAAAGAAAAAAAAGCCGGGGAAAAGCAAGAGGGGGGTTCCGGCGAAGCCGAAAAAAAAGGGGAAGTATGAATGTTCTCCGGGTGTGGCGATTTGGGACCGGAGGCCCACAAACTCTTATCCGGCTCTTTTTCTCCCCGGTTTTCCAGGTTTATTCCCTTAAACATATTCTCAGCAAGCCATTATGTCTAGTGGTTCTAGAAAGCGGCAGATCGGTAGCAAAGCCTTCAGCTTCGACATGTGGTCGTTAGACAAAGCGAAGGAGTCAGGTCTCGAAGTCGAGGAGCCACGTCGCGAAGTCGAGGTTGAGATCGACCTCACCGAAAAACAGCCCCAGTTTCCGAGTGCTGGATCCTCAGTCCTTCCATGGTGTGTCTTCCGCCGTCAGCCCTGCGCAGCCCACTAGCGAGTTGGCAGAATTCGGTCTGAGTGATTTTGAGAAGATCTTTTCCCACTTTTACACGGGTGTGGTCACTGAAGGATCACAGTTCCCAGAGCGGGGTGCTGCTATTAGAGCCGAGGTCTTTGCTGAGTTTGAGCTGGTTAAGGGTTACATGTTTGACCGTCTAGAGCAGTTCGGCAAGGCCACGATGGCTGGGGCGTAGGCCTTTATTATTGCCAAGTATGCCCACCTGGTCCCCCATATGGTGAAGCTTGTTAGTTGCTACTTTGTCCTTGTCGTGCACACCGCTGAGGTGGAGCGTGGTTTCAGCAACCACAAGCTCATCAAGACACGGCTGCGAAGCAGTCTTGATGTTGTCACTGTGGACTCGCTCATGCGGGTAAAAATGTTGGTTACACATTTTTCTTTCGACGCCAAGGATGCTCATCACGAGCTTATCATGTCAGCTGTTGAGGTGGCCAACAAGCAGCCCATGCACTTGGGTGACAAGCCTCCAGTTCTTTTGGCAAATTGGCCCTTGATGTGTGCGGCATTCAAGTCCCCTTCGTGGGCACGTCTTTGGCTGAGGGTGTTGAGGGCGAGGAGGAGTTGGCTGATGAGGAGGAGGGTGAGGTGGATGCGATGCAACCTTCGGAGGAGAATGAAGAGGATGCAGATCCCGCGCCCTTAGAGTCAGATGATGACGATTTGCCTTTAGCTAGGTATGCTGGATTGGCACGCGCCAAGCCGCAACTGTGATAGTGTGATGGTGTGTGTAGATAATTGAACATAAGTTAACTTAAAACTTTTTGTTTACCAAGGAGGAGAGACTGTAGTTATGTGTGTGTGTAGGTTTATTTTTATGAATGTAATTTATGACGAGTGAAGATTGAACAGTTTGTAAAAATCGGGAGAAAAAAAATCACACTTTTCACACATTTTCGGAAAACCGGACAAAAAAATAAGAGGTCTCCGGCTCGGAAAAAAAAACGGGAGAGGGGGGGAAAAGTGCCCGGCGAAACCGGTCATTTCTCAGACCCCATCGTAGACCCCTGCTTCTAATTTACGGTTTGTGGTTTTAAGCCTCAGAGATGACTGTAATATGCCGTATCAAATTAACTGTAACTACGCTGCAGTCAGATCAGGCCTGTAATTTACACCGTAAAAAAATCGCATTTCCACCGCAACCGTATCCGCTGAAAAACGCATTTACACCGCATCGCCCAACACTGATGTTTTCTCCTACCCCCACATTGCCCCAAGCACCTGTACTGCATTTCCGATGGTACTACAAAAAACGGCCCTAATTACCGTATAAAAGCCTCATCGCCACATGCACCGTGAGAAATGGGGCACACCCCCTTATGGATTTCTCTCCTTTAACAAGGACACTGCTCCTCGCGTCCCCTCACCCTCACCTCAAGCATGGCTATGCAATCCCGTTCGCCGTCAAAGCGGGCACATGGAGTGTGCCGGCCGTTCAGCCGAGGCGTTTGAGCCGCATTTCGTAACGAATCGGACCCAGTTGCATATTTGGAGAAACTCATGTGGGGTTAGTAGAGCTGCTGGATAAGCTTCCCTATACCATGCATCAATCAAGACTTATACCATGCGTGCTCCGTGCCCAGAGCTTGCATGCATGGGGCTATGCATCGCCATGCACCGTGATTGCCTTCTTATCTGTGCCTCCAAAACGCAATCCCGATCTCTTAGCCGCCTACAGCACACAAAGGACAGGGGCCCATGCCCCCATGTGCTGCCATGCATGCCATATCTGGAACTTGAAGGGTCTTCCACACGGAAGACGCACGATGCCGACTGTTGGCCGTAGTTCCAATGACTAAACAATAATTCCGTCCTCCTGCAAGGCCCCAGTGCACCTACCAGCCCTGGCCTTTCAGGCGCAGCATGTGCATGCTCGTGCTCGTGCATGCATGGGACTCATGCGCCCTCCCCTGCCCTGCCCCTCATTTCACATGACTGACATCCCACATGTGGTCGAGCATGCGGCCCAGGCCTTCGACCTGAGGCCAGATCAGGTTGCATCCCCCCGGCACCTGCCAAACTGATGCAGTGCCTCCTTCACCGTACATTGAAGTAGTGTGCTCCTCCGTCGAGCACACGTACACACCTTCGGCATTGGCCTGGGTATTACCAGATTCCCGTCGCGTGGGAACTGGGACGGTCTGCGAAAGGTGGTTTGAATGTTTCCAAACTGAATGATGTTCATTGATGTAGGCCTGGTATTTTCCAATGTTATCTATGCTCATGACCCATGCCGTGTCTCAAAATGCTGGGCACCATCTGTCGTCCCCTGGTCGTCCGCCCCCCTGCCGTAAACTACCGAGCGCTGGCATTTAGCAGCTTCAGCTCGTCGCCTTGCCAGTTCTCTAAACACTTCCCGCAAGGTCAGAGATTGCAAGTTACCGGGATGACGTGGGGGGATCTTTGGGCACAGAGAGCCTGGGGACTCGGTGGCATCAATGATCGCTCCATGAATGATGAATGTGCGGTGTGAAGGCCAGATTGGTTGGAAGAGCTGCTGTGTGATGCCATACCTGCCCGACTACCCAATGATGCCATACCACCCAATGATGCCACACCACTCAATGATGTGAAGACTCACAGGATGGCACATGCCCTTCAAGTTTCGGTGTTTATGTCCAGGCACTGTGCCATGGTCCTCCTCATGGCCAGGCGATAGGTTGCGGCTTTCAAACAGAATCCAAACTAGCCGACCTGAGCTGAGGGAACACATGATGAAAACTGTCTTATGTGCCAGAGACCCGCTGGCCAAGAAATCTATTTGACATTCCACAGTCTCAACACATCTTTTTCAAATGCTTTTACCCCGAAGGCATACAGGGCGAAGGCCAGGGAAACACGGGAAGCAGATCCAAAGAAAATCTGTGTGGGTCCAGAATCGTGAGGCGACCTCGCCTTTATTAGTGTAGGTTCTGTCATTTGCTTGGAGAAGGCACCAAGAGAATTGTGAATATGTTTGCAGGTTTGTTCATGAAGGCTGGCAAAGGGACACCTTTGACGCATGCATTGAGCTGATGCCAGCAAACTGGTCTAAGCACTTCGCAGAAAGGAGAGTGGACAAGAAAACGACAAGGCCTCCCTTCTGGACTTTCTACCAGCAAACAAGCAACCTGTGGCATAAGAATGAACCCCATAACACAGAGGACAAGATCCCGCCAAAAGCCTGACGTGGTTGCACAGAAAATAACTGCCCCATGCCAGTGAGATAGGTCTCATACTGAATACATTCGAAGATATATGAGCGCACTGCAAAAATGTCCGAGGGGCAGACCTGGAGGCAGGCTGGGAAGTGGAGAATACAAGAGAGGCAGGAGGGGGACTGGGCGGGAAGAATAGGAATGGACAAGGCATGCAAATGAGGGTAGGGGTTAGAGAAGAGCAAAGAAAAGAAAAAGGGCAAAGGGGGCATGGCCGGTTGAGTGACGGAAGGTCAGAGGTAAGATACCCAATCAATCATCCTTCTGGCTGCCGGAGGGGAGGTGAATAGGGTGGTTGTAAGGAGCGGCAGGGGAGGCAAAGGGGTGAATGAGGGGTTGGAGGATAGTGGAATCCGGGGGCCTGATCAGTATGCGTGACAGAGGTGGACAGGGGAAAGACAAGAGGTTTGAGCAAAGCCCATGCGTGACAGGTGAAGACAAGAGACAGGATTCAGGAGCGGTGGCAGACTGAGGTAAGGCCTTATATTTTGTAGGTTGAGAGGTCAAGGAGTATCTACCGTTCTCATTATCTACGATACATGCAGGGCAGCCAGCACTTACACTTGCATCCTGCAGTGAGGGTTTAACTTGCATCTGATCCTCATGCCCATTCCCATTACCATTCCCAGTCCGGGCATCCGAGCACTCGTTCCGGTACCCAAGCCAAAGGGCAGCCCTGCAATTAGAGGTGATTACAGGTATATTGCCGTTGAAACTGCCCTATCCAAGTTATCTACTCTTGTGTTATTGCAAATTCTTGATTCTTGGGCAGAAAATCGGGGTTTTAGAGCCGCTAGTCAAGCAGGTTTTCGGCATGGACACTTGATAATGCTTTCATTCTAAATCACATAATTGGAATATAATGTCTTTCGGGGAAAAAGATGCTTTTGATGTTTTATTGATTTTAGGAAGGCATTGACAGTATTTAATGTCGCAGAGTTTAAACAGCATGGGTGTGCATGGTAGGTTGCTCTTAATGAGTCTTGAGGAGATGCATAAGGACCAAAAGATCCGTATGCGGGTTGGTGGTTAACTTAAGAGATAGTTTCTCCTCCTTCATGGGCTTTAAACAACTTGGAGACCCGCTGCCCCCTCTATTGTTTGGCTTGTTTATCGACCATTTCGAGAAGGTTGTCGCTTGTGAGTGCCCTGATATTGGCGCCCGTCTTTTCACATGAGTGCTATGGTCAGAGTTCAACTGTTGATGACCCGGTACTACGGTATTTGCTGAGTTGCAAAACGAAAAAATGCAGAAGCTTCTTGACGTACTTGATATATTGTGTCGGCCCAACGCCTTGACATTTCATTCATCGTTAAAAAAAGTTGAAGCACTACTTTGAAATTTAAAGGTAGCCACAATTACCCTTGTGAGCAGAAAACATCTGGTGGTCATGAACATGAGGTATTTTAGGTTCAGCCTCTGCCCTCTGTCACAATGTAGCTGGTGTTCATGCTAGGTTCCAAGTTGATCGGCCACCTAAGTGTAATTTGTGAGCTTCAAGCAATGCACAGCCGTTCATGTAATCTTGCATCTTTCAGCCCCTCAAGCGAAAGGATTCGATGGAAGGGTAGGATGTGGCTAGCATATGAGGTATTCCCATGACGAGATGTGTGGATCCATGCCCTGATCAGAAAAAGACAAAACATTCCAGGCTGTCTAGCCCAGCTGGCAGAGGCAATGCTGAAAATGCAAAAAACACGAGGCATATTTGCCCTCCTCTGACAAAAGTGGGTTTTGTCAGATGGAAACAGAACTTCGAGGCCAGACCAGGCTTACATGCAAGGCACATGGACTGGCAATCACAACACCTAAGTATGGACATTTAGTTGTAATTTAACCAATGCAGCATGGGGGCCCATCAACCCCAACTGAAAATGAACTTGACAGCTGTTAGCTCACCCCTAAGAGACAAAGCCCCCCCCCCAAATCAAGTAAACGGAATTGAAGGGGTCGCTTGGCTACCAGTCCTACAGCTATCTACAGTCAAGGCACAGCCAACGCAGAAATAAAGAGGAGCAAACCAGCATTCTAGACTGTTATTTGAAGTAACTTATGCGAGGGGGGGGGCAAAAAAAAAGTCAAACACCCTATCCTAAAAATGTCAAACGACCCTTGGCTACCCCCCCCCCCCCGCCTCCAGATCCTAGTAAAACCTTAATTTCTCAGTCAAAACCAGAATTTCAGGAAGGGTGAGGGGTCTATTTCAATCAGCTCAACAATGCGCTTCTAATGGTGTCGCTAAAAATAGTTGGTTCACAAATGCCAAGCGGTAAAATAAAATAACATACCATTGCTCTCGCTACCACCTGCTAGTTACCTATCCACGCTAGAGACGATGAGGCTCCAGAAACGAGAGAACTCTCGCACGAGTGGCAGTTACCTCGACAGCAGCAGCAGCAGCAGCAGCAGCAGCAGCAGTCGGAGCAAGAGCTGAAGGAGTAGCAGGAGTAAAAGAGGAGTATAATGATGTGAGTGTGCGCTGTCGCTTCGTCGAGTTCTCCTTGGCCAACCTCTCAGCTCCTCTCTTGCACTCTTTCCCCTGTTGGTGATTCCTTAGGGCCACTGGGTAATCTGGGAATTTTAAGACCTTCAAGCAATGCTCACAGCGTTGTCATTATTTAATTAACATCAATTACCAATGCAGCTACACCGTGTGACGGTGTGAGTCTATAATGGGTGTACGCACAACAGTGCATGTGGTTCCAGAGCCATGACACCCCCCCATGCCAAGATTGCATGTTAAGGGGGGTCTGGTGTACTGCGAAAAAATCTTTATGATATACATCTGTAGCAAATGACATTTTTATGATGTACATCTGTAGCAAAATCCAAAAACACCTTTTTTACCCCCCCCTCCCCCCTTTGCCCATCCATATCTCCCAGCCCCCTAGGCCAATTGTAAGACCAGATATGGAAAGCTCTCGTCAAGCTCTGCAACTTTCGAGGATGGGATGTATCCAGTTTTTTTTGCCCCCCCTCGAACTTATGTACAGTTTTTATGTGGCTACCCCTAATAAGAAAAAAGGGGAGGGCAGCTTTTCATGCCATGGTCCGGAGATATCATGAGCTTGATGTGCATCTTGCTTCCATGGCAGCACTATCCCCTCGTGAAGGTCAAATACAACAACTAACATTCGGGAGGCTTGGCGGGTTATTTTAAGCACCGACTGAAACACTGGTTACCATTCCGGACATTTAAAGCGACAATGCCAGCCAGTAGTATTATTCGAGGAGCATTTAGCCCTTCCGTTAGTTTATTTAACCCAAAACAATCATAAATTTATAAAACTAGGGAAGTAATTCAGTGGACACAACTAATGACAAATGGTGCCCATCGTTTGCCTTCTTGTTTGACACATGGACCAGTAGTACAACACTCGTGTTTGCACTTAGTGAAGGAGAGTAGGAGAGTATGTTGGCCGATGCCCCGATGCCCCGATGCCCCGATGCCCCGATGCCCCGATGCCCCGATGCCCCGATGCCCCAATGCCCCGATGCCCCGATGCCCCGATGCCCCGATGCCCCGATGCCCCGATGCCCCGATGCCCCGATGCCCCGATGCCCCCCGACCCGATGCCCCGATGCCCCGATGCCCCGATGCCCCGATGCCCCGATGCCCCGATGCCCCGATGCCCCGATGCCCCGATGCCCCGATGCCCCGATGCCCCGATGCCCCGATGCCCCGATGCCCCGATGCCCCGATGCCCCGATGCCCCCCGATGCCCCCCGATGCCCCCCGATGCCCCCCGATGCCCCCCGATGCCCCCCGATGCCCCCCGATGCCCCCCGATGCCCCCCGATGCCCCCCGATGCCCCCCGATGCCCCCCGATGCCCCCCGATGCCCCCCGATGCCCCCCGATGCCCCCCGATGCCCCCCGATGCCCCCCGATGCCCCCCGATGCCCCCCGATGCCCCCCGATGCCCCCCGATGCCCCCCGATGCCCCCCGATGCCCCCCGATGCCCCCCGATGCCCCCCGATGCCCCCCGATGCCCCCCGATGCCCCCCGATGCCCCCCGATGCCCCCCGATGCCCCCCGATGCCCCCCGATGCCCCCCGATGCCCCCCGATGCCCCCCGATGCCCCCCGATGCCCCCCGATGCCCCCCGATGCCCCCCGATGCCCCCCGATGCCCCCCGATGCCCCCCGACGCCCCCCGACGCCCCCCGACGCCCCGACGCCCCGATGCCCCGATGCCCCGATGCCCCGATGCCCCGATGCCCCGATGCCCCGATGCCCCGATGCCCCGATGCCCCGATGCCCCGATGCCCCGATGCCCCGATGCCCCGATGCCCCGATGCCCCGATGCCCCGATGCCCCGATGCCCCGATGCCCCGATGCCCCGATGCCCCGATGCCCCGATGCCCCGATGCCCCGATGCCCCGATGCCCCGATGCCCCGATGCCCCGATGCCCCGATGCCCCGATGCCCCGATGCCCCGATGCCCCGATGCCCCGATGCCCCGATGCCCCGATGCCGATGCCGATGCCGATGCCGATGCCGATGCCGATGCCGATGCCGATGCCGATGCCGATGCCGATGCCGATGCCGATGCCGATGCCGATGCCGATGCCGATGCCGATGCCGATGCCGATGCCGATGCCGATGCCGATGCCGATGCCGATGCCGATGCCGATGCCGATGCCGATGCCGATGCCGATGCCGATGCCGATGCCGATGCCGATGCCGATGCCGATGCCGATGCCGATGCCGATGCCGATGCCGATGCCGATGCCGATGCCGATGCCGATGCCGATGCCGATGCCGATGCCGATGCCGATGCCGATGCCGATGCCGATGCCGATGCCGATGCCGATGCCGATGCCGATGCCGATGCCGATGCCGATGCCGATGCCGATGCCGATGCCGATGCCGATGCCGATGCCGATGCCGATGCCGATGCCGATGCCGATGCCGATGCCGATGCCGATGCCGATGCCGATGCCGATGCCGATGCCGATGCCGATGCCGATGCCGATGCCGATGCCGATGCCGATGCCGATGCCGATGCCGATGCCGATGCCGATGCCGATGCCGATGCCGATGCCGATGCCGATGCCGATGCCGATGCCGATGCCGATGCCGATGCCGATGCCGATGCCGATGCCGATGCCGATGCCGATGCCGATGCCGATGCCGATGCCGATGCCGATGCCGATGCCGATGCCGATGCCGATGCCGATGCCGATGCCGATGCCGATGCCGATGCCGATGCCGATGCCGATGCCGATGCCGATGCCGATGCCGATGCCGATGCCGATGCCGATGCCGATGCCGATGCCGATGCCGATGCCGATGCCGATGCCGATGCCGATGCCGATGCCGATGCCGATGCCGATGCCGATGCCGATGCCGATGCCGATGCCGATGCCGATGCCGATGCCGATGCCGATGCCGATGCCGATGCCGATGCCGATGCCGATGCCGATGCCGATGCCGATGCCGATGCCGATGCCGATGCCGATGCCGATGCCGATGCCGATGCCGATGCCGATGCCGATGCCGATGCCGATGCCGATGCCGATGCCGATGCCGATGCCGATGCCGATGCCGATGCCGATGCCGATGCCGATGCCGATGCCGATGCCGATGCCGATGCCGATGCCGATGCCGATGCCGATGCCGATGCCGATGCCGATGCCGATGCCGATGCCGATGCCGATGCCGATGCCGATGCCGATGCCGATGCCGATGCCGATGCCGATGCCGATGCCGATGCCGATGCCGATGCCGATGCCGATGCCGATGCCGATGCCGATGCCGATGCCGATGCCGATGCCGATGCCGATGCCGATGCCGATGCCGATGCCGATGCCGATGCCGATGCCGATGCCGATGCCGATGCCGATGCCGATGCCGATGCCGATGCCGATGCCGATGCCGATGCCGATGCCGATGCCGATGCCGATGCCGATGCCGATGCCGATGCCGATGCCGATGCCGATGCCGATGCCGATGCCGATGCCGATGCCGATGCCGATGCCGATGCCGATGCCGATGCCGATGCCGATGCCGATGCCGATGCCGATGCCGATGCCGATGCCGATGCCGATGCCGATGCCGATGCCGATGCCGATGCCGATGCCGATGCCGATGCCGATGCCGATGCCGATGCCGATGCCGATGCCGATGCCGATGCCGATGCCGATGCCGATGCCGATGCCGATGCCGATGCCGATGCCGATGCCGATGCCGATGCCGATGCCGATGCCGATGCCGATGCCGATGCCGATGCCGATGCCGATGCCGATGCCGATGCCGATGCCGATGCCGATGCCGATGCCGATGCCGATGCCGATGCCGATGCCGATGCCGATGCCGATGCCGATGCCGATGCCGATGCCGATGCCGATGCCGATGCCGATGCCGATGCCGATGCCGATGCCGATGCCGATGCCGATGCCGATGCCGATGCCGATGCCGATGCCGATGCCGATGCCGATGCCGATGCCGATGCCGATGCCGATGCCGATGCCGATGCCGATGCCGATGCCGATGCCGATGCCGATGCCGATGCCGATGCCGATGCCGATGCCGATGCCGATGCCGATGCCGATGCCGATGCCGATGCCGATGCCGATGCCGATGCCGATGCCGATGCCGATGCCGATGCCGATGCCGATGCCGATGCCGATGCCGATGCCGATGCCGATGCCGATGCCGATGCCGATGCCGATGCCGATGCCGATGCCGATGCCGATGCCGATGCCGATGCCGATGCCGATGCCGATGCCGATGCCGATGCCGATGCCGATGCCGATGCCGATGCCGATGCCGATGCCGATGCCGATGCCGATGCCGATGCCGATGCCGATGCCGATGCCGATGCCGATGCCGATGCCGATGCCGATGCCGATGCCGATGCCGATGCCGATGCCGATGCCGATGCCGATGCCGATGCCGATGCCGATGCCGATGCCGATGCCGATGCCGATGCCGATGCCGATGCCGATGCCGATGCCGATGCCGATGCCGATGCCGATGCCGATGCCGATGCCGATGCCGATGCCGATGCCGATGCCGATGCGATGCCGATGCCGATGCCGATGCCGATGCCGATGCCGATGCCGATGCCGATGCCGATGCCGATGCCGATGCCGATGCCGATGCCGATGCCGATGCCGATGCCGATGCCGATGCCGATGCCGATGCCGATGCCGATGCCGATGCCGATGCCGATGCCGATGCCGATGCCGATGCCGATGCCGATGCCGATGCCGATGCCGATGCCGATGCCGATGCCGATGCCGATGCCGATGCCGATGCCGATGCCGATGCCGATGCCGATGCCGATGCCGATGCCGATGCCGATGCCGATGCCGATGCCGATGCCGATGCCGATGCCGATGCCGATGCCGATGCCGATGCCGATGCCGATGCCGATGCCGATGCCGATGCCGATGCCGATGCCGATGCCGATGCCGATGCCGATGCCGATGCCGATGCCGATGCCGATGCCGATGCCGATGCCGATGCCGATGCCGATGCCGATGCCGATGCCGATGCCGATGCCGATGCCGATGCCGATGCCGATGCCGATGCCGATGCCGATGCCGATGCCGATGCCGATGCCGATGCCGATGCCGATGCCGATGCCGATGCCGATGCCGATGCCGATGCCGATGCCGATGCCGATGCCGATGCCGATGCCGATGCCGATGCCGATGCCGATGCCGATGCCGATGCCGATGCCGATGCCGATGCCGATGCCGATGCCGATGCCGATGCCGATGCCGATGCCGATGCCGATGCCGATGCCGATGCCGATGCCGATGCCGATGCCGATGCCGATGCCGATGCCGATGCCGATGCCGATGCCGATGCCGATGCCGATGCCGATGCCGATGCCGATGCCGATGCCGATGCCGATGCCGATGCCGATGCCGATGCCGATGCCGATGCCGATGCCGATGCCGATGCCGATGCCGATGCCGATGCCGATGCCGATGCCGATGCCGATGCCGATGCCGATGCCGATGCCGATGCCGATGCCGATGCCGATGCCGATGCCGATGCCGATGCCGATGCCGATGCCGATGCCGATGCCGATGCCGATGCCGATGCCGATGCCGATGCCGATGCCGATGCCGATGCCGATGCCGATGCCGATGCCGATGCCGATGCCGATGCCGATGCCGATGCCGATGCCGATGCCGATGCCGATGCCGATGCCGATGCCGATGCCGATGCGATGCCGATGCCGATGCCGATGCCGATGCCGATGCCGATGCCGATGCCGATGCCGATGCCGATGCCGATGCCGATGCCGATGCCGATGCCGATGCCGATGCCGATGCCGATGCCGATGCCGATGCCGATGCCGATGCCGATGCCGATGCCGATGCCGATGCCGATGCCGATGCCGATGCCGATGCCGATGCCGATGCCGATGCCGATGCCGATGCCGATGCCGATGCCGATGCCGATGCCGATGCCGATGCCGATGCCGATGCCGATGCCGATGCCGATGCCGATGCCGATGCCGATGCCGATGCCGATGCCGATGCCGATGCCGATGCCGATGCCGATGCCGATGCCGATGCCGATGCCGATGCCGATGCCGATGCCGATGCCGATGCCGATGCCGATGCCGATGCCGATGCCGATGCCGATGCCGATGCCGATGCCGATGCCGATGCCGATGCCGATGCCGATGCCGATGCCGATGCCGATGCCGATGCCGATGCCGATGCCGATGCCGATGCCGATGCCGATGCCGATGCCGATGCCGATGCCGATGCCGATGCCGATGCCGATGCCGATGCCGATGCCGATGCCGATGCCGATGCCGATGCCGATGCCGATGCCGATGCCGATGCCGATGCCGATGCCGATGCCGATGCCGATGCCGATGCCGATGCCGATGCCGATGCCGATGCCGATGCCGATGCCGATGCCGATGCCGATGCCGATGCCGATGCCGATGCCGATGCCGATGCCGATGCCGATGCCGATGCCGATGCCGATGCCGATGCCGATGCCGATGCCGATGCGATGCCGATGCCGATGCCGATGCCGATGCCGATGCCGATGCCGATGCCGATGCCGATGCCGATGCCGATGCCGATGCCGATGCCGATTGCCGATGCCGATGCCGATGCCGATGCCGATGCCGATGCCGATGCCGATGCCGATGCCGATGCCGATGCCGATGCCGATGCCGATGCCGATGCCGATGCCGATGCCGATGCCGATGCCGATGCCGATGCCGATGCCGATGCCGATGCCGATGCCGATGCCGATGCCGATGCCGATGCCGATGCCGATGCCGATGCCGATGCCGATGCCGATGCCGATGCCGATGCCGATGCCGATGCCGATGCCGATGCCGATGCCGATGCCGATGCCGATGCCGATGCCGATGCCGATGCCGATGCCGATGCCGATGCCGATGCCGATGCCGATGCCGATGCCGATGCCGATGCCGATGCCGATGCCGATGCCGATGCCGATGCCGATGCCGATGCCGATGCCGATGCCGATGCCGATGCCGATGCCGATGCCGATGCCGATGCCGATGCCGATGCCGATGCCGATGCCGATGCCGATGCCGATGCCGATGCCGATGCCGATGCCGATGCCGATGCCGATGCCGATGCCGATGCCGATGCCGATGCCGATGCCGATGCCGATGCCGATGCCGATGCCGATGCCGATGCCGATGCCGATGCCGATGCCGATGCCGATGCCGATGCCGATGCCGATGCCGATGCCGATGCCGATGCCGATGCCGATGCCGATGCCGATGCCGATGCCGATGCCGATGCCGATGCCGATGCCGATGCCGATGCCGATGCCGATGCCGATGCCGATGCCGATGCCGATGCCGATGCCGATGCCGATGCCGATGCCGATGCCGATGCCGATGCCGATGCCGATGCCGATGCCGATGCCGATGCCGATGCCGATGCCGATGCCGATGCCGATGCCGATGCCGATGCCGATGCCGATGCCGATGCCGATGCCGATGCCGATGCCGATGCCGATGCCGATGCCGATGCCGATGCCGATGCCGATGCCGATGCCGATGCCGATGCCGATGCCGATGCCGATGCCGATGCCGATGCCGATGCCGATGCCGATGCGATGCCGATGCCGATGCCGATGCCGATGCCGATGCCGATGCCGATGCCGATGCCGATGCCGATGCCGATGCCGATGCCGATGCCGATGCCGATGCCGATGCCGATGCCGATGCCGATGCCGATGCCGATGCCGATGCCGATGCCGATGCCGATGCCGATGCCGATGCCGATGCCGATGCCGATGCCGATGCCGATGCCGATGCCGATGCCGATGCCGATGCCGATGCCGATGCCGATGCCGATGCCGATGCCGATGCCGATGCCGATGCCGATGCCGATGCCGATGCCGATGCCGATGCCGATGCCGATGCCGATGCCGATGCCGATGCCGATGCCGATGCCGATGCCGATGCCGATGCCGATGCCGATGCCGATGCCGATGCCGATGCCGATGCCGATGCCGATGCCGATGCCGATGCCGATGCCGATGCCGATGCCGATGCCGATGCCGATGCCGATGCCGATGCCGATGCCGATGCCGATGCCGATGCCGATGCCGATGCCGATGCCGATGCCGATGCCGATGCCGATGCCGATGCCGATGCCGATGCCGATGCCGATGCCGATGCCGATGCCGATGCCGATGCCGATGCCGATGCCGATGCCGATGCCGATGCCGATGCCGATGCCGATGCCGATGCCGATGCCGATGCCGATGCCGATGCCGATGCCGATGCCGATGCCGATGCCGATGCCGATGCCGATGCCGATGCCGATGCCGATGCCGATGCCGATGCCGATGCCGATGCCGATGCCGATGCCGATGCCGATGCCGATGCCGATGCCGATGCCGATGCCGATGCCGATGCCGATGCCGATGCCGATGCCGATGCCGATGCCGATGCCGATGCCGATGCCGATGCCGATGCCGATGCCGATGCCGATGCCGATGCCGATGCCGATGCCGATGCCGATGCCGATGCCGATGCCGATGCCGATGCCGATGCCGATGCCGATGCCGATGCCGATGCCGATGCCGATGCCGATGCCGATGCCGATGCCGATGCCGATGCCGATGCCGATGCCGATGCCGATGCCGATGCCGATGCCGATGCCGATGCCGATGCCGATGCCGATGCCGATGCCGATGCCGATGCCGATGCCGATGCCGATGCCGATGCCGATGCCGATGCCGATGCCGATGCCGATGCCGATGCCGATGCCGATGCCGATGCCGATGCCGATGCCGATGCCGATGCCGATGCCGATGCCGATGCCGATGCCGATGCCGATGCCGATGCCGATGCCGATGCCGATGCCGATGCGATGCCGATGCCGATGCCGATGCCGATGCCGATGCCGATGCCGATGCCGATGCCGATGCCGATGCCGATGCCGATGCCGATGCCGATGCCGATGCCGATGCCGATGCCGATGCCGATGCCGATGCCGATGCCGATGCCGATGCCGATGCCGATGCCGATGCCGATGCCGATGCCGATGCCGATGCCGATGCCGATGCCGATGCCGATGCCGATGCCGATGCCGATGCCGATGCCGATGCCGATGCCGATGCCGATGCCGATGCCGATGCCGATGCCGATGCCGATGCCGATGCCGATGCCGATGCCGATGCCGATGCCGATGCCGATGCCGATGCCGATGCCGATGCCGATGCCGATGCCGATGCCGATGCCGATGCCGATGCCGATGCCGATGCCGATGCCGATGCCGATGCCGATGCCGATGCCGATGCCGATGCCGATGCCGATGCCGATGCCGATGCCGATGCCGATGCCGATGCCGATGCCGATGCCGATGCCGATGCCGATGCCGATGCCGATGCCGATGCCGATGCCCGATGCCGATGCCGATGCCGATGCCGATGCCGATGCCGATGCCGATGCCGATGCCGATGCCGATGCCGATGCCGATGCCGATGCCGATGCCGATGCCGATGCCGATGCCGATGCCGATGCCGATGCCGATGCCGATGCCGATGCCGATGCCGATGCCGATGCCGATGCCGATGCCGATGCCGATGCCGATGCCGATGCCGATGCCGATGCCGATGCCGATGCCGATGCCGATGCCGATGCCGATGATGCCGATGCCGATGCCGATGCCGATGCGATGCCGATGCCGATGCCGATGCCGATGCCGATGCCGATGCCGATGCCGATGCCGATGCCGATGCCGATGCCGATGCCGATGCCGATGCCGATGCCGATGCCGATGCCGATGCCGATGCCCGATGCCGATGCGATGCCGATGCCGATGCCGATGCCGATGCCGATGCCGATGCCGATGCCGATGCCGATGCCGATGCCGATGCCGATGCGATGCCGATGCCGATGCCGATGCCGATGCCGATGCCGATGCCGATGCCGATGCCGATGCCGATGCCGATGCCGATGCCGATGCCGATGCCGATGCCGATGCCGATGCCGATGCCGATGCCGATGCCGATGCCGATGCCGATGCCGATGCCGATGCCGATGCCGATGCCGATGCCGATGCCGATGCCGATGCCGATGCCGATGCCGATGCCGATGCCGATGCCGATGCCGATGCCGATGCCGATGCCGATGCCGATGCCGATGCCGATGCCGATGCCGATGCCGATGCCGATGCCGATGCCGATGCCGATGCCGATGCCGATGCCGATGCCGATGCCGATGCCGATGCCGATGCCGATGCCGATGCCGATGCCGATGCCGATGCCGATGCCGATGCCGATGCCGATGCCGATGCCGATGCCGATGCCGATGCCGATGCCGATGCCGATGCCGATGCCGATGCCGATGCCGATGCCGATGCCGATGCCGATGCCGATGCCGATGCCGATGCCGATGTGCCGATGCCGATGCCGATGCCGATGCCGATGCCGATGCCGATGCCGATGCCGATGCCGATGCCGATGCCGATGCCGATGCCGATGCCGATGCCGATGCCGATGCCGATGCCGATGCCGATGCCGATGCCGATGCCGATGCCGATGCCGATGCCGATGCCGATGCCGATGCCGATGCCGATGCCGATGCCGATGCCGATGCCGATGCCGATGCCGATGCCGATGCGATGCCGATGCCGATGCCGATGCCGATGCCGATGCCGATGCCGATGCCGATGCCGATGCCGATGCCGATGCCGATGCCGATGCCGATGCCGATGCCGATGCCGATGCCGATGCCGATGCCGATGCCGATGCCGATGCCGATGCCGATGCCGATGCCGATGCCGATGCCGATGCCGATGCCGATGCCGATGCCGATGCCGATGCCGATGCCGATGCCGATGCCGATGCCGATGCCGATGCCGATGCCGATGCCGATGCCGATGCCGATGCCGATGCCGATGCCGATGCCGATGCCGATGCCGATGCCGATGCCGATGCCGATGCCGATGCCGATGCCGATGCCGATGCGATGCCGATGCCGATGCCGATGCCGATGCCGATGCCGATGCCGATGCCGATGCCGATGCCGATGCCGATGCCGATGCCGATGCCGATGCCGATGCCGATGCCGATGCCGATGCCGATGCCGATGCCGATGCCGATGCCGATGCCGATGCCGATGCCGATGCCGATGCCGATGCGATGCCGATGCCGATGCCGATGCCGATGCCGATGCCGATGCCGATGCCGATGCCGATGCCGATGCCGATGCCGATGCCGATGCCGATGCCGATGCCGATGCCGATGCCGATGCCGATGCCGATGCCGATGCCGATGCCGATGCCGATGCCGATGCCGATGCCGATGCCGATGCCGATGCCGATGCCGATGCCGATGCCGATGCCGATGCCGATGCCGATGCCGATGCCGATGCCGATGCCGATGCCGATGCCGATGCCGATGCCGATGCCGATGCCGATGCCGATGCCGATGCCGATGCCGATGCCGATGCCGATGCCGATGCCGATGCCGATGCCGATGCCGATGCCGATGCCGATGCCGATGCCGATGCCGATGCCGATGCCGATGCCGATGCCGATGCCGATGCCGATGCCGATGCCGATGCCGATGCCGATGCCGATGCCGATGCGATGCCGATGCCGATGCCGATGCCGATGCCGATGCCGATGCCGATGCCGATGCCGATGCCGATGCCGATGCCGATGCCGATGCCGATGCCGATGCCGATGCCGATGCCGATGCCGATGCCGATGCCGATGCCGATGCCGATGCCGATGCCGATGCCGATGCCGATGCCGATGCCGATGCCGATGCCGATGCCGATGCCGATGCCGATGCCGATGCCGATGCGATGCCGATGCCGATGCCGATGCCGATGCCGATGCCGATGCCGATGCCGATGCCGATGCCGATGCCGATGCCGATGCCGATGCCGATGCCGATGCCGATGCCGATGCCGATGCCGATGCCGATGCCGATGCCGATGCCGATGCCGATGCCGATGCCGATGCCGATGCCGATGCCGATGCCGATGCCGATGCCGATGCCGATGCCGATGCCGATGCCGATGCCGATGCCGATGCCGATGCCGATGCCGATGCCGATGCCGATGCCGATGCCGATGCCGATGCCGATGCCGATGCCGATGCCGATGCCGATGCCGATGCCGATGCCGATGATGCCGATGCCGATGCCGATGCCGATGCCGATGCCGATGCCGATGCCGATGCCGATGCCGATGCCGATGCCGATGCCGATGCCGATGCCGATGCCGATGCCGATGCCGATGCCGATGCCGATGCCGATGCCGATGCCGATGCCGATGCCGATGCCGATGCCGATGCCGATGCCGATGCCGATGCCGATGCCGATGCCGATGCCGATGCCGATGCCGATGCCGATGCCGATGCCGATGCCGATGCCGATGCCGATGCCGATGCCGATGCCGATGCCGATGCCGATGCCGATGCCGATGCCGATGCCGATGCCGATGCCGATGCCGATGCCGATGCCGATGCCGATGCCGATGCCGATGCCGATGCCGATGCCGATGCCGATGCCGATGCCGATGCCGATGCCGATGCCGATGCCGATGCCGATGCCGATGCCGATGCCGATGCCGATGCCGATGCCGATGCCGATGCCGATGCCGATGTGCCGATGCCGATGCCGATGCCGATGCCGATGCCGATGCCGATGCCGATGCCGATGCCGATGCCGATGCCGATGCCGATGCCGATGCCGATGCCGATGCCGATGCCGATGCCGATGTGCCGATGCCGATGCCGATGCCGATGCCGATGCCGATGCCGATGCCGATGCCGATGCCGATGCCGATGCCGATGCCGATGCCGATGCCGATGCCGATGCCGATGCCGATGCCGATGCCGATGCCGATGCCGATGCCGATGCCGATGCCGATGCCGATGCCGATGCCGATGCCGATGCCGATGCCGATGCCGATGCCGATGCGATGCCGATGCCGATGCCGATGCCGATGCCGATGCCGATGCCGATGCCGATGCCGATGCCGATGCCGATGCCGATGCCGATGCCGATGCCGATGCCGATGCCGATGCCGATGCCGATGCCGATGCCGATGCCGATGCCGATGCCGATGCCGATGCCGATGCCGATGCCGATGCCGATGCCGATGCCGATGCCGATGCCGATGCCGATGCCGATGCCGATGCCGATGCCGATGCCGATGCCGATGCCGATGCCGATGCCGATGCCGATGCCGATGCCGATGCCGATGCCGATGCCGATGCCGATGCCGATGCCGATGCCGATGCCGATGCCGATGCCGATGCCGATGCCGATGCCGATGCCGATGCCGATGCCGATGCCGATGCCGATGCCGATGCCGATGCCGATGCCGATGCCGATGCCGATGCCGATGCCGATGCCGATGCCGATGCCGATGCCGATGCCGATGCCGATGCCGATGCCGATGCCGATGCCGATGCCGATGCCGATGATGCCGATGCCGATGCCGATGCCGATGCCGATGCCGATGCCGATGCCGATGCCGATGCCGATGCCGATGCCGATGCCGATGCCGATGCCGATGCCGATGCCGATGCCGATGCCGATGCCGATGCCGATGCCGATGCCGATGCCGATGCCGATGCCGATGCCGATGCCGATGCCGATGCCGATGCCGATGCCGATGCCGATGCCGATGCCGATGCCGATGCCGATGCCGATGCCGATGCCGATGCCGATGCCGATGCCGATGCCGATGCCGATGCCGATGCCGATGCCGATGCCGATGCCGATGCCGATGCCGATGCCGATGCCGATGCCGATGCCGATGCCGATGCCGATGCCGATGCCGATGCCGATGCCGATGCCGATGCCGATGCCGATGCCGATGCCGATGCCGATGCCGATGCCGATGCCGATGCCGATGCCGATGCCGATGCCGATGCCGATGCCGATGCCGATGCCGATGCCGATGCCGATGCCGATGCCGATGCCGATGCCGATGCCGATGCCGATGCCGATGCCGATGCGATGCCGATGCCGATGCCGATGCCGATGCCGATGCCGATGCCGATGCCGATGCCGATGCCGATGCCGATGCCGATGCCGATGCCGATGCCGATGCCGATGCCGATGCCGATGCCGATGCCGATGCCGATGCCGATGCCGATGCCGATGCCGATGCCGATGCCGATGCCGATGCCGATGCCGATGCCGATGCCGATGCCGATGCCGATGCCGATGCCGATGCCGATGCCGATGCCGATGCCGATGCCGATGCCGATGCCGATGCCGATGCCGATGCCGATGCCGATGCCGATGCCGATGCCGATGCCGATGCCGATGCCGATGCCGATGCCGATGCCGATGCCGATGCCGATGCGATGCCGATGCCGATGCCGATGCCGATGCCGATGCCGATGCCGATGCCGATGCCGATGCCGATGCCGATGCCGATGCCGATGCCGATGCCGATGCCGATGCCGATGCCGATGCCGATGCCGATGCCGATGCCGATGCCGATGCCGATGCCGATGCCGATGCCGATGCCGATGCCGATGCGGCCGATGCCGATGCCGATGCCGATGCCGTGCCGATGCCGATGCCGATGCCGATGCCGATGCCGATGCCGATGCCGATGCCGATGCCGATGCCGATGCCGATGCCGATGCCGATGCCGATGCCGATGCCGATGCCGATGCCGATGCCGATGCCGATGCCGATGCCGATGCCGATGCCGATGCCGATGCCGATGCGATGCCGATGCCGATGCCGATGCCGATGCCGATGCCGATGCCGATGCCGATGCCGATGCCGATGCCGATGCCGATGCCGATGCCGATGCCGATGCCGATGCCGATGCCGATGCCGATGCCGATGCCGATGCCGATGCCGATGCCGATGCCGATGCCGATGCCGATGCCGATGCCGATGCCGATGCCGATGCCGATGCCGATGCCGATGCCGATGCCGATGCCGATGCCGATGCCGATGCCGATGCCGATGCCGATGCCGATGCCGATGCCGATGCCGATGCCGATGCCGATGCCGATGCCGATGCCGATGCCGATGCCGATGCCGATGCCGATGCCGATGCCGATGCCGATGCCGATGCCGATGCCGATGCCGATGCCGATGCCGATGCCGATGCCGATGCCGATGCCGATGCCGATGCCGATGCCGATGCCGATGCCGATGCCGATGCCGATGCCGATGCCGATGCCGATGCCGATGCCGATGCCGATGCCGATGCCGATGCCGATGCCGATGCCGATGCCGATGCCGATGCCGATGCCGATGCCGATGCCGATGCCGATGCCGATGCCGATGCCGATGCCGATGCCGATGCCGATGCCGATGCCGATGCCGATGCCGATGCCGATGCCGATGCCGATGCCGATGCCGATGCCGATGCCGATGCCGATGCCGATGCCGATGGCCGATGCCGATGCCGATGCCGATGCCGATGCCGATGCCGATGCCGATGCCGATGGATGCCGATGCCGATGCCGATGCCGATGCCGATGCCGATGCCGATGCCGATGCCGATGCCGATGCCGATGCCGATGCCGATGCCGATGCCGATGCCGATGCCGATGCCGATGCCGATGCCGATGCCGATGCCGATGCCGATGCCGATGCCGATGCCGATGCCGATGCCGATGCCGATGCCGATGCCGATGCCGATGCCGATGCCGATGCCGATGCCGATGCCGATGCCGATGCCGATGCCGATGCCGATGCCGATGCCGATGCCGATGCCGATGCCGATGCCGATGCCGATGCCGATGCCGATGCCGATGCCGATGCCGATGCCGATGCCGATGCCGATGCCGATGCCGATGCCGATGCCGATGCCGATGCCGATGCCGATGCCGATGCCGATGCCGATGCCGATGCCGATGCCGATGCCGATGCCGATGCCGATGCCGATGCCGATGCCGATGCCGATGCCGATGCCGATGCCGATGCCGATGCCGATGCCGATGCCGATGCCGATGCCGATGCCGATGCCGATGCCGATGCCGATGCCGATGCCGATGCCGATGCCGATGCCGATGCCGATGCCGATGCCGATGCCGATGCCGATGCCGATGCCGATGCCGATGCCGATGCCGATGCCGATGCCGATGCCGATGCCGATGCCGATGCCGATGCCGATGCCGATGCCGATGCCGATGCCGATGCCGATGCCGATGCCGATGCCGATGCCGATGCCGATGCCGATGCCGATGCCGATGCCGATGCCGATGCCGATGCCGATGCCGATGCCGATGCCGATGCCGATGCCGATGCCGATGCCGATGCCGATGCCGATGCCGATGCCGATGCCGATGCCGATGCCGATGCCGATGCCGATGCCGATGCCGATGCCGATGCCGATGCCGATGCCGATGCCGATGCCGATGCCGATGCCGATGCCGATGCCGATGCCGATGCCGATGCCGATGCCGATGCCGATGCCGATGCCGATGCCGATGCCGATGCCGATGCCGATGCCGATGCCGATGCCGATGCCGATGCCGATGCCGATGCCGATGCCGATGCCGATGCCGATGCCGATGCCGATGCCGATGCCGATGCCGATGCCGATGCCGATGCCGATGCGATGCCGATGCCGATGCCGATGCCGATGCCGATGCCGATGCCGACCGATGCCGATGCCGATGCCGATGCCGATGCCGATGCCGATGCCGATGCCGATGCCGATGCCGATGCCGATGCCGATGCCGATGCCGATGCCGATGCCGATGCCGATGCCGATGCCGATGCCGATGCCGATGCCGATGCCGATGCCGATGCCGATGCCGATGCCGATGCCGATGCCGATGCCGATGCCGATGCCGATGCCGATGCCGATGCCGATGCCGATGCCGATGCCGATGCCGATGCCGATGCCGATGCCGATGCCGATGCCGATGCCGATGCCGATGCCGATGCCGATGCCGATGCCGATGCCGATGCCGATGCCGATGCCGATGCCGATGCCGATGCCGATGCCGATGCCGATGCCGATGCCGATGCCGATGCCGATGCCGATGCGATGCCGATGCCGATGCCGATGCCGATGCCGATGCCGATGCCGATGCCGATGCCGATGCCGATGCCGATGCCGATGCCGATGCCGATGCCGATGCCGATGCCGATGCCGATGCCGATGCCGATGCCGATGCCGATGCCGATGCCGATGCCGATGCCGATGCCGATGCCGATGCCGATGCCGATGCCGATGCCGATGCCGATGCCGATGCCGATGCCGATGCCGATGCCGATGCCGATGCCGATGCCGATGCCGATGCCGATGCCGATGCCGATGCCGATGCCGATGCCGATGCCGATGCCGATGCGATGCCGATGCCGATGCCGATGCCGATGCCGATGCCGATGCCGATGCCGATGCCGATGCCGATGCCGATGCCGATGCCGATGCCGATGCCGATGCCGATGCCGATGCCGATGCCGATGCCGATGCCGATGCCGATGCCGATGCCGATGCCGATGCCGATGCCGATGCCGATGCCGATGCCGATGCCGATGCCGATGCCGATGCCGATGCCGATGCCGATGCCGATGCCGATGCCGATGCCGATGCCGATGCCGATGCCGATGCCGATGCCGATGCCGATGCCGATGCCGATGCCGATGCCGATGCCGATGCCGATGCCGATGCCGATGCCGATGCCGATGCCGATGCCGATGCCGATGCCGATGCCGATGCCGATGCCGATGCCGATGCCGATGCCGATGCCGATGCCGATGCCGATGCCGATGCCGATGCCGATGCCGATGCCGATGCCGATGCCGATGCCGATGCCGATGCCGATGCCGATGCCGATGCCGATGCCGATGCCGATGCCGATGCCGATGCCGATGCCGATGCGATGCCGATGCCGATGCCGATGCCGATGCCGATGCCGATGCCGATGCCGATGCCGATGCCGATGCCGATGCCGATGCCGATGCCGATGCCGATGCCGATGCCGATGCCGATGCCGATGCCGATGCCGATGCCGATGCCGATGCCGATGCCGATGCCGATGCCGATGCCGATGCCGATGCCGATGCCGATGATGCCGATGCCGATGCCGATGCCGATGCCGATGCCGATGCCGATGCCGATGCCGATGCCGATGCCGATGCCGATGCCGATGCCGATGCCGATGCCGATGCCGATGCCGATGCCGATGCCGATGCCGATGCCGATGCCGATGCCGATGCCGATGCCGATGCCGATGCCGATGCCGATGCCGATGCCGATGCCGATGCCGATGCCGATGCCGATGCCGATGCCGATGCCGATGCCGATGCCGATGCCGATGCCGATGCCGATGCCGATGCCGATGCCGATGCCGATGCCGATGCCGATGCCGATGCCGATGCCGATGCCGATGCCGATGCGATGCCGATGCCGATGCCGATGCCGATGCCGATGCCGATGCCGATGCCGATGGATGATGCCGATGCCGATGCCGATGCCGATGCCGATGCCGATGCCGATGCCGATGCCGATGCCGATGCCGATGCCGATGCCGATGCCGATGCCGATGCCGATGCCGATGCCGATGCCGATGCCGATGCCGATGCCGATGCCGATGCCGATGCCGATGCCGATGCCGATGCCGATGCCGATGCCGATGCCGATGCCGATGCCGATGCCGATGCCGATGCCGATGCCGATGCCGATGCCGATGCCGATGCCGATGCCGATGCCGATGCCGATGCCGATGCCGATGCCGATGCCGATGCCGATGCCGATGCCGATGCCGATGCCGATGCCGATGCCGATGCCGATGCCGATGCCGATGCCGATGCCGATGCCGATGCCGATGCCGATGCCGATGCCGATGCCGATGCCGATGCCGATGCCGATGCCGATGCCGATGCCGATGCCGATGCCGATGCCGATGCCGATGCCGATGCCGATGCCGATGCCGATGCCGATGCCGATGCCGATGCCGATGCCGATGCCGATGCCGATGCCGATGCCGATGCCGATGCCGATGCCGATGCCGATGCCGATGCCGATGCCGATGCCGATGCCGATGCCGATGCCGATGCCGATGCCGATGCCGATGCCGATGCCGATGCCGATGCCGATGCCGATGCCGATGCCGATGCCGATGCCGATGCCGATGCCGATGCCGATGCCGATGCCGATGCCGATGCCGATGCCGATGCCGATGCCGATGCCGATGCCGATGCCGATGCCGATGCCGATGCCGATGCCGATGCCGATGCCGATGCCGATGCCGATGCCGATGCCGATGCCGATGCCGATGCCGATGCCGATGCCGATGCCGATGCCGATGCCGATGCCGATGCCGATGCCGATGCCGATGCGGCCGATGCCGATGTGCCGATGCCGATGCCGATGCCGATGCCGATGCCGATGCCGATGCCGATGCCGATGCCGATGCCGATGCCGATGATGCCGATGCCGATGCCGATGCCGATGCCGATGCCGATGCCGATGCCGATGCCGATGCCGATGCCGATGCCGATGCGCCGATGCCGATGCCGATGCCGATGCCGATGCCGATGCGATGCCGATGCCGATGCCGATGCCGATGCCGATGCCGATGCCGATGCCGATGCCGATGCCGATGCCGATGCCGATGCCGATGCCGATGCCGATGCCGATGCCGATGCCGATGCCGATGCCGATGCCGATGCCGATGCCGATGCCGATGCCGATGCCGATGCCGATGCCGATGCCGATGCCGATGCCGATGCCGATGCCGATGCCGATGCCGATGCCGATGCCGATGCCGATGCCGATGCCGATGCCGATGCCGATGCCGATGCCGATGCCGATGCCGATGCCGATGCCGATGCCGATGCCGATGCCGATGCCGATGCCGATGCCGATGCCGATGCCGATGCCGATGCCGATGATGCCGATGCCGATGCCGATGCCGATGCCGATGCCGATGCCGATGCCGATGCCGATGCCGATGCCGATGCCGATGCCGATGCCGATGCCGATGCCGATGCCGATGCCGATGCCGATGCCGATGCCGATGCCGATGCCGATGCCGATGCCGATGCCGATGCCGATGCCGATGCCGATGCCGATGCCGATGCCGATGCCGATGCCGATGCCGATGCCGATGCCGATGCCGATGCCGATGCCGATGCCGATGCCGATGCCGATGCCGATGCCGATGCCGATGCCGATGCCGCGATGCCGATGCCGATGCCGATGCATGCCGTGCCGATGCCGATGCCGATGCCGATGCCGATGCCCGATGCCGATGCCGATGCCGATGCCGATGCCGATGCCGATGCCGATGCCGATGCCGATGCCGATGCCGATGCCGATGCCGATGCCGATGCCGATGCCGATGCCGATGCCGATGCCGATGCGATGCCGATGCCGATGCCGATGCCGATGCCGATGCCGATGCCGATGCCGATGCCGATGCCGATGCCGATGCCGATGCCGATGCCGATGCCGATGCCGATGCCGATGCCGATGCCGATGCCGATGCCGATGCCGATGCCGATGCCGATGCCGATGCCGATGCCGATGCCGATGCCGATGCCGATGCCGATGCCGATGCCGATGCCGATGCCGATGCCGATGCCGATGCCGATGCCGATGCCGATGCCGATGCCGATGCCGATGCCGATGCCGATGCCGATGCCGATGCCGATGCCGATGCCGATGCCGATGCCGATGCCGATGCCGATGCCGATGCGATGCCGATGCCGATGCCGATGCCGATGCCGATGCCGATGCCGATGCCGATGCCGATGCCGATGCCGATGCCGATGCCGATGCCGATGCCGATGCCGATGCCCCGATGCCGATGCCGATGCCGATGCCGATGCCGATGCCGATGCCGATGCCGATGCCGATGCCGATGCCGATGTGCCGATGCCGATGCCGATGCCGATGCCGATGCCGATGCCGATGCCGATGCCGATGCCGATGCCGATGCCGATGCCGATGCCGATGCCGATGCCGATGCCGATGCCGATGCCGATGCCGATGCCGATGCCGATGCCGATGCCGATGCCGATGCCGATGCCGATGCCGATGCCGATGCCGATGCCGATGCCGATGCCGATGCCGATGCCGATGCCGATGCCGATGCCGATGCCGATGCCGATGCCGATGCCGATGCCGATGCCGATGCCGATGCCGATGCCGATGCCGATGCCGATGCCGATGCCGATGCCGATGCCGATGCCGATGCCGATGCCGATGCCGATGCCGATGCCGATGCCGATGCCGATGCCGATGCCGATGCCGATGCCGATGCCGATGCCGATGCCGATGCCGATGCCGATGCCGATGCCGATGCCGATGCCGATGCCGATGCCGATGCCGATGCCGATGCCGATGCGATGCCGATGCCGATGCCGATGCCGATGCCGATGCCGATGCCGATGCCGATGCCGATGCCGATGCCGATGATGCCGATGCCGATGCCGATGCCGATGCCGATGCCGATGCCGATGCCGATGCCGATGCCGATGCCGATGCCGATGCCGATGCCGATGCCGATGCCGATGCCGATGCCGATGCCGATGCCGATGCCGATGCCGATGCCGATGCCGATGCCGATGCCCGATGCCGATGCCGATGCCGATGCCGATGCCGATGCCGATGCCGATGCCGATGCCGATGCCGATGCCGATGCCGATGCCGATGCCGATGCCGATGCCGATGCCGATGCCGATGCCGATGCCGATGCCGATGCCGATGCCGATGCCGATGCCGATGCCGATGCCGATGCCGATGCCGATGCCGATGCCGATGCCGATGCCGATGCCGATGCCGATGCCGATGCCGATGCCGATGCCGATGCCGATGCCGATGATGCGATGCCGATGCCGATGCCGATGCCGATGCCGATGCCGATGCCGATGCCGATGCCGATGCCGATGCCGATGCCGATGCCGATGCCGATGCCGATGCCGATGCCGATGCCGATGCGCCGATGCCGATGCCGATGCCGATGCCGATGCCGATGCCGATGCCGATGCCGATGCCGATGCCGATGCCGATGCCGATGCCGATGCCGATGCCGATGCCGATGCCGATGCCGATGCCGATGCCGATGCCGATGCCGATGCCGATGCCGATGCCGATGCCGATGCCGATGCCGATGCCGATGCCGATGCCGATGCCGATGCCGATGCCGATGCCGATGCCGATGCCGATGCCGATGCCGATGCCGATGCCGATGCCGATGCCGATGCCGATGCCGATGCCGATGCCGATGCCGATGCCGATGCCGATGCCGATGCCGATGCCGATGCCGATGCCGATGCCGATGCCGATGCCGATGCCGATGCCGATGCCGATGCCGATGCCGATGCCGATGCCGATGCCGATGCCGATGCCGATGCCGATGCCGATGCCGATGCCGATGCCGATGCCGATGCCGATGCCGATGCCGATGCCGATGCCGATGCCGATGCCGATGCCGATGCCGATGCCGATGCCGATGCCGATGCCGATGCCGATGCCGATGCCGATGCCGATGCCGATGCCGATGCCGATGCCGATGCCGATGCCGATGCCGATGCCGATGCCGATGCCGATGCGATGCCGATGCCGATGCCGATGCCGATGCCGATGCCGATGCCGATGCCGATGCCGATGCCGATGCCGATGCCGATGCCGATGCCGATGCCGATGCCGATGCCGATGCCGATGCCGATGCCGATGCCGATGCCGATGCCGATGCCGATGCCGATGCCGATGCCGATGCCGATGCCGATGCCGATGCCGATGCCGATGCCGATGCCGATGCCGATGCCGATGCCGATGCCGATGCCGATGCCGATGCCGATGCCGATGCCGATGCCGATGCCGATGCCGATGCCGATGCCGATGCCGATGCCGATGCCGATGCCGATGCCGATGCCGATGCCGATGCCGATGCCGATGCCGATGCCGATGCCGATGCCGATGCCGATGCCGATGCCGATGCCGATGCCGATGCCGATGCCGATGCCGATGCCGATGCCGATGCCGATGCCGATGCCGATGCCGATGCCGATGCCGATGCCGATGCCGATGCCGATGCCGATGCCGATGCCGATGCCGATGCCGATGCCGATGCCGATGCCGATGCCGATGCCGATGCCGATGCCGATGCCGATGCCGATGCCGATGCCGATGCCGATGCCGATGCCGATGCCGATGCCGATGCCGATGCCGATGCCGATGCCGATGCCGATGCCGATGCCGATGCCGATGCCGATGCCGATGCCGATGCCGATGCCGATGCCGATGCCGATGCCGATGCCGATGCCGATGCCGATGCCGATGCCGATGCCGATGCCGATGCCGATGCCGATGCCGATGCCGATGCCGATGCCGATGCCGATGCCGATGCCGATGCCGATGCCGATGCCGATGCCGATGCCGATGCCGATGCCGATGCCGATGCCGATGCCGATGCCGATGCCGATGCCGATGCCGATGCCGATGCCGATGCCGATGCCGATGCCGATGCCGATGATGCCGATGCCGATGCCGATGCCGATGCCGATGCCGATGCCGATGCCGATGCCGATGCCGATGCCGATGCCGATGCCGATGCCGATGCCGATGCCGATGCCGATGCCGATGCCGATGCCGATGCCGATGCCGATGCCGATGCCGATGCCGATGCCGATGCCGATGCCGATGCCGATGCCGATGCCGATGCCGATGCCGATGCCGATGCCGATGCCGATGCCGATGCCGATGCCGATGCCGATGCGATGCCGATGCCGATGCCGATGCCGATGCCGATGCGATGCCGATGCCGATGCCGATGCCGATGCCGATGCCGATGCCGATGCCGATGCCGATGCCGATGCCGATGCCGATGCCGATGCCGATGCCGATGCCGATGCCGATGCCGATGCCGATGCCGATGCCGATGCCGATGCCGATGCCGATGCCGATGCCGATGCCGATGCCGATGCCGATGCCGATGCCGATGCCGATGCCGATGCCGATGCCGATGCCGATGCCGATGCCGATGCCGATGCCGATGCCGATGCCGATGCCGATGCCGATGCCGATGCCGATGCCGATGCCGATGCCGATGCCGATGCCGATGCCGATGCCGATGCCGATGCCGATGCCGATGCCGATGCCGATGCCGATGCCGATGCCGATGCCGATGCCGATGCCGATGCCGATGCCGATGCCGATGCCGATGCCGATGCCGATGCCGATGCCGATGCCGATGCCGATGCCGATGCCGATGCCGATGCCGATGCCGATGCCGATGCCGATGCCGATGCCGATGCCGATGCCGATGCCGATGCCGATGCCGATGCCGATGCCGATGCCGATGCCGATGCCGATGCCGATGCCGATGCCGATGCCGATGCCGATGCCGATGCCGATGCCGATGCCGATGCCGATGCCGATGCCGATGCCGATGCCGATGCCGATGCCGATGCCGATGCCGATGCCGATGCCGATGCCGATGCCGATGCCGATGCCGATGCCGATGCCGATGCCGATGCCGATGCCGATGCCGATGCCGATGCCGATGCCGATGCCGATGCCGATGCCGATGCCGATGCCGATGCCGATGCCGATGCCGATGCCGATGCCGATGCCGATGCCGATGCCGATGCCGATGCCGATGCCGATGCCGATGCCGATGCCGATGCCGATGCCGATGCATGCCGATGCCGATGCCGATGCCGATGCCGATGCCGATGCCGATGCCGATGCCGATGCCGATGCGGCCGATGCCGATGCCGATGCCGATGCCGATGCCGATGCCGATGCCGATGCCGATGCCGATGCCGATGCCGATGCCGATGCCGATGCCGATGCCGATGCCGATGCCGATGCCGATGCCGATGCCGATGCGATGCCGATGCCGATGCCGATGCCGATGCCGATGCCGATGCCGATGCCGATGCCGATGCCGATGCCGATGCCGATGCCGATGCCGATGCCGATGCCGATGCCGATGCCGATGCCGATGCCGATGCCGATGCCGATGCCGATGCCGATGCCGATGCCGATGCCGATGCCGATGCCGATGCCGATGCCGATGCCGATGCCGATGCCGATGCCGATGCCGATGCCGATGCCGATGCCGATGCCGATGCCGATGCCGATGCCGATGCCGATGCCGATGCCGATGCCGATGCCGATGCCGATGCCGATGCCGATGCCGATGCCGATGCCGATGCCGATGCCGATGCCGATGCCGATGCCGATGCCGATGCCGATGCCGATGCCGATGCCGATGCCGATGCCGATGCCGATGCCGATGCCGATGCCGATGCCGATGCCGATGCCGATGCCGATGCCGATGCCGATGCCGATGCCGATGCCGATGCCGATGCCGATGCCGATGCCGATGCCGATGCCGATGCCGATGCCGATGCCGATGCCGATGCCGATGCCGATGCCGATGCCGATGCCGATGCCGATGCCGATGCCGATGCCGATGCCGATGCCGATGCCGATGCCGATGCCGATGCCGATGCCGATGCCGATGCCGATGCCGATGCCGATGCCGATGCCGATGCCGATGCCGATGCCGATGCCGATGCCGATGCCGATGCCGATGCCGATGCCGATGCCGATGCCGATGCCGGCCGATGCCGATGCCGATGCCGATGCCGATGCCGATGCCGATGCCGATGCCGATGCCGATGCCGATGCCGATGCCGATGCCGATGCCGATGCCGATGATGCCGATGCCGATGCCGATGCCGATGCCGATGCCGATGCCGATGCCGATGCCGATGCCGATGCCGATGCCGATGCCGATGCCGATGCCGATGCCGATGCCGATGCCGATGCCGATGCCGATGCCGATGCCGATGCCGATGCCGATGCCGATGCCGATGCCGATGCCGATGCCGATGCTGCCGATGCCGATGCCGATGCCGATGCCGATGCCGATGCCGATGCCGATGCCGATGCCGATGCCGATGCCGATGCCGATGCCGATGCCGATGCCGATGCCGATGCCGATGCCGATGCCGATGCCGATGCCGATGCCGATGCCGATGCCGATGCCGATGCCGATGCCGATGCCGATGCCGATGCCGATGCCGATGCCGATGCCGATGCCGATGCCGATGCCGATGCCGATGCCGATGCCGATGCCGATGCCGATGCCGATGCCGATGCCGATGCCGATGCCGATGCCGATGCCGATGCCGATGCCGATGCCGATGCCGATGCCGATGCCGATGCCGATGCCGATGCCGATGCCGATGCCGATGCCGATGCCGATGCCGATGCCGATGCCGATGCCGATGCCGATGGATGCCGATGCCGATGCCGATGCCGATGCCGATGCCGATGCCGATGCCGATGCCGATGCCGATGCCGATGCCGATGCCGATGCCGATGCCGATGCCGATGCCGATGCCGATGCCGATGCCGATGCCGATGCCGATGCCGATGCCGATGCCGATGCCGATGCCGATGCCGATGCCGATGCCGATGCCGATGCCGATGCCGATGCCGATGCCGATGCCGATGCCGATGCCGATGCCGATGCCGATGCCGATGCCGATGCCGATGCCGATGCCGATGCCGATGCCGATGCCGATGCCGATGCCCCCCGATGCCGATGCCGATGCCGATGCCGATGCCGATGCCGATGCCGATGCCGATGCCGATGCCGATGCCGATGCCGATGCCGATGCCGATGCCGATGCCGATGCCGATGCCGATGCCGATGCCGATGCCGATGCCGATGCCGATGCCGATGCCGATGCCGATGCCGATGCCGATGCCGATGCCGATGCCGATGCCGATGCCGATGCCGATGCCGATGCCGATGCCGATGCCGATGCCGATGCCGATGCCGATGCCGATGCCGATGCCGATGCCGATGCCGATGCCGATGCCGATGCCGATGCCGATGCCGATGCCGATGCCGATGCCGATGCCGATGCCGATGCCGATGCCGATGCCGATGCCGATGCCGATGCCGATGCCGATGCCGATGCCGATGCCGATGCCGATGCCGATGCCGATGCCGATGCCGATGCCGATGCCGATGCCGATGCCGATGCCGATGCCGATGCCGATGCCGATGCCGATGCCGATGCCGATGCCGATGCCGATGCCGATGCCGATGCCGATGCCGATGCCGATGCCGATGCCGATGTGCCGATGCCGATGCCGATGCCGATGCCGATGCCGATGCCGATGCCGATGCCGATGCCGATGCCGATGCCGATGCCGATGCCGATGCCGATGCCGATGCCGATGCCGATGCCGATGCCGATGATGCCGATGCCGATGCCGATGCCGATGCCGATGCCGATGCCGATGCCGATGCCGATGCCGATGCCGATGCCGATGCCGATGCCGATGCCGATGCCGATGCCGATGCCGATGCCGATGCCGATGCCGATGCCGATGCCGATGCCGATGCCGATGCCGATGCCGATGCCGATGCCGCCGATGCCGATGCCGATGCCGATGCCGATGCCGATGCCGATGCCGATGCCGATGCCGATGCCGATGCCGATGCCGATGCCGATGCCGATGCCGATGCCGATGCCGATGCCGATGCCGATGCCGATGCCGATGCCGATGCCGATGCCGATGCCGATGCCGATGCCGATGCCGATGCCGATGCCGATGCCGATGCCGATGCCGATGCGATGCCGATGCCGATGCCGATGCCGATGCCGATGCCGATGCCGATGCCGATGCCGATGCCGATGCCGATGCCCGATGCCGATGCCGATGCCGATGCCGATGCCGATGCCGATGCCGATGCCGATGCCGATGCCGATGCCGATGCCGATGCCGATGCCGATGCCGATGCCGATGCCGATGCCGATGCCGATGCCGATGCCGATGCCGATGCCGATGCGATGCCGATGCCGATGCCGATGCCGATGCCGATGCCGATGCCGATGCCGATGCCGATGCCGATGCCGATGCCGATGCCGATGCCGATGCCGATGCCGATGCCGATGCCGATGCCGATGCCGATGCCGATGCCGATGCCGATGCCGATGCCGATGCGATGCCGATGCCGATGCCGATGCCGATGCCGATGCCGATGCCGATGCCGATGCCGATGCCGATGCCGATGCCGATGCCGATGCCGATGCCGATGCCGATGCCGATGCCGATGCCGATGCCGATGCCGATGCCGATGCCGATGCCGATGCCGATGCCGATGCCGATGCCGATGCCGATGCCGATGCCGATGCCGATGCCGATGCCGATGCCGATGCCGATGCCGATGCCGATGCCGATGCCGATGCCGATGCCGATGCCGATGCCGATGCCGATGCCGATGCCGATGCCGATGCCGATGCCGATGCCGATGCCGATGCCGATGCCGATGCCGATGCCGATGCCGATGCCGATGCCGATGCCGATGCCGATGCCGATGCCGATGCCGATGCCGATGCCGATGCCGATGCCGATGCCGATGCCGATGCCGATGCCGATGCCGATGCCGATGCCGATGCCGATGCCGATGCCGATGCCGATGCCGATGCCGATGCCGATGCCGATGCCGATGCCGATGCCGATGCCGATGCCGATGCCGATGCCGATGCCGATGCCGATGCCGATGCCGATGCCGATGCCGATGCCGATGCCGATGCCGATGCCGATGCCGATGCCGATGCCGATGCCGATGCCGATGCCGATGCCGATGCCGATGCGATGCCGATGCCGATGCCGATGCCGATGCCGATGCCGATGCCGATGCCGATGCCGATGCCGATGCCGATGCCGATGCCGATGCCGATGCCGATGCCGATGCCGATGCCGATGCCGATGCCGATGCCGATGCCGATGCCGATGCCGATGCCGATGCCGATGCCGATGCCGATGCCGATGCCGATGCCGATGCCGATGCCGATGCCGATGCCGATGCCGATGCCGATGCCGATGCCGATGCCGATGCCGATGCCGATGCCGATGCCGATGCCGATGCCGATGCCGATGCCGATGCCGATGCCGATGCCGATGCCGATGCCGATGCCGATGCCGATGCCGATGCCGATGCCGATGCCGATGCCGATGCCGATGCCGATGCCGATGCCGATGCCGATGCCGATGCCGATGCCGATGCCGATGCCGATGCCGATGCCGATGCCGATGCCGATGCCGATGCCGATGCCGATGCCGATGCCGATGCCGATGCCGATGCCGATGCCGATGCCGATGCCGATGCCGATGCCGATGCCGATGCCGATGCCGATGCCGATGCCGATGCCGATGCCGATGCCGATGCCGATGCCGATGCCGATGCCGATGCCGATGCCGATGCCGATGCCGATGCCCGATGCCGATGCCGATGCCGATGCCGATGCCGATGCCGATGCCGATGCCGATGCCGATGCCGATGCCGATGCCGATGCCGATGCCGATGCCGATGCCGATGCCGATGCCGATGCCGATGCCGATGCCGATGCCGATGCCGATGCCGATGCCGATGCCGATGCCGATGCCGATGCCGATGCCGATGCCGATGCCGATGCCGATGCCGATGCCGATGCCGATGCCGATGCCGATGCCGATGCCGATGCCGATGCCGATGCCGATGCCGATGCCGATGCCGATGCCGATGCCGATGCCGATGCCGATGCCGATGCCGATGCCGATGCCGATGCCGATGCCGATGCCGATGCCCGATGCCGATGCCGATGCCGATGCCGATGCCGATGCCGATGCCGATGCCGATGCCGATGCCGATGCCGATGCCGATGCCGATGCCGATGCCGATGCCGATGCCGATGCCGATGCCGATGCCGATGCCGATGCCGATGCCGATGCCGATGCCGATGCCGATGCCGATGCCGATGCCGATGCCGATGCCGATGCCGATGCCGATGCCGATGCCGATGCCGATGCCGATGCCGATGCCGATGCCGATGCCGATGCCGATGCCGATGCCGATGCCGATGCCGATGCCGATGCCGATGCCGATGCCGATGCCGATGCCGATGCCGATGCCGATGCCGATGCCGATGCCGATGCCGATGCCGATGCCGATGCCGATGCCGATGCCGATGCCGATGCCGATGCCGATGCCGATGCCGATGCCGATGCCGATGCCGATGCCGATGCCGATGCCGATGCCGATGCCGATGCCGATGCCGATGCCGATGCCGATGCCGATGCCGATGCCGATGCCGATGCCGATGCCGATGCCGATGCCGATGCCGATGCCGATGCCGATGCCGATGCCGATGCCGATGCCGATGCCGATGCCGATGCCGATGCCGATGCCGATGCCGATGTGCCGATGCCGATGCCGATGCCGATGCCGATGCCGATGCCGATGCCGATGCCGATGCCGATGCCGATGCCGATGCCGATGCCGATGCCGATGCCGATGCCGATGCCGATGCCGATGCCGATGCCGATGCCGATGCCGATGCCGATGCCGATGCCGATGCCGATGCCGATGCCGATGCCGATGCCGATGCCGATGCCGATGCCGATGCCGATGCCGATGCCGATGCCGATGCCGATGCCGATGCCGATGCCGATGCCGATGCCGATGCCGATGCCGATGCCGATGCCGATGCCGATGCCGATGCCGATGCCGATGCCGATGCCGATGCCGATGCCGATGCCGATGCCGATGCCGATGCCGATGCCGATGCCGATGCCGATGCCGATGCCGATGCCGATGCCGATGCCGATGCCGATGCCGATGCCGATGCCGATGCCGATGCCGATGCCGATGCCGATGCCGATGCCGATGCCGATGCCGATGCCGATGCCGATGCCGATGCCGATGCCGATGCCGATGCCGATGCCGATGCCGATGCCGATGCCGATGCCGATGCCGATGCCGATGCCGATGCCGATGCCGATGCCGATGCCGATGCCGATGCCGATGCCGATGCCGATGCCGATGCCGATGTGCCGATGCCGATGCCGATGCCGATGCCGATGCCGATGCCGATGCCGATGCCGATGCCGATGCCGATGCGATGCCGATGCCGATGCCGATGCCGATGCCGATGCCGATGCCGATGCCGATGCCGATGCCGATGCCGATGCCGATGCCGATGCCGATGCCGATGCCGATGCCGATGCCGATGCCGATGCCGATGCCGATGCCGATGCCGATGCCGATGCCCGATGCCGATGCCGATGCCGATGCCGATGCCGATGCCGATGCCGATGCCGATGCCGATGCCGATGCCGATGCCGATGCCGATGCCGATGCCGATGCCGATGCCGATGCCGATGCCGATGCCGATGCCGATGCCGATGCCGATGCCGATGCCGATGCCGATGCCGATGCCGATGCCGATGCCGATGCCGATGCCGATGCCGATGCCGATGCCGATGCCGATGCCGATGCCGATGCCGATGCCGATGCCGATGCCGATGCCGATGCCGATGCCGATGCCGATGCCGATGCCGATGCATGCCGATGCCGATGCCGATGCCGATGCCGATGCCGATGCCGATGCCGATGCCGATGCCGATGCCGATGCCGATGCCGATGCCGATGCCGATGCCGATGCCGATGCCGATGCCGATGCCGATGCCGATGCCGATGCCGATGCCGATGCCGATGCCGATGCCGATGCCGATGCCGATGCCGATGCCGATGCCGATGCCGATGCCGATGCCGATGCCGATGCCGATGCCGATGCCGATGCCGATGCCGATGCCGATGCCGATGCCGATGCCGATGCCGATGCCGATGCCGATGCCGATGCCGATGCCGATGCCGATGCCGATGCCGATGCCGATGCCGATGCCGATGCCGATGCCGATGCCGATGCCGATGCCGATGCCGATGCCGATGCCGATGCCGATGCCGATGCCGATGCCGATGCCGATGCCGATGCCGATGCCGATGCCGATGCCGATGCCGATGCCGATGCCGATGCCGATGCCGATGCCGATGCCGATGCCGATGCCGATGCCGATGCCGATGCCGATGCCGATGCCGATGCCGATGCCGATGCCGATGCCGATGCCGATGCGATGCCGATGCCGATGCCGATGCCGATGCCGATGCCGATGCCGATGCCGATGCCGATGCCGATGCCGATGCCGATGCCGATGCCGATGCCGATGCGATGCCGATGCCGATGCCGATGCCGATGCCGATGCCGATGCCGATGCCGATGCCGATGCCGATGCCGATGCCGATGCCGATGCCGATGCCGATGCCGATGCCGATGCCGATGCCGATGCCGATGCCGATGCCGATGCCGATGCCGATGCCGATGCCGATGCCGATGCCGATGCCGATGCCGATGCCGATGCCGATGCCGATGCCGATGCGATGCCGATGCCGATGCCGATGCCGATGCCGATGCCGATGCCGATGCCGATGCCGATGCCGATGCCGATGCCGATGCCGATGCCGATGCCGATGCCGATGCCGATGCCGATGCCCGATGCCGATGCCGATGCCGATGCCGATGCCGATGCCGATGCCGATGCCGATGCCGATGCCGATGCCGATGCCGATGCCGATGCCGATGCCGATGCCGATGCCGATGCCGATGCCGATGCCGATGCCGATGCCGATGCCGATGCCGATGCCGATGCCGATGCCGATGCCGATGCCGATGCCGATGCCGATGCCGATGCCGATGCCGATGCCGATGCCGATGCCGATGCCGATGCCGATGCCGATGCGATGCCGATGCCGATGCCGATGCCGATGCCGATGCCGATGCCGATGCCGATGCCGATGCCGATGCCGATGCCGATGCCGATGCCGATGCCGATGCCGATGCCGATGCCCGATGCCGATGCCGATGCCGATGCCGATGCCGATGCCGATGCCGATGCCGATGCCGATGCCGATGCCGCCGATGCCGATGCCGATGCCGATGCCGATGCCGATGCCGATGCCGATGCCGATGCCGATGCCGATGCCGATGCCGATGCCGATGCCGATGCCGATGCCGATGCCGATGCCGATGCCGATGCGATGCCGATGCCGATGCCGATGCCGATGCCGATGCCGATGCCGATGCCGATGCCGATGCCGATGCCGATGCCGATGCCGATGCCGATGCCGATGCCGATGCCGATGCCGATGCCGATGCCGATGCCGATGCCGATGCCGATGCCGATGCCGATGCCGATGCCGATGCCGATGCCGATGCCGATGCCGATGCCGATGCCGATGCCGATGCCGATGCCGATGCCGATGCCGATGCCGATGCCGATGCCGATGCCGATGCCGATGCCGATGCCGATGCCGGGCCGATGCCGATGCCGATGCCGATGCGGCCGATGCCGATGCCGATGCCGATGCCGATGCCGATGCCGATGCCGATGCCGATGCCGATGCCGATGCCGATGCCGATGCCGATGCCGATGCCGATGCCGATGCCGATGCCGATGCCGATGCCGATGCCGATGCCGATGCCGATGCCGATGCCGATGCCGATGCCGATGCCGATGCCGATGCCGATGCCGATGCCGATGCCGATGCCGATGCCGATGCCGATGCCGATGCCGATGCCGATGCCGATGCCGATGCCGATGCCGATGCCGATGCCGATGCCGATGCCGATGCCGATGCCGATGCCGATGCCGATGCCGATGCCGATGCCGATGCCGATGCCGATGCCGATGCCGATGCCGATGCCGATGCCGATGCCGATGCCGATGCCGATGCCGATGCCGATGCCGATGCCGATGCCGATGCCGATGCCGATGCCGATGCCGATGCCGATGCCGATGCCGATGCCGATGCCGATGCCGATGCCGATGCCGATGCCGATGCCGATGCCGATGCCGATGCCGATGCCGATGCCGATGCCGATGCCGATGCCGATGCCGATGCCGATGCCGATGCCGATGCCGATGCCGATGCCGATGCCGATGCCGATGCCGATGCCGATGCCGATGCCGATGCCGATGCCGATGCCGATGCCGATGCCGATGCCGATGCCGATGCCGATGCCGATGTGCCGATGCCGATGCCGATGCCGATGCCGATGCCGATGCCGATGCCGATGCCGATGCCGATGCCGATGCCGATGCCGATGCCGATGCCGATGCCGATGCCGATGCCGATGCCGATGCCGATGCCGATGCCGATGCCGATGCCGATGCCGATGCCGATGCCGATGCCGATGCCGATGCCGATGCCGATGCCGATGCCGATGCCGATGCCGATGCCGATGCCGATGCCGATGCCGATGCCGATGCCGATGCCGATGCCGATGCCGATGCCGATGCCGATGCCGATGCCGATGCCGATGCCGATGCCGATGCCGATGCCGATGCCGATGCCGATGCCGATGCCGATGCCGATGCCGATGCCGATGCCGATGCCGATGCCGATGCCGATGCCGATGCCGATGCCGATGCCGATGCCGATGCCGATGCCGATGCCGATGCCGATGCCGATGCCGATGCCGATGCCGATGCCGATGCCGATGCCGATGCCGATGCCGATGCCGATGCCGATGGATGCCGATGCCGATGCCGATGCCGATGCCGATGCCGATGCCGATGCCGATGCCGATGCCGATGCCGATGCCGATGCCGATGCCGATGCCGATGCCGATGCCGATGCCGATGCCGATGCCGATGCCGATGCCGATGCCGATGCCGATGCCGATGCCGATGCCGATGCCGATGCCGATGCCGATGCCGATGCCGATGCCGATGCCGATGCCGATGCCGATGCCGATGCCGATGCCGATGCCGATGCCGATGCCGATGCCGATGCCGATGCCGATGCCGATGCCGATGCCGATGCCGATGCCGATGCCGATGCCGATGCCGATGCCGATGCCGATGCCGATGCCGATGCCGATGCCGATGCCGATGCCGATGCCGATGCCGATGCCGATGCCGATGCCGATGCCGATGCCGATGCCGATGCCGATGCCGATGCCGATGCCGATGCCGATGCCGATGCCGATGCCGATGCCGATGCCGATGCCGATGCCGATGCCGATGCCGATGCCGATGCCGATGCCGATGCCGATGCCGATGCCGATGCCGATGCCGATGCCGATGCCGATGCCGATGCCGATGCCGATGCCGATGCCGATGCCGATGCCGATGCCGATGCCGATGCCGATGCCGATGCCGATGCCGATGCCGATGCCGATGCCGATGCCGATGCCGATGCCGATGCCGATGCCGATGCCGATGCCGATGCCGATGCCGATGCCGATGCCGATGCCGATGCCGATGCCGATGCCGATGCCGATGCCGATGCCGATGCCGATGCCGATGCCGATGCCGATGCCGATGCGATGCCGATGCCGATGCCGATGCCGATGCCGATGCCGATGCCGATGCCGATGCCGATGCCGATGCCGATGCCGATGCCGATGCCGATGCCGATGCCGATGCCGATGCCGATGCCGATGCCGATGCCGATGCCGATGCCGATGCCGATGCCGATGCCGATGCCGATGCCGATGCCGATGCCGATGCCGATGCCGATGCCGATGCCGATGCCGATGCCGATGCCGATGCCGATGCCGATGCCGATGCCGATGCCGATGCCGATGCCGATGCCGATGCCGATGCCGATGCCGATGCCGATGCCGATGCCGATGCCGATGCCGATGCCGATGCCGATGCCGATGCCGATGCCGATGCCGATGCCGATGCCGATGCCGATGCCGATGCCGATGCCGATGCCGATGCCGATGCCGATGCCGATGCCGATGCCGATGCCGATGCCGATGCCGATGCCCGATGCCGATGCCGATGCCGATGCCGATGCCGATGCCGATGCCGATGCCGATGCCGATGCCGATGCCGATGCCGATGCCGATGCCGATGCCGATGCCGATGCCGATGCCGATGCCGATGCCGATGCCGATGCCGATGCCGATGCCGATGCCGATGCCGATGCCGATGCCGATGCCGATGCCGATGCCGATGCCGATGCCGATGCCGATGCCGCCGATGGGCGATGCCGATGCCGATGCCGATGCCGATGCCGATGCCGATGCCGATGCCGATGCCGATGCCGATGCCGATGCCGATGCCGATGCCGATGCCGATGCCGATGCCGATGCCGATGCCGATGCCGATGCCGATGCCGATGCCGATGCCGATGCCGATGCCGATGCCGATGCCGATGCCGATGCCGATGCCGATGCCGATGCCGATGCCGATGCCGATGCCGATGCCGATGCCGATGCCGATGCCGATGCCGATGCCGATGCCGATGCCGATGCCGATGCCGATGCCGATGCCGATGCCGATGCCGATGCCGATGCCGATGCCGATGCCGATGCCGATGCCGATGCCGATGCCGATGCCGATGCCGATGCCGATGCCGATGCCGATGCCGATGCCGATGCCGATGCCGATGCCGATGCCGATGCCGATGCCGATGCCGATGCCGATGCCGATGCCGATGCCGATGCCGATGCCGATGCCGATGCCGATGCCGATGCCGATGCCGATGCCGATGCCGATGCCGATGCCGATGCCGATGCCGATGCCGATGCCGATGCCTGCGATGCCGATGCCGATGCCGATGCCGATGCCGATGCCGATGCCGATGCCGATGCCGATGCCGATGCCGATGCCGATGCCGATGCCGATGCGATGCCGATGCCGATGCCGATGCCGATGCCGATGCCGATGCCGATGCCGATGCCGATGCCGATGCCGATGCGATGCCGATGCCGATGCCGATGCCGATGCCGATGCCGATGCCGATGCCGATGCGAGATGCCGATGCCGATGCCGATGCCGATGCCGATGCCGATGCCGATGCCGATGCCGATGCCGATGCCGATGCCGATGCCGATGCCGATGCCGATGCCGATGCCGATGCCGATGCCGATGCCCGATGCCGATGCCGATGCCGATGCCGATGCCGATGCCGATGCCGATGCCGATGCCGATGCCGATGCCGATGCCGATGCCGATGCCGATGCCGATGCCGATGCCGATGCCGATGCCGATGCCGATGCCGATGCCGATGCCGATGCCGATGCCGATGCCGATGCCGATGCCGATGCCGATGCCGATGCCGATGCCGATGCCGATGCCGATGCCGATGCCGATGCCGATGCCGATGCCGATGCCGATGCCGATGCCGATGCCGATGCCGATGCCGATGCCGATGCCGATGCCGATGCCGATGCCGATGCCGATGCCGATGCCGATGCCGATGCCGATGCCGATGCCGATGCCGATGCCGATGCCGATGCCGATGCCGATGCCGATGCCGATGCCGATGCCGATGCCGATGCCGATGCCGATGCCGATGCCGATGCCGATGCCGATGCCGATGCCGATGCCGATGCCGATGCCGATGCCGATGCCGATGCCGATGCCGATGCCGATGCCC